>LR738712.1:695958236-696030453 GCA_902687465.1 Secale cereale | reverse complement strand
ATACAAAACCACAACGATGTTTCGTCAAGTATGTGCTGTTTTAACCTTCACAAGGACCGGGCGTAGCCACACTTGATTCAGCTAAAGTGAGAGAGACAGACACCCGCCAGTCACCTTTAAGCAACGAGTGCTCGTAACGGTGAAACCAGTCTCGCGTAAGCGTACGCGTAATGTCGGTCCGGGCCGCTTCATCTCACAATACCGCCGAAGCAAAGTATGACATGCTGGTAAGCAGTATGACTAGTATCGCCCACAACTCATTGTGTTCTACTCGTGCATATCATCTACGCATAGACCTGGCTCATGATGCCACTTTTGGGGAACGTAGTATTTTAAAATTTTCCTACGATCACGCAAGATCTATCTACCAGATGCATAGCAACGAGAGGGAAGAGTGTGTCTACGTACCCTCGTAGACCGGGAGCGGAAGCGTCAAGTGACACGGTTGATGTTGTCGAACTTCTTCGCGATCCAACCGATCAAGCACCGAACGTACGGCACCTCCGCGTTCAACACACGTTCAGCTTGATTACGTCCCACGAGCTCTTGATCCAGTTGAGCTTCACGGGAGAGTTTCGTCAGCACGACGGCGTGGTGACGGATATGATGTGTTCACCGGCGCAGGGCTTCGCCTAAGCTCCGTGACGGTATGACCGAGGTGTGATTCTGTGGAGGGGGGCACCGCACACGGCTAAAACAATTCAACTTTTGTGTCTTTGGGTGCCCCCCTGCCCCCGTATATAAAGGAGCAAGGGAGGAGGGCCGGCCAACCTCTCCTGGTGCGGCTAGGGAAGGAGTCCTACTAGGAATAGGATTGCAATCCTATTCCTAGTAGGATTCACCAAAAGGAAGAAGAGGGAAAGGAATAGGAGAGGTGGCGCCCCCCCAATCTTAGTCCAACTAGGAACCCTAGGTGGGGGCGCCGGCCAGCCCTATGGGCTGCCTCTCTCTTTCCCTTTAGGCCCACTATGGACCATCCCCTCTCGTAGGGGGTTCCGGTAACCCCCTCCGGCATTCCCGATAAATCCGAAACTTTTCCGGTATACTTCCGGTGTCCAAATATAGCCGTCCAATATATCAATCTTTATGTCTCGGACATTCCGAGACTCCTCGTCATGTCCGTGATCTCATCCGGGACTCCGAACTACCTTCGGTACATCAATACTCATAAACTCATAATACCGATCGTCATCAAACGTTAAGCGTGCGGACCCTACGGGTTCGAGAACTATGTAGACATGACCGAGACTCATCTCTGGTCAATAACCAATAGCGGAACCTGGATGTTCATATTGGCTCCTACTTATTATACGAAGATCTTTTATCGGTCAGAACCGCATAACAACATACGTTGTTCCTTTTGTCAAACGGTATGTTACTTGCCCGAGATTCGATCGTCGGTATCTCTATACCTAGTTCAATCTCGTTACCGGCAAGTCTCTTTACTCGTTCCGTAACACATCATCTCGTGACTAACTCATTAGTCTTTTGCTTGCAAGGCTTATTGTGATGTGTGTTACCGAGAGGGCCCAGAGATACCTCTCCGACACTCGGAGTGACAAATCCTAATCTTGATCTATGCCAACACCACGAATACTTTCGGAGACACCTGTAGAGCATCTTTATGATCACCCAGTTACGTTGTGACGTTTGATAGCACACAAGGTGTTCCTACGGTATTCGGGAGTTGCATAATCTCATAGTCATAGGAACATGTATAAGTCATGAAGAAAGCAATAGCAGAAAACTAAACGATCATTGTGCTATGCTAACGGATGGGTCTTGTCCATCACATCATTCTCCTAATGATGTGATCCCGTTGATCAAATGACAACTCATGTCTATGGTTAGGAAACATAACCATCTTTGATCAATGAGCTAGTCTAGTAGAGGCATACTAGGGACATACTGTTCTGTCTATGTATCCACACATGTACTAAGTTTCCGGTTAATACAATTCTAGCATGAATAAAAGACATTTATCATGATATAAGGAAATACAAATAACATCTTTATTATTGCCTCTAGGGCATATTACCTTCAGTCGACTCGCCGGAAGAAGACAGAGGAGCTTCCTGATAGTTGGGATCAGACGGTTTAAGAGGTTTGCGAATAAGACCTGCGTTTGGATGAAGAAGGGTTGGAGTAAGCAAAACCTCTGAGCGGCGTGTGCGAGCTGGCGTGTGGGGTAAGCCAGATGACTCAACCACGTGACCACTATGGCGTTTGGTCCGACGAGCCTCATGCTGCTGTTTCTTCAAAAGAAAGTTGGGATCCAATTGAGCATAAGGGTGAGAAAATGGATACTTCCGGGATACCCGGCGAATCTTGGGTGGCAACGGTTCTGAATCAGATGAGAGATAAATTACCTCAACTTCATCCGCTTTACTTCCCTCTGCCGGATCCTGGGAAAAGACATTATTGATATAAATATAAACAAAGAGAATTCAAAGGACATAAGAATCAAGCAGTACCTCAGAAGCCAGATCATCTTCTTCGAGGTTTGAACCGGAAACGGCAGCAATTTTCTTCTTCTTTACGGCTAAGCTCTTCTTACGGGTTGGCTTCGCCGGTTTATCTTGAGCTTTCCTCTTCCAGAAGGGATCATTGGCCTATGTAAATGAATAAGAACATGTTGAAGACAAGTGATATGAACGGATTAAAGTGAATAGGAAGGGACAGCAGAGTCCTACCGGCGGTGGTTGGTTGTTTGCGCAGAAAGGAGCTAAACCGGTCCGGCTGCACTCTTCCAGAGGGATGTTCAGCATCTTTTTTGCAGATTCAGTAACTTCGTTGTCAGGAAGCACTATTTTTGTGTGACGCTGAGGATCTTTCGGATTGCCAGTATATTCACACATTAAGCTTGAACGCCGACTTAATGGAAGAATACTCCAAGAGAGCCAGCATCGTACAAAGTCAACCCCGGTTAAACCGTTAGCTATGAAAGCCCTGAGCTTGGAAAGTTGAGGGGCATATCGAGCCCGGTCTTGGGCGCTTAGACGTTGTGGGAAAGGATTACTCGGCGTCAGGCGGTAAGCGCGGCAACCCGGCAGCGGATTTTCTCCTTCGGGTGAAGTATCCTTGCAATAGAACCAAGTCTGGTTCCATTCTTTTGGATGGCTATGAAGAGTGGCGTGAGGAAAACTAATGTCCTTCCTTTTCTGGATGCTCACGCCGCCGAGTTCAGTATGGGGCCCGTCGGAGAACTCAGTCCGGCGATTCAGGTGAAAGAAATCCTGGAACAACTCCACAGATGGCTCCTCTTGCAGATATGCCTCTGAGAAGACTTGGAAGTTGCAGATGTTGGATATGGAATTGGGACCTATGTCTTGTGGATGGAGTTGAAAATTAGCTAGGACGTCGCGGAAGAACTTTGAACCGGGTGTGCTAAAGCCCCGGGCGAGATGATCAAAGAAAACGAGGATTTCTCCTTCCTTAGGTGTAGGAGGACATTCCTTTCCAGGGGCCCGCCTGTGCAGAACCTCTTTAGGACCCAGAACGCCAATTGAGGCCGCCTTTACTAGGTCGTCCTCGGTAATCCGGGAAGGGACCCAATTGCAAGCAACGAACTATTTAACCATCTTTTCCAATGCGGGTGTGCTGAAAAATACAATACAAGGCCCGGTTTTACAAATCTACTGGATGCAAACCGGCATGTTCTGTGAAAGTATTGACCTAATTTACGGTTTAAGCAAGGGACTAATGGTACCCCTAATCCGGAGCAAGCATGAACAAGACAGCTACCGGTTTATGACGATAAAAGGAGGAAGTTAAACCGTCAATTATGGAATGCAGGCTTAAATCTAAACCGTCAGTGCAGGCATATGAGGCGCATGTTATAATTAAACCGGTAACATAAGCAGATAAGCTGCAGATCTAAAGTGTGAGAAACAACTTTCACATGAAGCAGAGGTAAAATATGGATCTACGGCGCAGGAAAAAAGACAAAACATTTCAAGTCATATTCAGTGAAGGCAGCGGAAGTTTTCTACAGATCCAATCCAAACTAGCAGTATTGGAGAAACTAAAGTTATGGCGATGGAGTGGAATCACACGCACGAGGGTTGACCTAACAAGTTTTACATCTACAGCTAAAAACAGCCTACGGCGATGAAGTACGAAGAACAAGGGTTCGCGGCGAGCTACAGAGAAACCCTAGAGCTAAAATCTATTGGGAGAAGAAATAACATACCTGAAGAGGTGGAAAGACGGCGGCGAATATCTGGACGTGCTCAGGGTGATGCAGCGGCCGGACTTGCTGACGATGGTGAGCTCGAAGGACGGTGGCGGAGGCTTGAGCGCTGGAGACAGAGGAAGACGAAGCAGGAAGGGGTAAAAGAGATGGCCCACGGCCTCATTTATAGGCCGAAGAGATAAAACGGCAGGCGCGGGAATCGAGGAGACCAAAAATCGGATATGGATTGAGCTGTCGCCTCGATCTTCGGAGCGGTAATAAAGAAATGTAACAAACAGATGCGGGCGTTAAATGCGCAGATGATGTCATGACAGTTTGAAGCGATTCCAGGACATGACGTCATGGCCGGTTTAATAAGTCTACAAGAGGTGCAGAAAGGGAAATTCGTACAAGACTTTGAAGACTGACATGAACAAGTTCAAATCAATCTGGGGCCTAATGTGAGGGATATTACTATCAGGTATAAACCGGCAGGAGGGTCCGGTTTATGTTATTAAGATTATATTATCAGAAGCCCAGTGGAGTATGTAATAGAAGGTTATAGCCTACGGAGGTTCAAGGCCCATTTATAAGGCCCATGATTTGTAAACCATCATACCATGTAACTTGGGATGTAAGATAGAAAGAGTAGAGACCGAGGCGGACACGTTTATGAGCCGGCCTCGGGACTCTGTAAACCGGACCGGGCGTCGCCTCCTATATAAAGGGACGACCCGGCGACGGTTCAGGACAAGAAACAACAGCTCGAGACACAGGCAAAGCAGATTCGCCCCCTGGTCATCGAAGCCCAAGCAATACCACACCAAACTAGACGTAGGCTTTTACCTTAACTGAAGGGGCCGAACTAGTATAAACTCCCTATGTCCTTCGTCCGCTTTAACCCCTTCAAGCTAACCCGGGCGATGGCCTCACGACTAAGTCCTTTTGCTAGGACATCTGCCGTGCTAAATCCACGACAGGGAGGGTTATCTTCATCAACATCTTCACCAGCACCATCTCCTCTCAAACCCTAGTTCATCTCTTGTATCCAATCTTTGTACCAAAACCTCAGATTGGTACATGTAGGTTGCTAGTAGTGTTGATTACTCCTTGTAGTTGATGCTAGTTGGTTTACTTGGTAGAAGATCATATGTTCAGATCCATTATGCATATTAATACCCCTCTGATTATTAACATGAATATGCTTTGTGAGTAGTTACGTTTGTTCCCGAGGACATGGGAGAAGTCTTGCTGTAAGTAGTCATGTGAATTTGGTATTCGTTCGATATTTTGATGAGATGTATGTTGTCTTACCTCTAGTGGTGTCATGTGAACGTTGACTACATGACACTTCACCATTGTTTGGGCCTAGAGGAAGGCATTGAGAAGTAATAAGTAGATGATGGGTTGCTAGAGTGACAGAAGCTTAAACCCTAGTTTATGCGTTGCTTCGTAACGGGCTGATTTGGATCCACATGTTTCATGCTATGGTTAGGTTTACCTTAATACTTCTTTTATTGTTGTGGATGCTTGCAATAGAGGTTAATCATAAGTGGGATTCTTGTCCAAGTAAGGGCAGCGCCCAAGCACCGATCCACCCACATATCAAATTATCAAAGTACCAAACGCGAATCATATGAACGTGATGAAAACTAGTTGACGATCATTCCCATGTGTCCCCCGGAGCACTTTCCCTCATATAAGAGTTTGTCCAGGCTTGTCATTTGCTACAAAAGGGATTGGGCCATATTGCTACACCTTATTTACTTTTACTATTTGTCACTTGCTACCAATTATCTTAACACAAAACTATCTGTTACCGATAATTTCAGTGCTTGCAGAAAATACCTTACTGAAAACTGCCTATCATTTCCTTCTGCTCCTGGTTGGGTTCGACACTCTTACTTATCGAAAGGACTACAATAGATCCCCTACACTTGTCGGTCATCATGACTCATCATCTTTTGCATTCAAGTTAAACTGGACATTAATTAAACTTGAACACCTCTTGAGTGAGTCATAGTGCCATCGAATCGAGCTGACCAGTGCAGTCACACTTGCCTTTGTGGGAGATTCTTAACTGGGTCTATTGTCGTGCCTCTCGCTGGTGCCTCCAACTAGGGAAGGTTATGGGCGCGCGCTATCCTGATCAGGTAGGCGGACATAAGCCTTGTGTGCTCGTGTTGGTATTGAGCTCATGTCCCCATTTGGGACCGTTTTGTTTTGCCACGACGGTGGCCGATGGATGTCATGAGGTGACATTGGGGCCACCCATGACTTAGCCCAAAGGGGAGTTTGTTGGAGTGTCCGGGAGAGTGTCATGGCAATAGATCAGTTTTGTCGGAACACCGTTGGTCCACCCGAATGGGAGCACGAGGCCTTGGGTTCCGTGGTGTGCGTACAGTGTGCTAACCTCTGTGGAGTGATTAATCTATCGATAGTTGTGCCTACGGATAAGGGCCCAGTTTGTAGTAGCTCACACTATGGGTCAATAGTAAGAGTATCTCCAGCCGCGCCCCCAACAGGCCCGCAAGCCGTTTTTAGCGCCGACGGACGAAAATCGGCCCAGTCGCGCCCCAGGATCTCATTTAGCATCGGTTTGGGCCGAAATAACAGCCGGCGACCCCGAGCCGAACCCAAGCGCCCTGGGGGTCGCCAGGGGGCGCCGGCAGAAGCGAAAAGGGGCGTGGGGCCGCTTTGTCGGCGAGAGGAGGCCCTTTTCCCGCCGTTTCCTCCCGCTTCCCCCCGGATTCCCTCTCATTCTCCATTCCTCCCGCCAATCTCCAACTCCTCCCCACCTAGCCGGTCGCCATGCCGCCGAAGAAGTACGTGCCCTCCCGCGCCGCGACGGATACCATCGCCGCCGCCGCCCAGCCGAAGCAGAGAGCACCGTCGTCCAAGCCCCCCGACATGTCTAACGCCGACTGGAGGGCGGAGGTCCAGTGCCGGGAGGCTGTCACCACCGACTGGCGGAACATGGCAAACGCCAAGAAGGCCCGGGACAGGGTGGCTGCGGTGGTGGTGGAGCAGGCGGAACGCTCGACCGAACAAACCGAGGCGTCTCGCGCGGGGATGATGAACCCACCCACCGGCCACGGCCCTGATACGTCTCCAACGTATCTATAATTTTTGATTGTTCCATGCTATTACTTAAGATGTTTTGGATGTTTAATGGGCTTTGTTATACACTTTTATATTATTTTTGGGACTAACCTATTAACCAAAAGGCCCAGTCCAGATTGCTGTTTTTTGCCTATTTCAGGGTTTTACAGAAAAGGAATATTAAACGGAGACCAAACGGAATGAAACCTTCAGGAGAGATATTTTTTGAGAAAAATATGCACGGGAGACTTGAGAACCACATAATAAGGCTGAGGTGGCGTCCACGAGGGTGGGGGCGCCCCCTGCCTCGTGGGCACCCCTTCTGGCCCTCGGTGTCCTCCTTCCTCCTATATATACCTACGTACCCCGAAACCATTTGAACAACAGAGAAAACCCTAGTTCCACCGCCAAAACCTTTTGTTCCCGTGAGATCCCATCTTGGGGCCTGTTCCAGAGATCCGTCGGAGGGGGGATCTACCACGGAGTGCTTCTACATCATCATCATCGCCTCACCATGAGCTGTGAGTAGTTTACCACAGACCTTCGGGTCCATAGCTAGTATCTAGATGGTTTCTGCTCCCTCTTTGGATCTCAATACCAAGTTCTACTCGGTCTTCGAGGAGATCTATTCGATGTAATCTCTTTTTGCGGTGTGTTTGTCGAGATCCGATGAATTGTGGGTTTATGATTGATACGTCCAAAACGTATCTATAATTTTTGCTTGCTCCATGCCCTTTTTGTGTGATATTGCTATGATATTTATGCACTTCCATACACTTTTGATCATATTTGGACTAACCTACTAATGGTTGCAAAAGTGCACAATGTTCTTGTTTTACACTTTATTGTGTAGGAATTACTTGGAAATTGACAAAAACGCAAAAGGAGTCGTATTGGAGTAGGACTCTGACTTTCCTGAAATCTGTCTGAGAACGTTTTTTAAAGATGGTCCCGTGCCGGTCCGAAGACGGCGTCAAAAGGAAAAAGTCTAGTTGCGAAAGTTGTTGGTAATTTCGAGGCGATGCTTCTGGATATAAAATTCGTCCAAATCGGAGTCCGGACGGCCGAGTAAAGCCCGTTTTACTGAGGCCCAAAATCTGATGACGAGAATCCGAGAGTCTATATAAAGAGAGGAAACCTAGGTCACCAAGGGCCACGAATTTTCCTCCTCCCAAGCCGCCATCTTGGAGGGGAGGACCAGCACCATTGCAGCACCATCCACAAGGAAGAAGGGGGGCCAAGGAGCCGCTGCCCCTAGGGCCGCCGCCGCCGCCCCCTAGGGCCGCCGCCGTCTCCTCCTCGCCGCCGCCGCCTCCGTGGCCGCCGCCGGCCGCCGCCTCCTCGCGGGGCTGCACCTCTCCATCAACACCATCATCAACCTCCTCCTCACCATGTCCATGTGTGAGTAGTCTTCTCCGGGGCCGAGGGCTCGTACGTGTAGCTATGTGGTTATCTCTCTCTCCCATGATGTGATCTTCGTTGTGATCATAGGCTATGTTAATCTAGGGTGATCCCATGATATTTCCCCTTCCTCTATGTATTGGATTGATGTACTCACTTGTCTTTATCTAGTATAATCTCCGAGACCAAGGTGACAGCGGTCTATTGGACATGGATTAGAAAAATATTTTCATGAGTGATTTCCTCTCTTGTGTGTTGATTGAAGATTGAGAGTCTCTTGGTGCTTGTCTTTGACTATCCTTTAGATATGTTGTGGTGATTGTGGAACTCTCTTTGGATGGCCGCAGTGACATTGGGAAATCCTTAGATTGAGAACTACGAACTTTGAGGTGTGCTTTTGTAGCCCTACATAATTCTCGTCCTCTCTTGACCATGGAGGAATGACCTCCGGGTGCGTCTCCATTGCATGTTTTATGGGAAATATCATGTGATTCGATTACGTTAATGTTGTTGGGAGTTGCCACTAGTGAAAGTATGATCCCTAGGCCTTGTTTCCACCATTGCAATACCATTTGTGCTCACGTTTACCACTTGTTTGCTTGCTGCACTTTTTATTATAGATTTATATTACTTTGTTTTGCCATCCATATCACTTGCCATTTAACATCTCTTCGCCGAACTAGTGCACCTATACATCTAACAAGTGTATTAGGTGTGTTGGGGATACAAGAGACTTCTTGTATCTTAGTTGCAGGGTTGCTTGAGAGAGGCCATCTTCAACCTCTACTTCCCTGAGTTCGATAAACCTTAGGTCATCCACTTGAGGGAAATTGCTGCTGTCCTACAAACCTCTGCGCTTGGAGGCCCAACATAGTCTACAAGAGTAGAAACGTGTGTAGACATCAAGCTATTTCTGGCGTCGTTGCCGGGGAAGTGAGTGCTTGAAGGTATATCTTTAGATCTTGCAATTAAATCTTTTTGTTTCTTGTTTTTATTTCACTAGTTATGCTTATGGACAACCTTGCTATTGGATCGTTGCTTGCGGGAAGACGCCCCACACCTGTGGTGGTTGCTCCTCCCCCTACTGAAATTGTGCCCTATAAAATACCGGCTGGTATTATCGATTATGTTTTGGCTAATCGTTATGCAGGAGACAGACATCCCGGTGAACA
This sequence comes from Secale cereale, assembly GCA_902687465.1. Classification (NCBI taxonomy): domain Eukaryota; kingdom Viridiplantae; phylum Streptophyta; class Magnoliopsida; order Poales; family Poaceae; genus Secale; species Secale cereale. Next base: position 696,020,604 of record LR738712.1, on the reverse strand, counting down.
CTTGCTATATCTGTCACAACTATGTTCATTATTTAAGCTTGCAGGTGTATCAAGGGAGTTTGTCATGAGGAAATTGTTCGCCGTATCACTTATAGATAAAGCTTCAGAATGGTATAGGCTACTAGATGACTCTCACCTGCTGGATTGGGAAGAGATCCAGTCTCTCTTTTACTCCAAGTTTTATCCTCTTCATGAAGTCCATGAGAATAGGAATTATGTTTATAATTTCTATCCTCATGACGGAGAGAGCATAGCTCAAGCTTGGGGGAGACTGAAAACGTTAATGCTAAAATGTCCTAACCATGGGCTCCCCAAAGATATGATTATTACTAATTTCTATGCGAGGCTCTCTCGACAGGATAAAGATTTGCTCGATGCTTCCTCTATGGGTTCTTTCACAAACAAAAAGACTGATGCTAAATGGGAACTCCTTGAAAGAATTCAACGCAACACTGAAGATTGGGAGATCGACAAAGGTAAAGAGTCAGGTATAATTTTTGAGTATGATTGCATTAAGTCCTTTGTTGAAACTACAAGTTTTAATAAGTTTAGTGCCAAGTTTGGACTTGATTCTCAACTCCTTGTTGATTTCCTCAAATCTTTTGCTTCACATCTTAATATGCCTAAGGAGGATTGGATCAAGCATCATAAACCTTTTAAAGAGATTTGCAAAGGAAATGAAATTGTTCATGATGATTGCAACATGCATGATCCAATTCCTAAAAATGAAGTTTTATATAAGCATGTTAATTTTTGTGGAGTGGATAGACCTTGTGAAAGGCCTATGATTGAAGAAGAGAAGTATTGTAAGCAACATAAGCATGAAAGAACAATCACTTGGGTCAGAGATTTAAATGAAATTGCTAGAGAATTGTGTGACCTTTATCCTTTTACTTGTGAACTTTGCCGTATAGAGGGTCACTTTAATTTTCAATGCATGCACTTTCAAAACATAACTGTTACCCAGTTGTGTGATAACATGATCACCCCTGATCTTTATGATGAGCTTATGTTATTTTTGATGTGTGAAGAGTTATCAGAAAAGACTTCTTGGCTAGATGTTAATGCCATAGGAATAAAAAACACCTTGCAAAATTGCCATCTCTATTGTGTTGTTAATTGCCATGAAAATGATTACATAAGTAAGATTAGAAAGGAGGGAACTTTACCAAAGTATAAAAATGTCTCTTATATTTCTGCTAATAAAAAGGAGAGTTTCTCCCAAGTTTCCCCTATTGTTTCTAATGATAAACCAGGATATGTGGAGAAACTTCATCTCCAAACCACTCCCTCCTAAGGTGAAGAAGAAGAAAAAGAAGAGGAGGAGGAAGAGGAGCAAGAAGGAAGAAGAATGGGTATCAACCTGGCCTGAGCATATTCCTCCCATCAACTTTTATCCTAACGGTTGTAAGTTTAAATAAGAAGGTGAAATTTATTGCCTTAATTATCATCTTGATGATACGTCCGTAGGTACTATTGAAGATGATTTTGATTATGATATGCATGTTACTTATTGTGATTGGGAAAATGACGATAATGCTACTTATGATCTTGAAAATCTTTTTGGTACCAACTATGAAAGTAATGATATGGAAAGCTCTAAGTTTGGGGATGATAGGATTGCAAATCCTTTACCCACTAGTGATGTGACTATTGATAATTCTTTTGCTAGTAAGAATAAAGACAACATGATTACAAATATAGTTGCTAGCAATGATAATGCTCTTCTCTACTATGATGATGTTATAACTCCAATCTATAGTGATTATAAAGGTACCTATGACATAAGGAGAAATTATCCTTATGAAACTTGTCATAATCATGGAGGGAATTACTCCCTTGTTGAACACCACCCTCCTAATACACAATTAATCTATAGTGTTCAAGTTGTTTATGATAGTCGTACTCCCACTATTACCAATGAGAAAGATTATACTTATGTGGAGAGTAAGAGTACCTTTTTGCATGTGGATCATGGTAACAATGCTTTATGTGATGCTTATATTGTTGAGTTCATCCATGATGCCACTGAAATTTATAATGAGAGAGGGAGACTTGGTTCTAAATATCTTAATAATAAGAAGTTTCCTCTCTTTATGGTGAATATTTTGAAGTTATGCTTGTTTTGCCTTCCTATGCTAGTTGCTTTGTGCTTCAATGAATTATTCTATTGCAATATTCCTATGCATAGGAAGCATGTTAGGCTTAAATGTGTTTGGTATTTGCTTCTTGATGCTCTCTTTTGTTCTTCAGCTCTTATTCCTACGAGAGCATCATTAAAGTCTTAAGCCTATCTTTATGGCTATAAAGAAAGAGCTCTAGGGAGACAACTCTTGTTATCTTTGCTTTCAGTTTTAGTGGTCTTGATGTTTGTTACTACTGTAGCAACATCATTGTATCTTTATTTTTCAGCTTTGTGCCAAGTTTAGCCTCTGATTGCAAGAAAGTTCAAAAGTTGTGACGTGCTGTCCAGGAAACAGATTCTGTCCTTGGACAGAAAAATTCGTATAAAATCACCAGTTAATCTTTTTGGTCTGAATTTTTTCGACAGCGTGCTCTATACAATTGTCTTTCGGGCGTCTGTTCTGAGTTTTTTTATTAGAGTTGCAGAAGAGCCCCGAAAAAATCATTTACTACCTGCTGTTCTGTTTTTCACAGATTCTGTCCTGTTTTGCCTTTCCTTCATTTTGCAAACCTTGAGCTTGCTTTTTCTTTGCAAAAACCTTTTGGCAATCTTGAGAAACAGTAGACCTTCAAGAATATTCTTATTTCCAGCAAGGAACAATTATTTTATTAAGGGTACTAACCTCGTTAATCAGATTATGATGAGTTATGTATGAAGGGAGTTTTCAAGTGTGCGAGGGAAGATGATAAAAAGATTCAGGAGTGTCAAACGCTCAAGCTTGGGGATGCCCCCATGCACCCCCAAGAAATATTGAAGGATACTCAAGCGTCTAAGCTTGGGGATGCCCCCGTGCATCCCCTTCTCCATCAACATTATCAGTTCGTCTTTCGTTCCACTATATTTTCATCACTTCATGTGTTATGTGCTATGCTTGGAGCGTCTTGCTTTTAGTTTCCTTTTTAGTTTTATTTAGCTTTTCATAACGAGTCGGAACTCAGCTTTCTTTGTGTGAGAGAGAAACACGCTCCACTTCAACCTAGAACACAACATAGAATTTTCATGCCTATCTTTGCTGTGTATGTTCTTTGTCTTTCAATAGCTACTATCATGTTCAGCTCTTAGTACTCATGCTTATCTTTTTAAAGAGCTTTTGTTTAGTTGGTTGCTTGAACTCTCTTTAGTTATCATGCTTATCTTATTAAGAGAGTTTGCTTCTGTTGCATTGGTTGATATGTCTATGATAAAAATGCTACGTGCATAATGGTGCTTAGTAGTTCATGTTTTCTTATGGTTAGTCTCAAATAGCTGGGGGGTTCCCAATGTGTTATTGGAGTACCAACATGATTTGTTTGCCTATGATGTGGTATGGTTTAGTAATATCTTCCTTCAAGAATTTATTTTGATTGACTTGGCGTATGCTCACGCATATTTAAGACTGTAAAGAAAGTCTGTCAAGCCTTGATGATATTTTGTTTCTGAGTAGCGATATAACTTCCATGCCTGATTCAATGTTGCTTTGTCGCTCTGCATGATTATGACCGTCATTGCTCTTTTAGTTGGTCGCTCCCAGTCTTTTGCTAACCTTCGCCTGTACTAAGCGGACTGACTACTTGTGCATCCAAAATCCTTTAAACCAGTTATGCCATATGAGTCCACCATACCTTCCTATACATGGTATTTACCTGCCATTCCTAACGAAGACTTTCATGTACCATCTCGAAATTATTCAAAAAAAAGCATTTCTCTTTTGTGCCTCTGTTTTAGCTCATGAGGAAGTAGTAGTCAATTCATGATCTTTTTAAGTTGGACAAGCTTCACACCGGGATTGCATGTCTAATGTGCAAACCCATAATACGAGAAGGAACTGGCATAGAGTGCGCCCGGCTCATTAAAAAATTATACAACAAACAAACCCTCCTTCATGCTTTGTTCATGAGAAATCAGAAAACTTTGGCAGTGATAAACAAAGGAGATTAAGAGGATGTGATCGTCCTCATTCGGGAGCCGTTCCTCGAAACTTGTCCAGCTCGAGAAGTAATTGAGTTATCTGCTAGCATTCGTTGACGAAATATGCATAATCTAAAAAAAAATTATTACCTCTGTTTTTAAAACCAAGAGCTCTGGTACATGTTTAGTTTTTGTTTCCGACCATGGGTTTTCAACCTTGCCAACAAAAGCCACGGTTCGAGAGTCTCCACCTTCTTTAAAGCACCAACTATTGAGAGCATGATTGTCATTCTGAGTGTAATGTGCATTGTCCCAAAGTACCATTGTTCTTTGCATGATTATGATATCGTTTATTCTGAAATCATTGTATCTAGTCGTCACTTAAACCTTGGAGGTGCCCCTGCATTTATGTTTTGCTTCACTAAAGGGGGCAAGCGAGATACTACTTTATCATATTTGCGCACCATGCTCATTACAAATCTTTTGAGTATTTCAGTATCATATTGTAAAACTTTCAGTTCTTTGTGATTTTCTCATGAGGCAACTTAATTACTACAGATTCATTGTCTCAGTAAGCACTTGTCATGTGACTGTGAAAAGTTCTTATATGGTTAATAGCATGTCACCACAGAAATTATGCTTGTTATCATTTAACTACTCGAGGACGAGCAGGAATTAAGCTTGGGGATGTTGATACGTCCAAAACGTATCTATAATTTCTGCTTGCTCCATGCCCTTTTTGTGTGATATTGCTATGATATTTATGCACTTCCATACACTTTTGATCATATTTGGACTAAGCTACTCATGGTTGCAAAAGTGCACAATGTTCTTGTTTTACACTTTATTGTGTAGGAATTACTTGGAAATTGACAAAAACGCAAAAGGAGTCGTATTGGAGTAGGACTCTGACTTTCCTGAAATCTGTCTGAGAACGTTTTTTAAAGATGGTCCCGTTCCGGCCCGAAGACAACGTCAAACGGAAAACGTTTAGTTGCGAAAGTTGTGGGGAATTTCGAGGCGATGCTTCTGGATATAAAATTTGTCCAAATCGGAGTCCGGACGGCCGAGTAAAGCCCGTTTTACTGAGGCCCAAAATCTGATGACGGGAATCTGAGAGTTTATATAAAGAGAGGAAACCTAGGTCACCAAGGGCCACGAATTTTCCTCCTCCCAAGCCGCCGTCTTGGAGGGGAGGACCAGCACCATTGCAGCACCATCCACAAGGAATAAGGGGGGCCAAGGAGCCGCTGCCCCTAGGGCCGCCGCCGCCCCCAAGGGCCGCCGCCGTCTCCTCCTCGCCGCCGCCGCCTCCGTGGCCGCCGCCGGCCGCCGCCTCCTCGCGGGGCTGCACCTCTCCATCAACACCATCATCAACCTCTTCCTCACCATGTCCATGTGTGAGTAGTCTTCTCCGGGGCCGAGGGCTCGTACGTGTAGCTATGTGGTTATCTCTCTCTTCCATGATGTGATCTTCGTTGTGATCATAGGCTATGTTAATCTAGGGTGATCCCATGATATTTCCCCTTCCTCTATGTATTGGATTGATGTACTCACTTGTCTTTATCTAGTATAATCTCCGAGACCAAGGTGACAGCAGTCTATTGGACATGGATTAGAAAAATATTTTCATGAGTGATTTCCTCTCTTGTGTGTTGATTGAAGATTGAGAGTCTCTTGGTGCTTGTCTTTGACTATCCTTTAGATATGTTGTGGTGATTGTGGGACTCTCTTTGGATGGCCGCGGTGACATTGGGAAATCCTTAGATTGAGAACTACGAACTTTGAGGTGTGCTTTTGTAGCCCTACATAATTCTCGTCCTCTCTTGACCACGGAGGAATGACCTCCGGGTGCGTCTCCATTGCATGTTTTATGGGAAATATCATGTGATTCGATTATGTTAATGTTGCTGGGAGTTGCCACTAGTGAAAGTATGATCCCTAGGCCTTGTTTCCACCATTGCAATACCATTTGTGCTCACGTTTACCACTTGTTTGCTTGCTGCACTTTTTATTACAGATTTATATTACTTTGTTTTGCCATCCATATCACTTGCCATTTAACATCTCTTCGCCGAACTAGTGCACCTATACATCTAACAAGTGTATTAGGTGTGTTGGAGACACAAGAGACTTCTTGTATCTTAGTTGCAGGGTTGCTTGAGAGAGACCATCTTCAACCTCTACTTCCCTGAGTTCGATAAACCTTAGGTCATCCACTTGAGGGAAATTGCTGCTGTCCAACAAACCTCTGCGCTTGGAGGCCTAACATAGTCTACAAGAGTAGAAACATGTGTAGACATCAATGATCAAGATTATCTATGAGAAATATTTGGTTCTTTTCTGAACTCATTATGTATGATTATAATATCCTTGCAAGTCTCTTCGAATTATTGGTTTGGTTTGTCCTACTAGATTTATAGTTCTTGCAATGGGAGAAGTGCTTGGCTTTGGGTTCAATATTGCGGCGTCCTTTCCCAGTGACAGTAGGGGCAGCAAGGCACGTATTGTATTGTTGCCATGGAGGATAAAAAGATGGGGTTTATATCACTATGTTTGAGTTTATCCCTCTACATCGATCATGTCATCTTGCTTAAGGTGTTACTCTATTCTTATGAACTTAATACTCTAGATGCATGCTGGATAGCAGTCGATGTGTGGAGTAATAGTAGTAGATGCAGAATCGTTTCGGTCTACTTGTTTCGGACGTGATGCCTATATATAATGATCATGCTTAGATAGTCTCATAATTATTCGCTTTTCTATCAATTGCTCGACGGTAATTTGTTTATCCGCCGTAGAATATCGCTATCATGAGAGAAGCCACTAGAGAACACTATGGCCCCCGGGTCTATTCTCAACATATCAATCTACAATCTACTTTAATTTTCCGCATTTACTTTATGTTCTTATATCCAAAATACCAAAAATATCAACTATCATCTCTATCAGATCTCACTCTCGTAAGTGACTGATGGGCCTCGAACCCCTCGTTGGATTACCCCAAGTGGAAGGTGTAAGATGCAGTAAGTAGAAGTGTTTTCCCCTAGCAAAGATGCCAAGGATCGAATCCCCAGAGACTCCTAGGTTCAACAGGTAGGTGTCAACCGCTAACGGCGCAATTAGCAATCAACGTGGACCTGCACACAGATACAAATAACTTTGCTCCCAACGAGTACAGAGAGGTTGTCAATCTCTCCGGCCTTGTAGTTCACAAAGGGTTAAAAGCAATATGATAGTAGTGATAGATAGTGTTTTGCAATAGTAAGTAAAATAGCGGAAAGTAAAATAGTGTATGTGATCAATGATGGTAATATGGACCGGAGTCACATGATGTTCACTAGTGATGTCTCTCTCCCAAAAGACGATAAAATAGCTATGTGAGGTAAACAAATTACAGCTGGGCAATTGACAGGACCACGAACGCAAACCAATGCTGACTACATTGCAAGAAAGGTTGAGGTTCAAAGCATGGGCGGTACGCCAAAGTAAGTAGACCGAAATCCATCAATATCTACTACTAATCATCCACCTTGAGATATCTATCCAGAACATCTCGCTGGTATTAAGTTGCGAGTCCCACCCATAGTGTAAACTCAATGCAACAAACAACTGCATTAAAAGAACTTTGCGTAAAGTAAACAATCCTTGCACCCGCGGGCACAAGCACCGTTGTTTTCCCCCTTGTGGCAACAGCACATCCCCTAGACTCATGTTTCTGTCACTCAAGCTAGTCATCGAGGGGCATGAACCCACAATCGAGCATAACGTTCCCTCTTGGAGTCACTACCTACTACTTGGCCAAATCAATAAATAACAACGGAGAACATGCAAGAATTACTTATGAACTAAAATATAAAAGAGGTGAATCAAATATATTACTCAAGATCAATCTGAACATAATCTCATAATCCATCGGATCCCAGCAAACTCAACATAGCAACAGCATAAGGATTACATAGGTGCCTCGATCATGTAGGGCAGCTCACGAGGACTAATTAGTGAAGCACAAGAACGGGAGGAGAACATCACATAGCTACTGGTCATGGACTCATGGTCCAAGGGAGACTACTCACGAGTCATCTGGGAGGCGTCCATGGTGGTGGAGAAGCTCCCGGTGGTGATCCTCCCCTCCGGCAGGGTGCCGGGAAGAGTTCTCCTGGTGCTCCCGATCTTGGAAGCGGCGGCGGCGGCGGAACAGAGATGGGATCGCGAAAAGAAGTCTTGTTTCAAGGGTTTCGGGGAACCCTTTAAATATATGCCAAAGTAGGGCACCGGGGGGCTCTCGAGGGGCCGAGGCGCCCCCCCGGCGCGGCCCAGGGGGGCGCGCCCACAGGGCGCCTGGAGCCCCTGTGGCCCCCCCAGGCTCCCCTTCGGAAGCAGTGTTGTTTCCGATACGCTGATTTTTTATATATTTTTTCTGTATTTTTCTGGGCAGTTCTCGAAACGTGAAAACCTGAAATACAAAAACAGCCGAAAACAGAAACTGGCACTGGGGTGCACTGGATTAGTAAGTTAGTCCAAATATGATCAAAGTGTATGGAAGTGTATGAATATCATAGCAATATCACCCAAAAGTGGCATGGAGCAAGCAGAAATTATACATACGTTTTGGACGTATCAACATTCCCAAGCTTAATTCCTGCTCGTCCTCGAGTAGGTAAATGATAAAAATAATAATTTCTGTGGTGACATGCTATTAACCATATTGGACTTTCTCATAGTCATATGGCAAAAGCTTACTGAGACAATGATTCTAAAGTAATTAAGTTGTCTCAAGAGAAAATCACAAATGACTGAAAGTTTTACAACATGAAACTGAAACATCAAAAAGATATGCAATGAACATGATGTACAAATATGATCAAGTGATATCTAGCTTGCCCCCTTTAGTGACGCAAAACATAAATGAAAGGGCACCTTCAAGGTTTAAGTGATGACTAGATACAATTATTTCAGAATAAACGATATCACAATCATGCAAAAGACAATGCTACTTTGGGACAATGCACATTACACTCAGAATGACAATCATGCTCTCAGTAGTTGGTGCTTAAAGTGCTAGAGCTTTTTATTTTTAAACATGGAAGCAATTGTGTCAACGGTAGTAGTACTTCATATGTGTCATGTATAAAACATCTTATAAGTTGCAAGCCTCATGCATCGAATACCAATAGTGCTCGCTCCTTGTCCTAATTAGCTCGGATCCCCATGGGTTATCATTGCATTGCATATGTTTTTACCAAGTGTCACAAAGGGGTACCTCTATGCCACCTGTACAAAGGTCCAAGGAGATATATCGCATTTGATTTCTCGTTTTTGATAAATCTCAACTTGAGGACATCCATACCGGGACAACATAGAAAATAGATGATGGACTCCTCTTTAATGCATAAGCATATTCTCATGAGAGATTGAGGATTAAGGTCCAAGCTAAAACTTCCACCATGAGGCATGGCTTTGGTTGGCGACCCAATGTTCTTCTCTAACAATATGCATATTAATTCAACCCACGGTAAATCACCCTTACTTCAGACAAGACGAACATGCATAGCAACTCACATGATATTCAACAAAAGTGTGACAGTTGATGGCGTCCCCAGAAACATGGTTACCGCTCAGCAAGCAGCTCATAAGAAATAAGATACATAAGCAACATATTCTTTACCACAATAGTTTTTAGGCTACTTTCCCATGAGCTATGTATTGCATGATTAATTTGCTTAGTGCAGGTGGAGGTTAGCAAAAGACTGGGAGCGACCAACTAAGAGAGCAATGACGGTCATAATCATGCAGAGCGACAAAGCAATATTGAATCAGGCATGGTAGTTATATCGCTACTTAGAAACAAAAGATCATCAAGGCTTGACAGACTTTCTTTACAGTCTTGAATATGCGTGAGCATACGCCAAGTCAATCAAAATAAATTCTCGAAGGAAGATATTACTAAACCATACCACATCATAGGCAAACAAACCAAGTTGGTACTCCAATAACACATTGGGAATCCCCCAACTATTTGAGATTAACCATAAGAAAACCTGAACTACTAAGCACCATCATGGAAGTAGCATATTTATCATAGACATATTAACCCATGCAACGGAAGCAAACTCTCTTAATAAGATGAGCATGGTAATTAAAGAGAGTTCAAGCAACCAACTAAATAGAAGCTCTTGAAAAGATAAGCATGAATACTAAGAGCAAAGCACGATAGTAGCTATTAAAAGATAAAGAACACACACAGCATAGATAGACATGAAAATTCTATGTAATGTTCTAGGTAGAGGTGAAGCGTGTTTCTCTCCCACATAAAGGAATGCTGGGTTCCGACTCGTTATGAAAAAAAACTAAAAAGAAAACTAAAAGCAAGACGCTCCAAGCATAGCTCATAACATATGAAGTGATAAAAATATAGAGGAACGAAAGACGAACTGGTAATGTTGATGGAGAAGGGGATGCACGGGGGGCATCCCCAAGCTTAGACGCTTGAGTCTCCTTGAATATTTCTTGGGGGTGCACGGGGGCATCCCCAGCCTTGAGCGCTTGACACTCCTGAATCTTTTTATCATCTTCCCTCGCACACTTGAAAACTCCCTTCATACATAACTCATTCATAATCTGATTAGCGAGGTTAGTACCCTTAATAAAATAATTATACCTTGCTGGAAATAAGGATATTCTTGAAGTTCTACTGTTTCTCAAGATTGCCAAAAGGTTTTTGCAAAGAAAAAGCAAGTTCTTAATTTGCAAAGTGAAGGTAAGGCAAAACAGGACAGAATCTGTGAAAAACAGAACAGCAGGCAGTAATTGACCTGTTCGGGATACTTCTGAAACTCAAATCAAAAAACTCAGAACTGACGCACGAAAGACAATTATATAGAGAACGCTGTCGAAAAAATTCAGACCAAAAAGATTATCTGGTGATTTTATACGAATTTTTCTATCCAAGGACAGAATCTGTTTCCTGGACAGCACCTCACAACTTTTGAACTTTCTAGCAATCAGAGGCTATACTTGGCACAAATATGAAAAGTAAAGATACAATGATGATGCTACAGCAGTAAACAACATCAAGACACAACAAAAGCAAAATTTTTATTCATGTGGGCTGCCTCCCAAAAGCGCTTTCTTTTATGCCTTTAAGCTAGGCATAAGACTTTAATGATGCTCTTGTAGGAATAAGAATTGAAGAACAAAAGAGAGCATCAAGAAGCAAATACTAAACACATTTAAGCCTAACATGCTTCCTATGCATAGGAATATTGCAATAGAATAATTCATTGAAGCACAAAGCAATAAGCATAGGAAGACAAAACAAGTGCAGCTTCAAAACCTTCAACATAAAGAGAGGGAACTTGATATTATTGAAATATCTATAAGCATATGTTCCCTTCTCATAATAATTTTCAGTGGGATCACGAGTAAACTCAACAATATAAGCATCACATAAAGCATTGTTACCATGATCCACATGCAAAAAGGTACTCTTACTCTCCACATAAGCATCATGAAGAGGATAAAACTTAGTATAAAAGAGAGACATAAGCTCCTGCCAGTCCAGCAAGTGTGAGTTATCGAGAAGCCCATACCAATCTGAAGCTTTATCTATAAGTGATACGACAAACAATTTCCTCATGACAAACTCCCTCGATACACCTGCAAGCTTAAATAATGAACATAGTTGTGACAGATATAGCAAGTGTTCACCGGGATGTCTGTCTCCTGCGTAACGATTAGCCAAAACATAATTGATAATACCAGCTGGTATTTTATAAGGCACAATTTCAGTAGGGGGAGGATCAACCACCACAGGTGTGGGGCGTCTTCCCGCAAGCAGCGATCCAATAATAGGGTTGTCCATAAGGACAACTAGTGAAAAGACATAAAGAGAACTGAAAGGTAAACTAACAAGACTAAAAAGCAAAGATAAAAGATAGCATGCAACTCCCCTATCCTGAAGAGTGGAGTCCCCGGCAACGGTGCCAGAAAATACTCCTTGATGGGCCTCGAACCCCTCGTTGGATTACCCCAAGTGGAAGGTGTAAGATGCAGTAAGTAGAAGTGTTTTCCCCTAGCAAAGATGCCAAGGATCGAATCCCCAGAGACTCCTAGGTTCAACAGGTAGGTGTCAACCGCTAACGGCGCAATTAGCAATCAACGTGGACCTGCACACAGATACAAATAACTTTGCTCCCAACGAGTACAGAGAGGTTGTCAATCTCTCCGGCCTTGTAGTTCACAAAGGGTTAAAAGCAATATGATAGTAGTGATAGATAGTGTTTTGCAATAGTAAGTAAAATAGCGGAAAGTAAAATAGTGTATGTGATCAATGATGGTAATACGGACCGGAGTCACATGATGTTCACTAGTGATGTCTCTCTCCCAAAAGACGATAAAATAGCTATGTGAGGTAAACAAATTACAGCTGGGCAATTGACAGGACCACGAACGCAAACCAATGCTGACTACATTGCAAGAAAGGTTGAGGTTCAAAGCATGGGCGGTACGCCAAAGTAAGTAGACCGAAATCCATCAATATCTACTACTAATCATCCACCTTGAGATATCTATCCAGAACATCTCGCTGGTATTAAGTTGCGAGTCCCACCCATAGTGTAAACTCAATGCAACAGACAACTGCATTAAAAGAACTTTGCGTAAAGTAAACAATCCTTGCACCCGCGGGCACAAGCACCGTTGTTTTCCCCCTTGTGGCAACAGCACATCCCCTAGACTCATGTTTCTGTCACTCAATCTAGTCATCGAGGGGCATGAACCCATAATCAAGCATAACGTTCCCTCTTGGAGTCACTACCTACTACTTGGCCAAAGCAATAAATAACAACGGAGAACATGCAAGAATTACTTATGAACTAAAATATAAAAGAGGTGAATCAAATATATTACTCAAGATCAATCTGAACATAATCTCATAATCCATCGAATCCCAGCAAACTCAACATAGCAACAGCATAAGGATTACATAGGTGCCTCGATCATGTAGGGCAGCTCATGAGGACTAATTAGTGAAGCACAAGAACGGGAGGAGAACATCACATAGCTACTGGTCATGGACTCATGGCCCAAGGGAGACTACTCACGAGTCATCCGGGAGGCGTCCATGGTGGTGGAGAAGCTCCCGGTGGTGATCCTCCCCTCCGGCAGGGTGCCGGGAAGAGTTCTCCTGGGGCTCCCGATCTTGGAAGCGGCGGCGGCGGTGGAACAGAGATGGGATCGCGAAAAGAAGTCATGTTTCAAGGGTTTCGGGGAACCCTTTAAATATATGCCAAAGTAGGGCACCGGGGGGCTCTCGGGGGGCCGAGGCGCCCCCCCCCCCCCCCGGCGCGGCCCAGGGGGGGCGCGCCCACAGGGCGCCTGGAGCCCCTGTGCCCCCCCAGGCTCCCCTTCGGAAGCAGTGTTGTTTCCGATACGCTGATTTTTTATATATTTTTTCTGTATTTTTCTGGGCAGTTCTCGAAACGTGAAAACCTGAAATACAAAAACAGCCGAAAACAGAAACTGGCACTGGGGTGCACTGGATTAGTAAGTTAGTCCAAATATGATCAAAAGTGTATGGAAGTGTATGAATATCATAGCAATATCACCCAAAAGTGGCATGGAGCAAGCAGAAATTATAGATACGTTTTGGACGTATCAGTGACTGTAAAGGGATTGAAAACCCCTTATCGCGTTGGCTGCGAAGTTCTTATTTATGTGTGCAGGTGCGAGGGACTTGCGCGTGGTCTCCTACTGGATTGATACCTTGGTTCTCAAAAACCGAGGGAAATACTTACGCTACTGTGCTACATCACCCTTTCCTCTTCGAGGGAATACAACGCAAGCTCGAGAAGTAGCAAGAAGAATTTCTGGCGGTGTTGCCGGGGAGGCTTACGCAAAAGTCATATACCAAGTACCTATCACAAACCCCTATCCTTCACATTACATTTATTTGCCTCTCGTTTTCCTCTCCCCCACTTCACCCTTGCCGTTTTATTCACCCTTCTTCTGCCGTGTGTTTATCGTTCGCTTACTTCTTGTTTGCTTGTGTGTTGCTTGCTTGCTTGTCATGATGTCTAGCACACCTATCATTATCAATACTCTCGAGAGTGAGGTTCTCAATTTTAAACAAAGGGAGGAAGAAAATTAAAAAGATGCCTGGTATAGAATTTGCAATGCTGAAAACAGATCTAATAGGAAGCTTTCCACTTCCGTGCTTCTTCGCAATTTTTATATTGGCATTACTCCTTGGAATAGGCTTGTTTTGATACCATTACCGGAGGAAATTTCTTGGGGAGTCATACTCTTGATTCTTACAATGCCTTGATAGAGTTATTCGGGCAACCTTCTACCCCGGAAGAGGATCAAGTTTTTGAGAAAGTTTGCGAAGTAACAAAAATATTACAAAAGTCTCTTGAACCTCTTAACAATGTTAGTGGAAATCTCCACCGCATGAATATGTTGATTACCCTTTGCAATAAGCGGTTGTATTCGATAGATCTAAAGATTTCTGAATATGAAGGGAAACGTAAAGAACCTCCTGGATTCGGACTTGATACCACCCAAAAGTTAAAAACCAAAGATGGCATTCCCTAGATCTATCTTTGTATCGTGCCTAGCTAGGGGCGTAAAACGATAGCGCTTGTTGGGAGGCAACCCAATTTTATATTTTTTGTTTTTGCTTCTGTCTAGGAATAAATATTGCATCTTGCTTCTATTTAGATGTGGTTTTGTGTTTTAATTAGTGTTTGTGCCAAGTAGAACCTTTGGGAAGACTTGTGTGAAGTTTATATGATCTTACTGTGAAAAACAAAATCGTTAGCGCTCGCTAGAATGGTTACCAGATTTTACTGGAGCGTGCTCTTTAGTTGATTCTTTTTGCAGATGATCAATAGACAAATTCCTCATATTTACCAATTTATTTCAATTTTTTTGGAGTTACAGGAGTATGCGGAAGTTACAGATTACTACAGACTATTCTGTTTTTGACAGATTCTGTTTTTCGTGTGTTGTTTGCTTATTTCAATGCATCTATGAGTAGTATTGGGAAGTATGAATCATAGAGAAGTTGGAATACAGTAGGTTTAACACCAATATAAACAAAGAATGAATCCATTGCAGTACCTTTGAGTAGTGGTTTGTTTTCTTATACTAACGGAGCTCACGAGATTTTTGTCTAAGTTTTGTGTTGTGAAGTTTTCAAGTTTTGAGTATTGCTTTGATGGACTATGGAACAAACAGTGGCAAGAGCCTAAGCTTGGGGATGCCCAAGGCACCTGAAGGTAAAATTCAAGGACAACCAAAAGCCTAAGCTTGGGGATGCCCCGGGAAGGCATCCCCTCTTTCATCTTCATCCATCGGTAACTATACTTAGAGCTATATTTTTATTCACCACATGATATGTGTTTTACTTGGAGCGACATGTATAATTTGAGTCTTTGCTTGTTAGTTTGCCACAATTATCCTTGCTGGACACACCTTTTTGAGAGAGTTAAATATGGCCTAGGAATTGCTAGAACACTCTATATGCTTCACTTCTATCTATTGAGTTGAATAGTTTTTGCTCTAGTGCTTCACTTATATCTTTTAGAGCACGGTGGTGATTATATTTTGTTGAAATTGTTGACCACCCATGCTTCACTTATATCCTTTTGAGAGTCTATTAAAACAGCATGGTAATGTGCTTTGGCTATAAAACTAGCCTTCACATGATAGACATCCATGATCAATGTAGTAAAAACTTTCACACTAAGTGCATTGAATATGATGAGAAGTTGGATGCTTGATAATTGTTTTGAGATATGAGGATAGTGTTATTAGAGTCATGCTAGTGGAGTTATTATGAAATTGAGAAATGCTTGTGTTAAAGTTAGTGATTCCCGTAGCATGCACGTTGGTGAACCGCTATGTGACGAAGTTAGAGCATATGGTATTTGTAGAGTGTCAACCTTTGTGTGGAGGCCGGGGGCGCGCGATGGTTAACTCCTACCAACCTCCCCCCTAGGAGCATGCGTTGATTGCTTTGTTTTGATGACTCGTAAATTTTTGCAATAAGTATATGAGTTCTTATGACTAATGTTGAGTCCATGGATATTACGCACTCTCACCCTTCCACCATTGCTAGCCTCTCTTATGCCACGCAACTTTCACCGGTACCATACACCCACTATATATCCTTCCTCAGAACAGCCACCATATATCTTCCTCAAAACAGCCACCATACCTTCCTATCATGGCATTTCCATAGCCATTCCGAGATATATTGCCATGCAACTTTCCACCGTTCCGTTCATATGACACGCTTCATATTGTCATATTGCCATGCATGATCATGTAGTTGACATCGTATTTGTGGCAAAGCCACCATGCATAATATTTCATTCATGTCACTCTTGTTTCATTGCATATCCCGGTACACCGCCGGAGGCATTCATATAGAGTCATCCTTTGTTCTAGTATCGAGTTGTAAATCAATAAAGGTGTGATGATCATCATTATTAGAGCATTGTCCCATGTGAGGTAAGGCCAACAATAAAAGGGGATATGGCCCAAAAAAATAGAGAGGGGCTAAAAAAAAGAGAGAAAGCCCATCCAAAAAAATGAGAGAAAAGAGAGAAGGGACAATTGCTACTATCCTTTTCCACACTTGTGCTTCAAAGTAGCACCATGTTCTTCATGATAGAGAGTCTCATGTTTAGTCACTTTCATATACTGGTGAGAATTTTCCTTATAGAACTTGGCTTGTATATTCCAACGATGGGCTTCCTCAAATGCCCTAGGTCTTCGTGAGCAAGCAAGTTGGATGCACACCCACTTAGTTTCTTTTGTTGAGCTTTCATACATTTTTAGCTCTAGTGCATCCGTTGCATGGCAATCCCTACTCACTCACATTGATATCTATTGATGGGCATCTCCATGGCCCGTTGATACGCCTAGTCGATGTGAGACTATCTCCCTCCTTTTTGTCTTCTCCACAACCACCTCTCTATTCCACATAGTGCTATGTCCATGGCACACGCTCATGTATTGCGTGAAAGTTGAAAGGTTTGAAAGAATAGAGTATGAAAACAAGTGTTTGGCTGAAACCGGGGTTGTGCATGATATGAATATTTTGTGTGATGAAGAGGGAGCATAGCCAGACTATATGATTTTGTAGGGATAACTTTCTTTAGCCATAGTATTTTGAGAAGACATGATTGCTTTGTTAGTATGCTTGAAGTATTATTATTTCTTATGTCAATATAGACTTTTGTCTTGAATCTTTTAGATCTAAACATTCATGCCACAATTAAGAGAATTACATTGAAACTATGTTGGTTAGCATTCCACATAAAAAATTCTGCTTATCATTTACCTACTCGAGGACGAGCAGGAATTAAGCTTGGGGATGCTTGATACGTCTCCAACGTATCTATAATTTTTTATTGTTCCATGCTATTATTTAAGATGTTTTGGATCTTTAATGGGCTTTGTTATACACGTTTATATTATTTTTGGGACTAACCTATTAACCCAAAGGCCCAGTCTAGATTGCTGTTTTTTGCCTATTTCAGTGTTTTACAGAAAAGGAATATCAAACGGAGTCCAAACGGAATGAAACCTTCGGGAGAGATATTTTTGGAGCAAAATACGCACGGGAGACTTGAGAACCACGGAATAGGGCTGAGGTGGCGTCCACGAGGGTGGGGGGCGCGCCCCCAGCCTCGTGGGCACACCTTCTGGCCCCCGGTGCCCTCCTTCCTCCTATATATACCTACGTACCCCAAAACCATCAGAACAACAGATAAAACCCTAGTTCCACCGCCGCAACCTTCTGTTCCCATGAGATCCCATCTTGGGGGCTGTTCCGGAGCTCCGCTGGAGGGGGATCTACCACGGAGTGCTTCTACATCGTCATCATCGCCTCACCATGAGTTGTGAGTAGTTTACCAGAGACCTTCGGGTCCATAGCTTGTATCTAGATGGCTTATTCTCTCTGTTTGGATCTCAATACCAAGTTCTCCTCGGTCTTCGAGGAGATCTATTCGATGTAATCTCTTTTTGCGGTGTGTTTGTCGAGATACGATGAATTGTGGGATTATGATCAAGATTATCTATGAGAAATATTTGGTTCCTTTCTGAACTATTTATGTATGATTATAATATCCTTGCAAGTCTCTTCGAATTATTGGATTGGTTTGGCCTACTAGATCTATAGTTCTTGCGATGGGAGAAGTGCTTGGCTTTGGGTTCAATCTTGCGGTGTCCTTTCCAAGTGACAGTAGGGGCAGCAAGGCACGTATTGTTGCCATCGAGGATAAAAAGATGGGGTTTATATCACTATGTTTGAGTTTATCCCTCTACATCATGTCATCTTGCTTAAGGTGTTACTTTGTTCTTATGAACTTAATACTCTAGATGCATGCTGGATAGCGGTCGATGTGTGGAGTAATAGTAGTAGATGCAGAATCGTTTCGGTCTACTTGTTTCGGACGTGATGCCTATATATAATGATCATGCCTAGATAGTCTCATAATTATTCGCTTTTCTATCAATTGCTCGACAGTAATTTGTTTACCCGCCGTAGAATATCGCTATCATGAGAGAAACCACTAGAGAATACTATGGCCCCCGGGTCTATTCTCAACATATCAATCTACAATCTACTTTACTTTTCCGCTTTTACTTTCTGTTCTTATATCCAAAAATACCAAAAATATCAAACTATCATCTCTATCAGATCTCACTCTCGTAAGTGACCGTAAAGGGATTGCCAACCCCTTATCGTGTTGGCTGCAAAGTTCTTATTTCTTTGTGCAGGTGCGAGGGACTTGCGCATGGTCTCATACTGGATTGATACCTTGGTTCTCAAAAACTGAGGGAAATACTTACGCTACTTTGCTGCATCACCATTTCCTCTTTGAGGGAATACAACGCAAGCTCGAGAAGTAGCAGGCCCGTACACGTCCTGGAGCCAGCAAAGCGTCGGGTCTCCGGCTGGCTTCTCACCGTCGCCGCAGCCCTGGGGTTGCACGTCATCGCCGGGCTACACTGACGGCGACGGGCACGGCGGGTTCAACCCCAACATCACCTTCCCCCATGGTCACCCAGCCAAGCGCACACCCTCGCTCGCCTTCGCCGGCGTACAGTACCCTCCGTACACCTACTCGCCGCCGGCCTACGCAGCCTCCCCGACACCACCCCTCCGCCATGGCGCGCTGCTCTTCTCACAAGCCTCCTCGTCGCATCTCGGCGACACAGACGCGATGGAGGCTGACATGGACGACATCATCACCACCGGCTTGGTCGCCGCCGTCGCCTCCCCCTGGTTCGCTGCCCAAGACGACACAGTGGACCTAAATAGCAACATGAACAGCGAACTCGACTACGGCGAGGAGGAGCCGGCGCATGCTCCACGGAGCAAAGGGAAGAAGAAGAAAAAGAAGAAGAAGAAGAAGAAGAAGAAGAAGAAGAAGAAGAAGAAGAAGAAGAAAAAGAAGAAGAAGAAGAAGAAGAACAAGAAGAACAAGAACAAGAAGAATAAGAAGAAAAAGAGGGAGGCCAGGACCGGCGAGCCGCGCATCAAGTGGGCATCTAAGGAGAACGAGTGCCTCACCGAAGCATGGAAAGTCGTCTTCCTCGACCCGATCACCGGCACGAATCAGAGCATCGACACGTATTGGGAGCTCATCAAGGCCGAGTGAGGGAGTCCTATATTAAGGGGTCCTCAGGCATCCGGGTCACTGAAGCTGGGCCGGATCGGTAGGCTGCGTAAAGAAGAAGCAGAAGACCCTCCGTCGTGTTTGGTCAGGACTCCTATGTACGTAGAAAGGCAAGTGTAGAGTCTGGATGTATCTAATTACTTCGTCCCCAAGTCTCCCTTGTAACCCTAGGTCCCCTCCATCGTGTATATAAGCCAGGGGGTTTAGTCTGTAGAGGGGATCATCGTCATCACAACATCCTCATAGGCTAGACTTTAGGGATTAGCCATTACGATCTCGAGGTAGATCAACTCTTGTATTCATAGTCATCCATACTAATATAGTAGGAAGTAGGGTATTACCTTGATCGAGAGGGCCTGAACCTGGGTAAACATTGTGTCCCCAGCCTGCTGTTACCATTGATCCTCTAAACGGATAGCTTGGGCCCCCATACCCGAGATCTGCCGGTTTTGACACCGACAATGGTGCTTTCATTGATAGCTCTGATGTGCGTTCGCGATGAGCGATCAATGACTCGTCTCGTCATCAACGACGGGATCACCCTCGGAAAAAACTTGGCTATCGGCCAGGTTCTCCAGCTCGGCGGGTTCGCTGTATGCGCCCGCATGGCCTCTGGGCCAGCCGCACTCCCTGCGGCCATCAAGCACCACCTTTATGTCGATTCCAGCCACTCCGATGACTCGACCTCGGCGAAACTGTCGCCCCTAAATGAGCTGCTGGATCGCATCGCCTCCCTGGGGCTTTCATCGCCAGGAGATCAGATCAGATTTAAATCCGGCCACGGTGAGATTGTTCCCTTCCCGATCACCCATCTAGTGGCAGCAGTTGTGGACGGAGCCAAAGAGACTCCTCCTCTCGAGACTAAGACCGACACAGTTCGGTTCTTCGAACCCATCAAGCTGAATACGCCCCTTTGGGAGGTACCTTATGTTTTGTGAGCTCTGGGATTAGCGCCGGGCCTAGGGAACGATTACACCTTGTCAAGCCCGAATCATCCCCATCGGAGGTTGTCAAAACTCCGAATACCAATTTGGGCCGGGATTCAAAATTACCAACACCCACCGACCCTGGGAAAAACTCTCCCAGTAAACCCGGACTCCCGGACATAGATGATCTCACGAACATACAGCAGTAGCCCGAGGAAACGGTTAACCACTTCTGGGCCAGATTCCTACTTGTTAAAAACAAGATCAGGGACTGCTGCGACGACGAAGCGGTTTCCATATCTTACCGCAATTGCAGGGATGAGGGTATCTCGAACGCCCTCAACCGACGTCGTGTTCTGAGTTTCACAGACCTATCACAGTTAGTACGGAAATACTGCGCAACGGAAAATACTTGGAAAGCCCATAATACACCTCTTGAACAGTCCATATCCGGACAGTACACTGCCAAGGCTAAACAGATATACCCTAGTAGGTCATCTGATAGCATGCCTATTGGCAAGAAGAACAAACCTTTTTAAGGCACAGGTCCGTACTGGACGAACTGCTCGATACACCTTGCCGAATACACGCAACCCCGGACAATGTCCCAAACCATTGCCTTAGAGCATGTTGGGTACTCCGGTCGGTAGCAAAGAGCGGTACGACAATTCTCACCACCACCGTATCAAGCGAGAAGGACGTCGATGTCTTCACTTTCTTCGAGACATTCTCCTCAAATAACTGCCGCAAAAGAGAGAATCACGAACTTGCCGAGGTTTACCAAATTAGCTCTGCAAGCCCATGGAGCGACACGGCAATTAGTTTTTCTGCCGAAGACGCACCTCGAGTCCGGCCGATCCGAGCATCAGCAGCTCTTGTACTAGATCCAATAGTGGACGGCTTCTGCCTCACTAAAGTACTTATGGACGGAGGAAGTGGACTAAACCTCATATATGAGGAAACGCTTGCAAAAATGCAGGTCGAAAAATCCCGCATTGAGCACACCAACACAACCTTTCGAGGAATTATACCAAGCCGTGAAGCCCGGTGTTCGGGAAGCATTAAGCTCGATGTAGTATTCGGCACATCCGACAACTACAGATCGGAGGAACTACTCTTCCACATTGTGCCCTTTCACAGCGGATACCACGCCCTTCTAGGACGGGATGCTTTCTCACGCTTTCAAGCTATACCCCATTACGGGTACATGAAGCTTAAAATTCTAGGGCCCAATGGAGTGATCACATTAACAAGTGACCTGGATAGAGCACTCCGCGCCGAAAACAAGACGACATCCTTAGCCTTAGAGGCATTATCCGAAGCCCTCGCGACCAAAGAATTAACCACCCTACGATCAAAGGTGGATAAGGACGATGTAATCCTCGCCAAAAGATCGAAGTCTACCTCCTTCAAGCCAGCAGATGAAATCATCAAATTCCAAGTGCACCCAACGGATCCTAACAAGACAACATCCATCGAGGCACAGCTGGATCCGACGGTGGACAGCACGTTACACGCCGTCCTTCGGGAAAATTGGGATATATTTGCCTGGCACCCTTCAGATATGCCGGGAATCCCACGCAGGCTGGCCAAACACAACCTCAATATTATCAAAGGGTTCAAACCGGTCAAGCAGTCACTATGACGGTTTTCTGAGCCCAAAAGACAAGCAATGGGAGAAGAGCTAGCCAAGCTATTGGAAGCCGGATTCATCAGAGAAATTAAACACCCGGATTGGCTAGCCAACCTAGTCATGGTACCGAAGAAGGATAAATCCTGGCGCCTCTGCGTCGACTTCACAGACCTAAATAAGGACTGTCCAAAGGATCCCTTTCCTTTGCCCCGCATTGATCAAATCATCGATGCAACGGCCGGACACGGCTCATTGTGCTTCATTGATGCTTATTCCGGATACCATCAGATAAAGATGAAGGAATCCGATCAGGACGCAAAAACATTTATTACCCCGTACGACCCTTTTTGTTTCAACACTATGCCCTTTGGACTTAAAAACGCTGGCGCCACATATCAACGCATGATTCGAACATGCTTAGAGAAACAAATTGGCAAACCAGTGGAGGCATATGTTGACGACGTAGTCGTAAAGACCAAACACGTCGAGACTTTGGTGGAAGATCTCCGCCTTACGTTTGCCAACCTTCGAGAATATGACATAAGGCTCAATCCGGAAAAATGTGTTTTCGGTGTTCCAGCCGGAAAGCTATTAGGGTTCATCATATTCCATAGAGGAATCCAAGCTAACCCAACCATAATCCGGGCCTTGTCAGAGCTCAAAATACCAACCGATCTCAAGCAAGTGCAGAAACTAGCAGGCTGCGTAGCGGCCTTAAGCCGCTTCATCTCCAGATTTGGAGAAAAAGCATTGACACTTTACAGATTTCTATGACACACTGACAATTTCGAATGGACGAATGCGGCCACAGCTAGATTGCAATAAATAAAAGCTCTACTAGCGAGCAACCCAATCCTAGCCGCCCCTGGTGTTGGCGAACCCATGCTGCTGTATATATCAGCCACTCACCAGGTAGTGAGTGCCGTGCTCGTTGTCGAACGAGCCGAAGAGGGACATAGATTCCCAGTTCAAAAACCCGTACACTACGTATCCAAGGTCCTAACACCGTGCAAATCATGGTACCCCCACTATCAGAAAATTGCCTATGCAGTCTTCATGTCATCTCGGAAACTATGACACTACTTTCAAGAGTGTTCGATCAAAGTGGCATCCAAGGTACCACTCAACGATATTATCAACAATAAAGACACCACGGGACGCATAGCCAAATGGGCCATTGAGCTCCTACCGTTCGAAATATCTTATAACCCACGACGGACTATTAATGCCCAGGTGTTGGCCGATTTTGTCGCAGAATGGACGGAAGCCGAACTCCCTAAAGAGTACGGCTCATATTCCCACCGGACAATGTACTTCGATGGTTCCAAAATGCTAGCCGGATTGGGGGCCGACATAATATTGACATCTCTAACTAGGGATAAAGTCCGGTACGTCCTGCAAATTATGTACACGGACTCAAACAATGCGGCCGAGTATGAGGCCTTATTACATGGTCTCCGCCTAGCTGTATCCATGGGCATACAATGCCTCGAGGTACGCGGAGACTCAAACCTCGCTATCTCCCAAATTAATGGAGATTTTGACGTGAAGGATTCAAAAATGGTAGCTTATCGCAATGCTATATTGAAAATGTCGGCTCGATTTGAGGGGCTGGAATTCCATCACGTAGCCCGGGATAATAACTAGGCTGCTGACGTATGATACGTCCAAAACGTATCTATAATTTCTGCTTGCTCCATGCCTCTTTTGTGTGATATTGCTATGATATTTATACACTTCCATACACTTTTGATCATATTTGGACTAACCTATTAACTCAGTGCACCCTAGTGCCAGTTTCTGTTTTCTGCTGTTTTTGTATTTCAGGTTTTCCCATTACGTAAACTGCCAGAAAAATTCCGGGAAAAATATATAAAAAATCAGCGTTCCGGAAGCTTCCATGCGGCCAAAGTAGGGCCGGAGGGGGGCCACCAGGGCTCCAGGCGCCCTGGCCACGCGGCCCCCCTCCAGGCCGCGCCGGGGGGCGCCTGGGCCCCCCTTAGCTCCCCTGGCGACCCCCTTTAGCATATATTTAACACCCGTCGAGGAAACCCTGATTCCAGACCCCTTTTCTCCAGACGCAATTCCGATCTCCGCCGCCATCGCCATCAAGCTTCGGGGGACCAGAATTCCTGTGCCGGCACCCTGCCGGGACGGGGAAGTGCCCCCGGATTCATCTCCATCGACGTTGCTTCCTCCCTCCATGATGCGGGAGTAGTTCCTCCTCGGGGCTGAGGTTTCTACCAGTAGCTATGTGGTCAATTCTCTCTCCCATGATGAGATCTTCGTTGTGATCATAGGCTATGTTAATCTAGGGTGATCCCATGATATTTCCCCTTCCTCTATGTATTGGATTGATGTACTCACTTTTCTTTATCTAGTATAATCCCCGAGACCAAGGTGACAGCGGTCTATTGGACATGGATTAGAAAAATATTTTCATGAGTGATTTCCTCTCTTGTGTGTTGATTGAAGATTGAGAGTCTCTTGGTGCTTGTCTTTGACTATCCTTTAGATATGTTGTGGTGATTGTGGGACTCTCTTTGGATGGCCGCGGTGACATTGGGAAATCCTTAGATTGAGAACTACGAACTTTGAGGTGTGCTTTTGTAGACCTACATAATTCTCGTCCTCTCTTGACCACGAAGGAATGACCTCCGAGTGTGTCCCCTTTGCATGTTTTATGGGAAATATCATGTGATTCGATTATGTTAATGTTGTTGGGAGTTGCCACTAGTGAAAGTATGATCCCTATGCCTTGTTTCCACCATTGCAATACCATTTGTGCTCACGTTTACCACTTGTTTGCTTGCTGCACTTTTTATTACAGATTTATATTACTTTGTTTTGCCATCCATATCACTTGCCATTTAACATCTCTTCGCCGAACTAGTGCACCTATACATCTAACAAGTGTATTAGGTGTGTTGGGGACACAAGAGACTTCTTGTATCTTAGTTGCAGGGTTGCTTGAGAGAGACCATCTTCAACCTCTACTTCCTTGAGTTCGATAAACCTTAGGTCATCCACTTGAGGGAAATTGCTGCTGTCCTACAAACCTCTGCACTTGGAGGCCCAACATAGTTTACAAGAGTAGAAGCGTGTGTAGACATCAAGCTATTTCTGGCGCCGTTGCCGGGGAAGTGAGTGCTTGAAGGTATATCTTTAGATCTTGCAATTAAATCTTTTTGTTTCTTGTTTTTATTTCACTAGTTATGCTTATGGACAACCTTGCTATTGGATCGTTGCTTGCGGGAAGACGCCCCACACCTGTGGTGGTTGTGAAGGAAATATGCCCTAGAGGCAATAATAAAGTTATTATTTATTTCCTTATATCATGATAAATGTTTATTATTCATGCTAGAATTGTATTAACCGGAAACTTAATACATGTGTGAATACATAGACAAAACAGTATGTCCCTAGTATGCCTCTACTAGACTAGCTCATTGATCAAAGATGGTTATGTTTCCTAGCCATAGACATGAGTTGTCATTTGATCAACGGGATCACATCATTAGGAGAATGATGTGATGGACAAGACCCATCCGTTAGCATAGCACTATGATCGTTTAGTTTTACTGCTATTGCTTTCTTCATGACTTATACATGTTCCTATGACTATGAGATTATGCAACTCCCGAATACCGTAGGAACACCTTGTGTGCTATCAAACGTCACAACGTAACTGGGTGATCATAAAGATGCTCTACAGGTGTCTCCGAAAGTATTCGTGGTGTTGGCATAGATCAAGATTTGGATTTGTCACTCCGAGTGTCGGAGAGGTATCTCTGGGCCCTCTCGGTAACACACATCACAATAAGCCTTGCAAGCAAAAGACTAATGAGTTAGTCACGAGATGATGTGTTACGGAACGAGTAAAGAGACTTGCCGGTAACGAGATTGAACTAAGTATAGAGATACCGACGATCGAATCTCGGGCAAGTAACATACCGTTTGACAAAAGGAACAACGTATGTTGTTATGCGGTTCTGACCGATAAAAGATCTTCGTAGAATATGTAGGAGCCAATATGAACATCCAGGTTCCGCTATTGGTTATTGACCGGAGATGAGTCTCGGTCATGTCTACATAGTTCTCGAACCCGTAGGGTCCGCACGCTTAACGTTTGATGACGATCGGTATTATGAGTTTATGAGTATTGATGTACCGAAGGTAGTTCGGAGTCCCGGATGAGATC
This sequence comes from Secale cereale, assembly GCA_902687465.1. Classification (NCBI taxonomy): domain Eukaryota; kingdom Viridiplantae; phylum Streptophyta; class Magnoliopsida; order Poales; family Poaceae; genus Secale; species Secale cereale. The sequence goes on along the minus strand of LR738712.1, from coordinate 695,994,071 downwards.
ACGGACATGACGAGGAGTCTCGGAATGTCCGAGACATAAAGATTGATATATTGGACGGCTATATTCGGACACCGGAAGTATACCGGAAAAGTTTCGGATTTATCGGGAATGCCGGAGGGGGTTACCGGAACCCCCTACGAGAGGGGATGGTCCATAGTGGGCCAAAAGGGAAAGAGAGAGGCAGCCCATAGGGCTGGCCGGCGCCCCCACCTAGGGTTCCTAGTTAGATTAGGATTGGGGGGGGGGCGCCACCTCTCCTATTCCTTTCCCCCTTCTTCCTGTCGGTGAATCCTACTAGGAATAGGATTGCAATCCTATTCCTAGTAGGACTCCTTCCCTAGCCGCACCAGGAGAGGTTGGCCGGCCCTCCTCCCTTGCTCCTTTATATACGGGGGCAGGGGGGCACCCAAGGACACACAAGTTGAATTGTTTTAGCCGTGTGCGGTGCCCCCTCCACAGAAACACACCTCGGTCATACCGTCGCGGAGCTTAGGCGAAGCCCTGCGCCGGTGAACACATCATATCCGTCACCACGCCGTCGTGCTGACGAAACTCTCCCGTGAAGCTCAACTGGATCAAGAGCTCGTGGGACGTCATCAAGCTGAACGTGTGCTGAACGCGGAGGTGCCGTATGTTCGGTGCTTGATCGGTTGGATCGCGAAGAAGTTCGACAACATCAACCGCGTCACTTGACGCTTCTGCTCCTGGTCTACGAGGGTACGTAGACACACTCTTCCCTCTCGTTGCTATGCATCTGGTAGATAGATCTTGCGTGATCGTAGGAAAATTTTAAAATACTACGTTCCCCAACAGTGGCATCAGAGCCAGGTCTATGCGTAGATGATATGCACGAGTAGAACACAATGAGTTGTGGGCGATACTAGTCATACTGCTTACCAGCATGTCATACTTTGTTTCGGCGGTATTGTGAGATGAAGCGGCCCGGACCGACATTACGCGTACGCTTACGCGAGACTGGTTTCACCGTTATGAGCACTCGTTGCTTAAAGGTGACTGGCAGGTGTCTGTCTCTCTCACTTTAGCTGAATCAAGTGTGGCTACACCCGGTCCTTGTGAAGGTTAAAACAGCACATACTTGACGAAACATCGTTGTGGTTTTGTATGCGTAGGTAAGAATGGTTCTTGCTAAGCCCGTAGCAGCCACGTAAAACTTGCAACAACAAAGTAGAGGACGTCTAACTTGTTTTTGCAGGGCATGTTGTGATGTGATATGGTCAAGACATGATGAGTTATACGGTTTTGTATGAGATGATCATGTTTTGTAATGTTATCGGCAACTGGCAGGAGCCATATGGTTGTCGCTTTATTGTATGAAATGCAATCGCCATGTAATTGCTTTACTTTATCACTAAGCGGTAGCGATAGTCGTAGAAGCAATAGTTGGCGAGACGACAATGATGCTACGATGGAGATCAAGGTGTCACGCCGGTGACGAAGGTGATCATGACGGTGCTTTGGAGATGGAGATCAAAAGCACAAGATGATGATGTCCATATCATGTCACATATTTGATTGCATGTGATGTTTATCTTATTATGCTTCTTATTTTGCTTAGAACGACGGTAGCATTATAAGATGATCCCTCACTAAAATTTCAAGGTATAAGTGTTCTCCCTGAGTATGCACCGTTGCGAAAGTTCGTCGTGCCGAGACACCACGTGATGATCGGGTGTGATAAGCTCTACGTTCAAATACAACAGGTGTAAGCCAGTTTTGCACATGCAGAATACTCGGGTTAAACTTGACGAGCCTAGCATATACAGATATGGCCTCGGAACACTGGAGACCGAAAGGTCGAGCGTGAATCATATAGTAGATATGATCAACATAAGATGTTCACCATTGAAACTACTCCATCTCACGTGATGATCGGACATGGTTTAGTTGATTTGGATCACGTGATCATTTAGATGACCGGAGGGATGTCTATCTAAGTGGGAGTTCTTAAGTAATATGATTAATTGAACTTTAATTTATCATGAACTTAGTCCTGGTAGTATAAGCATATCTATGTTGTAGATCAATAGCTCGCGATATTGCTCCCCGTTTATTTTTCATATGTTCCTAGAGAAAACCAAGTTGAAAGATGTTAGTAGCAATAATGCGGAATTGTTCCGTGATCTGAGGATTATCCTCATTGCTGCACAGAAGAATTATGTTCTTGATGCACCGCTAGGTGACAGACCTATTGCAGGAGCAGATGTAGACGTTATGAACGTTTTTGACAAAAGCTCGATATGATGACTACTTGATAGTTTAGTGCACCATGCTTTACGGCTTATAACCGGGACTTCAAAAATGTTTTGAAACGCCACGGAGCATATGAGATGTTCCAAGAGTTGAAATTAGTATTTCATACTCATGCCCGTGTCAAGAGGTATAAGACCTCTGACAGTACTTTGCCTGCAAGATGGAGGAAAATAGCTCAACCAGTGAGCATGTGCTCAGATTGTCTGGGTAGTACAATTGCTTAAATCAAGTGGAAGTTAATCTTCCAGAGAAGATAGTAATTGACAAAGTTCTCTAGACACTATCACCAAGTTAGTAGAACTTCGTGATGAACTATAATATGCAAGGGATGACGAAAGTAATTCCCGAGCTCTTCGCGATGCTGAAATCGGCGAAGGTAGAAATCAAGAAAGAGCATCAAGTGTGGATGGTTAACAAGACCACTTGTTTCAAGTAAAGGGCAAAGGGATAGAATGGGAACTTCAAGAAGAATGACAAACAGGTTGTCACTCCCATGAAGAAACCCAAAGCTGAACTCAAGCCTGAAACTAAGTGCTTCTACTGCAAAGGAAATGGTCACTGGAAGTGGAACTGCCCTAGATACTTGGCAGATAAGAAGGATGGCAAAGTGAACAAAGGTATATTTGATATACAGATTATTAATGTGTATTTTACTAGTGTTCATAGCAACCCCTCGGTATTTGATACTGGTTCAGTTGCTAAAGAATAGTAACTCGAAATGGGAGTTGCATAATGAACAGAAACTAGTTAAAGGATGAAGTGACGATGTGTATTGGAAGTAGTTCCAAGATTGATATGATCACCATCGTACACTCCCTATACTTTCGGGATTAGTGTTGAACCTAAATAAGTGTTATTTGGTGTTTGTGTTGAGCATGAATGTGATTTGATCATGTTTATTGCAATACGGTTATTCATGTAAGTTAGAGAATAATTGTTGTTCTGTTTACATGAATAAAACCTTCTATGGTCATACACCCAATGAAAATAGTTTGTTGGATCTCGATCGTGTGATACACATATTCATAATATTGAAGCCAAAAGATGCAAGGTTAATAATGATAGTGCAACTTATTTGTGGCACTGCCGTTTAGGTCATATTGGTGTAAAACGCATGAAGAAACTCCATAATGATGGACTTTTGGAATCACTTGATTATGAATCACTTAATGCTTGCGAACCATGCCTCATTGGCAAGATGACTAAAACTCCGTTCTCCGGAACTATGGAGCGAACAACAGATTTGTTGGAAATCATACATACTGATGTATGCAGACCAATGAGTGTTGAAGCTCGCGGCGGGTATCATTATTTTCTGACCTTCACTGATGATTTGAGCAGATATGGGTATATCTACTTAATGAAGCACAAATCTGAAACATTTGAAAAGTTCAAAGAATTTCAGAGTGAAGTGGAGAATCATCGTAACAAGAAAATAAGAGTTTCTACGATATGATCGTAGAGGTAAAATATTTGAGTTAGCGAGTTTTGCCTTCAGTAAAACGAATGTGAAATAGTTTCACTACTCACGCCACCTGGAACACCACAGTGTAATGGTGTGTCCGAACGTCATAACCGTACTTTATTAGATACTAGCAAAAGAGCCCGTGCGTTGCAACGGGATAGAAAAGAACACACGTTCTTAACCCAATAACCACGACTCGAGACCCTGGTAGTTAGATGTTCTTTATTTTAAAATGGCATCACATTTGTGTTCCCGATGGTGGTTTCAAACGTATTTGAATATGGTCAGTCCTAAGGCGTATCTCTCTCACACACACGTACGCGCACTCGCACGCACACAATCGCTCAGAATAAGATGAGAAATATGTTATTTTTTTCCCGTGAGGTTTTTCAGAGTTGTGCGTGCATGGTTATCAATGTTTTTTTCCTCTCAATCTGGTTTTAATGTGTGTTTATTTGCAATTTGGATCGCCACCAGTGCGAAAGAAAAATGGACCGTGCACTATAGATTAAGTTTGCACCCAAATTAATAGTTTAGAAATATTTAACAGCTAAAAGTAACAGTTTATTTAGATTCTACACATTTTTCTAATCAAATTTCATATATAATATGTTAAAATCGGAGTTACGGTTTAAAAGATAAGGATATTTTTGTTTTAGATAAACTGCAGATTAATTAACCAAACGGTTAGGGGTTTTTCTGTTAAAACACAAAAAAACGATTCGGCTGAATTAAATATGGATGGCGGGTTGATTACATGAAACCTGAGGGGCTTTTATGCGAAAATGCCAAATAACGGTTCGGTATGACTTAAACGTGTAGTGCGGGTTAATTTACAGAAAACAGAGGGGCTTTTCTGCAAAGTGGCACGACGGACGGGCTGAAACCCAACTTTCTTTATTATTAGGTAAAGATGGTACAATCAATGATGTCTCTTACTGATCTACCACTATCGCTTTTGGGGTTATGCATAAGAGACAGCTACATTCACGTTAAATAGGGCACCATCTAAATCCGTGGAGATGACACCGTATGAACTGTGGTTTGACGATAAACCTAAGCTGTCATTTCTTTTAAGTTTGGGACTGCGATGCTTATGTGAAAAAGTTTCAACATGATAAGCTCGAACCCAAATCGGAGAAGTAAATCTTCATAGGATACCCAAAAGAAACTGTTGGGTACACCTTCTATCACAGATCTGAAGGCAAGATATTCATTACTAAGAATGGATCCTTTCTAGAAAAAGAGTTTCTCTCGAAAGAAGTGAGTGGGAGGAAAGTAGAACTTGATGAGGTAATTGTACCTTCTCCCGGATTGGAAAATAGTACATCACAAGAAATTGTTCCAGTGATTCCTACACCAATTAGTGAGGAAGTTAATGATAATGATCATGAAACTTCGGATCAAGTTTCTACTGAACGTCGTAGATCAACCAGAGTACGTTCCGCACCAGAGTGGTACGGCAACCCAGTTCTAGAAATCATGTTACTAGACCATGATGAACCTACGAACTATGAGGAAGCAATGATGAGCCCAGATTCCGCAAAATGGCTTGAAGCCATGAAATCTGAGATGGGATCCATGTATGAGAACAAAGTGTGGACTTTGGTTGACTTGCCCGATGATCGGCAGGCCATCGAAAAATAAATGGATCTTCAAGAGGAAGACCGACGCAGACAGTAATATTACTGTTCACAAAGCTTGACTTGTTGCGAAAGGTTTTCGACAAGTTCAAGGAGTTGACTACGATGAGACTTTCTCACCTGTAGCGATGCTTAAGTCTGTCCGAATCATGTTAGCAATTGCCGCATTTTATGATTATGAAATCTGGCAAATGGATGTCAAAACTGCATTCCTGAATGGATATCTCAAAGAAGAGTTGTATATGATACAACCAGAAGGTTTTGTCGATCCAAAAGGTGCTAACAAATTATGCAAGCTCCAGCGATCCATCTATGGACTGGTGCAAGCATCTCGGAGTTGGAATATACGCTTTGATGAGGTGATCAAAGCATATGGTTTTATACAGACTTTTGGAGAAGCCTGTATTTACAAGAAGTGAGTGGGAGCACTACAACCTTTCTGATAAGTATATGTGAATGACATATTGTCGATCGGAAATGATGTAGAATTTTCTGGAAAGCATAAAGGAGTGTTTGAAAGGAGTTTTTCAAAGAAAGACCTCGGTGAAGTTGCTTACATATTGAGCATCAAGATCTATATAGATAGATCAAGACGCTTGATAAGACTTTCGATGAGTACATACCTTGATAAGATTTTGAAGTAGTTCAAAATGGATCAGTCAAAGAAGAAGTTCTTGCCTGACTTGTAAGGTGTGAAGTTGAGTAAGACTCAAAGCCAGACCACGGCAGAAAAATATAGAGAGAATGAAAGTCATTCCCTATGCCTCAGCCATAGGTTCTATAAAGTATGCCATGCTGTGTACAAAACACGTTGTGTACCTTGCCAAGAGTTTGACAGGGAGGTACAATAGTGATCCAGGAGTAGATCACTGTACAGCGGTCAAAATTATCCTTAGTAATTGGATGACTAAGGAAATATTTCTCGATTATGGAGGTGATAAAGAGTTCGTCGTAAAGGGTTGCGCCGATGCAAGCTTTGACACTAAATCCAGATGACTCTAAGTATCAATCTGGATGCGTATTGAAAGTGGGAGCAATTAGCTAGAGTAGCTCCATGCAGAGCATTGTAGACATAGAAATTTGCGAAATACATAGGGATCTGTATATGACAGACCCGTTGACTAAACTTCTCTCACAAGCAAAACATGATCACACCTTATTACTCTTGGGTATTAATCACATAGCGATGTGAACTAGATTATTGACTCTAGTAAACCCTTTGGGTGTTGGTCACATGGCGATGTGAACTATGGGTGTTAATCACATAACGATGTGAACTATCGGTATTAAATCACATGGCGATGTGAGCTAGATTATTGACTCTAGTGCAAGTGGGAGACTGAAGGAAATATGCCCTAGGGGCAATAATAAAGTTATTATTTATTTCCTTATATCATGATAAATGTTTATTATTCATGCTAGAATTGTATTAACCGGAAACTTAATACATGTGTGAATACATAGACAAAACAGTATGTCCCTAGTATGCCTCTACTAGACTAGCTCATTGATCAAAGATGGTTATGTTTCCTAGCCATAGACATGAGTTGTCATTTGATCAACGGGATCACATCATTAGGAGAATGATGTGATGGACAAGACCCATCCGTTAGCATAGCACTATGATCGTTTAGTTTTACTGCTATTGCTTTCTTCATGACTTATACATGTTCCTATGACTATGAGATTATGCAACTCCCGAATACCGTAGGAACACCTTGTGTGCTATCAAACGTCACAACGTAACTGGGTGATCATAAAGATGCTCTACAGGTGTCTCCGAAAGTATTCGTGGTGTTGGCATATATCAAGATTAGGATTTGTCACTCCGAGTGTCGGAGAGGTATCTCTGGGCCCTCTCGGTAACACACATCACAATAAGCCTTGCAAGCAAAAGACTAATGAGTTAGTCACGAGATGATGTGTTACGGAACGAGTAAAGAGACTTGCCGGTAACGAGATTGAACTAAGTATAGAGATACCGACGATCGAATCTCGGGCAAGTAACATACCGTTTGACAAAAGGAACAACGTATGTTGTTATGCGGTTCTGACCGATAAAAGATCTTCGTAGAATATGTAGGAGCCAATATGAACATCCAGGTTCCGCTATTGGTTATTGATCGGAGATGAGTCTCGGTCATGTCTACATAGTTCTCGAACCCGTAGGGTCCGCACGCTTAACGTTTGATGACGATCGGTATTATGAGTTTATGAGTATTGATGTACCGAAGGTAGTTCGGAGTCCCGGATGAGATCACGGACATGACGAGGAGTCTCGGAATGTCCGAGACATAAAGATTGATATATTGGACGGCTATATTCGGACACCGGAAGTATACCGGAAAAGTTTCGGATTTATCGCACTGGTAGAAAACGGGCTTTTAGTCCCGGTTCGTAAGGGGCCTTTAGTCCCGGTTCTTAAACCGGGACTAAGGTGTCGGTACTAAAGCCCTCTCCTTTAGTCCCGGTTTGCTTACGAACCGGGACTAAAGGAGCTCCACGTGGCTGGTTTCTGGAGCTCGACCTTTAGTCCCGGTTCGTAACACCAACCGGGACTAAAGGATTTTTTTTTGAATTTTTTTTTATTTTTTTTTATTTTTTTTTCCTGATTTTCAAATATCTGAATTATTTGAAACCGGCCCCATCCTCTAACTACCCATCATCACCCATTAATCTCTAATCATCCATCATCACCCAGTTCAAATCGTCTAACTTCCCGGCAGGTCACCCATCCTCTCACTGCTCCAGCCAGAGCACGCTTAACTTCCGAGTTCTATTCCCCCTAGTTTCCAAGTCTGCACTTGTTGTTTTCCTGACAATACTCTGCTGTCAATCCTATTAACCCTGAGGAGTTGAAGTTGAGTACGAAGCACTGTTTGAATTAAAAAATATTATTGTAAAATACATTAATTATTTAATAACACTAATATTTCTTGAATAAGTAGTTTGACCACAGTTTGACCAGATTTGACCAAAATTCAAAAAAACTAAAATAATTATTTAGAAACACTAATATTCTTGAATAATTATTTAGTAACAATAATATTTCTTGAATAAGTAGTTTGAGCACAGTTTGACCAAAAATTCAAAAAAACTGAAATTTGAGCATATATTTTTTCCTTTTGGAATTTGAAGATTCTAAAAATGTCGAAATAGACCAAAGGCCGTTGAAATCGGATGCGGAATTTTTTTCCCTACATTTTGATATATTATATGTATTTTTTCGACATCGTATGCAAAAGTTATAGCCGTTTTACGTTTTCATTACACTTTTTTGAAATTCAGGACCCCTTTAGTACCGGTTCATGGCTCGAACCGGGACTAAAGGTCAGACCTTTAGTCCCGGTTGGAACCATGGACCGGGACTAAAGCCTCAACCCCTTTAGTCCCGGTTTGTGGCTCCAACCGGGACTAAAGGTCTGACCTTTGGTCCCGGTTCGAGCCACAAACCGGGACTAAAGGCCATCGCACCCTTTAGTCCCGGTTTATGGCTTCAACCGGGACTAAAGCTTCCATTAGAACCGGGACTAATGGTTGCATGTCGCCCTAGCCGCACGAACCGGGACTAATGCTCATATTAGTCCCGGTTCGTGAGTGAACCGGGACTAATGCGATTTTCTGGCCGGGACCGTTGCCCTGTTTTCTACTAGTGTCGGGAATGCCGGAGGGGGTTACCGGAACCCCCTACGAGAGGGGATGGTCCATAGTGGGCCAAAAGGGAAAGAGAGAGGCAGCCCATAGGGCTGGCCGGCGCCCCCACCTAGGGTTCCTAGTTGGACTAGGATTGGGGGGGGGGCGCCACCTCTCCTATTCCTTTCCCCCTTCTTCCTTTCGGTGAATCCTACTAGGAATAGGATTGCAATCCTATTCCTAGTAGGACTCCTTCCCTAGCCGCACCAGGAGAGGTTGGCCGGCCCTCCTCCCTTGCTCCTTTATATACGGGGGCAGGGGGGCACCCAAGGACACACAAGTTGAATTGTTTTAGCCGTGTGCGGTGCCCCCCTCCACAGAAACACACCTCGGTCATACCGTCGCGGAGCTTAGGCGAAGCCCTGCGCCGGTGAACACATCATATCCGTCACCACGCCGTCGTGCTGACGAAACTCTCCCGTGAAGCTCAACTGGATCAAGAGCTCGTGGGACGTCATCAAGCTGAACGTGTGCTGAACGCGGAGGTGCCGTACGTTCGGTGCTTGATCGGTTGGATCGCGAAGAAGTTCGACAACATCAACCGCGTCACTTGACGCTTCTGCTCCCGGTCTACGAGGGTACGTAGACACACTCTTCCCTCTCGTTGCTATGCATCTGGTAGATAGATCTTGCGTGATCGTAGGAAAATTTTAAAATACTACGTTCCCCAACAGGTTGCTCCTCCCCCTACTGAAATTGTGCCCTATAAAATACCAGCTGGTATTATCGATTATGTTTTGGCTAATCGTTATGCAGGAGACAAACATCCCGGTGAACACTTGCTATATCTGTCACAACTATGTTCATTATTTAAGCTTGCAGGTGTATCAAGGGAGTTTGTCATGAGGAAATTGTTCGCCGTATCACTTATAGATAAAGCTTCAGATTGGTATAAGCTTCTCGATAACTCGCACTTGCTTTATTGGCAAGAGCTTATGTCTCTCTTTTATACTAAGTTTTATCCTCTTCATGAAATTCATCGAGACGGGAACTATATCTATAACTTTAGGTCTCATGACGAAGAGAGCGTAGCTCAAGCTTGGGGGAGACTGAAAACGTTAATGCTAAAAAGTCCTAACCATGGGCTCCCCAAAGATACTTATGTGGAGAGTAAGAGTACCTTTTTGCATGTGGATCATGGTAATAATGCTTTATGTGATGCTTATATTGTTGAGTTTATTCGTGATCCCACTGAAAATTATTATGAGAAGGGAACATATGCTTATAGATATTTCAATAATATCAAGTTCTCTCTCTTTATGGTGAATATTTTGAAGTTATGCTTGCTCTGCCTTCCTATGCTAGTTGCTTTATGCTTCAATAATTTATTTTCTTACAAGATACCCATGCATAGGAAGTATGTTAGACTTAAATATGTTTTATATATGCTTCTTGATGCTCTCTTTTGTTCTTCAACTCTTATTCCTACGAGAGCATCATTAAAATCTTAAGCCTATCTTTATGGCTATAAAAAAAGAGCTCTAGGGAGACAACCCTTGTTATCTTTGCTTTCAGTTTGTTCTTTCAGTTTTTAGTGTCTTGATGTTGTTACTACAGTAGCATCATCATTGTATCTTTACTTTTCAGCTTTGTGCCAAGTGTAGCCTCTGATTGCAAGAAAGTTCAAAAGTTGTGACGTGCTGTCCAGGAAACAGATTCTGTCCTTGGACAGAAAAATTCGTATAAAATCAGCAGATCATCTTTTGGTCCGAATTTTTTCGACAGCGTGCTCCATACAATTGTCTTTCGGGCATCTGTTCTGAGGTTTTTGATTTGAGTTGCAGAAGTGCCCCGAAAAAATTATTTACTACCTGCTGGTCTGTTTTTCACAGATTCTGTCCTGTTTTGCCTTTCCTTCATTTTGCAAACCTTGAGCTTGCTTTTTGTCGGTGTACTAAGATAGGGGTACCTTAGTACCCCAACTTGTGCACGAGCAGTAGCAGCTTCCCGCGGCAGGGTTTACCACGTGCTCGCCGGAAACCTATCTGGTCCCTATAAAGCCATTCAAAAACAAAGTATACAAGACAGAAGATCAAGACCCCGGCAAGTGGAGCTTGCCGGGAAGGCCGCACCAGGCTCAAGATTATCACATTAGCACAAGACCCTGGCAAGAGGAGCTTGCCCGGAAGACCAGAAGACTGCATCTCAGAAGACATGCCTCGGCGCACCCTGCGCCCCGGCAGGACCCGGGGAGCGACAAGCTTCCGGGCCCGGCAAGATCAAGACCCCGGCAAGGTGCTTGCCGGGGGAAGCCTGCGCTGTGTGCCCGCGCTCCAGCTCATCGGCCCACGCGTCGCCCTGGGGCCCTTCCAGGGACGCGTGGCGGATGGCTGTGCAGCCTGGGGGACACGGTGGCACTCCACGGTGACGAGGCTACCGCCGTGGCGAACGGAGACGCATGGACGGGTGCTTTTGGGGTCGACGGTGACGGGCATTTAATGCCCTTGTCCCCCACTGTCAAAGTTAGGTGAAGACCACTGTTCATCCACTGTTCATGCACTGTTCCCGTACTGTTACAACTACCACCAAAGTTACATTTTTGCCCTCCTCTACGTTGACACCTGTCGGTGACCCCTTGAGCTATAAAAGGAGGCCCATGCACAACGTAGAAGGGTTTCGGAACCTAGACAGCTCTCTTGCTCGGTGTAGCTAGTTCTTCAAGCTCCCGAGCCCAAGAACTCAATACAATCCAAGCAGGAGTAGGGTTTTACACGTCCGCGCGGCCCGAACCTGGGTAAACTGCCCGCGTGTGCTCCTCGATCCGCTCTTCGTGCTCCCTCCGCTCCCTCACCGCAACGTAGAAGGGGCTCCGGTCCCATAGGTGCTCGTGGTGGACAGTTTCCCCCGACATCTTTCGCGCGCCAGGTAGGGGGCGTCGAGGTTGTGCGAACCTGATCCGGCGCTCACGCGGGCGCGATCTTCATCAACCTCTCCAGCCTCATCGACTTCATCAGCAACAGCACTATGGCCCCGAAGAAGAAGGCTTCGGAGGTCGCAGGCCCGTCTGCGTCGATTCCCCCGCCACCAGAACCAACGGTGGGTGGAAGAGACGCCGGCAAAAGGGTGGTCGCCGGCGAGGAAACTCACGGCACCGCCAAGTCCAAGGACAAGACGGACGACCGGGCAAACTCCAAGGCCTCGGTCTCCGTAGACGCACCACGTCCATCTCAGCAGACGACAGGCCAGCAGCGCCGTGGTACAGCAGGTACCATCCGCTTGCTGGGCCAAGGACAAACCGGAGGATCGCGGGACGCTCAAGGCCATCGTCCTGGCACGAGCAAGGCGCGGTCGCCGGGGCGAGAGACTGCTCCTTCTAACCCTGTTAGAAGTCCGAGCATATCTCGCTCCTCGCACCGCTCGCCGCCGCTCCCCTCCTCTCCAGCAGAAGCCCTCGCAAGAGCGCAACTGCTCCTCGACTTCCCTCCAGCGGCAGACAAGGCCGAAGACTGGAGGGCGACGATCCAAAGCCTCATTGCCTTCGCCAACAGCGACACGCCGCAGCAGCCGGCGACATCGCGGCCACGGCAAGTCGACCAGACGAAGGCCGACGGCGACAAGACCGCCGGGGGTGCAACCACCGTGCACTCCCCGCCGCGGAAGCAGAAGACGCCTCCCCGCCGGATTAACGTCGACGACGACTCCACGGCGTCGTCGGATCCGCGGGCTCGTCGGGACCAGCGCCAAGTCCTCGACGATCGGCGGCAAGAAGATGCTCGGACGACAATCGAGCGCCGACGAGAAGCCCGGCGACAATCGGATCAGCGCGCTGGGACCGCTGTCGACACGCACGCGCCCGGTGAGCCAGGCGACTTGCCGTACGCGGCAGGTTGCCCTGCGTTTACCCGTGAGCTGCGGCGCGTCCAGTGGCCCAGCATGAAAAACTTCAACCCGACGTACCCGAGAAGTACGACGGCAAGACGCACCCCTCGGAGTTCCTCAGCATCTACACCATCGCGGTGCAGGCTGCCGGGGGATGCGACGAGAAGATATTGGCCAACTACTTCCCGCTGGTGCTTAAGCCAAACGTTCGTTCTTGGCTTATGCACTTGCCGGAAGGCTCCATTTCTTCGTGGGCAGATCTGTGCCACCAATTTGTGGGCGCCTTCACGGGCGGCCACAAACCCCACGGCCAGGAGAGTGATCTCCACATCTTGGCCCAGAAGGAAGGAGAACCCCTGCGCAAGTACATCCAACGATTCAGCCGCGTGCAGCACAACATCCCCGACGTCCACCCTGCCGCGGTTATCAGCGCGTTCCACCAGAACGTGCGTAATCGTCGCATGCGGGAAGAGATGGCCATGACCAAGATACGGGATGTCAGCGAGCTCTACGCCCTGGCTGGCAAGTGCGCGCGCGCCGAAGAGGGGAGGAGACTCCCCGGGGAGGATGCTGGCGCAGGAGAAAGCGACAGCGAGGATGCCGCCCCGGCAAAGAAGAGCCGGCGGCGGAACAATAGAAAGAAAAAGAACAAGGAAGTGCTGGTCGTCGAGCAGTCCGGCAAGGAGGCTCCCGCCAAGAAGGCACAGGCTGGCGGCTCCGGCAAGGAGCCTGCCCCTGTAGCGGCAGCCGACAAGCAGGACGGCTCCGACAAGCAATATTGCAAGATCCACCGCACCAAGGGCCACGACCTTTCAAACTGCAAGCGAGTCGAGTACCTCGTAGAGCAGCAGAAAGCTGAATACGAGCGGCGCGACAAGGAGAAGGCCCAAGGTGGCGGAGGAGAGCCAAGCAAGAAGCGGCCATTCAATGGCCGGGAAGGACGCCGCGGCAAGGTGATCGACCTCCCCGGGGCCGCGACAAGGATGAAGAAGAAGAAGACGACGACGATATGGAGGAAGGAGATAACAGCGAGCAGGAGTTCCAGAAGGCCACAGAAGTCATGTGTGTCGACGGAGGCGCCTCTCTGCACGCTTCCCACCGCCAGCTCAAGCAGTGGGTGCGGGAAGTAAACGCAGCAGAGCCGCCCGTCGAGTCACGCAGGCTCCTGAAGTGGTCCAGCACGCCCATCATTTTTGATCTTGAGGATCACCCTGACCGCATAACGGCGGTCGGGTGCTTGCCGATGTTGGTCTCGCCAACTATCCGCAACCTCAAGGTCACTAAAATGTTGGTTGACGGCGGGGCCGGCCTGAACTTGATCTCCTCAGCTGTGATCAAGAAACTCCAGATCCCAGACGGCGAGCTCGAAGAAACCGGTTCGTTCCAAGGAATAAACCCGGGGAGGAGCAAGCCGAAGGGGAAGATTACTCTACCAGTGACCTTTGGCGGGGAGCTCAACTTCAGGACGGAGAGGATAACCTTCGATGTTGCCGATATCCCATTGCCATACAATGGGATACTTGGACGTCCTGCCCTCGCCAAGTTCATGGCAGCTTCCCACTACGCCTACAACATACTCAAGATGCCGGGGCCGATAAGCGTCATCTCTGTCCCTGGCGACAAGAAGGACGCGCTTATCTGCGCCGACAAGATATACCGGGACGCAGCAGCCGCGGCGGAGAGCAACACACTTGCCGCTGAAGCTCCCGGGGGGAAGAAGACCAAGACCAAGTCCGGCAAGTGCTCTGGGGCCCACTCCGGCAAACGCACCTCTTCGGAGTGCTGCGCTGCCGTCGAGGACGTTCCATCGAGCTCCACCGGCAAGTGCAAGAAGGGAATGGCCGCTCCACCGGCAACCAAGAAGGTGTCCGCCAAGGAGGACGGCACTGGTGGTACCTTCACCATCAGTGCTACACTTGACAACAAATAGGAAAGCGCGCTCGTTGCCTTCCTGCGGGCGAATGTCGATGTGTTTGCATGGCAACCATCCGACATCCCCGGCGTTCCCAGGAAGGTAATTGAGCACAAGCTTGCTGTTTGTCCTCATGCGCGGCCCGTCAAGCAGAAGGTCAGGAAGCAAGCCGTGGAGCGCCAAGAATTCATCGCCGAAGAAATCAAGAAGTTGGAAGCAGCAGGCCTGGTTAGAGGCGTGATCCATCCTACGTGGTTGGCCAATCCAGTTGTCGTGCGCAAGGCCAATGGGAAGTGGAGACTTTGTATAGACTTCACTGATGTGAATAAAGCATGTCCCAAGGATCCATTCCCCTTGCCGCGCATTGACCAGATTGTCGACTCAACCGCCGGATGTGAGCTGCTTTCCTTCCTTGATGCATACTCAGGCTACCACCAGATATTCATGGCCAAGGAAGATGAAGAGAAGACTGCATTCATTACTCCATGTGGCACATATTGTTTCATACGCATGCCCTTTGGATTGAAGAATGCAGGCTCAACATTTGCAAGGGTGGTGCACACTGCTTTTGAGCCACAGATCCACAGAAATGTAGAAGCTTACATGGATGACATAGTGGTCAAGAGCAAGAGCAAAGATACCCTGATCCAAGACTTGGAAGAAACATTTGCAAATCTGCGCAAGATCCAGCTCAAGTTGAACCCCGAGAAGTGCGTCTTTGGAGTTCCCTCCGGCAAGCTTCTCGGGTTCTTTGTGTCCCAGAGGGGGATTGAAGCCAATCCTGACAAGATAAAAGCCATCGAGCAGATTCAAGCCCCGAAGCTCGTCAAGGACGTAAGGAGACTTGCTGGTTGTGTGGTTGCCCTCAGCAGGTTCATTTCAAAATCCGCAGAACGCGCCCTGCCTTTCTTCAAAATCTTGAAAAAGGCAGGTCCTATGAAATGGACTCCGGAAGCGGAGGCAGCGCTGCAGGATTTGAAAGGATGCCTGTCCTCCACTCCAATACTTGTCGCACCTAAACCACAAGAGAAGTTGCTGCTGTACTTAGCGGCGACCAATCAAGTGGTTAGTGCTGCGTTGGTAGCGGAAAGGGAGGCAGAGGAAGAGCCCACACCTCCGGCAAGCGAGTCCAGCGACAAGCAGGGGGCTCCACCGGCGAGCTCTGGCCCCGACAAGGACAACTCTGCGCAGGAGCAAGGAGAAGTGCGAAGGAAGACGGTGTAGCGCCCGGTGTATTTTGTAAGTTCCCTCTTGCAGGGGGCTAGATCAAGATACTCTGGGGTGCAGAAGCTGTTTTTCGGTCTCCTCATGGCCTCGAGAAAGCTGCGCCATTACTTCCAAGCACATGAGATAACAGTGGTCACTCGCTTTCCGTTGAAGAGGATATTGCAGAATCCCGAAGCAACAGGCAGGATCGTCGAGTGGGCGCTGGAACTGTCGAGCTTTGGTCTCAAGTTTGAGAGTACTTCAACCATACAGAGCAGAGCTTTGGCAGAATTCATAGCAGAATGGACCCCAACGCCAGATGAAGAAGTTCCAGAGACAAGCGTCCCCGTACAAGAAGCAAGCAGTGAATGGGTAATGTACTTTGATGATGCCTTCTCGCTGCAAGGCGCCGGTGCCGGCGTGGTACTCATAGCGCCCACCGGAGAGCACCTCAAGTACGTTGTCCAGATGCACTTTCCCAAGGAACAAGCAACAAACAATACTGCAGAGTATGAAGGCTTGCTTGCCGGCCTCAGGATTGCAGCCGAACTTGGGATCAAGAAGTTGATTGTGCGGGGAGATTCTCAGTTGGTGGTCCGACAAGTAAATAAGAGTTACCAGAGCCCTTTGATGGAAGCTTATGTAGATGAAGTGAGGAAGCTTGAAGAACACTTTGAAGGTCTGCAAATGGAGCATGTCCCGAGAGCTCAGAATGATATTGCAGATGGCCTCTCAAAGTGTGCTGCAATGAAGTTACCTGTGGAACCAGGGACCTTCCTGCTCAAGCTAACTCAGCCATCCGTTACACCATCAATTGGGCAGCACAAGAAGAGAAAGTTGGTCTCCGGCGACTACTTGCCGGCGGATCTTCCCGAAGCCGCCGCCAAGGTCCCCAAGATCAACAACCAGAACGCTGAGGAACAGCTTGCTCCTGCAGATCCAAGGGTCTGTACAGTTGAAGCAAGCGTTCCCGACGAGCCTTGCCCCGGCAGGCTTGCCGGGGGACCATCAGCTCCGGCAGAGCCAGAGGTTCTTGCCGTAGAAGCTGGGGTTCCCGCAGCGGCCCTCATGCCTTTAGTCCTTGCCGTTGAGCCCCGGGCCCCGGCATGGGCACAACAGATCATCCGTTTTCTGCGAACTGGAGAACTTCCCGACGACCCAGCAGAGATAGAGAAAATAACCAGGCAGTCAAGTATGTACCAGTTCGTGGACAACGAACTGTACAGAAGAAGGCTCAATGGTGTCAGGTTGAAGTGCATTTCCAGAGAAGATGGACAGAAGCTGTTGGCAGAGATACATGGAGGCATATGTGGCCACCACATTGGCGCAAGGGCACTTGCCGAGAAAGCATTCCGGCAAGGGTTCTTTTGGCAAGAAGCCCTCCAAGATGCAACTGCACAAGTAACCAAGTGTGAAGCATGCCAGTTCCATGCCAAGCAAATTCATCAGCCAGCTCAAGCTCTCCAGACGATCCCTTTGTCCTGGCCCTTCTCGGTCTGGGGGCTCGATATCCTCGGCCCCTTCCCCCGTGCTGTCGGGGGCTTTGAGTACTTGTACGTTGCAATCGACAAGTTCACAAAGTGTCCAGAAGTGGAACCAGTGAGAAAGGTGACAGCACAGTCAGCAGTCAGGTTCTTCAGGTCAATTGTTTGCCGTTTCGGAATCCCTAACAGGATCATCACCGACAACGGCACACAGTTCACAAGTCGCACCTTCATGCAGTACGTCCAAGACCTTGGCGCCAAGGTCTGCTTCGCTTCTGTTGCTCACCCGAGGAGCAATGGTCAAGCGGAGAGGGCCAATGCTGAAGTGCTGCGCGGACTCAAGACAAGAACCTTCGACAGGCTGCGCAAGTGCGGAAGAAACTGGATAGAGGAGTTGCCGGCGGCTCTTTGGTCAATCAGAACGACACCAAGTCAAGCCACCAGACAGACACCCTTTGCTCTTGTCTATGGAGCAGAGGCAGTTCTCCCCACGGAACTCGTATACGGATCTCCTCGAGTGCTCGCTTATGATGAGCTCGAGCAAGAGCAACTGCGACAAGATGATGCATTGCTCCTTGAGGAGGAACGTCTCCAGGCTGCTGTACGAGCTGCTCGATACCAGCAAGCCTTGCGCCGCTATCATAGCCGCAAGGTTAAGGCCAGGAGTCTCGAGGAAGGCGACCTTGTTCTTCGGCGTGTTCAGTCCGCCAAGAATTCCAACAAGTTGACGCCGAAGTGGGAAGGCCCTTATCGGGTGAGACAAGTCACAAGGCCCGGCGCTGTCCGCCTTGAGACCGAAGAAGGCTTACCGGTGAGCAATTCCTGGAACATAGAGCATCTTCGCAAGTTTCACCCATAAGGCGCGGTTGCCGTGATCCGCTCCGGCAACCACCTTTTGTACGAGTCTTGCCGCTGTTGCATGTAAACCTTTGTACAAAGCCGGGCGCAGATCCCGTGCATCAGTAAAGCTTTTGTGTTTCGCACTATTTGCCATTTCCATGCTTTTCTTTGATTATTTGCATGCATTATTTGGCATCTTGTGCAACCCACATCTCCGGTAAGCATTAATGGGCCAAGAAGCCCCATACTTGTTTTCCCTTCTCTCCTTCTTTCCATCTTAAGCAGAAGGGATGTTCCTCGCGCACAAGTTTGCCGGGGGGGAAGGAGGTGGAGGATGAACCAAGTGCTGTTCAAGAAAGCGAAGCTTGCCGGAGAACGAACAGATTATGAAAGCTAAGTTACCAGAATTTGAGCAGTTCAAATTTTTAAATTTTAGTTATCTTCCTTGAACAACCACACTTTGTATGGTAAACCTGTGCGCGGAGGAACCTACCCGTGGCTAGCCGCACCCTTACTTTGTTTTCGAGTACGCTCAACGACTTAAGTGAGCTGCGACAAGTGTCGCGCCCTTGCTTCGTTTTCGAGTTCGCTCAGCAAGCTAAGTGCGTTGCGACTAGCTGCGGCAAGGTTACTTGCCGGTAAGGCCTTTGCCAGCAGGCTGCTCAGAGTCCAGCACTCAGCGCTCGCGGCAAGGGTCCCTTGCCGGCGAGTTTCCTAAAAGCGTAGGGTAAAAAGCATACAAAGTGAAGGACCAAAGCAAGGGAGATAACACTGCATTGATTGATCAAAATAAGATAATATATTACAGAGATAACTTGTCGCAATAACTAATTGATTCATGTTCATAACACACTTTGCAGCAGCAAAGGAAACAGAAAGAAAGAGGCCTAGTCTACGCGGTCGCCTTCACGCCTTGAGATCTTGTTCACCTTGGCGATGATGTGGGCGACCTGCGCCTTCAACTCCTCCTGATCTGCATCGGCCGGCAACCTGCGGAGGACGTTGACGAGATTGATGCCAGGGTTGCGGTAGACTATCTTCGTCAAGACGCGCTCCAAGGTACCCGCGCAGAGCTGACGCGACTCTTCGGCCAGCTGCGCGGGGAGCTTCTCCTGCAGCCGTGCAAGCGCCGGCGCGATTCCCCTGAAGAAAAGACTTAATTTGGCGCTGTGGGGGAGATTCTGGTCCGGAGAGTACACAAGGTGCTCCACCCTCAGCGCCATCAGCTCCTTATCGATGTTAGCAGCAGAAGCGACCAGATCGTCCGTCCATTGCTCCACCGCCCGGCTGAAGTTGTTCGCTGAGGTGGCGGCGCTCTCCACCAGGCCTCGTTCCTTGCGGAGCTCGTCCTTCAGCTTAGTCTCGAGATCCCGGGCGGCGTCCAGTGAATCGGTCAAAGTGGAGACCTTCAACTCCAAGTCAGCAATTGAATCCTTGGTGGCTTTGAGCTCGTCGCCCTTCTTGGAGAGACGTACCTGAAGGTCAGAGTTGGTGTGGGCGTCTTTTTCCCGCTCCACGTTGAGCGCGGTGATTCTGTCCGCACTCGCCTTCAGGTACTGCTCCAGCTGCGCCACCTTGGCCTCAAGATCCTTCTTGGCGGTTTCCGCGGTGGCGGCGGCAGCTTTCGCCTCCTTTAGGGCCCCGCCAAGGGCCTGCTCCCGAGCGGTGAGGTCGTCCTCGTGGGCGTCGAGGTCGACCTTCCGCTGGTTGAGCGCTCCTTCTCGCCGGGACAGCTCTTCACCAACCAGTCGCTGCTGCTCCTCGGCCTCAGCCTTCTCCAGGAGGAACTCTTGCTGCTCTCCGGCAAGCCTTTCGCGCTCCTCCGCCAAGTCGCGGAGGGCCGCCTGGTTGGCGGCGCGGAGCTCCGTGGCGCGCTTCTCCAAGTCTGCTCCAGCCTTGGCGGTGAGGGCTTCCCGGGACTCCAATTTCACCTGCCTGGCCCGGTAAAGGGCCAGGAGCTGGCGAAGAAGCTTCTCCTCTTCGGGCTCGTCACTCCCGCCAAGCGCTTCAACAACCTTCAACCCCGCGGAGGCGAGGACCTCTCCGTCGTAGGTCTCTCCCTCCACGGGGGCTCGCGACGAAGATGCCCACGGAACTTGTATGAAGATTCCGTTGGGCGCTTCAAGATAGACGCCCGACCGCTCCGTGGACGCGGAGGGGTCGGCGGCCGGCGCAGCGCTTGACGCTCCTGCTGCCTCCGGGCCAGCAGTGCGGTCGCCGGTCCCTTCCTCGCCCGCGGCGTCTGCGGTCGGCGCGGTCTCCTCAGCGGCAGGCTCGTCGGCTCCCGCCATGCCCTCAGTGGCAGTGGCGTTGCCGCCGTCTCCGTGCGCGCCCTCCTCGCCGGCGGTCTCCGTCTCCATCCGCTCCGGTGCAGGAGGATCTAACAGAAGAAAAGAAAAGAAAAGATCAAGCAAATATCCAAAAAAGACAAGTTCAAGAAGATGAAGCTACAAGACTCACCTTCGCGGACTTCTTCGACGACAGGCTCCCTCGCCGGGGAGTCCTCCCTTGGCGGTGGAGCGGTGGCCCCTGCTGGCGGAGGGCCGCCCGCGCCCTCCCTTGGCGGGGTGGCCACCCTTGTCGGGCTGCTCGCCCTTGGCGGAGTACCCGTCCTTGGCGGAGCGCTCTCCCTCGCCGGGGAGCTCGCCCTTGGCGGGGATGGTGGGGCATGCATCTCCTCGGGGGTGACCTCCGGTTGCTCGTGAGGCTGCGGCTCCACTTCTGCACAAGACAAACAAGGCAACAAGATATTAGTACAAGCAAAAACCTCAAGCGCGCCCGACGAACGGAAAGCTCAAGACCAGACTTACGCTGGGGGCTGCGCTGGGGGCTGCTCCTCGGAGCAGCGGGTTGATCCGGCAAGTTCGTCGCCGGCGCGTCCCCTGTCGCCGCGACAGGCGAGTCGTCTTCGACCTCAACCACGGGGATCTTGGCCTTCTTCGCCATCCGCTGGGTCAGGGTCCTGCAAGCAAAGCAAGAACAAGATCAGAATCATCAAAGAAAGAATCAAGACAGAATCGAAGAAGTTACAAGCAGCAAGTACTTACTCCTCTTCCTCGTCGTCGTCGGAGCTGAGGGCGGAGAAGTCGAACTCCACCTGAGATGCTCCCGCGCGAGGAGCAGGAGGAGAAGGCTCCCTCGGGCGCTTGGCGGTCTCCGGGGCTGGGGGCTGCGAAGATCCAGCCTCCGTTGACGCCGAGGCCCGGGGAGCAGGCGGAGCGGCCGCTTCGCTCCGGGAGGATCCTCCTCCGCTTGGCGCTGGTGCGCGGGGCGCCCCCGTCGCGGTTTGGCTCGCCCTGGTGGCGCGCGTCACCCGGCGAACAGGCTGCTGTCGGGGCACCTGCGTCCTCGTCGCTGTAGCCGCCTTGCGGAGGCGCTTCAACGGTGTTTGCTTAGGACTTGCCGGAGGCGGGGAGTTCTCTGAGGACGAGGAGGCGTCGTCATCAAGTCCCAGAGATCCACCGGTGTCTTCATCGGCCTCGGCGTCCTCCTCTCCCTCCCCGGCAGGCCCGCTGGGTCCAGCATCGTGTCCTGCGGCCCCGCTCCCTCCGGTGGCTCCGCTCCCTCCGGCACCTTTGTTCCCTCCGGCAACCTCGCCTCCTGCGGCGGCCTCGCTCACAATCCCGGGGATCCCGGCATGCCTCAGGGAAGGAACCCCGGCAAGCTCGTCGGGCGGAAGCTTGAGCAGCCTGCGGATCTCTGCCTCCTCTGCTTGGCACGCCTCGTCCGCGGCCTGCGCCTCGTCGACGGTGAATCCGAAATCTCCCGCCGCTGCGGCTGCGGCGGCCTCTTCCATCCGGGAAGCGATATAGGCTATATCCCGCTCTGTGGTGGCCCGGGTGAGACCCTTGTTCTCCTCGGTGTTCTTGGGCACCTCGACCAGATTGTCGAAGAAACTCAGAATTGCGTCTGGCGGAGGCTCTATCCAGGTGG
Organism: Secale cereale; assembly: GCA_902687465.1. Lineage (NCBI taxonomy): Eukaryota > Viridiplantae > Streptophyta > Magnoliopsida > Poales > Poaceae > Secale > Secale cereale. Next base: position 695,971,805 of record LR738712.1, on the reverse strand, counting down.
GGTCGACGCCGTGGGAATCGCACGCGGGCATCATCACGCGCAAGCAATCCCGGGCAGTGTTGTTGCACAGCGGCACCACTCCCCGGGGAGGTCTAAACCACTCCGGATGGGCCGGGTCATGCTTGAAGAGTTCCCGGACCATCCCCTTCAGCTCCAAGGCAGTGAAGTTGTAGTTCAATCCCGGGCGCAGCCTCATAATATCCGCCGCATTGCCGAATTCCCATGCTGGCCTTTTCCTTTCTTGTAAAGGGGCAATGCGGCGGCGGAGGAAATCTGCCCCTACCTCTCCAATGGTCAATTTGGCTACCCGGAGGCGAAGTATCCTGACGAGGGCAACATTGAGCTTGACGTCCTCCGGGGCCAGCTCGCTCCAGTCTCTGCCGCGCACTATGGCAGTTGTGCGCGGCGCAGTGAAAGACTCCGGCTTGTCCTCCACTACCCAACACCAATCTGCGCGCCATTCTTCCCACTTGCCGCGGAGTTCTCCCTTCAGGTATGAATCTTTCTTGTTCAACCGGAAGATCCAGGAGATGCCGCCGGAGAGGGGAGCGCCAGCCTCTACTCTAGGCATAAAGAAATGGCGAAAGAGTGCTACGTTTGGATAGATCCCCACATAGTTTTCGCACAGATGTGCGAAAACGGCCATCGTAAGGATGGCGTTGGGGGTAAAGTCTAGGAGGTGGAGGCCGTATGTGTTCATAATGTCACAGAAAAACTCCGAGAACGGAGGGCACAATCCACAATGGAAGAAGACAGCGAAGAAGAAATACCCGCCGGGGTACAGATCTCTGGCGATGGCGGGGAAGACTCTGGTGCGGGGATGAGCTTTGGTCTCCCCGGACCAGAAGAGATAGTACTTGTTCCACAGCTCCCTCGCGCTGAGCCTCGGCGCGAAGACCACGTTCCTCTTCCGCAGGGCGGCAAGCTTCGCCGCCTGCTCGGACTTCTCCTTCTTGGTCTTCTCCGCTTTCGCCTTCTCGCTCTTCGGAGCCATGGCGGAGGCGGCGAGGGAAGGGGCGAGAAGCTCGACGGTGCCGCGGATGCGGAAGACGGCGGAGGAGGGGTGGAAGCAAAGAGCAGCGGAGGTTTTCTGGAGGATGAAGGCGCAATGAAGACGAAGGAGGGAAACTGCCCCTGCTTCCTCTGCTTTTAAGGGGGGAGTGGGGGACGCTCCGCATTTCCCATTAAAGAACGAGGCCACGATCTCTCCCATGACGCCGCAATCGACGCGTGCCGTTAGGGAGGGGCGCGGCGGATGCGGAAGGGGATTTGGCGTGCCGTGGGCCGCGCGTGTCCGTGCACTGTTTTGGGCCTGGCCCAACAGCGCTCGGCACCGTGTGTGGCCCAGGCCCGGGGGCTCCTGTCGGTGTACTAAGATAGGGGTACCTTAGTACCCCAACTTATGCACGGGCAGTAGCAGCTTCCCGCGGCAGGGTTTACCACGTGCTCGCCGGAAACCTTTCTGGTCCCTATAAAGCCATTCAAAAACAAAGTATACAAGACAGAAGACCAAGACCCCGGCAAGTGGAGCTTGCCGGGAAGGCCGCACCAGGCTCAAGATTATCACATTAGCACAAGACCCTGGCAAGAGGAGCTTGCCCGGAAGACCAGAAGACTGCATCTCAGAAGACATGCCTCGGCGCACCCTGCGCCCCGGCAGGACCCGGGGAGCGACAAGCTTCCGGGCCCGGCAAGATCAAGACCCCGGCAAGGTGCTTGCCGGGGGAAGCCTGCGCTGTGTGCCCGCGCTCCAGCTCATCGGCCCACGCGTCGCCCTGGGGCCCTTCCAGGGACGCGTGGCGGATGGCTGTGCAGCCTGGGGGACACGGTGGCACTCCACGGTGACGAGGCTACCGCCGTGGCGAACGGAGACGCATGGACGGGTGCTTTTGGGGTTGACGGTGACGGGCATTTAATGCCCTTGTCCCCCACTGTCAAAGTTAGGTGAAGACAACTGTTCATCCACTGTTCATGCACTGTTCCCGTACTGTTACAACTACCACCAAAGTTACATTTTTGCCCTCCTCTACGTTGACACCTGTCGGTGACCCCTTGAGCTATAAAAGGAGGCCCATGCACAACGTAGAAGGGTTTCGGAACCTAGACAGCTCTCTTGCTCGGTGTAGCTAGTTCTTCAAGCTCCCGAGCCCAAGAACTCAATACAATCCAAGCAGGAGTAGGGTTTTACGCGTCCGCGCGGCCCGAACCTGGGTAAACTGCCCGCGTGTGCTCCTCGATCCGCTCTTCGTGCTCCCTCCGCTCCCTCACCGCAACGTAGAAGGGGCTCCGGTCCCATAGGTGCTCGTGGTGGACAGTTTCCCCCGACACTTTTTCTTTGGAAAAACCTTTTGGCAATCTTGAGAAACAGTAGACCTTCAAGAATATCCTTATTTCCAGCAAGGAACAATTATTTTATTATGGGTACTAACCTCGCTAATCAGATTATGATGAGTTATGTATGAAGGGAGTTTTCAAGTGTGCGAGGGAAGATGATAAAAAGATTCAGGAGTGTCAAACGCTCAAGCTTGGGGATGCCCCCATGCACCCCCAAGAAATATTCAAGAAGACTCAAGCGTCTAAGCTTGGGGATGCCCCCGTGCATCCCCTTCTCCATCAACATTATCAATTCGTCTTTCGTTCCACTATATTTTTATCACTTCATGTGTTATGTGCTATGCTTGGAGCGTCTTGCTTTTAGTTTTCCTTTTTAGTTTTCTTTAGATTTGCTTGCTTTTCATAACGAGTTGGAACTCAGCTTTCTTTGTGTGGGAGAGAAACACGCCCCACTTCAACCTAGAACATAACATAGAATTTTCATGTCTATCCTTGCTGTGTGTGTTCTTTGTCTTTCAATAGCTACTATCATGCTTAGCTCTTAGTTTTCATGCTTATCTTTTTAAAGAGCTTTTGTTTAGTTGGTCGCTGGAACTCTCTTTATTCATCATGCTTATCTTGTTAAGAGAGTTGGCTTCTGTTGCACTGGTCGATATGTCTATGATAAAAATGCTACGTGCATAATGGTGCTTAGTAGTTCATGTTTTCTTATGGTTAGTCTCAAATAGCTGGGGGGTTCCCAATGTGTTATTGGAGTACCAACATGATTTGTTTGCCTATGATGTGGTATGGTTTAGTGATATCTGCCTTCAAGAATTTATTTTGATTGACTTGGCGTATGCTCACGCATATTTAAGACTGTAAAGAATGTCTGTCAAGCCTTGATGATCTTTTATTTCTGAGTAGCGATATAACTTCCATGCCTGATTCAATGTTGCTTTGTCGCTCTGCATGATTATGACCGTCATTGCTCTTTTAGTTGGTCGCTCCTAGTCTTTTGCTAACCTTTGCCTGTACTAAGCGGACTGACTGCTTGTGCATCCAAAATCCTTTAAACCAGTTATGCCATATGAGTCCACCATACCTTCCTATACATGGTATTTACCTGCCATTCCTAACGAAGACTTTCATGTACCATCTCGAAATTATTCAAAAAAGCATTTCTATTTTGTGCCTCTGTTCTAGCTCATGAGGAAGTAGTAGTTAATTCATGATCTTTTTAAGTTGGACAAGCTTCACCCCGGGATTGCATGTCTAATGTGCAAACCCATAATTCGAGAAGGAACTGGCATAGAGTGCGCCCGGCTCATTAAAAATTATACAACAAACAAACCCTCCTTCACGCTTTGTTCATGAGAAATCAGAAAACTTTGGCAGTGATAAACAAAGGAGATTAAGAGGATGTGATCGTCCTCATTCGGGAGCCGTTCCTCGAAACTTGTCCAGCTCAAGAAGTAATTGAGTTATCTGCTAGCATTCGTTGACGAAACATGCATATCTAAAAATAATAATTATTACCTCTGTTTTTAAAACTAAGAGCTCTGGTACATGTTTAGTTTTTGTTTCCGACCACGGGTTTTCAACCTTGCCAACAAAAGCCACGGTTCGAGAGTCTCCACCTTCTTTAAAGCACCAACTATTTAGAGCATGATTGTCATTCTGAGTGTAATGTGCATTGTCCCAAAGTACCATTGTCTTTTGCATGATTATGATATCGTTTATTCTGAAATCATTGTATCTAGTCGTCACTTAAACCTTGGAGGTGCCCCTGCATTTATGTTTTGCTTCACTAAAGGGGGCAAGCGAGATATCACTTTGTCATATTTGCACACCATGCTCACTTCAAATCTATTGAGTGTTTCAATATCATATTGTAAAACTTTCAGTTCTTTGTGATTTTCTCATGAGGCAACTTAATTACTACAGATTCATTGTCTCAGTAAGCTTTTGTCATATGACTATGAAAAGTCCTTATATGGTTACTAGCATGTCACCACAGAAATTATGCTTGTTATCATTTACCTACTCGAGGACGAGCAGGCATTAAGCTTGGGGATGTTGATACGTCCAAAACGTATCTATAATTTCTGCTTGCTCCATGCCTCTTTTGTGTGATATTGCTATGATATTTATACACTTCCATACACTTTTGATCATATTTGGACTAACCTATTAACTCAGTGCACCCCAGTGCCAGTTTCTGTTTTCTGCTGTTTTTGTATTTCAGGTTTTCCCATTACGTAAACTGCCAGAAAAATTCCGGGAAAAATATATAAAAAATCAGCGTTACGGAAGATTCCATGCGGCCAAAGTAGGGCCGGAGGGGGGCCACCAGGGCTCCAGGCGCCCTGGCCACGCGGCCCCCCTCCAGGCCGCGCCGGGGGGGGCGCCTGGGCCCCCCTTAGCTCCCCTGGCGACCCCCTTTGGCATATATTTAACACCCGTCGAGGAAACCCTGATTCCAGACCCCTTTTCTCCAGACGCAATTCCGATCTCCGCCGCCATCGCCATCAAACTTCGGGGGACCAGAATTCCTGTGCCGGCACCCTGCCGGGACGGGGAAGTGCCCCCAGATTCATCTCCATCGACGTTGCTTCCTCCCTCCATGATGCGGGAGGAGTTCCTCCTCGGGGCTGAGGTTTCTACCAGTAGCTATGTGGTCAATTCTCTCTCCCATGATGTGATCTTCGTTGTGATCATAGGCTATGTTAATCTAGGGTGATCCCATGATATTTCCCCTTCCTCTATGTATTGGATTGATGTACTCACTTGTCTTTATCTAGTATAATCCCCGAGACCAAGGTGACAGCGGTCTATTGGACATGGATTAGAAAAATATTTTCATGAGTGATTTCCTCTCTTGTGTGTTGATTGAAGATTGAGAGTCTCTTGGTGCTTGTCTTTGACTATCCTTTAGATATGTTGTGGTGATTGTGGGACTCTCTTTGGATGGCCGCGGTGACATTGGAAAATCCTTAGATTGAGAACTACGAACTTTGAGGTGTGCTTTTGTAGCCCTACATAATTCTCGTCCTCTCTTGACCACGAAGGAATGACCTTCGAGTGTGTCCCCTTTGCATGTTTTATGGGAAATATCATGTGATTCGATTATGTTAATGTTGTTGGGAGTTGACACTAGTGAAAGTATGATCCCTATGCCTTGTTTCCACCATTGCAATACCATTTGTGCTCACGTTTACCACTTGTTTGCTTGCTGCACTTTTTATTACAGATTTATATTACTTTGTTTTGCCATCCATATCACTTTCCATTTAACATCTCTTCGCCGAACTAGTGCACCTATACATCTGACAAGTGTATTAGGTGTGTTGGGGACACAAGAGACTTCTTGTATCTTAGTTGCAGGGTTGCTTGAGAGAGACCATCTTCAACCTCTACTTCCCTGAGTTCGATAAACCTTAGGTCATCCACTTGAGGGAAATTGCTGCTGTCCTACAAACCTCTGCGCTTGGAGGCCCAACATAGTCTACAAGAGTAGAAGCGTGTGTAGACATCAACGTACTCGCTCGCATGTGAGCTAAACGTGACCCCGTCCCACCTAACACATTTGTGGAAAGGCTATTTAAGCCATCAGTAACATGGCAGGACGTGAGCAGTGATACGAATTTGGATCCAAACACACCCCCGGCCGAACTCAATCACGACATCATCGGAGACCCAAACATGGAGATAACTCCTTCGGTTCACGAAATCATGGCAGTCATAGCCCCCTGGACAGAGCCCTTCCTTGCTTACCCTAAAAGGCAGGAACTCCCCGATGACCAAATGAGGCCCGTCGCATAGTCCGGTGTTCTAAAACCTACAAAGTTCACGAAGGTGAACTATATAAGAAAAGCACAACTGGTATTCTCCAAAGGTGCATCTCCGAAGAGGAGGGAAGGCAAATTCTCACTAAAATACACGCTGGAATGGGCAGCCACCATGCCGCAGCACGGGCGCTCATAGGCAAAGCTTTTCGCGCTGGCTTTTACCAGCCACTGCCCGAGCAGATGCCCAAACCTTAGTCCAACACTGCGTTGGCTGTCAGCTCTTTGCAAATCAAAGTCACATGCCTCCCACCGCTCTTAGATTAATCCCCATTACTTAGCCTTTTGCGGTTTGGGGGCTTGATATGGTCGGGCCTCTTAAAGGGGGAAGCCATAATGAGAAATACTTATTGGTGATGGTAGATATATTCACTAAATGGATTGAAGCCAAACCAATAAAAACAGCTGAGGCAGGGCCTATGATAGGTTTTATATCCGGCGTAGTACACCGTTATGGTGTCCCGCATAGTATTATCACAGATAACGGCTCGAACTTCACATCTGACGAGGTAAAGAATTGGTGTGCAAAGTTAGGTATTAAACTCGACTATGCTTCTGTATACCATCCTCAAACAAACGGTCAAGTCAAAAGAGCCAATGGTCTGATAATGAGCGGCATTAAACCCCAACTAGTGTGCTCCCTACGGGAGTCTGATAAACACTGGGTCGAAGAGCTTGACTTTGTACTGTGGGGGCTGCGGACCACACCCATTCGTACGACCGGATATACACCCTTTTTCATGGTGTGCGGCGCAGAGGCCGTTCTGCCCTACGACATTATTCATGACTCACCTCGAGTGCGCATGTACGAGGAGAGAGAAGCCGAGCTAGATCGGCATGACGACCTAGATGGACTTGAAGAGGAGTGCGATACAGCGCAAGCCCATTCCGCATTTTATCAACAACAGGCCAGGCGATACCAGAGCAGAGATGTGCGGGCCAAGACATACAATGTCGACGAACTTGTTTTACGCCTCCCGGAGAAGAAAAATGACAAGCTGTAGCGACCACGATCCGAATGGACCAAAGTCTCTGTGTTTCTGTGTCATCCCTGGATCGGTAATGCTGACACACACAGTACTTGAAGGATTTATAACAGAGTGACAATCACACACTTATTACATCGAATGTCTCAAACGAGACCTTATTACAAAAGTGTATGGCATAAGGCCATCTAACAAAATAACAGCGTAAGGCTTGGAAGATAAGTGAGTCCATCAACTCCAACGGCATAGCTGAGTGCATGACAAACGACCTAGCGCACCTTACTCTTCTTCTGAAAAGTCTGCAACGTAACATGTTGCAGCCCAAAACGGGTCAGCACATGGAATATGCTGGCAAGATAACACAGTAGAGCAAGTAACAGAAATAAAGGCTAACACTATATGCATATTTGGCTGGTGGAGGCTCTAAGGTTAAGTTTTTTTTCATAAAGCCAATTTTTCCCTACAACAAAGGAATAACTTTTATTTTAACTATCATGGTAGTTGAAACATCATTGAGAAGGTACCTCCAACTCAATCCCAATTAAAGTAGTCATCATTAACCCAACAAATTAATTTTAGAGTGTTGAGATCAACCAATAATTCAAGTACCAGATACTCAAGATTGTCCATAACCGGGGACACGGCTAATCATGATTAGTTTGTACACTCTACAGAGGTTTGTGCACTTTTCCCCACAAGACTCGATCTCCTCCGTTGGATTTCTCGCACTACATGGTGTTTGAGAAACGGATGACCGAGACACAATTTTTCAGAAGCATTTACTCTTTACCCCGGGTGGACTCGTACACCTACTTTCCCCTACATCAGCTAGTCCACCACTGAAAGAGCTCACACACCTTACTCATACTATGCCAGAGCCCATAATGGCATTGTGGCTGCACACGAAAGTTTTTAGCATGAATAGTTTTATGATCCCTTTGAGCCTGGGTGGCATTCCATAGGAAAAATCACACGGTACCCCCGGGATTTCCTAGGACAACACTGGATTCTCCAGGTGCCCTGTAACCAATCCACCGAGATGTGTATTCAAGTAGCCACCTTAAGTTGAACCATTAATTAACATCTCACATCTGTCATGGATACACTCAAACCCAATCCACATCTACGAGCATAGCATAGCAAGCTAAGTATAACGTAGAAGTAACTCCCAAGGGTTTGAAAATAATGCAGGTAATAGGTTCTACCTCAATCTACTTCCCAGACCCACAAGTTAAGGGACCCTACTCATGCACTGTGTGAGGGCTTGATCTAATGCATAAAAACTGGGTAATAAAAGGTATGATCAAAGTGTTACTTGCCTTGCTGATGATTCGCAAAACCTAGGGACTCGTAGTAGCACGCTTCGCACTCCGGGAATTCTATCGCAAGCAAACAATGGCATACATAAGCAATCAAGCAAAGATTCTCAGATAAAACTCCAAATAAGAAGATTTAACCAGAAAGTTCAACTTAAGAACTCTGGTTTGCAAAAAGATTCAAATCAAACGGAGCAACGAAACTCAAACTGCGAAAGAAACAAGATCCGTTCACTAGATTGATCTAAAGACAAATTTTACAGTAGCAAAACATTGTTCAAGTTGGTTAAACGGAAAGAGGGCTTCTAGACGAAGATCTAGGCGCTTGAATCGCCTAATTCCGACTCTCGAGCGAAAAGAAAAACTAAAAACAAGATCAGGGCAGAAATCACGATCGAAAATAATCGCGGAAAAAGCCCTGAAAAAGAAAACTGACGAACAGACTAACGAACAAACGTTCGTTGATTGTGACTAACGGGCGAACAACGTTCGTTAAAACGAACATACGGACGATCGTCCGCCAACTAACTAAATCGAAAAAAACCGAACCGATCTAATTTAAAAAAAAAACAGATCTAGGGTTTTTCCAAAAAAAACGAACGGTCTAACAAAACCGGTCGTTTACCTATCGGGTCGTGCGGCGGGTGGCGGAGCGGGTTGCGGGCGACGGGGCGTCGACGGTGGAGGCAACAGCAGCGGCGGCGGGGCGGCGGCTCGGCTGCGGCGGCGGGGTGGCGCGGCGCACGCGGCGGCTGTGTGAGGCGGTGAGACGGGGGGCTTTCAAAGGACCAGGGGTTCTGGCTTGGGGGAGGGGCAAGGCGGTGGCGGCAGTCCGGCTCAGCCACGGCGGCAGGCGGACGCGACGAGGACTCCCGATCGGAGTCGGGGCGGCAGCGGCGCTGGGCCGGGTGGGCCCAGTCGGTCTGAACCTCGTTTTTTTAATTATCCTGACGCAGAAAAACACAAAAATAAAATACTAAACGGAGACGAAAAATTCCGAAATATTTTTTCACCATCCTCTAATAAAAATTATGACAAAGTGAACATTTTTCCCGGACCTAAATGCAATTTTGAAAAACACACATTTTTCCTATGCAAATAAAATCACAAATAAAAACGAATAAAATTCCAAAAGTGATTTTAATATTTTTTCCTCCAATATTTCTTATATTTTGGAGAAGTCATATTATCTCCGCTCATATATTTTATTAGAAAATAATTTTAGGAGAGAAAAATAAATAAAACCAAAGTGATCCCCGTACCGGTATTTGAGAAAACTCAAATAAGAAAACGGTAAAATCCCCAACTCTCTCCGTGGGTCCTTGAGTTGCTTAGAATTTTCGAGGATCGCAGGAACACAAATGCAACAAAATATGCAATGCAATATGATCTATGTGTAACATTCCAAATTGAAAATTTGGGATGTTAAACAAGTTCAAACCAAAATGGGAGGGCCCATTCATAATCGACGAAGTACTCACCGGTGGAGCCTATCGCCTTCGCAATGCACAGGACAACCGCCTTGAGCCGAACCCGTGGAACGCTGTCAGGCTCCGACGATTTTATGGATAGTTCGGTAGCAATTTTTTCCTCCTTATAAGTTAGGTCTTGTCTTTTTACTTTCTATTTTTTTTCTATATTTTTAGCAAGTATTCGGCTCGCCCAAACTGCCGCACGATAAGCACATCTTCGAATGTATCTACCGCAAATATACCTGGGGGCTTCTTTAACGAAGCCCATTACCAATAAAGCTTATTGCTCAAAATGACGCCTGTTTTTTACAGTCCATCCTTGCCATTATATGCACCAATATGACTTAAGTTCTGGCCAAGCTGGGTTGCCTGGCTCTTATGATTAACCCTACGTTCCCGATTGTTCGGCTAGGGTGTAAAGGAAGCACCTCTGCGATTGTTACAACCGGGTAATCCAGATATGTATCTCAGACTGGGTGAAGCCGAAAGTTAGCGCTCTTAAGGGAATAATCGGTTGGCGGATACACGACACATCGCATTCTAAAGCGTATTTTAAAACTACCATAGGATATGGCATCCTACAATCCTTTTCATGGGATTAAAAGCCTAGGCCCGCATTTGTATGCACACCGACCCAGGGAAAGGAACCCCTAACGGAACTATTCTCTGTGGAAGATGTTTTTTATGTTAAACAATAATATAACATAACTCCCCAAATACAGTTTGTTTGTTCAAGCAATTATGACCGGATTGCCTGGTTTCCGAACATATCATGTGTTCACCACAGATATAGTATTCGGAAGCACTCCAGCCTTTGGGTTTATGGAGGTTAAAGCAGATGGTCGGCCATGACAACCTTTTTTATAAATTTTGGCCGGAGATAAGTTTGATGGTCAGAATACATTAATACATAGAATCAAACGACTACTCATTTTCTATTCCCTCTATAAGGCTGTCTAGCTTACAGTCCTGTTGGGAAAGCTTGGCAGCTATCTCTACTTGGTCATACACCAAATGCGGAGGAATTTCTTGTCCATCGGACCCTCGGGGTCCCACGCGGGCCATATGATTTGGATCAAGATGAGTGTAGCGCGTCTTCACCATGGCCCAAGCTTCTCGAGCACCCATGCGGCATGCTGATGCTTTCCATAGTTCGAAGCAGCGTCGAGCCCCTTTGAACAGGTCTGCCAAATCCTCCATAGTTTCTGGAGGTGAGTCACCCGGCCATAAAGCCCTGGCCATACTCTTCATGGCATTCCGAGCCCGTTCATGGACCCTGGAAAGCTCTTGCAGCACGTCACCCTCAAAACCGGACACTCCGCCTTCAGGCTGCCTAGTTAACAAACCTGCAGGAAAAGTTTCATAAGAAACTTTCAAAATAAGAGACTATAAGGAGAGCTAGGTATAAGGGACATACTAACATGCCGCTTTTTAGCCTCCGGTTCTCTTCCAAGGTGCTTGAGAGTTGGGCCTTTATGCCCTTTAGCTCATGTTCCAGCCTAATACTTCTATCCCGCGCTTGGTTCCTTTTTTCTATAGCTTGCATCAGTGCACGCTTGCCAGCGGCTGTTTCCCCTTCGGCAAATTTTTTGTCCGCCAAAGAAGCTCCTAGCTCCCTCTCCAGTTGGTCGGTCGACCCTGTTGATGTATTACAAATTAGTACATACATAGTAGTAATCAGCAGAACTATCATAACTTCCGGACACCATTGTTCTTACCACCCGCATCCTTTCCGGATTCCTTCAAATTTTTCAATTCGGCGAGCTGGGTCCGGCACTCTTCAACTTCCTTGGATAAAGAGTTATTATTTTCTTGAAGCACATACAAAAACACAACGATCCTCAAATCAGTTGTACCAACTGCTTTAACTCTCGGGGGCTACTGGCATGGGAACACTCAAAATGAACACTTACCTGCATATCTTAGGAAAGCCGGTGAGTGGCTCCGGCGAGTCTGTCTTGAGTGGCTTAGATATATGCATCTTCAAAACTGAGGGCGTTCAACGCCTCCTCGGTAAAAGCAGGGTCACGCATGGCCGCTTTCCGCCGCCGGTGAACCATCGCAACCTCCACTTCGGAATTAGTAACTGACATTCCATCTGAATCCTCCTAGAGAGGACAATCCGGCACTGAATCAGCATTAACCCCTGACGGGCCTGAAGCCGGATTGGCTGGAGCTTGGTCTGCATTGTCTCAGGAGACAGTCCGATGTGTATTCCTCCTAAAAGGAAAAAACAAAGCGGAAAGTTGTAATACCGATTTCACCACCCAGCGCGTGTTAAAATGAACATACCTCTTTGAAGGTTCGCTGGTGTTCGTGGCTCTCTTTCGCTTCGAGCCCTCACCCGACGCGGGCGCCACCCTCTGGGTTGACGGTCTACGCATAGTTCGGTGTGAGGAGCGCCGTCCCTATTCAAGTATAATACACTACAAGAAATATGTCAACTTATGACCTTTTGTTAGTGACCCTGGAAGAATTGGTCATAGATCTATGACCATTTCAGACCAATTGGTCAAAAGCTGTTCGGGGGGCTCCAAACCCTAAACTATAACGACCATTTTGGTCAGAAAGGTCATAATTTCCTTACACGAAATGGTCACAAAGCAGATAGCACTGGTTCGCTGCCTTATTTCTAGCTGTTCATGACCAATATAGATGGTCATAACCTTGAAAATTGTGGTGGGTTGCTACGACTAGGCGCCACCTCATCAGTTTTGCCTATGTGTCATGTCCATGTGGCAGTTTTTGCCCTAGGTTGTGAAGCAACCTATATTTCTGTCATTCCCAAAATTCCCCAAAAAATCTCATAAATTCTTTGGGTCATATCTTCGTCAAATATGTAAAAAACCTTCCTTGCCTAGTTCAAAAATATTCATTTTCCTATTATGTTCAAAAAACACTTTGTGAAGGAAGTACCACTTTGGCATGTCCAAATGGTATCCATTTTCTACAGTGCTTTCCTATGCCCAAATAACTATCCTCCACCAAATGCCAGCTCAATCCATTCATTATTTTGAGCCCATCTTCAACATTCGTATTTATGTCCAGTGTGGTACTTTGCAAAGCAAGTACCACCTAAACTCCTCCTTTTGAGCTGAAAATTTGTGAAGATGGTCTTCTTAGTAACTGATCATCCTCACCCAAAATTCACGCCCATTAGCCATGTGCATTTTCCGTACCGCTAATCAAACACTTGGCTGCTAATTCATGTTTGAGCATCGATCGGTCTCCTCGTGAGAATCTTATGTTGTAATTTTCTTCCTAGCACCTACCTGGGGAGTGGACAACCCACTAGACATGCCTAGGCCGCCCAGAACACATGGCAACGCCACAGTCACGCGGTGACCACGCAGCGGGCATGCGAGTTTACGCGCTCTAGAGTTGGGGCCCTCGACCACCGCCCAAACCTCGACGTATCGCCACCAAACCATGTATTTATGATTAAATAGGTACTTATGTACCTAGAAATGATTTTTGGAAAAAATAAATAGCAAACTATGAGGCAGCCGCAGTTCAAATTTGACCCGCTTCCAGCTGAATCGGCGGAAATTTGTCTTTTTCACGAGAGGTGGATCAAAACTTTTTACACCCAACCATTTTGTCAATTGTGCATTAAATATGTCCTAGTATTTTA
>LR738712.1:695941718-695954865 GCA_902687465.1 Secale cereale | reverse complement strand
ACGCTTGTCTAGAGGAGAACACCACCTGGGACTTGGTGGCTGACATTGAGAAGGTCAGGCAGCACCTCAACATTCCAGAGTGGCAGGCAACTGCAAATACATCTTCTTTTGTCAAATGCAACATATACCCAGCTGTAAAGAAACCACTTGAAGAAAATATTTAAGAGAGCTGGGCACTTTGTGTAGATTTTCTTGCATTTGTGCATAGCTATTGATCATGAATGTTGCAATGCAAGTTATTAAAAGAATGATGATACCTCTTAATGCCTTATCTTTTCAGAAACTAGCTATCTAGTCAAGCATTTCTTTTTAAGTTCGATACTAGTGTTATTGTTGGAGATATATAGTGGAAAACAACATCTAGAGTGGTATAGATTGTTTCAGTCCATGATATTCTTGGACTGCACCATGGATGAGCATGTCTTGTTCAACTAGAAGAATTTATTAATTGAAAAGAACTAACTCCAACAAGTGATACGTGCAGGTACTCGTGTGGTGAGAACAAACCTCTGGCTGATCATCAGGGACATGGCGCCCCCTCACCCCGTGCATTTGGCGGCTCGCAGCGGGGACTTGGATTGCATCCGGAAGCTGCTTGCGTGGGGAGCTGATGGCCCCAAAGGGACTCTGCTGGGTGAGAACTAGATCCCTGCCATGGTCTTGCCTTACACATTGTTGGTCTGCTGAATTTTGTGCTATGAGGTCGCTGTCAATAGTTTCTCTTGCCCAACGCATGATCACATTAACTTAGTTTTATACAAATGCTAGCAGGTACTGAAATCAATCCAACTCTGTAATCTGAAAGTTACCAGTGTTCTAAAATGTCTTGCACTGGTAGCCTTGCCTGGTTCATGTAACAGCTACCTTGCCTGGCACTGGTAGCCTGGTACTATTATGATATACTATTATACTATCTGTATGTTTTTCACTGCCCCTTTAAGGTAAATGACAACATTGAAAATGGCTCAAACCTGAAGTACTTTAAATAGATTGTCGTTTTAGTTAAATGTTGTTTATTATAAATCCAGTTTGTACTGATAAACTTGCACAGTCTCTGCCTATTTATAATGTTAAATTTTGTTCGATAAATTCACTTTTTACTCATAAAGTTGTATAGAGCACAACACAGTCTCTGCCTTTTGTTATACTGATAATTGTTGTTTAGTTGCAATTCCTAGTTGTAATTCCTTTCACACCGTACAATTGTATAGATACAGTCCCATGCACAAGTGATATTCATGTCCAGCCAAATGATATTTTGTGCTTTCCAAAGTGATCTGTACCCAACTGCTTGTATACTTGTTCTGTATTTTGTTCTTAACTGTAGATTTCCTCTCACAGTAGCTCCATGCAAAAGAAGGTTGAAAGGAGCAGGATAGTTTGTGACTGCTATAGAAGGACTGAAAGAGGTCCAGGTTGAAGAAGATTGACAGAAGCAATAGAGCTTGTAATTGACTGAAGTAGGTCTGTGATTGCCATTGTATTTGTGTTGTATGATGTATCCGTCTTTACCCACAAAAAAATGTATCCACGTTGTAATACTGTGATTGCCATTCTGGCTACTATTCCAAGCAGTGTTTTTTGCCAGCGCTGATTTAGATATTGGTTACGTATACGGTGAAATGAAATCTGAAGAACTTGACCCTGACAACTGGGTCCCATTAATAGAAACTAACAATTGAGGCCCATCTTTCACGAAAAGGAAAAACTGAAACTCTTGAGCCAAGAAGGCCATGACCCAAAAATAAAAAGGCCGGATTGTTGGGCTTGACCCATGTACCGAACAGAATTCATAGGAAAAAATATATAAATGGGCTGAATTAATGGGCTCGGCCCATATAGACACCTAATCGGACTGGGCTGAATCTTATCCACGTCAGCTTGCCACGCTGGATCCTACGTGGCCAGAGGAGGTTGTCAGTGACCAAAAATTTGGTCGTAGAACCAATGACCTTTTTCATATCACAAAAAAGGTTGCTATAGTCAGTTTATGAGGGCCAGCTTTTGACCTTATGTTTTTGGTCACAAAAAGGTCACAAATGGAAATTTGTGACCATTCAGTGACCAATAGTGGTGGTCATAAGTTGACATATTTCTTGTAGTGATAGAATACGGTGGGTAAGTGATACGTCCATTTTGCATCATGCTTATATGTTGATATTTATTGCATTATGGGTTGTTATTACATGTTTTGTCACAATACTTATGCCTTTTCTCTCTTATTTTACAAGGTTTACACGAAGAGGGAGAAAGCCGGCAGCTGGAATTCTGGGCTGGAAAAGGAGCAAACTCTGGAAACCTATTATGCACAACTCCAAAAGCACCGAAACTTCACAGAACTCCGTTTCTGAAAATATAAAAAATATCTGGTGAAAGAAGATCACGAGGGGGGCCACCTGTTGTCCATGAGGGTGGGGGGGGGGGCGCCCCCCCTCTCTGGGCGCGCCCCCTGTCTCGTGGGCCCCCCGAAGGCCCCCCGATGCCCATCTTCTCCTATATGAGGTGTTTTGACCTGGAAAAATCATAAGGAGGCTTTCGGGACCAGACGCCGCCGTCTCGAGGCGGAAACCAATCTAGGGCTCTGGCAGAGCTGTTCTGCCGGGGATACTTCCCTCCGGGAGGGGGAAATCGTCACCGCCGTCATCACCAACAACTCTCCCATCTTGGTGAGAGCTATCTTCATCAACATCTTCACCAGCACCATCTCCTCTCAAACCCTAGTTCATCTCTTGTATCCAATCTTTGTACCCAAACCTTAGATTGGTACCTGTGGGTTGCTAGTAGTGTTGATTACTCCTTGTAGTTGATGCTAGTTGGTTTACTTGGTGGAAGATCATATGTTCAGATCCATTATGCATATTAATACCCCTCTGATCATGAACAATATTATGTCTTGTGAGTAGTTACTTTTTTCCCAAGGACATGGGAGAAGTCTTGCTATAAGTAGTCATGTGAATTTGGTCTTTGTTCGATATTTTGATGAGATGTATGTTGTCTCTCCTCTAGTGGTGTCATGTGAACATCGAATACATGACACTTCACCATTATTTGGGCCTAGAGGAAGGCATTGGAAAGTAATAAGTAGATGATGGGTTGCTACAGTGACAGAAGCTTAAACCCTAGTTTATGCGTTGCTTCGTAAGGGGCTGATTTGGATCCACTTGTTTCATGCTATGGTTAGGTTTACCTTAATACTTCTTTTGTAGTTGCGGATGCTTTCATTAGAGGTTAATAATAAGTGGGAGGCTTGTCCAAGTAAGGACAGCACCCAAGCACCGGTCCACCCACATACCAAATTATCAAAGTACCAAACGCGAATCAGATGATCGTGATGAAAACTAGCTTGACGATAATTCCCATGTGTCCTCGGGAGCGCTTTCCTTTATATAAGAGTTTGTCCAGGCTTGTCCTTTTCTACAAAAAGGATTGGGCCACCTTGCTGCACCTTATTTACTTTTACCTTTTGTCACTTGCTACCAATTACCTTATCACAAAACTATCTGTTACCTATAATTTCAGTGCTTGCAGAAAATACCTTACTGAAAACTGCTTATCATTTCCTTCTGATCCTCGCTGGGTTCGACACTTTTACTTATCGAAAGGACTACGATAGATCCCCTACACTTGTGGGTCATCAGTAAGGCGCACTGGGAATCTTCTCTTTGATGAGATATGTCCTAAAATACTTACACGGGAAGAAGGAATGAGGCCTAGGTAATCGGCTACTATAGCCACCAAGGGACCCTCACGGCAGGCTTGGTAGAAGACTCCATCTTCTAGCTCTATACCTATGTCCGGATCTTCATCGTATTCGAGGCCCGCATTTTGAAATCGGTCCTATGGCTGTGGGACGGGACTGTTAATCCCCTCGATCACCTTTCTCCACTCCTATTAGGAGAAACCAAATTCAGTTAGGATAATATATCATAACGAAGGAAAAAAAGTGGGCGGTCATGAGAGAATTTTACCCAGTCAGGAGGATTGTACATAGAAAAACCCTCCCGGCATGTTAAACGAATGAAGTCTTGTTTCTCTCCCTTGTAGAGACATTCCAGGATAGCGGCTAGAGCCGCAGGTTCACCTAGACCTAGGCGTAAGCAGCACGAGGCATCATCTTGGCCATTATAGTGCCACATTGGAAATCCTCTGGCTTGAAGCGGGTGCACGCATCGCTTTATTGAAATAGCCATAACTTCTATTATAGATAACCCCGAACTGGCGAGCAATTTGATCTTGCCAGCCAGTCTTCTAACCTCCGCTCTCTCTTCTTCCGAGGGACTGCGGGGACACCAGTTGAAAAGCTTCTTTGGCGGAGCCCTGGAAAACTTGGGGAGTACTCGCCGAACTGGATCCGACAGATCGACGTCCTCAATGTAAAACCACTCTGAAGGCCACTCTTCGGATGCTTTCTTCGGAGTACCAGGCAGATAGCCTGACCCGGCTATGCGCCACACTTCGGTGCCCCCAACTTCAAATATAGATCCTCTTTCCGATCGAGGGACAAGGCAGAAGTACTTTCTCCATAGCTCAAAGTGAGGCTCGCAGCCCAAGAACAGTTCGCATAAAGCAACAAAACCCGTGATATGCAGGACGAACCCCGGCGTAAGATCGTGCAGTTGGAGACCATAGAACTCTAGGAGTCCCCTAAGAAAGGAGTGGACGAGGAACCCTACGCCTCTTAAAAGGAAGGGGATGAAACATACCCGCTCTCCATATGAGGGGTTAGGAAAGCTCTCTGCCAGGGCTTGGTTGTCGATAGAAGTTAGTCCGGCCCGGACGGGGACTAGATCCTCTGGAGGGAGATATTCCTGCGCTTGAAGTATCCGCAGACGCGCATGTGGGATACAGAGCAGCTTTTCCATCTCCTGCACGAGGGCCATGAGGGCGCGAGGAAGAGCTTTGGGCGCTAGCCATGTTTGAAGATTTTTTGCAGGCACTAGGGTTTCTTCCGCGTGGAATGGGATGGAGAGGCAACTAGGATCTATTCTCTTATATAGGCGCCTTCTCTGCACATTCAAGGGGGTATTTGTAAAACTGCCTAGATGGTTCGCATTCGTTGGACACGTGGAAGCCAAGGCGACGGTGGCGAGGAATCGACGGAATACAATATTTAAAGAAGCCGAACTATCATCCAGAAGGACTCACCTTGCAAGACCGAACACATGAAGCCGGACACAATCTCGTCCTTGAAGGCAAGTCCGGGGGCTACTGAGGGAGTCTTGTATTCAGGGGTCCTTAGGCATGCGGGTCGTTGAAGCTGGGCCGGATTGGTAGGACGCGTAAAGAAGAAGCAGAAGACCCTCCCCCGTGTTCGGTCAGGACTCCTATGTACGTAGAAAGGCAAGTGTAGAGTCCGGATGTATCTAATTACTTCCTCCCCAAGTCTCCCTTGTAACCCTAGGTCCCCTCCGGCGTGTATATAAGCCGGGGGGTTTAGTTTGTAGAGGGGATCATCGTCATCACAATATCCTCATAGGCTAGACTTTAGGGTTTAGCCATTACGATCTCGAGGTAGGTCAACTCTTGTATTCATATTCATCCATACTAATATAACAGGAAGTAGGGTATTACCTCGATCGAGAGGGCATGAACCTGGGTAAACATTGTGTCCCCAGCCTCTTGTTACCATCGATCCTCTAAACGCATAGCTTGGGCCCCCCTACCCGAGATCTACCGGTTTTGACACCGACACTGAGTTCGACGAGCGCAAGGTCGTCGACCCCTACTTCAAAGGCGTCTACATGTAGCGCGGGTCGAAGGCAATGGTGAACCATTGGGGGCTCATGCAAACGGCGTGCAACAAATGTCATGGGATCGTCGAGGAGATCGCGGCTCGCCCGGAGAGCGGCGCCAGCATCGAGGATCAGGTATGGGGTACGCCGATCTCTCCCTTTTCTTTTCGCCGTGTTTGTGCCCGCCGACCGTTGTTCCTTGGCGCAGCTGGTGCGGATGTTTGCCATGTTTCGTCAGGACAGTAGCGACCAAGATTTCAAGTACCTCCACGTCTTCAAATGGATCGAGAAGTGCGAGAAGTGGGCAGATGTCCGGCGCACCCTCGCCAAGGCCAAGGAGACGTACAAGCCGGACACGCCGACGCAGGGCGCGGTCGACGGGCGCCCGGAAGGCAACAAAAGGGCCAAGAAGGGGAAACACGCCGAGTCGGCTACCGCACGTGTGCAAGAGTCCATCGAGCATTGCCTCGCCGGCGCCCAGACCCGGGCCGCCCTGCGGGAAGAGAAAACCGAGGCGCGGTGGTCGGTGTTAATGACGAACATCGCCATCAAGCTCGACCTGCTCCGCACCAACGTCGCCGCAAAGAAGAGGAACACTGACCTGGCTTTCCTGATGGGCGGGGTGGACATGCTCCGGAGCGACGAACCGCAACTCAAGGCATGGTACCTGGCGGAGCGTGGCCTCATCCTGAACCGTATGTCATCGACGGTGTCGCCAACTGCCACGCCGACGCCCACGCCGCCACCAAGCCCAAGTGATGATGCCTCCACGACGCCCAGCAGCACAGAAGCCGACCGACGCCGCCTAGCACAGAGGCCGCACCGACGCCGCCCAGCCCGCACACACCGACTACTCCGACGCCGCCGGAGGCCGACACTGCCGTTTGATGCATTTGCTTAAGCGTCCTTTCTTTTTGCCGTCGCCAAACTATGGCAAGCTGATCGCCGAACTGTGGCGATGATCGCCGGACTTGTGGCTTTTTTGGGAGCGGGAATGGACCAAGTTTGAATATGCGACGCCTTGGGGGCGGCACCTGGGGGCATGGCTGGGACCTAGATCGCCCCCAGGGCCTAAAAATCGCCGGGGGAGAGCCCAAAAGAGCGCCGGCCTATGCGCTGGGGGCCCAAACGAGTGGAGATGCTCTAATAATAACCTGACTAATAAACATCCCGGTTCGATGATGGAAAGAAGTGTTTGATCCTTATGGGATCGCGAGAGTATCGTAGTGGTATCGAGGATACCGAAGATAGTTGAGGTTTATGGTGTTATGAGAGAATCAATGGTAAAGATCAAGCTCCTTGTGGTCATGTAATGATTACTACGGTATTGTCAATACCAAGCTTGCTTTGATCCCGAGGTGATCGTGTGATGACCATGATGGTAAGTGATACATGTGGTGGTTACGTTGTAACCGCGAACAGAGTAAGTGGATCATGCTAAGTATGTTGCATGCTAGTATCATCTTGTGCACATCATGAGTAACATTGCCATGCTCATTTCATGTGATGCTAGATGTGTTATGTTCAACATGTTCATGCAATGATTATAATGTTCTAGTGGTATCATGTTCATCATTGCTTTAACCTGTAAATGTCATGTTGTTGTTTGTCTTCATTGCTTTGGTTGTTATGAGCTTGCAAGTACATTCAATGTATTGACCTGGCGCGTCATGCCAGATTGCAGGTGATGCCGTGATTGATTGTTTGTCGAGGTTACCATTCGTGCTAGCTAGACTGTGTCCCAGCCATAGTCCCTGTGGAGTGGGGAACATCACCGTCGTCGATGTTCCGCTAGTAGTCATTCCGCTGCTTCGAGTTGTTCTGCTGCTTGCATAGAGCAAGCGTGGCAGGCGTAGTGTCGCCGTGCCGATGTAATTTTCAGTTATATCGGAACCTTTGTATCAATATAGATTATAATAAAAAGTTGATTTGTTCTATGCCAAGCAGTGCCGTATTCCAGAAGACTTCTCGTCGATCTGTGTGCTGAAATACGGGGCGTTCTGGTCTCTCTCAGCCGGGGTGCCATAATATGACTTGTAATATGATCCTTATGATATAAATAAGACACATATTGCCCTGCAAAAAATAAACTGATGAGAAACATTTTCTGTAGCTCAGGCTACACGGTACCCCTTATCTTTGCCATCCATTTCTGCATCGCGATCCGTGCAGATGCATTTGTCTTTTTTGTTTCTCTCAAACGACAAAATATATGTACTTTAAATTTTGCAGAACAACAATACATTCTAACTACAATCTGGGAAAAAAATAATCAGATTTTTTCAAGCATTTTAAATACTTTAAATAATATTTTTATTCAAATAAAATCTCATTTTGTATATTTATATGAGACCAAAAAATCTGAAAGCTACTCCATCATGCGGATCTCAAAGCAAGGTTGAAGGGTTGTGGATAAGAGGTTCCATGTAGCCTGAGCTACAAAGGAACTTTGTGAATAAACAATTGAACAACTGAATTTAATTACTACTAAAATTTCATATAGTTCATATACAAGCCAAACCACATCAAACATAATTTATAGATCACATAGGAAGCACACAGACATAAAGTGTACAATCAAAATCAGGCATAAATTCACACTGCAAATCAAAGGAATTATCAGAAGAAAAAAATGCAAATCAAAGGAACGTAATAAACAAGTAAAACTAATTAGTTACACACGGGTGACAGCTACGGTAGCGGCTGATTGATCATCATCATCATTGCTTGCTCCCAAGCAATTGAACACCATGAGCTCCTCGGCGTTCCCTCGCACTTCATCGAATGACAGCAGGATGTAGATTGTGATGAAGGCGACCACCGCGGCCACGAGCGCGATGACGTACGCGGACGTCTCCCAGTCCCTGCAGCTGCCGGCGGCGTAGGCGCCCAGCAGGCCGAGCAGGTCCAGCACCATGACGGTCTGCAGGCTCTGCATCGCCCACCACGGGGCGACGCGCTCATTGAGGGTGTACTGCAGTGCCAGCATGATGACCACGACGGAGGCCACGAACGAGGTCGCGTTGCAGTAGAAGAAGGCCTGATACCGTCGCGGGTTGGTGTCGAGCAGGATCGGGTTACCGGCATGGGACAGGTATGCAGCCGACGGCGGTGGTGAAAGCGACGGTGACGACGACAGGGAGGACGCCGTATCATCGTCGCCCCACGTGCCGCCGGGAGGCGCGAGACCCGCCTGGTAGGTCACGCTCGCCGCGAGGATGCCGAGCAGCATCAGCGACTTGCGCAGTTGGTATCGTTCTTGTTGACGCCAGTCGCCTTCGTCCTCGCCGCCCGCCCCCGTCGGTGCCGACGACGGCGACAGCTGCTCGAGCAGCCCCTTCAGGCATGTCCTCTGTGACAAATGTGCGGAGTCGGCGAACGCGTAAAACATGATCTGCAGGACGAGGAACGCGACCACCGCGGCCACGAGCGTGAAGACATAGATTGAGGTGCGCAGCAGCCGGCAGCTACCGGCAGCGTAGGCACCCATGAGGCCGAGCAGCCCGACGATGATGCAGACGTGGAGAGCGTTGCTCTGCATGCTCTTCTTGTAGAGTTTCTGGTTCACCAGGATGAGAATGACGGCGAGGGACGCCATGAATCCCGCCGCATTGCAGTAGAAGAACACCTCATACCTGCTCCCGTAGTGGTCGAGGAGAACCGGGTCGCCGGCGATTAGCGATCTTTCGCCCTTGCTCTCTGTCTCTGGCCAGAACCCGCCGGGAGGGTTCAGTCCGGTCTGGTAGGTGACGGTGGCGGCGAGGATGGCGAGCTGCAGCAAGAACTTACGCCTCCTCTCGAGCGATTTTTCTTCAATACGCTTCCTCTCGGACTCGGAGGTCGGAGAATGAACTTGTGCCGGTCCTTGAGTTGGTTCTCCTCCTTGCCGGCACGAGAGATGGAGCAACGCTTGTACAACCTTACCCCACATTCTTCGCAGGCACCGTGTGGGCGTGCTCTCCTTGCCTCCAACCACGAACGCCACGACTTTGGCGATGATGTAGACAAAGACGGTGACGGCCAGGGCGGACACGTAGATGGTGGTGGTGTTATCCCGGCCGCTCCCGGCGACGTAGGCGCCCATAAGGCCGAACAGGTCCAGTATCATGACCGTGTTGAGCGCGAAGCGCCCGGCGGCGCTCAGCTCCTTGCTCTGGACGATGATGATGACGACCACCGACGCCACGAACGCCGCGGTGTTGCAGTGGTAGAACACCTTGTACCTCGTGGGGTGCATGTCCTGGAGAACCGGGTTCCCCGCGGTGTGATCCGGATGCCCTTCCGGCCAGACGCCGCCCGGTGGGCTCAGCCCTGCCTGGTAGGTCACCGTGGCCGCCAACGTGGCCAGCAGCAGAACCAGCGACCGCGACTGCTCCACCTTTTCTTCCTGCCCATCATGGACGCGGATTGTCCACCTTTCACTTTACAATCCAAGTGACATGAATTAGCTCAACTAATTATGGAAAAATTTATGGAAACGAAGCTAGCGGAGTGTGTCTGAGGCTCTGAGCTTGATTACGTGGTGGTCCGAGATATCCGCCATCCCCTGAACGCTTCCAAGGTGAACACCGGCACCAGCACAATGTAGAGGAGCACGGCGCCGACGAGGGAGACGACGTACACAGTGGTGGTGGGCCGCCTGCAGCTCCCGGCGGCGTAGGCGGCCATGAGGCCCAGCAGCTCCACCATGACGCACACAAACAGCGCGTTGTACCGGGTGAGGCGGTCGCTCAGCGTCCTGCTCATGAGCAGCATGATGATGGCGAGGGAGGCGACGAAGGAGTTGGCGTTGGCGTAGAAGAATGCATGGTAGCGGATCTTGTAGCGTCCGTCATGCAGCAGCGGTGCGCCGGCGTGGTGCTCGGCCACGTTCTCGCTCCAGAAGCCTCCCGGAGGCGCCAGGCCCGCGGCGTACGTCAGCGGCGTGGCAAAGGTGGCGAGCAGCAGCAGTAACTTGCGCCGCTCTTTGAGGTTAAGGTTCTCTACCGGGATCGAGAAAGGTTCGGAGTCCGGCGGCTCCTTGCAGACTCTCTCCACACAGACGAGGATGGCGACGCAGGCGAAGATGAGGACGAAGAGCGCGGAGACGTAGATGGATGCAACCACGTCGCGGCAGCTCCCCGCGGCGAAGGCAGCCATGAGGGCGAGCAGGTCGAGCAGCATGGCGATGCGGAGCACGGCGAGGCCGGCTCGGTTGCCGCTGATGCGGCGGTCCAGAAGGAACATGATGATGACCAGGGACGAGACGAAGGCGGCGGCGTTGCAGTAGAAGAAGGCATTGTACCTGCGCGAGTAGGTGGACACGAGCACCGGGTCACCGACGCGGTTCGGGTAGACCGCCGCATCCGGGGACAGCGGCGCTCGCGCCCGCGGGTGGACGGCGCCGACGTGGCGCTCTGGGGCGTTGTTGTCCTCGGACCACACGCCGCCCGGCGGGTTGAGCCCGGCGCCGTAGGTGACGCTGGCGACCAGTGTGGCCAGCAGCAGCAGGTACTTGCGCCACTTCCACAGGAATTCCAGGTTTTGTTGCCGTTCCTCCTTGGTCGTCGTCATGATTCTAGGCTGGGAAGGCATTATGTATGGTTGTATACTGCACTGACTGTGCACGATCTGATCGGAGCAGCATTTACAATACCTATATTTTATAGTGCTCTGCTCCGGTAGTCCGGCCGCCGTGTGCTGTGCTCTACGTGTGTGTGGGATGGTATCATGCATGCATGGCGATTGAGTGCCCGTCGGCGTGTCGTCTTCTGGAAACGAATCACTGAAAGGCACACGTTGCTTACACATCGTACCTAATAATATATTCACTGCCCAATGAGTATTCGCTCTTCACGCAATGCTCCATGCCTCCCTTGTCACGCACGAGGAATCCCTCCATCGTACAAAGCTCAACCAGGTGATCACTTTGGTCCCCTCCTACCTAACCGCCGGGGGCATATATATTGGGTGCTCATGTTCCACGACAACCTGCAAATTTTCTCCCTCATCCTTTCGTGAACAGGAGATCAGTCCGCGGACACAGATATAAAGGACGTCATCTAACCGTAACAATACATCGGAGTAAATATTAGCCATTCATTCAGCCGATTCAAAGGCGTGGATTCATCAATACTACCAGAGAATCGGAGTAGTACATTCTAGTAAAGGGGCAAAATGGATAAACGTGTGAAACAAATCCAACACAGACGAGGATATGTTCGGTACTCAAAGCATGTCCAACAGACGCGTCAAATAAAGCAAGATCAGTCCGCAGACACATATATAGAGGACGTCATCTAACTGTAACAGTACATCAGAGTAAATATTAGCCATTCATTCGGCCGATTCAAAGGCGTGGATTTATCAATACTACTAGAGAATCGGAGTAGTACGTATTTTTTTAGTAAAGGGTCAAAATGGAAAGACGTGTGAAACAAATCCAACACAGGCGAGGATATGTTCGGTACTCAGAGCATCTTCAACAGACGCGTCAAATAAAGCAAGCACGCGAAAAATAAGGTTTTTACACTACTAAGGAAAAGCTTATAGGCAGACACTTACTAGTAGTGCAGGTTTATACCCCTCGCTACTGCTACTTACTAGTAGCGCGGGTTTTTACCCCTCGCTACTACTAAGTTCATAGTAGTAGCGAGGCCTATAAACTCACGCTGCTACTAACTACATGGTTTTCGAACGGCCTGAAATCCCCATCTCCTTCCCCAAATCATTCCTCTCCCCCGTTACTCTCCCCCATCTCTTTCCATAGGCTCTCACATGGACCTCCTACGCATGCGTGCCTCCTCCTCCATGGCGCCAAAAGAGGCCGTCGCCTCGCGCCGCCGGTGTCGTCCTGGAGCTCGCCGGTCTTCCCCGCATCTCCATACCACCATGACGTAGAACCTCACCACCGGCGACCAACCCCGCTGCTACCTCCATCTAATTCCTCTCTCCCTCGTTTTTCTTTTTCTTTCTCTCCCTCTGGTTTGACTCACCCTCCCATGTCCTTGCTCGTGCGGGTCGTCGCCATGGACGACCAGGAGCTTGCTGCCTTGGCTGCGAAGAGGAGCCCCACGCCGCCGCCTTGCTCGGCCATGGATCCGAGCCCTTGCAGCAGCCGGCGCTGGATCTGGTCGCCGCTGCCCTTTCGCAGCTCTAGCGACCCCTGTCGTCGGTGGATCGTACCATTGCTGCAATTGACAGCACGCACGGATCAAGATTTATTTTTTGAAATTAATAGTAGTAGCGCAGGTGACACCCACACTACTACTAACAGACGTAGTAGTAGCGAGGGCGCACCCGCGCTACAACTACAAGTTAGCTGTAGCGTCGTAGTAGTAGCGCGGGAGCCCGTGCTACTACTAGGCTTTTCCCTAGTAGTGTTACCGCGCGGCGCGGGAAAAAGTGGCGCGCAAAAAAAAAACCCGGCCTGCACA
>LR738712.1:695927811-695941636 GCA_902687465.1 Secale cereale | reverse complement strand
GGGGGGGGGACCTTTGGCGCATGTCGACGCGCGCGCTATAAATTTAGCGCCCGCCACGTGCCATCCGGCACTCTCCGCCGCTCTTTCTCGCCTCGCCGCAGCCGTGCCACCATGCTGCCGCGCCGTCGGGGAAGTTCGGGCTACCGCGGCGGCCGCGCGTGCTCCTCCGGCTCCTTCTCCGCCGAGATCCGGTCTGGTGAGATGCGCCTCGGCCTCGGCACATTCTACGCCGTCTGCGTGTACGACGTGGCGGGTTGGCGCCTCCGGCGGCCTCGTAGGGAGATGAACTTCCCCGAGGTGGTGAAGCGGGAGCGAGCGCAGGAGCTCGCGTCTCCCCCGCGGCTTGTCACCGATGAGGACCGTCGCGACAACCGGAGGAGAGAGCGCCGCCTCAGCATCGCTGAGATTGACGAGGAGGCCATGGCGATGTGGCGCAAACGTTTCCCAGAGTACGCCGTCAACGAGCGGAATTCTACGCGCAAAGGAAGACGGAGCGAGCCGCCTACCGCGAGGACATGCGTACGCGGGAGGCGGCCGCGCTCTTCAACATTGAGCTCAAAGAAGCGTCGACTTGGGACTCCAACGATGAAAGGTGGATTGACGCCTTCATTACGACGTCGGAGGAGGAGGAGGACATCGTCGAGTCAGAGTCGAAGGAGGAGGAGGAGGAGGACCACGATGAGTAGTTGAAATATGACTATCTTTTATCTATCTATACTAGAAACTATCTATGCTATCCTTTTGTATCGTTTTTATTTACCTATGCTATGAACTATTTTATTTTTGTGTATGTATGTATATCGCGCGCTGTATTTTAGCGCGGTTGCTCAAGCGCTACAGCGGCACGCTAGAAATTTGCAACGGTTGATGAAGCAATTGAAGACTTTGGGCGCTGTGAAAAACTTTTAACGCGCCGCGCCTGAGCGTGTCTGTTCGAGATGCTCTGAGGAGATGTAACTACAAGTTCCCTGCTCTCTCCTGTCTCCCGCACGCAGCACCTGCGCTGTGGTTAACCGGCCGTCGCAGATCGTCGCCTCCGTTCCCCCTACTAGCTGCCTCTTTGCGTGCCGCCCCCGCCGTCAGCCATGGGGTTAGAAATTTGCGACCGATTAGTTGCCTCCGGCCACATCGCCTCGGCGGCCTCTAAGCTGCCTGAGCAGGTGCTGACGAGCTCCATGTTGGAGCTGCCTGACCAGGGCAAATTAGTAGTTTAGTACAGTATAATATTGAAACTAATGTCATCCTCAAAAAAGAAAAATATTAAAACTAATGTCACGGTGGAGATTACTAGTCCCAAGTACTCCCTCCGTCCGGAAATACTTGTCATCAAAATGAATAAAAAGGGATGTATCTAGATGTATTTTAGTTTTAGATACATCTCTTTTTATCCATTTTGATGACAAGTTTTTTCGGACGGAGTGAGTAATTTTTGTTGATGTTTCTCTACTGCAGATGTAACCTACTCCCTCCGTTCCTAAATATAAGTCTTTGTAAAGATTCCATTATGAACCACATACAAACGTATATAGATGCATTTTAGAGTGTAGATTCACTCATTTTGTGCCGTATGTGGTTCATAGTGAAATCTCCCCAAAGACTTATATTAAGGAACGGAGGGAGTACTACAGAGTGAATACTTGGTCATGTTTTGAGTTAAGCAATTGTTTCATCTGCATGTGTTTGTAGGTGCTAAGTTAGCCATGTCCAGAAATTCAGTATTGTTCCTTGACTATGTCAAACGGAGTACAAATACTTACTCAGATCGTACAGAATTAGTTCACTCCCTCATCATCTCTAATCCAATATCACGCCCGGCCGGGAATGGATGAAGACGTTAGCTCTCCTCTGACGAGAGAATGTAGAAAGAGGATGGAGAGATGGAGAGGAAACGGGACGGTGTGGGCAGGGTAAGTTGTCTCTGGATGGCAGAACGCCAAGAGCCCAAGTCGGAAGGGTCGCCGGCGGCAGGGGAGGAAGAGAAGACGTGAAGCGAGAGAGGAAAACGGGATAGGCGAGTGGTTATCCACGATCACGTCTCCTGATGTGGACCAAATTACCCTTGAGTAAGTAAGAATAAAATCTGAATTCGATAATCACAATAGCCAAAAAGCCCATCCAATCAACGGCTGATCTGATCATATACTACTTCCGTGTGGCAGTAGTAAAACGTACAGTAAAATCTCTCTTATTTTTTCCTAGTCCGCATGATAATTTTTATTATTTTTTGTGTTCGTTGTACTTTCATGATTAAAGATAAATAGATCAGATGTTTTCCCGCACAAAAAGTAGCCGCATGCAAAGGGTACAAATGTTCAAATAGCCGCATGCAGCCCTAGTTCAAATTTAAAAAAAAATCAAATATTACATCCCAACATTGTTCTTTCTTTTCACCACCCACTCATACTCAATCAGATCTTCCTTCAGTTGCTCGTGAGTTGGTTGATGCTGAGTGTGTTCATGCATTTGAATAAACACCTCAAATGTGGCCGGATTCTGGTCCGGAAGTTGGATAGGATCATTCATGTTCTCAAATTTCAGAGTTGTGGCAGCATCGTCATCCTCATCCTCGATGATCATGTTGTGCATGATCACACAACATGTCATCACCTCCCACAAAGTTTCCGGATCTCATTGTTTAGCAGGTCCACGAACAACTGCAAAATGGGTCTACAGAACTCCAAATGCCCTCTCGACATCCTTTCTAGATACTTCTTATCCTTGGGCAAAGTGAGCCATTTTCATGTCAATTGGGTTTGAGATGGTGCTGAAAAAGGTACCCCATGAAGAATAGATACTATCGACCAAATAGTAACTCATGTTGTACTCATGTCCAAGATAATATAGTGGCAAGGAGGAGCTCTTCTTTCAGTCAGCCTCGCAAACAATGGTGATCGTTGCAGCATTGATGTCACTGTGAGACCCGGGCATGCCAAAGAAAGCGTGCCAAATCCAAAAATCTTATGATGCCACTACTATGAAAAAGCTTATAGGAAGACGCTTACTAGTAGCGCGGGTTTATACCCCTCGCTACTGCTACTTACTAGTAGCGCGGGTTTTTACCCCTCGCTACTATTAAGTTGATAGTAGTAGCGCGGGTTTTTACTCCTCGCTACTACTAAGCAGTCTCTATCGTGCCCCCCGGGCATGCCATAGTAGTAGTGAGGGGCATAAACCCGCGCTACTACTAAGTTTATAGTAATAGCGAGGGGTATAAACCCTCGCTACTACTAAGTATATGGTTTTTGAAGATCCTTGGAATCCCCATCTCCTCCCCCAAATCCTTCCTCTCCCCCGTCAATCTCCCCCTCTCTCTCCCTAGGCTCTCACATGGACCTCCTACCCATGCACGCCTCATCCTCCATGCCGCCAAAAGAGGCCGCTGGCGTCCCGGAGCTCGCTAGTCTTCCCCGCATCTTCATGCCACCACGCCGGAGCACCTCACCACCGGCGACCAACCCCGATGCTACCTCCATCTCCTTCCTCTCTCCCTTGTTTTTCTTTTTCTCTCTCTCCCTCTGGTTTGACTCACCCTCCCATGTCCTTGCCCATGCAGGTTGTCGCCATGGACGACCATGAGCTCGTTGTCTTTGCTGCGAAGAGGAGCCCCACACCGCCACCTTGCTCGGCCATGGATCCGGGCCCTCTGCAGCAGTTGTCGCTGGATCCGGTCTGCCGCTGCCCTTCCGCACCTCCGACGACCCCTGCCGTCACTGGATTGAATCATTACTACAATTGACAGCATGCACGGGATCAAGATTTAAAAAAAAAAATAGTAGTAGCGCGGGTGGCAACCACGCTACTACTAACAGACGTAGTAAGTTAGCTGTAGCGCCGTAGTAGTAGAGCGGACACCCGTGCTACTACTAGGCTTTTCCCTAGTAGTGTGTGACTGCTTCAAGAATGATGGTGGACTTTTTAACATGACCCCGATATTGCCCTTGTAAAGCCTTCGGGCAGTTCTTTCATTTCTAATGCATGCATTCAAGAGATCCAAGCAAACCTGGCCACCCTCTTACTTCTGAGATTGCCAGGAGCCTCTTTGTGTTTGTCACAGTTGGTTCTCTCGGGTACTAAGGTCTGACACCTCGATGACGACAGTTGCAAACCTGATCATGGCATCTCCGCATGTGCTCTCACACATCTGTAGGTACTCGTCCCACGAATCAGCGGCCGTGCCATATGCAAGCATCCGGAGTGTGGATGTGCACTTCTGGTAACCAAAGAAGCCAATCGTTCCTACGACGTTCTTCTTCAGGATGAAGTAGTCATCGTAGGACCAGTCGCCATGGTACAAACGATCGAAGACAGTCTTGCGCATCCAAAAACACCGTCGACAATGGTCAGCGAATAGTGCATCGGGGGCAAAGTAGTGGGCTATCAGTGTCAAATGCTCGCGCGCCCTGTTGTGGTTGAGCACTCGATGATCCTTGATCCTTGCGAGCCCTTAAAATTGAGAACATGCTCCTCCGCATACTCCTCATCTTCATGGACCGCCTGCATCATCGTCGTCTCATAGCAGTACTCATCCTCGCCCGACGAGCCGTCGGACAACTCAACACACTGCTCGTATATGTACTCCAAATCGGAATCCATTGCTAATGAGAAGGGACAACTGTTTTCAGCTCCGGCGATTCATCGAACAGTTGCCGGGCACGGTAAATGATGGTACCTGGCGGGGCGGTCGGAGGGCAGGGGGTTCAAAGGAGATGGAGGAGAAGCGGCGGGGAGCCTTGCTGGACTGCTAGAGGTGACGAAGATGCAGATTTCTGGCAAGGGTGTGGCGTCGTGGCCGGGATGGTGGAGCAGTGTCGACGGCAAGAGAGAAATAAGGAAGGGGAGAAAATGGGGAGGATGGAGTTGTGGGGGTCCAGGAAAGGTTTTGGGTGGGCCTGGGGTGTCAGATTCATACGTTTCGCGTGTCTGGGCTCCTGCAAAGCTCCCCCATTTTTGTCTCCGTTTTGCGGAAGAAATCGCGTCCGGATCGCCCCGCGGACCGATATAGAACCGCGTTGGATGGCTTCGGTTGTCCGGATAGCGCGGTCCAGACGGTTGCGAGAGGTTTACAGGTCTGCCTCGAAGATGGCCTAAGAGCAACTCTCGCAAAACAAAAATTCTAAACGTACGGGCTTTAACGGGCGGTTTTGTTCTAATTTATTTACACATGCTGAATTTGTGCAACCGCAGTGTCATCTGCTTCATTCTTTATACATTGAAATTCTTAAGTTGATGTAGTAACTACTAGCGTGTGTAAGGATTACTCCCTGAAGAACATGATGCTAGAATACAAAATAACCTTGTCGGTTTTGATCTCAATGGGTCGCGGAATGTTGTAGCTAAAAGTTGCATTTAGAGCATCTACAGCCAGACGCCTCAAACCATCTCTTATATGCCCGCGGACGCGCCCGATCATTGACTGGACAGGAGAGAGAAGAAAAAAAATGACCCAACTGGACCCCTCATATCTTCTTTATATGTATGGGCTGTCCGCGAATCCTCATATCCATTTTAAATATGGGAGGATATGAGGGCTCGCGGACACGCCCGAGCGCGCCTGGTCTCCGCCACGTAGGAGGCGACCCCACCCCAGACTACCTTTTCTCTTTCTTTATTCATTCTTTTCTTTCTTTCTCTTCATCTTCACCAATCACGTGCAAGTGATCGGACATATGAGAAACAAAATGAGGATTGTGGCTGCATGGATTAACAAATAGGGGCTTAAAACGAACACGCCCAATTAGACTTTTTTTAGGGGTCGAATTAGAGTTATGTGGCTGAAGATGCTCTCAAGAATGCAATTGTTGTCCAAAAGTTCTATAAGACAAATTTGGGGTCCGGCCGGGCATAGGTAAAACTACAACAGTTCCAGTGATTATACTACATGTGTTGCGAAAACAAAACAAAGACTTTAATGTTCTTGTAATCATCACCAATAACACAATTTTGTTAATATAGTTTTTCATCTTTTTCTTCCTCCAGTCCACAGGCTGTGAACACGAGATCTTCTCCCCCTGACGTCGTGCCCTAATTCTGGACCATGTTAGAAGTATCGTTATGTTTAAGTTAAAGATTAGGAGTTAGAGATAGGATTGATTTAAATCATGTAGGACATGTCCCCTACTTTAAGTCTCTCTCTTATATGGACTTCTATATATACCCTACAAGGGTCATGTCAATACTATGAATATTAGGAATCCCACAATTTTCTACTCCCTCCGTCCGGAAATACTTGTCATCAAATTGAATAAAAGGGGATGTATCTAGATGTATTTTAGTTCTAGATACAAGCCTTTTTGTCCATTTTGATGACAAGTTTTTTGGGACGGAGGGAGTACATGGTATCAGAGCGGTTTGTTCAACGACACCAATACTAGGACCTTCCACCACTTCCGCAGCGCGCCGCCTATGGGGAAATTCCGTGGGGGCGGGGCACCCGATCATCAAAGATGAGATCCATTAGATAAGTTTAGATCATTGAATTGTTTTTTTGAAATTTCTTCTTTAGCCAAATAAAATCCGGAGATCTCCAACCCGACAGTCGGACGGTAATGGAACGGCCCATGGGCGCTAGCTCCTCCCTCTACAGCACGTGGGTGACATCGGCATCAACCTACGATTCTAGGCTCGGGCGCATCACTGAGCTGCCGGACCTCAGAGCATCTCCAGCCGTTGCGCCCCCAAGACGCACCGAAAACCACCGCTTGGGGGCGAGCCGACGTTATTTTAGGCGTGGGGGCGAGCACGTTCCCAATCGCCGCCCCCAGGACGCCCCCACAGTTCGACCAAAATTCAGCAAACACGACCAAAATTCAGCAAACACGACCAAATTTGAACAAACACGGCATATTTCTGCTAAATTAGGCGTTTTTACACGAAAAGGGGGCGAAAAAAAACCCCTAAACTACGGGCCGAAGTAGGCGCTGAGCAGGGCGTAGTCGTCGCCGGCATCGTCCTCCTGCTTCTCCTCCTTGACACGACCGGCGCCGCTGCTCGACCCCTCGCCCCGGCGCGCTGCTTCACGGCGGCGGCGTTCGGCGATCTCCTCCAGGGCGCGGCGCTGGCGGTCCAGCTCCATGCGCGCGTAGTCCTCGCGCGCCCACTTCAAGGCGGCCTCTTCTTCGTTGACCTCCTCGGCGAGAGAAGGCTCCGGCTTCACGGCGGCAAGCCCCGGCTCCGGCTTCACCGTCGCCAGCCCAGGCTCCCTCTTTGGCTTGACGAGGCGAGGAGGGGCCGATGAGGAGGAGCCACGGCCGCCGTCGTTGATGACGAGGCCGGCGCGGCGGGTGCGCCTACCGAGCGGCATCTCGGCCGGCTCTGGCTTGACGCTGACCAACGCCGGCGCGCCAGAGGAGTGAGAGGAGGATCGGGAGGAGGAGGAGGAAGAGGAGGATGACCAACCCATCATCCTCCTCGGC
Organism: Secale cereale; assembly: GCA_902687465.1. Lineage (NCBI taxonomy): Eukaryota > Viridiplantae > Streptophyta > Magnoliopsida > Poales > Poaceae > Secale > Secale cereale. The sequence goes on along the minus strand of LR738712.1, from coordinate 695,934,224 downwards.
AGCCACGCGCCGCCGCTACGAGCGGTCGGGTACTCGAACGGCGGGTCGTTGCCGCCCTCGAGGTGCGCGAGCACGCCGCTGAGCGTGCGGCCCGGGACGCCCCACCACAGGCGGCGGCCCTCGTTGTTGTTGTGCCCCCGCGGCGTCGGCGCGTTGTTGGTGGAGGCGAGCCGCTCCTCCTGCCGGCGTTCGAAGTACGCCACCCACGCCGCGTGGTTGCCGGTGGCGTACTCCGGGAGCGCCCGCACACGCTCGATCTCGGCGTGGAAATAGGTGGGCGTCTCGGGGACGGGCAAAGGGGGTACAGGGACCCTGTCGTGGAAATAACACGGCAGATGTCCGGTTTAACGGACTTGATAATGGAACCATCGCACGGGTTAGCTTGAAGGGGTTAAAAGCACACAAAGGACACAGGGGGTTTATACTAGTTCGGCCCCTTCGATGAAGGTAAAAGCCTACGTCTAGTTTGGTTTGGTATTGCTGGGGCGTCGATGAACAGGGAGCGGCTCGCTTGCCTGTGTCTCGACGGGTTGTTTCTTGCTTGTCCCTGAACCGTCGCCGGGTCGTCCCTTTATATAGAGGCGACGTCCGGTCCGGTTTACAGAGTCCCGAGGCCGGCTCATACTTGTGTCCGCCTCGGTCTCTGCTCTTTCTTCCTTATCTCTACATGATCAGGCGGTTTACAAACCGTAACTCTATACATGGGCCCTAAGATCTCATGGGCCGTAGCCTCTACTAAATATTACAATGATACAAATATATTATAATAATCCGGTTTACACTAGCCGGTTCATACCTGCTAGTAATATCCCTGACATTAGGCCCCAGAATGATTTGAACTTGTTCACATCAATCTTCCCAGTCTTGCATAATCTTCCTTCTTGTGTCTTCTCATTTTTGTAAACCGGCCCTGACGTCATCCTTGAAAATCACTTAATTTGACCATGACATCACTTCCGCATTTAACGCACCCAGCTGTCTATCGGCTTTGTTTAAAGGCCATCCCGAGAATCGAGGCGATAGAGGATCTTTATCCAATCTTCTGCCTCCTCAAATCTCGCGCCTGTCGTTTCAACCCTGCCCTTTATAAATATTGCTGCCTCTGTCTTTTATCTCCTTCTGTTCGTTCTTCTTCCTCCGTCGCCCGGGCTCAAGACTCCGTCGTCGTCCGTCGAGCTCAAGTCTTCGCCGTCGTCCGTCGAGCTCAAGTCTTCGCCGGCCGCTGCATCAACCTGAGTGCAACCAGAGAAACTCCGCCGCCGCTTCCAGGTATTTCATCTTCCTCGCTGTAGATCTATAGCTCTAGGGTTCTTCCTCGCATCTCCGCCATTAAACCTCAGTGATAGCTTCGTTTGTTCATCGTAGGCGCCAAGTTCGTAGTAATTTTAGCCTTTAAATCTTGCCCTTAACACTTGCTTCTGTTCCGGTGCTGTATGCTTTAGATCTCGTCCTTTAGATTCATCTGCTTTGTATAAGATTCTTATAGTTCTTCCTGTAATAGTTTTGTATTCACTTTTCCTTTTCTTGGGTGCTCAGATCTCTTTTACTTTAGCTGTCTGCGAAAACTTGTTTCTTCACCTTAGTAGATCTGTAAAGTATTCTCCGGTTTAAACAGTCATATGCTGCTCCTGTAAAAATTCAATGATGAACACGACGGTTTAGCTCTTTCTCTTTTGTTGTCATGAACCGGTAGTAACACAGTTCCCTGTTTATTGCCGGGTTAGCCATATCATTAGTCCCTTGTCTAAACCGTTGCGTGATCTTTGCATATATTTTCCGGTTTATGCCACTGTACTCGAATAATCCGGGTTTACACTTTACCCTTTCAGCACTTGTTCTTCTGTTGCTATGGCCAAACAGTTTGTCTCCTGCAACTGGGTCCCTTCCGTTATCACGGAAGAAGATTTAGCTAATGCTACTGCAATCGGCACTTTAGGCCCTCAATCCGTTTTAAAATGGCGGACTCCAGGAGGTGAATGCCCTCCTACTCCCAAAGAGGGAGAAGTTATTGTCTTCTTCGACCACATTGCTCGAGGCTTTACTCCTCCCGGTTCAAAGTTCTTTCGGGATGTGCTTGCCGCTTTCCAGCTTCACCCTCAGGACATAGGACCCAATTCTGTCTCCAACATCTGTGATTTTCAAGTTTTCTCAGAGGTGTACTTGCAAGAAGAACCATCCGTTGACTTATTCCGGGATTTTTTTCATTTGAATCGGCGGACTGAGTTTACCGGCGGACCTCATCAAGAACTAGGCGGGGTCAGTATTCAGAAGAGAAGAAATGCTGTTTTTCCTCATGCCGCTCTCCACACACACCCCAAAGAATGGAATAAGTCTTGGTTTTATTGTATTGATACGTCACCTGAGGGAGAGAACCCACTGCCGGGTTATCATGACTATCGTCTTCCTGAAGATCACCCCTTGACGCAGCGCCTCAGCTCCTCAGAGCGGCCCCGGTTTGCTTCTCAACTTGCTAGGTTGAAAGCCTTTATGGCCAACGGTTTGACCGGAATTGATTTTATGCGCTGCTGGCTTTCTTGGAGTATCCTTCCTCTAAGTCCACGCCCGAGTCTAATGTGCAAATATTCTGGTAAACCGGATGATCCTCTGCGTTTCTCCAAGGACAAACTTTCTGAATCGGAGGTCATTGAATCTGCTAAGAAGATGCTCAATATCTCCTTAGAAGAATGTAGCCAAATCGGATTGGCTCCATATTACAAGAAAAACAAGCTGCCTGCAGTACGTCTTACTCTCTTTCATATGTTTGTAATCCGTTCCTTTTAAATCGTTCTTTCAATTATCTTTCACCTTTTGAACAAGCTGATGATCCTTTTTGGAAGAGGAAACCTCAGGAGAAGGCCGGAAAACAGCCACGCCGGAAAGCTTTCGCTATCAAGAAGAAAAAGGCGGCTACTGGCTCCGGTTCACATGCTGAAGATGATGATCCGGACTCAGAGGTATGAGTTAATCCGGCTTTGAACTTGTTCACTTTTTACCCATATGTTGCTGTTTTAACGATAACTTTCCACAGGAGTTGGCTGAGGGAGATAAACCGACAGACATTGAGGTAACTATTCTTTCTTCAGATTCGGAGCCACCTCCACAAAAAATTCGTCGGACAGTCCGGAAATATCAGTTTTCTCACCCTTATGCTCAATTGGACCCCAATTTTCTTTTGAAGAAACAGCAACATGAAGCCCTTCGCCGGACTACCCGCCATAGCGGCCTTGCAGTTGAATCATCCGGCATATCTCTTACTCCGGCCCGGAGGCGCCGCTCTGAGGTTATTCTCTCTCCTACTCTTCTTCACCCCAAGGCCGGGCTTATACGCAAACCACTTAAACCGTCTGACCCTGATTATCAGGACACTCCTTTGTCTTCTTCCGGCGAATCAACTGCCACACAACTCCCACCCCTGAAAACTGTCCCAGGGTAAGTCTTTAATTTATCCGGTTTATGATTGCACTTTGCTTTACAGTTCTGACTTCTTTTTCTAATTTCTTTCAGCAAACCTAAACCCAGCAAAAAGGCAAAGGTCAACAAACCAACTGCTGAGGCTGCTACTGATGATCCGGCGGTTGATCCGGATACAACCATCCCTCCAGAAGGCGAGCCCACAATGCCGCTTGAAGATCCCGCTCCTATGGATCATACCACTGCACCTGAGAATCCTAATACCGAGAACGTTCGTGAACTGGCAAGTCCTGCCCGGGCCAATTCTCCTCAGACCAATCCAGCTCCTGCCAGTCCGGTTCACACTGCGACCCCACCACCAACGACTGCTTCTCCGGAAGTTCAAGTAACCGGCACAGGTTACACCGCTCCTGCTGAGCCCACTGTCCTAGCCAAACATACGGCTAAAGCGGAGAAATTGCAACAAGAAAGGAGTAAATGGAGTACAGAGTTGTCTAGCCTTGCCGACATGAGTGCCCAGGAGCTCTATTCCGGGTACTTGAACCGGCTTCATAGCAGTCGAGATTATGAAGCGGGCTTGGTTAACCTGATGAAGGACAAGTATGAGGTAATCCTTTGCTTTTGATGTTTGCTTTTAACATGCTTCTGTCAATATCATAATAGCCCCCAAGTTCCGGTTTAGCTACGTCCAGAAGGTGAAACGGTACTTCCTGATTAAACAAATAATCTTACATTAGCCCCCAAGTGCCAGGGGCATAACTCGCTTTATGTGCCTGGGACTTGTCTGAATTTTTCCTTTGATACTTCAACTATCCATTAGCCCCCAAGTGTCAAGTAGACAAACTTGTTTGTGTGCTTGAGACTTGTCTTTGAACTGCTTTTGCTTGACGCTTCAACTTCCCATTAGCCCCCGTGTCAAGTGGATAACTTGGTTATGTGCTTGAGACTTGCCTGACTTTTGCTTTTATTCCACTTGATTTTTATTGCAGGTTGATTTGAACCGGAGAGCTGAAGAGATCACTGAACTCCGGAACAGACTTGCTAAAACAGAGTCTGCTGCTTCTAAGGCCAAGAAAGACTTGGCGTTGAGCTTAAAGACTGCTGAACAGCTGAAGAAATTCTTTGAAGAGGAACGGGCTGCCTTCGAGGTTCAGAAAAAGGATCTGGAGAAAAGGGCAAAGGACGCTGAGGAAGCCCTTAATCCGGTGACTGAAGAGTTAACCGGTTTAAAGCGGCAAATAGAATTGATGACTTCTGCTGTCTTCGGTAAGTACTTAATCTGTATTCCAGCTTTCATCCTTGCAATTTTAATCCGTTCCGGTTTAACTATGATAACCATATACAGGGCACCGTGTCACCCATCTTGGGGATGATTTGCGGAAAAAACTCAAGGCGTGTTATACTTTGGTCGAGCAGCTATATTCCGGCGCTCAAAGGATCATAAGTGCAACATCCTTCAATAAACCGGCCCCTACGACCATCCAAGGTACATTAGAAAAACTGTCTGTTTTGCCAGTTCGCTTGGAAGAAGTTAAGAAGTCTGCTGCTCGAGCCGGTTCCCTCATGGCGCTTACCAGAGCGAAAGCGTGGGTTCTGGACTTTGATCCGGAAGAAGCTTTGAATGGATATCCCAATACTAAAGATGACGGATCAGCTTTTACTGCAAAAGATCTCCACGCCTTGACGAAAGAGATGCGTCCTCTCGCTAGCAAGCTGGCTGCCGAATCAGACTTGTCCAGGTATCATCCGGGGTATGATTTACAGAACGAACGGGAGGATCGGCCGGTTTATGATACCGTCAATCTAATCCCACCAGTACGCCCTCATACTTTCGCCCCAGATATTGATCCATCTGAGCTTATCAATGAAGAGATGTACTTTCGTGCTTTAACGAAAATCAATTGGTGCGTCCCTGACTTCCAGCCGCTTCAAGAAGAGGAGGAGACTCCGGAACAAATTGATCCCTAGCCGTCGCAGCAGAAAGAAGCGTAGATCATAGTATGTCTTTGTAGTTGCAGTCTCATGTTGCTGGACAATCTTTAATCCGTTCAGACTTGCTATGCCTTGTAATAGGATAGTATAAAACATTATTCGTCTTGATCCGGCTATTCCAACTTATTGTTCTGAGTTGCCGTTTTAAATCTGATCTGATATGGTTTATTCTGCATATTATATGTTCCTGCATAGATAACACTGAAAATATGTCCTAGCGGTTTACCGCTGGACAAATTAAATTGCTCTCACAGTATGTCAAACAAGTGTATGTTTGTATCAGAAATAACTTCATACCTGCCATCAAGCATACTTGATATTTTTAATCCGGTAAAATTTAAAATTTCCTGAGGGAACTTTTGATAGACCCAATAATAATCCCCGGTTTGATAAAAGACACCGGTTTAGATCATGCTGGAACCTTGTCCAGACATTTGTAGATACACTTGGCTTTTGTCTGATGGCTGATCCGGATTATAATGATCACCGGTTTAATTCATGCTGGTGTTCATGACCCAGACTTTTAACTCATGCTGGTGTTCATGACCCAGACTTTTAACTCATGCTGGTGTTCATGACCCAGACTTTTAATTTTGTAGATACGTGGTCAACTCTGGAGTTGTCCCACTCCAGATTAGGGAACAATAAAACATAAATACCAGAAATGCAAATTTACAAATAAAACCATGTAGTCGAGGCTTTTTATGAGCTGCCAGGCTCAAAGCAAGGTTCAGTCAATCACTGGATGCGGGTACCATCCAGAGGGCCGGTCGATGGATGCGGGTACCATCCATAGGAACCAGATATGACCAACAGGGGTTAAGCTAGAATTCGGGTACAATCCTGCCCCCTGCCGACCATATAAAACTTTGCCAATCACTGGATGCGGGTACCATCCAGAGGGCCTTTATGGTTCGGGTACAACCATAGGAAGAACTTTGCCAATCACTGGATGCGGGTACCATCCAGAGGGCCTTTATGAAACTTAGCCAATCACTGGATGCAGGTAC
>LR738712.1:695903028-695927752 GCA_902687465.1 Secale cereale | reverse complement strand
GGGTACCATCCAGAGGGTTTTTATGAACTTAGCCAATCACTGGATGCGGGTACCATCCAGAGGGCCTTTATGGAACTTAACCAATCACTGGATGCGGGTACCATCCAGAGGGTTTTTATGAACTTAGCCAATCACTGGATGCGGGTACCATCCAGAGGGCCTTTATGGAACTTAACCAATCACTGGATGCGGGTACCATCCAGAGGGCCTTATGACATGTCCTCTTTGGTCCGGATACGACCTATGCTTGAATAGAAAGCCCTTCAGTAAGTTATTACTCCAGAATATATATGCCCTGCAAAATTAGTTTAAACCGATCGACTTGTTTTGAAATATGACATATGATAAGAAATGTATGGTTGTTACCATAAGATACTCGTATTGGAAAAAAAGTTGAGCCCCCGGTTTACCGAGGGTGCCGGTTTATTCATTAATAATATATACATAGGATACAGTGGAGCTCATGGCTCAGGTATAGTAGGGCCGCAAGAGGGCAATGTTCCACGGCCTCTTTGTCTCTTCTTCTGATGTCCGTGAATCCTTGTGTTCTCAAACGTCCACCAGGTAATATGAACCGTTGTGCAGATTCTTGCTGACCACAAAGGGTCCTTCCCAAGGTGGGGATAGTTTGTGCATATCTGTTTGATCTTGGATGAGCCGGAGTACTAAGTCTCCCTCCTGGAACGTCCTGGTCTTGATCCGGCGGCTGTGATATCTGCGCAAGTCTTGTTGATAAATCGCAGACCGTGCTGCTGCTATATTGCGTTCTTCATCCAGCCGGTCCAAACTTTCTTGTCTCGCCTGCTCGTTTGCCGCTTCAACATAAGCCGTCACCCTTGGCGAATCATGAAGGATATCACTTGGAAGGACCGCTTCAGGGCCGTATACCATAAAGAAGGGTGTGTAACCTGTGGACCGGTTTGGCGTAGTATTGACACTCCAAAGGACAGAAGGTAACTCCTCAACCCAGCACCCAGGTGTTCTTTGCAAGGGAGTCATAAGCCGGGGCTTGATACCTCGCAAAATCTCCTGATTTGCTCTTTCAGCTTGACCATTGGATTGAGTGTGGGCCACAGAAGATACGTCTAGGCGAATGTGTTCCCGTTGACAAAATTCTTCCATCTCACCCTTAGATAAATTGGTGCCATTGTCTGTGATGATGCTGTGTGGAAAGCTAAACCGGAAAATTACCTTTTTGATGAATTTAACTGCTGTTGCTGCATCATACTTGCTCACAGGCTCTGCCTCAATCCACTTTGTAAACTTATCCACAGCCACCAGTAGATGAGTCTTTTGATCTTGGGATCGCTTAAAGGGTCCAACCATATCAAGCCCCCAAGTCGCGAACGGCCAAGTTATCGGTATCATCTGGAGCTCCTGCGCCGGAACAAGAGCACGTCGTGAAAACTTCTGACAAGCATCACACTTCCGGACTAGATCCGCCGCATCCGCATGGGCTGTCAACCAATAGAAACCATGTCGAAAAGCTTTAGCCACCAAAGATTTTGAACCGGCATGATGGCCACAATCCCCTTCATGGATCTCATGAAGAATGTCACAACCTTCCTCCGCCGATACACACCGCTGAAACGCTCCAGAAACGCTGCGATGATGAAGTTCTCCGTTTGCAATTGTCATGGACTTAGAACGCCGGACTATCTGTCGTGCCTCGATCTTGTCGTCCGGTAGCTCTCCTCGGCTCAGATACGCCAAATAGGGCAACGTCCAATCCGGAATAACATGAAGTGCCGCAACTAGCTGTGCCTCCGGATCAGGAACAGCCAGGTCTTCCTCTGATGGTACTTGTACTGATGGACTGTGCAGCTCATCCAAAAAAGTATTCGGTGGTACCAGTTTACGCTGAGAACCCAGCCGGCTCAGAGCATCAGCCGCTTCATTCCTTCGCCGATTTATGTGATCCACCTGATACCCTTTGAAATATCCTGCAACTGCTTCAACTTCTCGTCTGTAAGCTGCCATGAGAGGATCTCTTGAATCCCATTTGCCAGATACTTGTTGTGCCACTAAATCTGAATCGCCGAAGCACTTGACCCGGCTCAAGTTCATCTCCTTTGCCATCCGCAAGCCATGAAGTAATGCTTCATACTCTGCTGCATTATTAGTACAAGGAAACAATAAACGGAGGACGTAACAAAACTTATCACCTCGCGGGGAAGTTAAAACAACTCCAGCCCCCGAGCCTTCTAACTGCCTTGAACCATCAAAGTGAACCGTCCAGTATGTAAGATCCGGCTTCTCCTCTGGTGTTTGTAGTTCTGTCCAATCATTGATGAAATCCACCAATGCCTGAGATTTGATAGCGGTGCGCGGCACATATTTCAATTCGTGTGGGCTGAGCTCAATGGCCCACTTCGCCACTCTACCCGTAGCTTCCCTGTTCTAGATTATATCCCCCAATGGTGCTGAACTAACAACAGTTATTGGATGGCCTTGGAAATAATGCTTCAACTTCCGGTTTGCCATGAACACACCATACACCAGTTTTTGCCAATGTGGGTACCTCTGCTTAGACTCAATGAGTACTTCACTGACGTAATAGACTGGACGCTGAACCGGATATTCCTTCCCTGCCTCCTTGCGTTCAACCATGATTGCCACACTAACTGCCCATGCGTTGGCGGCGACATATAACAGCAAGGGCTCATTATCAACAGGGGCAGCCAGGACCGGTGGCCGTGCTAGCTATCGCTTCAAATCCTCAAACGCAGTATTTGCCTCATCACTCCATATAAACCGATCCGTCTTTCTCAGCATCTGATAAAGCGGAATCGCCTTCTCCCCCAAACGGCTAATGAACCGGCTCAATGCTGTGATCCGGCCAGCGATACGCTGAACATCATTAATGCAAGCCGGCTTAGTCAAAGACGTGATTGCCTTGATTTTCTCTGGATTAGCTTCTATTCCTCTGTTTGACACCAAAAACCCAAGGAGCTTGCCTGCCGGAACACCAAAAGCACACTTCTCCGGATTAAGCATCATCTTATAGGCCCGAAGATTGTCAAAGGTCTCCTTGAGGTCCTCTATCAGCGTCTCCTCCTTTCTTGACTTCACCACGATATCATCCACATAAGCATGAACATTTCTCCCTATCTGCCCCTTAAGACAGTTCTGTACGCAACGCTGATAAGTTGCTTGGGCACTCTTGAGCCCAAAAGGCATAGATACATAGCAAAAAGCACCAAAAGGAGTTATGAAAGTTGTCTTCTCCTGGTCTTTAACTGCCATCTTGATCTGGTGATATCCTGAGTATGCATCCAAAAAACTTAGCCGCTCACATCCCGCTGTAGCATCAATGATCTGATCAATGCGAGGGAGAGCAAAAGGATCAGTTGGACAAGCTTTGTTAAGGTCTGTGTAGTCCACACACATTCTCCACTTTCCATTCTTCTTTAACACCAGCACCGGATTAGCCAACCACTCTGGGTGAAAAACTTCAACTATGAACCCTGCAGCCAAAAGCCTGGCTACCTCTTCTCCTATAGCCTTGCGCCTTTCTTCATTGAAGCGGCGCAGATACTGCTTGACCGGTTTGAACTTCGGATCAATATTAAGACCGTGCTCAGCGAGTTCCCTCGGTATACCTGGCATGTCAGAAGGTTTCCATGCAAAGATATCCCGGTTCTCACGGATGAACTCGATGAGCGCGCTTTCCTATTTGGGATCAAGGTTAGCGCTGATAGTGAACTGCTTGGATGAATCGCCTGGTACAAAATCAACTTGCTTGGTCTCCTCCGCCGATTTAAATTTCAACGCCGGATCATGCTCCGTAGTCGGCTTCTTCAACGGGGTCATATCTGCCGGATCAACATTATCCTTATAAAACTTCAACTCCTCTGTAGCACACACTGCCTCCGCGTAAGCAGCGTCTCCCTCTTCACACTCCGACGCAATCTCGCGACTTCCATGAACCGTGATTGTGCCTTTGTGACCCGGCATCTTGAGCTGCAGGTAAACATAACACGGCATGGCCATAAACTTGGCATAAACCGTCCTCCCGAACAGAGCATGATAAGGGCTCCGGATCTTAACGACTTCAAAAGTTATCATCTCCGACCTGGAATCCTGTTCATCTCCAAAGGTAACTTCTAGGTCAATTTTTCCAACTGGATAAGCTGATTTACCTGGCACCACTCCATGAAACACCGTGTTTGACTGCCTTAGCTTTTTATCCGTCAGCCCCATGCGGCGGAAAGTCTCATAATACAAGATATTGATGCTGCTGCCGCCGTCCATGAGAACTTTAGTGAACTTGTAGCCACCCACCTGCGGTGCTACCACCAGGGCCAAGTGGCCCGGATTATCAACTCGCATCGGGTGATCTTCCCTGCTCCACACAATGGGCTGCTCTGACCAACGTAGGAATTGCGGCGTCGCCGGTTCAACCGCGTGGACCGCCCGCTCTAAAACTTTTTGATCCCATTTACACAAACTCGTGGTAAACACATGGTACTGCCCGCTACTCAACTCCTTCGGATTACTCTGATATCCGGATTGCTGCTGCTGCTGCTGCTGCTGATGTTGCTGACTGCCCTGATTATTATGATTACCCTGACCCTGTTGTTGGCTGTTTTGGTTGTTGTAACCACCTTGACCACGCTGCTGATTGCCTTGGTTATTATAACCGCCTTGGCCATACTGATTATTGCCTCGGTTATTATAACCACTGTTGTTGCCACCATATCCTGATCCGGAGCTGTTCCCTTGGGGACCCGGACCATAAAACCCCAGGCCTGAACCGCCGTTTGGAGGCCCGTTGTTAGAGTTGAAGCGGCTCATTACAGCTTCCATCAAAGGCTTGCATTCTCCTATAGTGTGTTTTGCTGGTCGTTCCCTTGTGCTATGCTTCGGACAAGGCTGACTTAACTCCTGGTCCCAGCTAACGTTCCCTATGCCGGTTTGTGGAGGCGGTTTGCCCTTGTTGCGCTGAAAACCCCCTTGAACTTGGGTATTGGCCACGAAATCAGAGCCTCCCTCTGCTTTTCGCTTGCCTAAGAAACTGGTACCAGCCGGATTAACCTGCGCCGGTTTACCAGGCTTGTTGACCTTCCCTGCTTTGTCTCCCTCTGCTTTTGGATACTTAGTATTGTCAGAATCTCCATATTTTACTAGAGCGCTCATGAGAGTTCCCATATCATTACAATCCCGTTTAAGCCGTCCCAGTTTTAACTTGAGAGACTCAAACCGGCAATTGTTTTCTAACGTTACTATTGTCGTACTGGGATTGATACCATTCGAAGAGTGCAAGATCTCTGACACTCGCCGTACCCATGCACTTGTAGACTCCTGTTCTCCTTGCACACAGGCTGCCAGATCTACTATCGACATCGGCTGCTGATACGTCCAAAACGTATCTATAATTTCTACTTGCTCCATGCCTCTTTTGGGTGATATTGCTATGATATTTATACACTTCCATACACTTTTGATCATATTTGGACTAACCTATTAACTCAGTGCACCCCAGTGCCAGTTTCTGTTTTCGGCTGTTTTTGTATTTCAGGTTTTCCTATTACGAGAACTGCCAGAAAAATACCGGAAAAATTATATAAAAAATCAGCGTTCCAGAAGCTACCAGGCACCCGAAGCACAGCCGGAGGGGGGCCACCAGGGCTCCAGGCGCCCTGGTGGCACCCCCCCCTGGGCCGCGCCGGGGGGGCGCCTGGGCCCCCCGAGCCTCGTCTGATGCCCCCCTTTGGCATATATTTATACCGTCTCCCGAAACCCTCGAGACGGGAACCCTTTTTCGCGATCTCATCTCTATTCCGCCGCCGCCGCCGCTTCCAAGATCGGGAGCACCAGGAGAACTCTTCCCGGCACCCTGTCGGAGGGGAGGATCACCACTGGGAGCTTCTCCACCACCATGGACGCCTCCCGGATGAGTTGTGAGTAGTCTCCCTTGGACCATGGGTCCATGACCAGTAGCTATGTGATGTTTTCCTCCCGTTCTTGTGCTTCACTAATTAGTCCTCGTGAGCTGCCCTACATGATCGAGGCACATATGTAATCCTTATGTTGTTGCTATGATGAGTTTGCTGGGATCCGATGGATTGTGAGATTATGTTCAGATTGTGTTTGAGTAATATATTTGATCTACCTCTTTTATATTTATGTTCGTAAGTAATTCTTGCATGTTCTCCGTTGTTATTTATTGCTTTGGCCAAGTAGTAGGTAGTGACTCCAAGAGGGAACGTTATGCTTGATTGTGGGTTCATGCCCCTCGATGACTAGCTTGAGTGACAGAAACATGAGTCTAGGGGATGTGTTCTTGCCACAAGGGGGAAAACAACGGTGCTTGTGCCCGCGGGTGCAAGGATTGTTTACTTTACGCAAAGTTCTTTTAATGCAGTTGTCTGTTGCTTTGAGTTTACACTATGGGTGGGACTCGCAACTTAATACCAGCGAGATGTTCTGGATAGATATCTCAAGGTGAATGATTAGTAGTAGATGCAGATGGATTTCGGTCTACTTACCTCGGCGTACCGCCCATGCTTTGAACCTCTACCTTTCTTGTAACATAGTTAGCATTGGTTTGCGCACATAATTCTGTCAATTGCCCAGCTGTAATTCGTTCACCTCACATAGCTGTTTTATCGTCTTTTGGGAGAGAGACATCACTAGTGAACATCATGGGACTCCGGTCCATATTACCATCATTGATCACATCCGCTATTTACTTTCCGCTTTTTAGTTACTATTGCAATTATATCTATCACTACTATCACTTGCATTTGATCCTTTGTAAACTACAAGGCCGGAGGGATTGACAACCTCTCTGTACTCGTTGGGAGCAAGGTTATTTGTATCTGTGTGCAGGTCCACGTTGATTGCTAATATCTGGCGCCGTTAGCAGTTGACACCTTCTTGTTGAAACTGGGAGTCTCAGGGAAATCGATCCTTGGTATTGCCAAGGGAAAACTTCCGCTACACTGCATCTCACACCTTCCACTTGGGGTAACCAACGAGGGGCGAGAAGCCATCAAGCAAAGTTTTCTGGCGCCGTTGCCGGGGACTCCACTCTTCAGGATAGGGGAGTTGCACGCTATCTTTTACCTTTGCTTTTAGTCTTGTTAGTTTACCTTTCAGTTTTTGCTTTAGTGTCTTCTATCAAAAATTACAAAAAAATTTATTTGCTTTTCTGCTAGTAGTCCTTTCTGTTTAGTCAAGCATGTTAGGATTTGGTGCTTTGAGGGAATCTGAAGTCCTAGATTTCCATCAAAAGGATGGAGAAAATATGAAGAAGGCATGGGACAGAATTTCTGATGCACATAGAAGAATTATGCCTTGGATACCTATATAAAATTGTGCTTAGAAATTTTTACCATGGTCTTTTTAAATGGTGTAAACACTCTCTTGATATTATAGCTGAGGGAGATTTCCTAGAGTGTGATGAAGCTAGAGCTCTTGAAATTATACCTGGTCTATCTAGTTACTTTGTTTATGATCATAATTTTGATACTGTCATAGATAGACTTGCTACTATTGAGAAAAGAATGGATGCTCTAGACTTAATGAAGGTAGAGAAACCCAAACCCAATAAGAGAGATATTTTGGAAATAGACAATGATTGGGAGCCTTTTGTTAGGATTAGCATCTCTAATCAAGACTTCCTTGCTTATTGTGATATTGGATCTATGGTTTCTACTATGCCAAAAATTGTTCATGATTCTTTAAAATTTGACATGGATAGATTATCGTCTTATCATGAACACACTAATGGAGATATTTCTGAAATCCAGGGAAGAATAAAAGACGTGCCAGTTAAATTCCTTAAAGGGATTGCAATGATTGATTTCTTTATCATGGAGCCAAACCAAGGAAATATAGTGCTTGGAAGGGACTTCCTCTGAGCAGTAAAAGGCTTCATCGATATAGGTAAGGGACAAATCCGCTTACGCAGGAAGGCAAAAGGTGTGTACCCCTTTCCTAGAAGGAACAAGAGTGAACTTGTTGAGGAACCATTTGAAGCAATTTATAACTCCGATCATTATGATGGTTATTGATTCCTCTATGCATTATGCCTAGCTTAAAGGCATAAAAGAAAGCGCTTTTGGGAGGCAGCCCACATGAATAAAATTTTATTTTGCTTTTGTTGTGTCTTGATGTTGTTACTACAGTAGCATCATCATTGTATCTTTGCTTTTCAATTTTGTGCCAAGTATAGCCTCTGATTGCAAGAAAGTTCAAAAGTTGTGACGTGCTGTCCAGGAAACAGATTCTGTCCTTGGATAGAAAAATTCGTATAAAATCACCATATCATCTTTTTGGTCTGAATTTTTTCGACAGCGTGCTCTATACAATTGTCTTTCGTGCGTCTGTTTTGAGTTTTTTTATTAGAGTTGCAGAAGTGCCCCAAAAAAATCATTTACTACCTGTTGTTTTGTTTTTCACAGATTCTGTCCTGTTTTGCCTTTCCTTCATTTTGCAAACCTTGAGCTTGCTTTTTCTTTGCAAAAACCTTTTGGCAATCTTGAGAAACAGTAGATCTTCAAGAATATCCTTATTTCCAGCAAGGAACAATTATTTTATTATGGGTACTAACCTCGCTAATCAGATTATGATGAGTTATGTATGAAGGGAGTTTTCAAGTGTGCGAGGGAAGATGATAAAAAGATCCAGGAGTGTCAAACGCTCAAGCTTGGGGATGCCCCCATGCACCCCCAAGAAATATTCAAGGAGACTCAAGCGTCTAAGCTTGGGGATGCCCCCGTGCATCCTCTTCTCCATCAACATTATCAGTTCGTCTTTCGTTCCACTATATTTTAATCACTTCATGTGTTATGTGCTATGCTTGGAGCGTCTTGCTTTTAGTTTTCCTTTTTAGTTTTCCTTAGCTTTTCATAACGAGTCGGAACTCAGCTTTCTTTATGTGGGAGAGAAACACGCTCCACTTCTACCTAGAACATAACATAGAATTTTCATGTATATCTTTGCTGTGTGTGTTCTTTGTCTTTTAATAGCTACTATCATGCTTAGCTCTTAACTTTCATGCTTATCTTTCTAAAGAGCTTTTGTTTAGTTGGTTGCTTGAACTCTCTTTAATTATCATGATTATCTTATTAAGAGAGTTTGCTTCTGTTGCATTGGTTGGTATGTCTATGATAAAGATGCTACGTGCATAATGGTGCTTAGTAGTTCATGTTTTCTTATGGTTAGTCTCAAATAGCTGGGGGGGGTTCCCAATGTGTTATTGGAATACCAACATGATTTGTTTGCCTATGATGTGGTATGGTTTAGTAATATCTTCCTTCAAGAATTTATTTTGATTGACTTCGCGTATGCTCACGCATATTTAAGACTGTAAAGAAAGTCTGTCAAGCCTTGATGATCTTTTGTTTCTGAGTAGCGATATAACTTCCATGCCTGATTCAATGTTGCTTTGTCGCTCTGCATGATTATGACCGTCATTGCTCTCTTAGTTGGTCGCTCCCAGTCTTTTGCTAACCTTCGCCTGTACTAAGCGGACTGACTGCTTGTGCATCCACATTCTTTTAAACCAGTTATGCCATATGAGTCCACCATACCTTCCTACATGGTATTTACCTGCCATTCCTAACGGAGACTTGCATGTACCATCTCGAAATTATTCAAAGAAAATCATTCCTATTTTGTGCCTCTGTTGTAAGTTCATGAGGAAGTAGTAGTTAATTCATGATCTTTTTAAGTTGGACAAGCTTCACCCCGGGATTGCATGTATAATGTGCAAACCCATAATATACGAGAAGGAACTGGCATTGAGTGCGCCCGGCTCAAAAAGATAATATAACAAACAAACCCTCCTTCACGCTTTGTTCATGAGAAATCAGAAAACTTTGGCAGTGATAAACAAAGGAGATTAAGAGGATGTGATCGTCCTCATTCGGGAGCCGTTCCTCGAAACTTGTCCATCTCAAGAAGTGATTGAGTTGTCTGCTAGCATTCGTTGACGAAACATGCATGATCTAAAAAAAATATTATTACCTCTGTTTTAAAACCAAGAGCTCTGGTACATGTTTTGTCTTTGTTTCCGACTACGGGTTTTCAACCTTGCCAACAAAAGCCACGGTTCGAGAGTCTCCACCTTCTTTTAAAAGCACCAACTACTGAGAGCATGATTGTCATTCTGAGTGTAATGTGCATTGTCCCAAAGTAGCATTGTCTTTTGCATGATTGTGATATCGTTTATTTTGAAATCATTGTATCTAGTCATCACTTAAACCT
The DNA here is from genome assembly GCA_902687465.1 of Secale cereale. Lineage (NCBI taxonomy): Eukaryota > Viridiplantae > Streptophyta > Magnoliopsida > Poales > Poaceae > Secale > Secale cereale. The sequence goes on along the minus strand of LR738712.1, from coordinate 695,917,534 downwards.
TGGAGGTGCCCCTGCATTTATGTTTTGCTTCACTAAAGGGGGCAAGCGAGATATAACTTTATCATATTTGCACACCATGCTCATTACAAATCTATTTGATGTTTCAGTATCATATTGTAAAACCTTCAGTTCTTTGTGATTTTCTCATGAGGCAACTTAATTACTATAGATTCATTGTCTCAGTAAGCTTTTGTCATGTGACTATGAAAAAGTCCTATATGGTTAATAGCATGTCACCACAGAAATTATTCTTGTTATCATTTACCTACTCGAGGACGAGCAGGAATTAAGCTTGGGGATGTTGATACGTCCAAAACGTATCTATAATTTCTGCTTGCTCCATGCCTCTTTTGGGTGATATTGCTATGATATTTATACACTTCCATACACTTTTGATCATATTTGGACTAACCTATTAACTCAGTGCACCCCAGTGCCAGTTTCTGTTTTCGGCTGTTTTTGTATTTCAGGTTTTCCCATTACGAGAACTGCGAGAAAAATACCGGAAAAATTATATAAAAAATCAGTGTTCCAGAAGCTACCAGGCACCCGAAGCACAGCCGGAGGGGGGCCACCAGGGCTCCAGGCGCCCTGGTGGCGCCCCCCCGGGCCGCGCCGGGGGGGCGCCTGGGCCCCCCGAGCCTCGTCTGATGCCCCCCTTTGGCATATATTTATACCGTCTCCCGAAACCCTCGAGACGGGAACTCTTTTTCGCGATCTCATCTCTGTTCCGCCGCCTCCACCGCTTCCAAGATCGGGAGTACCAGGAGAACTCTTCCCGGCACCCTGCCGGAGGGGAGGATCACCACCGGGAGCTTCTCCACCACCATGGACGCCTCCCGGATGAGTTGTGAGTAGTCTCCCTTGGACCATGGGTCCATGACCAGTAGCTATGTGATGTTCTCCTCCCGTTCTTGTGCTTCACTAATTAGTCCTCGTGAGCTGCCCTACATGATCGAGGCACATATGTAATCCGTATGTTGTTGCTATGATGAGTTTGCTGGGATCCGATGGATTGTGAGATTATGTTCAGATTGTGTTTGAGTAATATATTTGATCTACCTCTTTTATATTTATGTTCGTAAGTAATTCTTGCATGTTCTCCGTTGTTATTTATTGCTTTGGCCAAGTAGTAGGTAGTGACTCCAAGAGGGAACGTTATGCTTGATTGTGGGTTCATGCCCCTCGATGACTAGCTTGAGTGACAGAAACATGAGTCTAGGGGATGTGCTGTTGCCACAAGGGGGAAAACAACGGTGCTTGTGCCCGCGGGTGCAAGGATTGTTTACTTTATGCAAAGTTCTTTTAATGCAGTTGTCTATTGCTTTGAGTTTACACTATGGGTAGGACTCGCAACTTAATACCAGCGAGATGTTCTGGATAGATATCTCAAGGTGGATGATTAGTAGTAGATGCAGATGGGTTTCGATCTACTTACCTCGGCGTACCGCCCATGCTTTGAACCTCTACCTTTCTTGTAACATAGTTAGCATTGGTTTGCGCACATAATTCTGTCAATTGCCCAGCTGTAATTCATTCACCTCACATAGCTGTTTTATCGTCTTTTGGGAGAGAGACATCACTAGTGAACATCATGGGACTCCGGTCCATATTACCATCATTGATCACATCCGCTATTTACTTTCCGCTTTTTATTTACTATTGCAATTATATATATCACTACTATCACTTGTGTTTGATCCTTTGTAAACTACAAGGCCGGAGGGATTGACAACCTCTCTGTACTCGTTGGGAGCAAGGTTATTTGTATCTGTGTGCAGGTCCACGTTGATTGCTAATATCTGGCGCCGTTAGCAGTTGACACCTTCTTGTTGAAACCGGGAGTCTCGGGGAAATCGATCCTTGGTATTGCCAAGGGAAAACTTCCGCTACACTGCATCTCACACCTTCCACTTGGGGTAACCAACGAGGGGCGAGAAGCCATCAGCTGCTTGCATGTATCCTTGAAGTTCTTGATAAACTGGCGACGCAGCTCTCCCCATGACCCGATAGAATTAGGGGGTAACCCCTTTAGCCAAGTCCGGGCTGTACCTTCAAGCATCATGGTAAAGTATTTCGCACAAGCCGCTTCATCCACATCCAGCATCTCTATGGCCATCTCATAACTCTCTACCCAAGCTTCTGGAGCCAAATCTGTTGTGTAATTAGGCACTTTACGTGGGCCTTTAAAATCCTTGGGCAGCTTCACGCTCCGTAAAGCGGGGATAAGACACTGCACCCCAAAGGAACTCGTTGTGACTCCTATCTCTGCTGTGGTTGTGTGAACCGGCGTCGCTTGACGGATCTCCTCATGACCCACCGATCTAACCCGGTTTGCGTCCTGAACTTGTGCATCTGCGCCTGCCGGATTATTTTGTCTGTGACGGTGTCGCCTGCGTTCACTACTAGACACTTCTGGTTCCTCCCAATGCCTAGTGTAACTCCGGCTGTGGCGTGGCGTTGAATGGAGCCTCTCCCTGCTATAAGAATATGCTTGCTGTTGTGTTAATGTCGTGTTAAGCAGATCCTTGACCCTGCGTGCCTCCAACGCCACAGGAGACGTCCCCTCAATGGGTAAAGTGGCCAAGCGTGAAGCAGCAGCAACGATGTTGTCCAAGGGATTAGAATAATGACCCGGAGGGGTGGAAACATGAGGCGCAGACGTGATCCGCCGATCTTGCTCCGCTGTAGGCTGCTGAACCGGCTCATCCCTTACTGGGGGTGCCCTTCGGTTTAAAGCCGGATCAGTGCTGGTCCCCGCTCCGGGTGTCCTGAAAAGATCTGTCGCCTCGTAAACCGGCGGTAGACGAGACTGGTACTTCCGACTCCTTACTCCCTGTGCAGAGGCCTGCTCCATCCTTAGATGAAAAGCCTGATCGTTCAGCTCCGCCTGCCTTATTGCTATCATAGCTTTCTCTGTTTTCAGATCTTCCCTTGCTTGATCAATCCGGCCCTTTAGCTGAAGGAGCTCTGCATCATGTTGCGCCTTGTCTGCTGGAGCTACGTCTGCCATGGCTCGAGCTGTAAACTCCTCGACCAAGGTGGATAGAACGTCAGCGGGCGAGAGGGCCTGGCCACCCCCCCCCCCCCCCCTCGCACCAGCTTCTGCTGTCGCCCCGATCACCGTGGACTGCGGCGTAGGTTGTGAACCGGCCATAAAGACAGCCACCCGGTTTGGCGGGTCCAAGGGGCCCGGAATACTGTCTCCGTCGGACTCACCCTTAGACCGGCCGTCCCGCAACTGATACAAAGACTCAGTCTCTCCGGATGAAGATTCATCGTCGGAATAGATAATTGTCTCGCCACCGGACTCCGATCCGTCCTCGGCTTGAACTCCGTGAACTGCTCCAACGAAAACGTGCTTCATGGCGGGCTGAATCCGGGCCGATCTCGTACGCTGAGCCGGCTCGACGATGTTGGGGAAGATGTCCGGCTCAGGTCCCGGTTCACCGATCTTGCCAATGAAGACGTGGATGCCGCCGAAGGGAACCCGGTACCCGTATTCGATTGAATCGGTCTCCGGTCCCCAACCTGCGTCGTCGATGTAGATCCGGCCGCGACGACTCTTGGTCATCCGGCCGACCGCGTAACCCTTGAGCCCTTCAAAGCTGCCCTTCAAGAACTCGAAACCATCGTGCGGAGGCCCCACGGTGGGCGCCAACTGTCGTGGAAATAACACGGCAGATGTCCGGTTTAATGGACTTGATAATGGAACCATCACACGGGTTAGCTTGAAGGGGTTAAAAGCACACAAAGGACACAGGGGGTTTATACTAGTTCGGCCCCTTCGACGAAGGTAAAAGCCTACGTCTAGTTTGGTTTGGTATTGCTGGGGCGTCGATGAACAGGGAGCGGATCGCTTGCCTGTGTCTCGACGGGTTGTTTCTTGCTTGTCCCTGAACCGTCGCCGGGTCGTCACTTTATATAGAGGCGACGCCCGGTCCGGTTTACAGAGTCCCGAGGCCGGCTCATACTTGTGTCCGCCTCGATCTCTGCTCTTTCTTCCTTATCTCTCAAGTTACATGATCAGGCGGTTTACAAACCGTAACTCTATACATGGGCCCTAAGATCTCATGGGCCGTAGCCTCTACTAAATATTACAATGATACAAATATATTATAATAATCCGGTTTACACTAGCCGGTTCATACCTGCTAGTAATATCCCTGACAGACCCTGCCGGCGCTGAGCCTCCACCGCGACGGAGCACGTACGTCGGGCGGCGCGGGGTAGTTGGCCTCGTGGAGGAGGTACGCCTCCCACTCATGCAGCGAGCGGCGGCCGAAGCCGTTGGCCGTCGCCGCGTCACCGGGGTACCTCGCGCTCATGGTTGCCGGGGGGAGAGGGGCTCGAACGGCGGGAGGAAGTGCGACGGCAAGGAGAGGGAGGACTACCGGTGAATGGGTTCCTCACCGACGCGGCCAGGGGCGCCTTTTATAGCGGCTCAGGGGCGGCCGCGTGCGAACGCATGGCGCAAGGCGGGGCGGCGTCGCCGCAATGCGCCACCCGTGAATCAATGGCAGGCTGACCGGCGGCAGCCTTGGCATTGATTCCCCGCGTGAAAACCGAGACGATGAGGACGACCAGCCTTCGTCTCGCTGACGCGCCGGTCCCGCCACTCTTTCGCACCAAAACGTTCGCGCCGGCGCCCCGGGCGCCCCCCGGCGCACCTGGTTCGGGTTGGGTGCGCCGGCGCCAATTTCGACCCAATCCAGCGAAAAACAAGATCGTGGGGGCGCGACTGAGTAGATTTTTCGGCGCCGGCGCTAAAAAACGGCCTTGAGGGCTTGTTGGAGACGCGGCTCGAGATGCCCTCAACATTCTTCGGCTGCAAGCGCAGAAATGACCCCGTCGGACGCGCACACGGGTGGGTGAGGACAAGATCAGATCGCCTATGCAAGCGTCGCTGATCCATGTGCGGGCCGCTGGCCCCGCCATGGAGCAGTACGATGAGTATAGCCAGTAGCCCAGCACCACATGCACCATCTACATCAACGCAGCTGATCTATATCAAGTCGTTCAGCCTTCATCGACCTGCGCGAGCACGTCTGTGCAACAACCAGCCGTGATCTGATCGAACTGTCGATGAGCTAGCCGCATTGCCGCAAGCAACTCCGATTCAGCATTGGACTGCAGCGACAGGATACGTTGCACGATGCGTTGTTCTCGGATCACAGGAGGGTACTTCACCGGCATCATCAGCCATCGGTGCACCGACTGTTGACCACGCAATATTTGAGCCATGTCCACGAGCCGCTGCAGCGAACATTACGTCTACACAGCAACGAGCGATCTGCACCGACGCACGCCACATCATAGAGCTGTACGACTACATCACGCCTAAAAAAACTCTTTGTCGAGCACATCTACGAGCTACCACGACATGCACCATTCGCACGCCAGGCCAGTGTGGAAAGCGATGATATTCTTCATCGACTTCTCCGGCGCGACATGATATCGATAATTGGTCGTCGCGAGGGACGTCTTCAAGCGACACATTATCGTCGAGGCGACGCTGCGACGCCATTGTCGACACTTCACCGCCAAGGTCTTCATCACCATCATCGTCAACACACCACCGCCACCTCGTCCACAAGATGGACACCTAGCGTCCTCTGGCAAACTTTTTTGCAAGATACGACCTCGACGACGGCAATGACCGCGTCACAATGATGGCATCGACCGCGTCATCCACGGCGGCAAGACTGCATTGACACAACGTCACTATAGTGATGATCCCTACACGGCCGCACGGTTCTGCCAAAACCGATATGTGCTCGATGGGCTTCCTCCGGTCTTGGCAAAACCGGCAGACTCATCGCCGACGGCACCCTCTGGCATCCGCAAGGTGCATCGTGCACGTTTGCAGCTCTGTCATAGCGTATTTTTTTTGCGCCTTCGGCTTTGTGTGGCTTCATCATCCACGAAGACCACACCATCAACCACGACTACCTCGATCATGGCTACATCATCATGATCGACTACCTCGACATTGACATTAGTGGCTACGACTACATCAACTCGTCGGCAACAACTTCAGTCAACAGCGTCCGCATTGTCACTAGCATCCACGGCACTCCCGCTATGACTGCGGGAGGGAATAGAGGAGAGACAAAAAAGACACCAGAAGAGGACACAGTCACTACCCTAGGTGCCGACGCAGTTGATGCTAGCGCAGCGGAGAAGATGACGGAAGCACAAGAGTTCAAATTTAGTAGTCATCGTCCGTTTCACTCCCGCTAAGTATAGTTATGTTTAAGTTAGAGATTAGGAGCTAGAGATAGGATTGATTTAAATCATGTAGGACTTGTCCCCTACTCCAAGTATCTCTCCCTTATATGTACTTCTATATATACCCTACACAAGTATCATATCAATACTACAAATATTAGGGATCCCATAATTTTCTAATGATGCCCGTCAACGGTCCAGCTCGTCAACTGCATGCCTATTTGAGTGGGGCCGCACCACCCTACCAGTTCTACAACTAGTATAATCTACGCGTGTACATTTGTCGTATCATATGAGTGCTCATAGTCCCGCCCAAAATACAACACTTTTGGGAGCTCGCACGAAAAACATTCAGTGCACTCTTTTTTTTTTGGCGAGAACACTTTTAATCTATTCATCTTCAATCATGGCAGTACAACGAACACTGTAAATAAAAATTACATCCAGATCCGTAGACCACCTAGCGACGACTACAAACACTGAAGCGGGCCGATGGCGCGCCGTCGTCATCACCCCTCCATAGCCAGAGTCGGGCGCAACTTGTTGTAGTAGACAGTCGGGAAGTCGTCGTGCTGAGGCCCCATAGGACCAGCACCTCAGAAAAACATTCAGTGCACTCTTAGCTTGCTGGATCGGGTTGCTGGATGGTGCACATAATGGGACTATATGTGGTAGTACAACCCATATCGTCACGTCCACATAACATCTCTTGATCTGTTGAATTCTTAAAGAAAGACAAGGATAACAACATTTGTTTTACAACATAATAATAATATAAGTGCCAGATAGAAAATTTTGTAACATATGGTGATACATTCTCTAAAGATCTTTCGACGGGCAGGGCTGTAGTGGCAAATTAAAGATAAATATATTTCAATAAGACTTTGTATTTTTTATTTTTTATTATATTATTATATACTCCCTCCGTTCCTAAATATTTGTCTTTTTAGACATTCAAATGGACTGCAACATACGGATGTATATAAACATATTTTAGAGTGTAGATTCACCCATCTTGCTTCGTATGTAGTCACTTGTTGAAATCTCTAGAAAGATAAATATTTAGGAACGGAGGGAGTATATATATATATATACTCCCTCCGATCCTTTTTACTCTGCACATTGGATTTGCCGAAAGTCAAACTTTGCCAAGTTTGACCAAGTTTATATTAGAAATTATTAGCATCTATAATATCTAATAAATATAATACAAAAATATATTTCGAGATGAATCTAATGATATTGGTGTTGTTATGTGAATGTCAATAATTTTTTATATAAACTTGGTCAAAGTTGGATCAGATTGACTTCAGACAAACCTAATATGCAGAGTAAAAAGGACCGGAGGAAGTATATATACTCCCTCCGTCCCAAAATACTTGTCATCAAAATGAATAAAAAAGGATGTATCTAGAACTAAAATATATCTAGATACATCAACTTTTATTCATTTTGATGACAAGTATTTCAGGACGGAGGGAGTATATATCTAGATGATCCCGAAATCTGGGCCATGGGTGTGTGTTGTGGGATCTGTGCCAGGCATTATTCAATTTGATATACTAGTCCAGAATACTCACGCGTGGGGTCCTGTACGTAGAGCATCAGCGAACGGCAGGGGCTCCGCGCGCGCTCCCTTAACGGCGGGCGAGCGGGCGAGCGGGAATGCACATGGAGCACAACACTCCTTTTCCACCCATTTCTGGACCCACATGTCAGCCCGGGCGAGAATGAATGCATCCCCTCCACCAGGTTGCGTCCTCTGTTTTGGGGGAAAAAGTGGATCGGGACCAAGGGAGCAAGTGGAGTTGGGTGGGCGGCGGCGGCGGAGAGCTTTTGGGTGTGTTTGGTAGGGTGTATGGAGGGTGCATGAGGGCAAAAGTTCCCAATCTGATCCATTTTTTCTTGTTTGGCAGGGTGCATGGGCTCACCTCAACTATGCTCATGTTATGCATAAAAGAACCTCAACCATGCTCATCTCATGCACCCGAGACAGGGTGCATGGAGGCAACTATGCTGGCCCTAACCATCGACCCCATCCACCAGACCACGTCGAGATATATTTATATTTTCAAGAAATGTTTAGAATTTCAAAATTTCTTTAATTTTCGAAAAAAAATCAGAATTTCGATTTTTTTTTCAATTTTTGGAAAATATTAGAATTTCAAAATTGTTTAAAATTTCATAAAATGATCAAAACTTGTTTGAATTTTCAATAAATGTTCTGAAGTTCAGTTTTTTTGGAAAATTTTAAAAATACTCGGAATTTCAAAAGAAAATCAAAAATTGTTTAAATTTTGAATAAAAATGTTTACAATTACAAATTTTATTTATTTTTTATAAAAAATTCAAATTTTCAAAAAAGTTTAGATTTTTTTTTTTAAATTAAGAATTTTAAATTTTGTTAATATTTTCAAAATATGTTTAAATTTGTATTCACATTTTTTGATTTTGTTTATCATTTGAAAAAAAATCAAAATTCGAAATTGTTCAACATGTCTAAACACATGCAGGCTGCCAAACAAAGTCTGAGCTCAGCATGTCTCAGCGCATATATCGCTGCCAAACAACAGCAACTGCATGGACTCAGCATGTCTACACTCAGCATGTATGAGAGAAGAACAACTAGACTAGATCCATACATGCTATCAAACACACCCAGAGATTTGCGACGGCGCGGGCATGGCTATGGATTTTCTTGTAGACAAGTAAGAATTTTTATTCTTTCGATTTACTAGCTAGTGTCAAGACTTACAGAGGGTGGATCAACACCCGCAGGCTGCCAATCTTCCCCGACAAGGCGGCAAGCGTTGCGGCCCTAATGGAATTGATTGGTGCCGCCGGCCGCGGAGACGACGAATCGTCCAATGGATCCCGGGGGGCTGTGGTCTGCGGATTTGGCCATGGGTCATATGGGCAGATGCTGAACGGAGGGATGTGCAGCGAGGAGAGAACTGTAGCTGGTGGTGGCGCCGCCGTGTCTGGGTTCAGCGAGAGCGAGGGGGGCAATGAAGAAGCTCTTGACCAGGCGGAGTGCGGAGCACATATTGATGGAGACCAGGAGGCTGTAATTCAGGATCGAACTGACAGTGGTGATGGAGGTTCTACTCAATCCACAGGCAAGGTTGATCCACAAGCCCCTATCTGGGCAAAAAGGTAATATGCATCTGCCTATAGTAAGTTGTTTGGATGCAGTTGATAATCCGAAAAAAATGAGAATGGCGATCAGTTTAGTCTAGCTTAAATATATTTGCACTGATTCAGTACAGCTAGGCTAGTCTGATGAATGTGGGGAAAATGTAGCGAACCATTTTGATATCAGGCTGGTAGGCATCTTGCCATGTCTTATAGTCAGTCATTTTTCATCATTTACTGTATCCTAAGAGGCAATGGAAGTACCAGAACAACAGAGGATGGTATGAGGAAGACAATTGATGTCTTTGCTGACATAGCTGCTAAAGACCAAGATTTCGTTTTCAGGGTGCAACCGGATAAGGGATGCAGGATCAAGAACTTGATGTGGGCAACAGTAAGCATCAGAAATCAATACATCTACTTTGGCGATGTCGTGGTATTTGACACGACCTACGGAACAAATCTTTATGACATGTTGTTTGGCTTGTTTGTAGGGGTTAACAACCACTTCCAAAGCGTTATACTTGCCGGTGTGCTCCTCCGAGATGAGCAGGTAGAAAGCTATGAGTGGGTGTTCTCTGAGTTCGTTCGGATGATGGGAGGGAAACCTCCTGTCACAATTTTGACAGGTACACCCCAAAAGGGATATCATGATAAGATGAACAAATGCTCTACCCTGGAGGAGATAACGCGGATGTGATTGAGCAAGCCGACGCCCAGATGAACAAGCTACGAGACATGGATTCTGTGATTGCAGACAAAAGGGAGAGTGGGGATGCAGCTTCAGCCCATTCTGAAGATGACCAATAAGAAACACAATGAATTTCCTTGATTTGCTGAGCTACTGAATTAAAAATTGGTTGATGTTAGTTCAGGATGCCTAGTTGAAACTAGCTGAACACAATTACAGTGGGTGGGGGATTTAGAGGTAGGATTATGGAGAACGGAATCATGCTGAAGAGAGTATTCTCCAGTCTTGCTGGAATGGACCATTGGGATAAAGCGAAAATAGTTTAATTTTTTCGAAATATATTATGTGGCAACCGGAATCGTTTTTGCAAAACTGCCACACGCTTTCGTTGTCGTTCGATCCAAATCGCTCGAGCGTGCCTCGCCCCGGAACGATGCACAGTACCGATACGCCGTCCCCTGTAGCGCTCGAGCGCGCTCACCTCAAGGGGAGGAGCTCCCGAGCACCAAATGCGCCGCCCGTTTTCGCCGTTCAGCGTAGCTACCTTCTCCTCCAGCGAAGTCGTTGCCGCCGCCACCCTGTCTGCTCCTTTTTATTCCCTCCATTCTCCATCCTCCCTCCTCCTCTCTCGTCCCTTTCTACTCGCTGCTATCCCCTCTGAAAGGAGCTCCTCCGCTGTAGCCCCTTCGCCCAGATGGTCGCGACCTCCGGCGACTACCTGAAGACCGCCACTGACCACCGTCTGCACCTCTTCGCCGGCCGGCCGGATCGATCTGGTGCTCGCTGCTGCAGGAAATGCAGCTCTGCGGCTCTGCCTGACGACTGCGACCTCCGGTGCCTCCATGACGTCTGCCAGCGACCACGCCTGCACCACTCCGTCGGCCATCTGGCTCGCTTGTGTGGATTTTTGCTCCCGTCGTGCTGCATCGAATCAGAGCTACTATTCAGAGCAGGAAATGGAATTCTTCAGAGCTGCAGTTTAGGTATGTAACTAGATGCTTGTGTGGATCGGTTGGCTTCAGAGCTGCAGTTCACGTATTTAATTGGATGCTTGTGTGGATCAGTTGGCTGTTACGGATGGAGATTGTACTACATCTAATATTGGTTGTTAATAGATACACTTTAGCTAAATCAAAGAGGTAAATAACAAGAGATAAAATAGAGCATATTATGGTGACCAAGATGAAGACTGACGGTGACAGTAGCCTCTTGAACGACCAAAATGGCGATGAAATCCAAGACAACAAACACGACCATTTAGCCGTCAGCCAAACTTGATAGATCTGCTCGGGCAAACCAGAAAGATATAATTTAGAAGAGTTTACGACTATGGTTAGTAAATGGCCAAATGCTCCAATGAAGATGGATCATAATAGGCTAATAAGGACAACATAACTTGAGAGATCAATAACAATCCATGCAAAGAAAAACAACAATGAAATTACCAGGACGAAGGGTTGTAACCAAGCTGAACGCCTTCTACTTCATAGTGGAGAGCCATAATGCATAACTCAAGCATGCGCAGAACCACAATGGTGAAAAAGGAGTTATTGGTGCATTTGCTTCTAAGAAAAAGTGGAACCAAATGCAAGTACCTTTGGCGCTGAAGGTGGAGAGCGAGTCGGTAAACACGGAGAATAAGAGTTGATTTGCAGAGTGGTGAATGGTGTGTCATTACTAACTTCAAAATACATAATAAAATTATGGTGTGAGCAAGCTTGCAGAATTTCCCTCGGCTACAGTTAATGCTCACCAACTAACCCACATTCAACGAGCACAGTTGATGAATGAATGCATCTGAACGTTCTCGCCACACCTCCAACTAGTGCAGAGCATAGCATCCAACGTGTTTCTCCCTTTAGTTTGGCTTGCTTGTTTGTTTGTATTCAACTTCAGCACTGCTTGCTTCAAGTAACATAATACGATCAAGTCAAGCCATTAAATGCTAGTCCTGGGTTAAAGAGGACTTTGTTCGGTCAAGTCTCAAGTCAAGCAAAATTAGTTGCACTTTTTTTATTGACTCCAGCGGCCTCTGGTCGGTCAAGTCAAGCTCTACACTCAATCACTCTAGCAGGCTCAACTCTCCCCGGCCGGCGCTCGCCTCTACCCCCTGCTGCTCCGCCTCGCCGCCGGTAACGCTACAGATTTTTTTCATCGCTACTATTTGTTATCATGTGTGAAGATGGAAAGGGAAAAATTTACTGTGGTGTTTTGCAGTGGTAGTTTTGATCCGGAAAAAAGCTATTGAAAACATAATTAGGTAATTTATGCGTAAACAACATGGTAGTATACACACCATATATCTGATAACTTATGTACACAAACCATAGACTTGATAACTTCATACAAAGACCACAATAAGATTGACCAGAGAAAAATTTGTTCAAAAAACATGCACCCAACAACTTCTGTTTAAATAACATGATGATATATGCACCAAAGAAATGATAATTTAGGTACAAATACCGTGGTAAATGTGACCTTGAGGAAAAAAACTTGTTGAAAACAACTCCGGTAACTTCAGTGTAAATAACATGATAATATACGAAATCGCAGAGTTGATAACTCTGCGGTAACATTGAAGGGGAGGGGGGAGTTGTTAAAAACATGCACTCCTGAGGGCGACGTAGTCGTCGCCCCACTCCTCCATTGTCGAGACGGCGATGAGGCGACGTGACAGGATCCCCCGGCTTGACCTTCATGATTGATGCTCCACGACGGCTCGATGGAGTGGGAGACGGTGCAACTCCTGGACCTCCGCCACGCGCAGCCGATGCCACGGGGCCGGCGCGCCCGTTGTAGCCGTGCGGCGCCACCTTTCGCGCCTCCCAGGTTGTCGTCGTTCATGGCCTTATTTTCTTGATGAATCGTTCATGCACGCACGCACACACCGTCGGGCTTTGGAACCACAGAGAGACACAACCGAGCCGAAATTATCGGGCGGCTCGAGGAGCACGCTACTGAAAGGAGTGGATGGTGGTGATGATATCTGTCTCATGGCCTTGTATCTGAAACTTGTGAAGAAAAGCTACATTTTCTTAGCTGAAAAGCCATGCATTTATCATTCCACGGCCTCATGAAACTGTCATCAAATAGCAGAGATCCTTTTTATCTTTTATTAATGCTTGATCATTACTCCTCCTGGCACGTTGATCAAGCATTCAACTCACCTGCCTATGTGGTTTCTGACCAGAGCACTTTCTTTCTTCCTATACATTTTAAGTCTGAACTTGTTGTTCTAAAACTGAAAGTTGTCAGCCCAAGTCTAAACTTGTTGTTTTGAAATTGAAACTTGATGCTTGGCTCATGCTATACTAAGAACGTCTGAACTTGACGCTTGGTCGTATGAGATTATTTTATTAGTATACAAACAAACTACTGAAAAGTCATACACTATACTACTAAAGAACCACATTTGTACTTCTGAAATAAGGTTTTAAAACTTTTACTAGTGAATCTCATACGCTAAAGAACCTCTGAACCTCATACACTACTAAAGTACAAGTTTTGGAATCTCAAACGGTATTAACAGCCTCTAAACGTGAGGTTTATACTATTAAAAACTTGAATAATATGGTGAATCTCATATCCGATAACTTGCATACAAACACCGCGGTTACTTTGAGCAAAGTAAAAAAAAATGAAAAATATACCTCCAATAATTTATGTGAAAATAATACGGTAATATATGAACCACATACCCGATAACTTGCGTACAAACACCGTGACAACTTTGATCAAAGGAAAAAAAGTTGTTGAAAAATATACCCTGATAAATTATGTGAAAATAGCACGGTAATTAATATACAAACCTTACTCAATAACTTACGTACAAATACCACGGTGAGTTTGACCAAAGGAAAAAAATATTGTTTTTTTGTGAGTGGAAAAAAAACTTGTTGAAAATCATACCCCCAACAACTTATATTATGTGAAAATAACACGGCACTTTACAAATGGCATATCCATAACTTACATACAAACACCGCGTCGACTACGACCAAAGGGGAATAGGTTGTTGAAATACATAACCCTCGATGACTTATGTGAGAATAGCACGATAATATACGAAACGAATACCCGATAACTTACATACAAACATCGCGATAACTTTTACTAAGTAGGGAAAAAGGTGTCAAAAACATACCACCGTTAACTTATGTGAAAATAGCATGATAATATATGAACTGCATACCCAATAACTTATGTACAAACATCACGATAAGTTTGATCAATAGAGAAATGCTGTTAAAATACATAACCTTGATAACTTATGTGAAAATAACATGATAATATACGAACTGCATACCCGAAAACTTATGTACAAACACCGTGATAACTTTTGACCAAAAGGAGAAAAGGTTATTGAAAAAAAACAACCCCGGTAACTTATGTGGAAATAGCACGATAACTTGCATACCACATACGTGGTAACTTATATACCACATG
>LR738712.1:695886456-695901178 GCA_902687465.1 Secale cereale | reverse complement strand
TGCTGAAAAATATAACCCCGGTAACTTATGTTGAAATAGCACGGTAAGTTGCATACCACAGGCTTGGTAACTTATGTAACCGAGGCGTGGTAACTTTGACCCGGAAAAAAGATTCGTCGGAACATACCAACATGGGATCTAGTTTCAAAGATCTCATCGCGACGAATCTTTTATGTGAAAACGGTTTTTGCATCGGACCTACGGTTTAAGCTACAAACCATTTTGAATTTTTGAAATAAGAGAGAATCTAGGATGACATCGGCTTTTTTGTCCTCTAGTGCATGTATGTAATTAGAGAGAGGGATGGACATGAAAAGAGAGTTAGTCACACCCTAATCTATATCCTAATGCATGCATGCATGTATTTATATGGAAAAAGGAGGAGTGTGGTAGTTTTGCTATACACCATGCATACGTTCAAAACTGCATCAAAGCTCTTCATAGAAAGAAAACGCCGGCTCTTCTACTCAAGCTAGACATTGCCAAAGCTTTCGACAACGTCTCATGGGAATATATGCTTGAGCTGCTGCAACAATGAGGCTTTAGCGCCCGTTGGAGAGACTGGATTGCTCTCCTCCTATCCACGTCCTCCTCTTCTTTCATCCTTAACGGCTCCCCCGGAAAAAGGATTAAGCACCGACGAGGCCTACGTCAGGGCGACCCCCTATCACCGTTTCTTTTTATCCTAGCCATTGACACGCTTCACCATCTGCTGCAGGCGGCAGCAGATCAAGGCATGATCGCGCCGCTCCCAGGCCGCGAGCTAAAGCTAAGAATCAGCCTCTATGCTGACGACGCCGTCATCTTCGCTAACCCTGTAAAGCAGGAGATAGATGCCCTAATGAACATCCTCCAGGAGTTTGGTGCAGCCTCTGGCCTCCGCTTCAACCCAGCAAAGTCTTCAGCCTTACCAATCCGATGCGAAGATCTAGACTTAGCTAGCATTCTGCAGAATTTCGGAGGAACGCTAGGCACTTTCCCGTCTACTTATTTAGGCCTACCTCTCTCTCTATCGAGGCTCAAGTTGGCAAATCTACAGTTTATCCTTGATAGGATCAGAGCTCGGCTAGCAGGTTGGAAAGGGAAACTTCTGCCAATAGCTAGCAGGCGCATTCTTGTTAGATGCGTCCTTAGCGCCATGCCAGCTTTCGCGCTCACGGTGTTGCAAGTTCCAAAGAAGCTTCTCAAGGAGATAGACAAAAGCCGACGTAGATTCCTCTGGAAACAGGACGAAGAGATCACGGGAGGGAGCTGCAAGGTTAACTGGACGGCAGTCTGCGCTCCAACATCGTTTGGAGGCCTAGGGATCCTGGACCTAGAATGTTTTAGCCGAGCTCTCAGGCTAAGATGGCTCTGGACCTCCTGGACTAGCCCCGAGAGGCCATGGGTTGGCACTGAAACACCATGCAATGCCAAGGATAAGGCCCTGTTTGCGGCGGCAACATCTGTCTCCATCGGAGATGGGAACACTGCCCTATTCTGGCACTCGACTTGGCTAGGAGCAGACATCCTAGCTAGTGCTCACCCGGCGATCTACAAGCACTCTAGACGGAAAAACAGAACCGTAAAAGAGGCCCTCTCGGAAGACACATGGATAAAAGACCTGAGGCATGGCAATGTCCAACCAATAATGAGAGATTTTCTGATACTACACCGCAAGATAAGATCCAGGGGCGTGACACTCAACGAGGAACAGAGAGATGAAATCCGGTGGGTTCTGGAAGAAAAAGGAAAATACTCATCTCGATCCGCATACACGGCCCAATTTCAAGGAAGAATGCAAGTTGACTGGGATAAGCTCATCTGGCAAGCCAAGGTTCCAGGAAATATCAAGATATTCATATGGTTGCTTGTCCAAAACCGACTTTGGACTTCCGACAGGCTACAACGAAGGGGCTGGCCAAACAACTATTTTTGCCCCTTGTGTTTTCGCAACCTGGAGACGACACAACACCTGTTTTGGTCCTGCCCAGTAGCCCGCGACGTGTGGTCAAGGGTGGGTGCGAGAGGAGGATGCCACATGCTAGACACAAGACACCACCCCCACGGCAAAGATGCAAGTGAATTTTTCAGGGTGATCATGGCAAACACGCAGCTAACACAAAGGAGGGCTTGCCAGGCCACGATGCTGTTGACATGTTGGGAAATTTGGCGAGAAAGAAACTGATGCATGTTCAACGGGAAGAACGCGTCGGCCCAAGAGATTTCAAGAGCCATTGACCACTCCATCGAGCTATGGCGGCAAGCGGGAGCAGTCCATCTAGAGAGCCCCTTCTGGGATCCTCCATGAGAATATAATCCATGTGATATATTTTGCTGTATTTTTGGTTTTTGTCTTTTGAAAGGCCTTAGGGCCAGCACCCAACTTTGTATTTCCCACTGCTTTCTGCTTATGATATGGAATGCCAGCATTTTGCTGGATCTTTCAAAAAAAAAAACATTGTCCTAATTTTTTTCTAGTGTGATTCCTGTTATATGTCCAACCTGTATGACAACCAGCCGCATAAATTTCAGATGTGGTGCGGTAGGAGCATGATGCTGAATTTACCATTTTCATTCAAGTTTGTGTTATATGTACAAACTATGAGAATGTGTGACAATTTATCCATCCACATGAACTTCAGCTGTGGCATAATACGACAATGTTTTGGTAGAAGCAGGATGCTTACTTATTGAAAATTCAGCTAACAAATACTCTTGAAAAGTGTGTGCTTTTTTAACTGAAATTGCAGGATTAGGACAGGACACGGGAGCCACCTACTGAAATTGCTTAATTTTAACTGTTTTTCCCTTTTGTACACAGGGGGAGCTGCTAACTGAGAACAGTAGATCATGCAGATGGACAGCGATCAGGTGACTTGCCTCTATCTGACGTCCATTGTATATCCAACACAGGGGATTGTCAACAAAATTTCTTGGTAGAAACACAGGGCAACGGTTCGAGCGGGCTTGGCGAGCTCGTTCTCTCACATGACGCATCGCCGAGGAGAGCAGTGCTGCAGGACTGCCGTGGAGGACCGTCAATGTCAAGATAGAGGAAGGAGTGTCAGCACTGCCGCAGGTTCCTTTTCGATTATCTCGCGCACTGCTCGATACCATCATAAGTCAGTAGTAAGCTCTCTGATTGTAAGGCTGGAAGATTATTTTTTCAGTTCTTTGCAACCGTTAGTGCCGTGTAAATGGTTAGTGCATCTATAATTCCACTGATTCTGAATTTTAATGCTAGTGGTAAATAGTTTCTGTTCTGAATGGTTCTATATTTCATTGACAAGTGTTATTTAATTATTCGGTTTTTGCTTGTTTAATCTCTTCTCGCATGACATGTGGATTAGGAAGATACTTGTTATGACACCGGCCACTCCTGGAATCTGCACTTGCCGGCCTATTTTTTTATTTACAAAATCGTCAGTGTATGAATTTGATGATGCAAAGGGTGGCAGAGTTGAAGTGAGATCTACTTTCTGTTGGATATGATGATCTTAAAGACTAAACTGTGGCTGTTATGATTAATCTTAAGTGAAAATATCTAATGAGCTACAGTAGGGCGGTGGACACTGTAGCCAGCTACAGTTAACTGCTGAGCTGCCCTGATCAGGGGCAGCCCCTCTCCAACCAGGTGGAGGCCCCCTGGTGCACTGTGCATTAATAAAATGAGAGGGAGAAGTATAATGGAGAGGTGTGGCCGGCTGCTGCTCTAAGCCAACACACACACATACGCAGATACTGACTACTCTTCCTCCCTCTCTCAAGAACTGGCCACTGATCAGGCCTGCACAGCCAGCACTGGGAAGGACACTTCCACAGCCACCAGATCAAGCTCTTGGTGGTGCTGAACTCAGAGAAGGAGGAGATGACTGGATCATCTGATCAAGGTAAATATCCATCTCCTAAGTATTTTTGTGGTTCAAACTTGTGCTAAATGATCCTGGAGGATCCAGCAGATTCAACAATGGCACCAGAGCCTTTAGCATCAAGTTTGAGCCCTACTTAGCTCATATTCATGCTTGGTTTATTATGATTAAGTTAAGATCAAGCAGCTTTTCAAGTTCTTGCTTGATCCATTAAGTTCATGATTTAAATCATGCTGTTCCACATGACCAAGCATGGTTTGAATTTTACTTAAGGCTTTGTGAGGAGCAGATCAAGTATGATCTGCTATTTCAAGTCTAAGTTCAAGCTGTTTTTTTCTAAAGCCCATAGCTTGAATTTTTATTTGGCCCTAAAATCTTTAAGTAATTAGCCCTAACAGATTAAGTGATGTTCTAGGGTTTCAATCTTGTGATGAATTAAAGGGGGCTGATGCATCTAAGTTAAATCCCCAATTTATGGGAACCCTAGAAATAAATTCCCCTGCTACTCCCTCCTATTATGTGTCTATGATTTCATTTTAAGTGTTAATTAATGGGGAAATGTATTGATTATGCAAGTATACTAAAGGTTTTCCCCAAAACCGAAACACTATTCATAGCAATTTTATGTTTACTTACTGTAATTGATGTTATAGTTTCGGTTTAAGTGCAATTGAAATGGGGATTGAATCAACTGATACTAACCCTAATGAAATCCCCAAAATAAGGAGGAACCCTAACCCTAAAGCTATGGAATCTCCCCAAATTGGGGCAAATCCTAATGCTAATGGTGATGAATTAAGAGCAGCGGATGCTCACCTTATGGGCCTCGTCGTCGTCGCTGGCCACGGCGGCGTCGGAGCCGCCTCCTTATGTTTGCGGGTGCGCTCGGGTTCACACCCAAGCGGCCTTGCGTCCGCTGCACCGGTGGTGGCTGAGCCTCCCCGCGCGCTCGTCATTGTTGGGGCCTGGTTGCCGTGCCGGAAGAAGGTCGCGCCGACGCAGGGACGCCTGCTCGTGCGCCACCACGTCGCGAAGGGACGCCGGCAAGCACCGCTCGACGGAGCCTCGCGCAGGCCGAAGCCGCACGGGACTCCGGCGAGGGATGCCCACCGGCGCCGCCCCTTCCTCCGCCTCTGGTCGGCATCGCCGCTGCTCCTTGCTCTCTCTCTCTCTCGCGTTTGCCGCTGCAGCACGGGAGGGGAAAGGGGATCGAGGAAATGGGGAGAGGCGAATGGATTAGGGTTCGGGAGCGTGCTGCTCGCTCGGTTTTGACCGGGGCAGCAGTTGGGCCGGCAGGCCGCTCGGCCTGGACTCCAGGGGGAGTAGGGAGGCTAGGGCTGGGCTGTTTTTCTGGCCCAGCTCGGCAGAAACCATTAGCCCAAATATAAAAAAAAAAAAAAAAACTTCTGTTATGGGCAGATAAAAAAAAAATCAGGAAAAATGTTGTATATTTTTCCTGACAATGTTCACGTTTTATGCAATGTAGTGAACATTTTTTTTTGGGGCTGAATTTAATGCATGAATTATTATGACTATACTTTGGCAATTTAATTCTTTAGGTATTTTGATTCCTAATTATGTCTTAGTATATATTTTTGTTATACCATGTTTAAATTATTTATACTGTAATTTTGTTATGTCTAGTTATTTTTTCATTATGGTATTTTATTTTGATGATGAAAATTATTATGGCCATTATGGCATAACGTTTCCGCTGCGAAATAAAATTTAATGAATCCTCAAATTAAATGTGGTTTGATGCTTTGTCATTCTGACCAAAGTTGTTTGACGGGCATTTAAACCGCAAAATTTCTTTTATTGATCCGTTTCACTTCTGGCCAAAGCTGATGTGAACCGGGTTAGTAGAAGAAACTAATAAAGTGAGGATCATTAAAGTGTGGCTTTTATTTATCAATTTGGCCAAAGCTAATTGATGAATATTTGTCCACAAAATTTTGTTGTTCATCTTCATCTCTGGCCAAAGCTGATTTGAATATGATCAATAAAATTTAATTATGATAATGATGATACTTTCTAAAGCAATTTTGAATTCTCTTTTGCAGCACCTAATGTCTCTCATATTGCTGGAATGCTTAATGGCATTGAACAACTTAATGGTAGCAATTATGCTACATGGAAGGAGAAACTTGAAATAACGATGGCCTTACTCAATATTGATTATGCTCTCCTTAATGATCCACCTGAGGCGCCTAAAGAAAATGATGAAAATCATGATGCCCTCAAGAAGGATTATGAGGTTATGAAGGCTAAGTGGGATGACTCTAATCGCAAATGCCTTATGATGATAAAGGGTTCCATTACACAAAGTATGAAAGGAGCCCTTCCTGATTGTGAAACAGCTAAAGGGTATTTTGCGAAAATTGAGCATCAGTTTAAAGGGTCTTCTAAAGTTTATGCAACAAGTCTTATTAGGAGACTAATTGATGAAAAATATGATCCCACTGGAAGTCTTCGAGAGCATATCATGAAGAAATCCAACATGGCTGCCAAACTCAAGACTATGGAAATGGAAATCTCTGATGGTTTTCTTGTCCATTTTATTATGTCATCTTTGCCCCAAGAGTTCGCTCCATTTGTGATTAACTATAATGCAATGGATGTGAAATGGAGCATTGATGAAATGATGGCACGCTGTGTGCAAGAAGAAGAAAGGCTAAAGGCTGACAGAATTGAGCATGCAAATCAGTTCAAGGTTTCACAAAAGAAGAAGTACAATAAATTTGTGAAAAATTATATGAAGCCTAAGCCTAATAAATTTAAGGATAAAGGCCAGTCTTCCAAAAGCTCTCAACCAAAGAAGCCTGAAAAAGCTCCTAATGAGGAAGGGAAAGATCCCGATGGATGCCACTTTTGTGGAAAAGGTGGGCATAAGCAAAAGGATTGCTTTGGTTTTAAGAGATGGCTCAACAATAAAGGTACTGATGTAATTACTTTTGTTGAAGAATCCCTTTATGTTAATTATGCCACCAACACTTGGTGGATTGATTCAGGTGCAACGATTCATATTTCAAACTCGTTGCAGGGATTCCATATGAGGAGAACCCTAAAAAGAGGGGAAAGAACCATTAGAGTTGCTAATGGTGTTGAAGCTGACGCCGAGGCTCTTGGAGATTTTACTCTCACATTTTATACCGGCTTCAAGCTTCTACTACATGACGTCCTTTATGTACCCTCGATGAAACGGAATTTAGTTTCTGTTTCATGCTTAGATGATGATGGTTATGTTTGTCACTTTGGGAATAAGCAATGTATAATTATGTATGACAGTAATAATGTTGGTCTTGCCTTCAGACAAGACAAACTTTATGTAATTTCCCTCTGTGATGATGTCAATAATGTGGGTTCTACCTCGAATATGAATGTCAGTGCCAAACGCAAACGTAGTGATAATGAGACTTCTTCGAAATTATGGCATTATCGGTTAGGCCATATTTCGAGGGGGAGGATTGAGCGTCTCATTAAGGATCAAGTTCTTCCTTCTCTCGATTTTTCAGATGCGGATGTTGATCATTGCATCGATTGCATCAAAGGAAAATATGCCAAGCAAATTAAGAAAGGTGCAAACCGAAGCACGGGAGTTTTGGAATTAATTCACACGGATATATGTGGTCCGTTTAATGTGAGATCGGTGGATGGTTTTAATTCTTTCATAACGTTCACCGATGATTTCTCCCGTTATGGATATATTTATCCCATTAAAGAAAGAGCAGAGGCATTAGACAAGTTCAAGATTTTCAAAGCTGAAGTTGAAAATCAAACAAACAAAAGGATTAAAGTTGTAAGATCTGATCGTGGTGGTGAATACTACGGCAGACATACTTCTTATGGCCAAATTCCTGGACCGTTTGCAAAATATCTACAGGAAAATGGCATTATGGCCCAGTATTCAGCACCGGGCGAACCTCAGCAAAATGGGGTGGCAGAAAGGCGGAACCGCACTCTTATGGACATGGTGCGGAGTATGTTAAGCCACTCCGCTTTGCCGGTAAATTTATGGATGGAAGCCCTTAAGACGGCAGCACATATTCTCAACAGGGTTCCCAGTAAATCGGTGCCTAAAACACCGTATGAATTATGGACTGGGAGGAAACCGACCCTGAATTATTTTCATGTATGGGGCTGTCCAGCTGAAGCAAGGATTTTCAATCCAATTATGGGAAAATTAGACCCCAAGACAGTCAGTTGCCATTTTATTGGTTATCCTGACAAATCTAAAGCATATCGGTTTTATTGTCCAAATCAGGCAACAAAATTTGTTGAAACAAGACACGCGGTGTTCTTGGAAAATGACATGATGAGGGGGAGCATGACACCCAGGGAAATTATTTTGGAGGAAAAACGGGAATATGTCCCGACTCCAATTATTCAAGAACCTATTTTTCCGGTGTCTGCTGATACTACACCTCCTGGTGAAAGGATTATCAATGCAACACCTGCTGAGACTCCTGTGACTGTTTCAGA
Source organism: Secale cereale (assembly GCA_902687465.1). Taxonomy (NCBI): domain Eukaryota; kingdom Viridiplantae; phylum Streptophyta; class Magnoliopsida; order Poales; family Poaceae; genus Secale; species Secale cereale. Next base: position 695,892,845 of record LR738712.1, on the reverse strand, counting down.
TGTCACACCTGATGATGTTTCTGTTGAAAGTTCTCAGCAGCCTTCAATTGTTGATGATGTGCCAATTAATGAACCTCTCAGAAGGTCACAGCGGACTAGAAAGCCTGCAATTCCTGATGACTATCTTACTTATTTGAGTGAAGATATGAATGAATCGATGTTGGACAATGATCCTACATCATTTAAAGAAGCCATGCAAAGTGAATTTTCGTCTGAATGGCTTAATGCTATGAAAGATGAAATGAAGTCCATGAGTACTAATGAAGTATGGGACTTAGTAGAAATTCCCAAAGGAGCCAAAAGAGTTGGATGCAAATGGGTCTATAAGACCAAACGTGACTCCAAAGGGAATATCGAAAGATTTAAAGCAAGACTTGTGGCAAAAGGCTTCACTCAAAGAGAAGGAATTGATTATAAAGAAACATTTTCGCCCGTCTCTTCTAAGAACTCATTCAGAATAATCATGGCACTTGTGGCTCATTATGATTTGGAGCTACATCAGATGGATGTCAAAACGGCATTTCTAAATGGTGACTTACATGAGGATGTTTACATGGCACAACCGGAAGGTTTTGTTGTCGAAGGGAATGAACATTTAGGGTGTCATCTGAAGAAATCCATCTATGGCTTGAGACAAGCATCAAGGGAATGGTATCTCAAGTTTGATGAAGTAATAAGGAGATTTGGTTTTGAAGAAAATAAAGTGGACAATTGTGTTTATGTCAAGTTCAAGGGGAGTAATTTTATCTTCCTGATACTGTATGTTGATGACATACTTTTAGCCAGCAGTGACAAAAATATGCTGTTGGAAACTAAGAGGTTTTTATCCTCAAAATTTGATATGAAGGATCTCGGTGAAGCAGGTTATGTTTTAGGAATTGAAATTCACCGAGATAGATCCAGAGGGATCTTGGGGCTGTCTCAGAGAGCATATGTTGAAAAGGTACTGAAAAAGTACAATATGCATAAGTGCTCAGCCTCGCCTGCCCCTGTTGTTAAGGGCGATAAATTTGGGACTTTTCAGTGCCCAAGAAATAATCATGAATCTGCGCAGATGAAGTCAATTCCTTATGCCTCAATTGTTGGAAGCATTATGTATGCACAAGTGTGCACTCGCCCTGATTTAGCATTCGTGACCGGGATGCTTGGCAGATATCAGTCTAATCCAGGTCTGGATCACTGGAAGGCTGCTAAAAAAGTCTTACGTTATTTGCAAGGAACTAAAGGCCTCATGCTCACATATAAGAAATCTGATAACCTCGAGGTGGTGGGTTATTCAGATGCTGATTTTGCGGGGTGTGTTGATACTAGGAAATCCATGTCAGGTTATGTTTTCACCCTCGCAAATGGAGCCATATCGTGGAAAAGCTCCAAACAAACTGTTACTGCATCGTCGACAATGCAGGCAGAATTTGTGGCATGTTTTGAGGCTACCGGGCAGGCAGTATGGCTGAAGAACTTTATCCCGGGACTGAGAGTGATTGATAGCATTTCCAGGCCAATCACACTCTACTGCGATAATCAACCCGCAGTGATATTTTCAAGTAACAACAAGTCAAGTGATGCTGCCAAGCACATTGACATCAAGTTTCTTGTTGTGAAAGATAGAGTCCAGGATCAGACAATTAATGTTAAATACATCAATACTAAGTTGATGCTAGCGGATCCGCTCACGAAAGGCTTACCACCCAGTGTTTTCAGAGAGCACGTTACCGGTATGGGTTTGGTTGAAAGCTTTTGATCCTGGCAAAGTTGGGACCGTTATGACACCATCTCCCCAAATGGGCTTGTTTTGAGATCAAATGGGAACCATAGTCACTTGGTTCAGCAGTACTTAATTGACTGTTGTAATCTATTGTCTTGGTGTACCATTTCATCAAGAGATGAGCCTATAATGTCTGTAATGTTTATGATGCTTATGTAAAGAATTATGTAAATTAAGTTGATGGTTTATGTGAATAAAGTTTATGGAGCTCATAAGTTTAAGAAGTTTCATTTTGATATGGAATGATGTATCATAGTCACTGGGTTTCAGTGGTACTTAGTTGACCGCTGCAATCTTTTCGTCTTGACGCATTATTTTGTTGAAAAAATGAGCTTGTAAGTTTAGCCTTACGATCAAGGGGGAGAATGTTGGATATGATGATCTTAAAGACTAAACTGTGGCTGTTATGATTAATCTTAAGTGAAAATATCTAATGAGCTACAGTAGGGCGGTGGACACTGTAGCCAGCTACAGTTAACTGCTGAGCTGCCCTGATCAGGGGCAGCCCCTCTCCAACCAGGTGGAGGCCCCCTGGTGCACTGTGCATTAATAAAATGAGAGGGAGAAGTATAATGGAGAGGTGTGGCCGGCTGCTGCTCTAAGCCAACACACACACATACGCAGATACTGACTACTCTTCCTCCCTCTCTCAAGAACTGGCCACTGATCAGGCCTGCACAGCCAGCACTGGGAAGGACACTTCCACAGCCACCAGATCAAGCTCTTGGTGGTGCTAAACTCAGAGAAGGAGGAGATGACTGGATCATCTGATCAAGGTAAATATCCATCTCCTAAGTATTTTTGTGGTTCAAACTTGTGCTAAATGATCCTGGAGGATCCAGCAGATTCAACACTTTCATCGTTCAGTCTGCATTTGTCGAATCGACCCCTGGGCCTAGATCCCAAGGAGTATCTTGACACCACACAATGAGCATGGAATCATTGGGGGAAGTTCATGAGCCCTAGAGTGCTCCGAGGTGGAAGACGAAGACGCGATGGATGGATTGAGTTGTTGTGCTACTGCTGGAAATTCACTTCTCTGGAGCCCCGTATTTTACAAAAACGCATCTCGCTCTCGCTCCCGTGCGGCTCCACGGCCGCGCCGGGGCGCCCCAACTCCGGCCGCCTAGGGCCACCCCTCCTCCTCCCCTCCCCTCACCGCCGCCGGAGGGCGTCGCCGGGCGGCGTCGGCGGCGGTGGGGCCGTTTGGCGGCGCGGCAGCTGCGGATCTGGCGGCCTTCGTGCTCGGCGGCGGGCGTTGGTCCTGGGGTGTCTCTGCGCCGGCGGCCTGCTGGAGCTCCTCTCCTCCGGTGGGGCGGCGCTCGGCGCACGGGCTGGTACTGGCGGGAGTGGCGCCGCGCGAGGTGGGGAGCTGGCACAAGGGCGGCCGCGAGCACGAGGATCTGGCGCGCTGCGGCGGGAATCCGCGGCGGCGTGGCTCGGTAGCCATTGGCGGGTGGCCGTGGCGTCCTACCCCGCGCGGATCGCGGCCTCCGGCAGGCGCTTTCTTCGGCAGGCGTGTGGTGGCGTATGGCGTGTGTTGGCGCGTCTGGTTAATGGTTGCGACTGGGAACCATGGTGGTTGTTCGTCTCGGACGGTGTTTGGCGTTGCCGGAAGGTGGAGCCGGTGGATGTCGACCATGGGGATTGTGTGCTGCGCAGTGCTTCAAATCTGCTTGGATTCGGAGGTGTGGAGGAGCTCCGGGCGAAAGCCTTGCACTGACCTTGGGTCGGTGCCGGCAACAGCGGCACCATGGCTATGGTGTCGTTTCCCTTCTTGAAGGTGTTGCCGTGGTGCTCCATTGCACGACTCTCCGGGAGAAATCCCTAGCTTCGGATGGTTGAAGCGGGCGATGACGGCGGCTATGTCGTTTCCTTCTTTGAGGCATCGTCTTGGAGAGTCAGCATGTTGCAGTTTGCACGGATCTCTTCGTCGTCGGGGACAAGCACTACAGGAAACATCTAAAATGCCTACGGTTGAATATATGCCTACGGGCCCCGTAGGCATAGTACCAGCTAAGCCTACGGCCTACTGAAGACCGTCGGCAAACCTCGGCCGTCGGCAAAACTCTATCTATGCCTACGGTGCCCGTAGGCATATGTCCCCCGTCGGCAAATAGCACAACCGCACCGACGGGCCCCGTCGGCAACAAAACCCCGTCGGCAAAGCTCGCAACTACGCCTACGGTCCCCGTAGGCATATAGCTGGCCGTCGTCATAGAGATCTGGGACCTGACGGGAGGCTGACCCGTTAAAGCTAAGGCTACGGCCCTAACGGCGGCCGTCGGCATAACGCCACGTGTCCCATCTATGCCTACGGTTAAACCGTAGGCATACATCACACGTATGCCTACCGTTAAACCGTAGGCATATATACGATAGCACAACCGCATATTGTTTTCATTTGTTTTGTATATTATAATGAGGCAAATTTTATCTCTATTTGCATCAGTAAGTTTCAAGGATTTCAAAATTCACGTGTGCTACCCCACCCCCCCCAAATTTTTTTTGGAGTCAACCGGCCTAGGGTTTGGCCGCAATTGAGGTCTTCGCGGGGGTGAGGAGGGGGGCTAGCCATCCCACAAAAACTTGCATTGGGTCCTCATACATGTCTAAAAGTGTGGTGGTAGGTTCCGAGGGTGACCCCATTCACGGACGGCACTACCACCAGCAATTAGAGGGGGGAACTACGACGAAAGTTCGACCTGGAGGGAATCTTGTGATGGGTTGGGCCCGAACTTGGTTTTAGAATGTTCCCAGGGGCTGGCCTATCACAACCATGTAGAAAAAGTCCATTGGTCAAAGGCCGTCCTGTGAAAGTCAAAGGGGGTAGCTTTCCGGGTCAATCCGGCTAGGGTTAAGCCGGTTCGAGGTCGGAGAGGGGTAGCTATGCAACCAAAACTTGCATTGGGCCCTCATACATGTCTAAAAGTGTGGTCGTAGGTTCCGAGGGTGACCCCATTCACGGACGGCACTGCCACGAGCAATTACAGGGGGAAACTACAATGAAAGTTCGACCTGGAGGGAATCTTGTGATGGGATGGGCCCGAACTTGGTTTTAAAATGTTCCCAGGGGCTGGCCTATCACAACCATGTAGAACAGTCCATTGGTCAAAGGTCGTCCGATGAAAGTCAAAGGGGGTATCTTTCCGGGTCAATCGGGCTAGGGTTAGGCCGGTCCGAGGCCGAAGAGGGGTAGCTATGCGACCAAAACTTGCATTGGGCCCTCATACATGTGTGATAGTGTGGTGATATATTTAAAGAGGCAATATACAGCTACAGAGTGTGACTCCCTTCACGGACGGTGATAGCACCGAAGTAAGAGGTTCATCATTTTTGGGTAGCAATGCTACCAAAACACCACACTTGGTTCCCCTACACGTCTTAAAGTGTGACGGTAGGTTCATACACCTAGCATGCAGCTCCGCAGTGTGCCCCTTCATGGACGATGATAACACCGAAGTAACGTTCGAGAGTTTTGTTGTTATAGTTGCATTGGTTGCTCATGTCTATTTGTTTAATGTTTATATCACTGGATAGCAATTAAAAATCATGTGTTCAGTTTGAAATATTAAATTATTACTTTGATGCTTTGCTGCAATTGAGGTCTTTGTGGGGGTGGGGAGGGGGGTAGCCATCCCACCAAAACTTGCATTGGGTCCACATACATGTCTAAAAGTGTGGTGGTAGGTTCCGAGGGTGACCCCCTTCACAGACGGCACTGCCACGACCAATTACAGGGGGAAACTACAATGAAAGTTCGACCTGGAGGGAATCTTGTGATGGGATGGGCCCGAACTTGGTTTTAAAATGTTCCCAGGGGCGGGCCTATCACAACCATGTAGAACAGTCCATTGGTCAAAGGTCGTCCGATGAAAGTCAAAGGGGGTATCTTTCTGGGTCAATCGGGCTAGGGTTAGGCCGGTCCGAGGCCGGAGAGGGGTAGCTATGCGACCAAAACTTGCATTGGGCCCTCATACATGTGTGAGAGTGTGGTGAGATATTTGAAGAAGCAATATGCAGCTGCAGAGTGTGACTCCCTTCACGGACCGTGATAGCACCGAAGTAAGAGGTTCATCATTTTTGGGTAGCAATGCTACCAAAACACCACACTTGGTTCCCCTACACGTCTTAAAGTGTGACGGTAGGTTCATACACCTAGCATGCATCTCCGCAGTGTGCCCCCTTCATGGACGATGATAACACCGAAGTAACGTTCGAGAGTTTTGGGTCAACCGACCTAGGGTTAGCCCACTCGAGGGTCTTCGGGGGTGGGGGTAGCAATCATCGAAAACTTGCAGTGGGTCCTCATACATGTATAAAAGTGTGATGCCTCATGTGAGAAATATAGACCTATACTTGTCCATGGGAGAAAAAAAAAAGAAATACTTATGCCTACGGTTTAACCGTAGGCATATCAAACTTTTCCTACGGTTAAACCGTAGGCAAACTTTTTTTTTCGTTGCAACTAATCTATTTTTTTTAACCTTACCTTATCCGCTCACCTCTCCTTCTGCGCCTCTCAATCCCGCCCCCGACTCCTCCCCCATCCCGCCTCGGCCCCTGCTCCGCCGCCCCGGCCCCAGCTCCGCCGCCCCGACCTCCTCCACCCCGACCTCCTCCG
>LR738712.1:695706729-695885949 GCA_902687465.1 Secale cereale | reverse complement strand
GCCCCGGCCCCTGCTCCGCCGCCCCGACCTCCTCCGCCCCGACCTCGACCTCCTGCCGGCCGCCGCCTCGGCCCCTGCTCCTGCGCGGCCGCCGTCCCGCCCCGCCCGGCCGCAGTCCCGCCCCGCCCGGCCGCAGTCCCTCTCCACTGCAGTGAGAGGAAGGAGCATCGGCGCCGCCGACGACCTCAATCAGCCCCGTCGTCGGCAGCCACCCACTAATCGAGGTCAGTCCACCCTACTAATAGAGACTCCAGAATTTTTTATGAGTGGAAATAGGGATTCGAGAGTCCTGATGGGGAACTTTGGAGGTGATCTGGAAGGAATTTTTCTTTATTTTATTTCCCTCCAACCCAACTGTACATGTTAGCAATAGGCCATGGATTATATGCAGCACCACTTGTGCGGCATGTGTATCATGGGTGCCAAATACTGCTCTACTGACCCACAATAGCAGGCAACAATTTTCAAAACAAGAAGAGAGGAGTCTCTAAATATTTGACTGGCGCACAGCATTCCCCTGATGTAACGAGTCTTTGGACCCAACACAGTGGCCACAGCATTCCCAACATAACCAAATCATAATCGACTGAGCCAGTGCTTAAGCAGACAGTGGCACTGATTTAAGTGGCAAATTAGCAAGTACTTAGAACACGACTAGCTGGCTTTGCAGGAATATTAGCAGTATTGCAATCACCAGATTAGAACAAAAGCCAAAATGATTTACAGTAAATGTAAACAGGCTAGCTAGAAAATTTACCGATTTATCTTGCCGGAGGTCATCTCCCTTCCTAAATGTCATCTTGTATGCTCCCCCATCTGTCATCTTAATTGTAACACCCAATGGATTTAAGGCACTCTCGAATATAGATTTAGGATTAGATGTATGATTTTAATCTGTTGACACATAAAATTAAGTCTGATGATTGAGATTATATGCACCATTTTTTAATTGGAAAAAATGGGTACAGAAGGACCCTACTAACAGGAAGTGGAAGTGCAGTGATGCATGTGACTCTGGTCTTGGCACATCACATCATATCATTCAGCCTAATGCTGCGAGCACAAGTGGAGTGGGTGATTGGGTGCCAAACACTGCTCCCACTGAGACGACCATAAGTATCTTTCAACCAAGGAGCATCGGCGCCGCCGACGACCTCAATCGGCCCCGTCGCCGGCAGCCACCCACTAATAGAGACTCCAGAATTTTTTATGACATCCTAAACCTACCGATGGGAGTTATAAAAGTTATAAAAGTCCACTAACATATTCCTTTTTGTGGTGAACTTTGACGCTTGATGAATTACATTTGTTCACATAGCAGCTAGTTAGTACTCAAATAATCAGGAAAATCGAGTATAAAGCAGCTAGTTAGGTTCATCTTTCTTGCACATCCTTAAAGCACAACATTAAGGAAGTTCATGATGTATGGATGAGGTAAGGATGAACAAATTTCTTTGCAACCAATCACTTTGTTTCCTTCTAATACCCCTTTTCTTATTTTAGTGAATTCGTGCTTCAAGAGTGGTCAGGAATGATGCCTCCTAATGCCAAGGAGGTGGATACTCTTCTCAGAAAGGGTGCCCCCAGAAGAAAAAATTTTGTTGCTTGGTTCATGGAGAAAGTAATTTCTAACTTTCTCCAGTTACCTAGTTTAACATTTATTGTTTCTATTACACGGCACTAATAAACCCAACTATTCCAATTAAACTTGTAGGGAAAAGATCCCAACACAACCATGGATGACGAATTGAGATGGGTTTCCATGGGTTTTGGTCGTCGGGTCATGAAATGTGAAAAATATGATGTGAATGGTTATCGCTTCCATACAGAGGAGCACCAGAACAGTCGGCCTGATCCAAAAACTATAAACACAGGAGTGTTTACAGAAGGAGATAATAAAGTTGACTACTACGGAAGGGTCGAAAAAATATACGAGCTTACATTCGGTCTTGGGCGTGAAGATCTCAATCTCGTTGTTTTCAAATGTCGATGGTTCGACCCAGATAAGGGGCTGAAACATACGCCCTCCATTGGTTTAGTTGAAGTTAAACCATCAACCGTATATGCCGGAGCTGATCTCTTTATTGTGGCTCACCAGGCCACGCAAGTTTATTACCTGCCCTATCCATGCCAGAGAAAATACCTAAAGGGCTGGGAAGTTGTGTTCAAAGTATCGCCACATGGTAAGTTACCCGACCCAAACGATGACGATTACGACAACATAAACCCTATGACATACGAGGGAGTGTTCTATCAAGAGCAACATGATGAAGTGAACCGAAACGTTAAAGAAAACGTATGCTTGGGTGATGATGATGTGGACCAAGATGATGATGATGCACGGTGTGATGGTGAGGTAGTTGTCAATATAAAGGACATAGATATGCTTGAGAAGTTACATGATGACGATGACGACATAGATGAACCTCCACCCCCCTCAGACAATGATGATGATATGCGTGATAGTGATGATGAGACCGGTCGAGGAATGGATTGCAACAGTGATGATTCGTATGGGTTCTAGCAGAAGTATGTTTTATGTCTTTTTTATGGTTTATTAATATGCTTCTTTTGCATGTAGAATTATTAATATGTCTTTTTTATGGTCTATTATACTTACCAATTGATTATTCTTTGACAATGCAGGTGATTGAACCATGGGCAAGGCTAGTTCCAGTGGCTTGGTTGACACACTTCGCGATAAGCTGACTCGAAGAGGAAGAGCCAGCACCGTTCCCTCTCGACTACGTGACTCTGACGGGGAAAGACCCCCTAGAGGAGCAGGGGGAAAGCAACGAGGGGGAGGACGAGGAGGGGGATGCTCCTCTACAGACAGAACACGTGTCCAGAAACTGCGCTCCATCACGGACATAGGGGGCTGGCCTCGGACGTCCTCTAGTGAGGTGCCCTCTACCGGTGGCACCGCGGGCGAGGACGATGAAGACGAGGAGGAGTATGAGCAGGAGGGGGAGGACTCGGAGAGTGAGGAAGTTCAGGGTGAGGAGCGGGCGACCGAGGATAGGGAGGAGGTTGAGGGTGAGCAGAGGGCAGATGGGGACGAGGGGGAGGAGGAGGGTACGGGCGAGGAGGGGTGGCTGCGTGGAGTGGCTACCCTCCCTCGTCGTCCTGCTACTGAGGCAGAGAAGACCCTCATTATTCCGAAGGGGACAAAGTAAGTTTTATTTTGTTTCTTCAATTTTATTTTGTTTTATTTAGTTTTTTATTCTAATAAATTAACACATACTAATAATTTGATTCTTCTGCAGCAATTGGGAGATTGTTGGGGAGGGTCGGATGCCAAATGGCGTGATTACTATTCTGCTGAGGAAATATTGGCCGGGCCTGTTCAACCCGCGCCCTGATGCGGACCCGCCATGCGAGGAACGGGTGTTAGCGGTACGCTGTCATCACTATAAAGCTGCCAGGCTTTTTGACCACGGGACTCATGCTCAGGCCGTGAGGGATCGTTTTTGGGTAAGTTTCTTCAGAACTTCTCCCGTCAAATATTGTGTCCATATCATTCATAGTTCATCACTTAACTCATGACTTGTCTCATTCTGTTATATGCATGACTGTAGGAGTTCTATAGAGTTGCTGAGGGGGACAAGGCCAGAGCCGACAAGGTCTTCGAGGCGGCTGCGGCTTTGAGGCTCCGTCAGATGCCGTACGAGGCGCGCTGGGTGGCCATCACGCAGTTCTATCACACTATTCTGCGCCAGAAGATGACCAAGAGCAAAGCAAGGGCGGAACGCCCCCCTTTGACCAAGGAGCAGTACATGGACGTAAGTAGCACATCCTTCTTATTCTCACGTTTGTGCTAAATTTGATTGTTCGATCATGAAATTCCACGATTTCCTTGTTTAGGTGATTCCGGGTTGGTGCAATGGCAAGGCTGATGGATGGTCGGCGTTGGTGGATAGGTGGCTCGGGGAAGATGAATCGTTTGCGGCCACGAGCACAATCAACACGAAAAACCGAGGATCTGACGAAACACACATTCAAGGAAACCGAAGCCACCATCGCTTCAAGAAGCACAAGGTATATATATATATATATGAAACACCATTGCTTTCATTTCCTGTCACGTTGGTATGCATGTGTAGCATCTTTTTGCCGTTGCAGGAAGCCGTGTTGAAGAGGCCTATCTCACATATTGAGGCGTGGTCGCTTGGCCGTGTGCGGAAGGATCCTAAGAAGGGGGAGAGCCCTTACTATGGCAAGTCAGAGGAGCATCTGACAAACTATAAGGCATCGTTTATTGAGCGGAATCCTCCTAGTGTTGATCCCATAGCATCGGAGACAGACGAGACGGCGATGGTTATGTCTGCACACGGCAGACCACATGGCCGGTCGGGGGTTCTTGACGGCGTGTTCCAGCCCGCCATCAGTTACGTCCAGCTCCGGACTTCCAGCACTGGCGCGAGTGCGGCTAACCCATCCCGGGCACGTCCTAGTCGTTCCAAAGAGGAAGAAGTAAGCATCTCTCCTTTCATCCTCGTTCACACATTTCTTTCCTTCATGGTTATGCTGATTAGATTCATTGTGTCAAATTGTAGGCCTACTCTAGGTATGTCAAAACTTATCGTCAAGAGTTCGCTGAACATGAAGCCAAACGGGTTCGAGTCGAGGAGTACCGTGCCCAACAATTGCAGGTTAGTTAGTTTTCACCATTTATAGCCAAGCTAGCTAAATTTTGTGCTTTCACTATTTTTGACTTCCGTCTTCGCTTTGACAACTAACATGCAGAATATGTACATTTGGATGGAATCTGGCACTCGGGCTGCACCAATGGGACCGGCACCACCCAATCCTGGGCTGACCCCAGTAATGCTAACGATGGAGGAATTCTTGACACGTGGTGACGACGAGACTCCGGTTAGTACATTGCCAAACATGTCAAGCATTACCTATCATTTTTCAACAAATAGCTTGAGATCTCTTTTTAATGTCCCAACACAATGTAGGGATCAGGCCAAGCATCCTACACTCCTGGTGATGGTACTCCTGCTTCTGGGAGCCCGATGACCCCAGTTCATAACCCAGGTGGCGGTGGTTCTACCTCGTGCCGTGGATCGCCTCTTTTTGTAAGTCCCGTACTCTCAAAATGCATTTTTCATAGTTATAACATGTCCAAAGCGGCAAACTTAGAACTAGACAAGATGCCATGTTAAATGCCATCCTAAATTGTTGTGATTCTTCATTTTGTAGTGAGGAAGCTATTTGGAGATGGACTTCGGGTTCTGGCAGTGGGTGTTGCTCGTCGGCCGACGGTCTTCGATATGATGCTCTATGGTTGATATTGATGATGTGCTGGACCATATGATGCTCTATGTGATATGTAGTGGATGCTCTATGTGATATGTAATGGATGCTCTATGTGATATGTAATGGATGCTCTATTTTTGATGTTCATGCTATATTTATGCTATGTAGTGGATGCTCTATGTTTTGTTTCAATAGATGATGTGATGATGCTATATAGTTTGTGTGATGCAAATGCTGTTATATATATTGATTTTACTGTTGTGCTTATTTCATTAGGAATGCAAAATCTGGCCAAAACTATGCCTACAGGCAAACCGTAGGCATAGGCACATTGTGTTACCAGATCACGACACGTGTACATATATGCCTACGGGGAAACCGTAGGCATAGACACATCGAATTACCAGATAACGACACGTGTACACATGCGCCTACGGGGAAACCGTAGGCATAGACATATCGCATCACCAGATCACGACGCGTGTAAATATATGCCTACGGGTAACCCGTAGGCATAGACAAATCGCATCACTAGATCATGCCACGCGTAGGATTTGCCTACGGGTAACCCGTAGGCATAAGGCATCTATGCCTACGGTAGTACGGTAGGCATAATATGATGTATGCCTACGGTTTAACCGTAGGCGTTAATCGGACACGTGTCGACACCCGAGGTGTGCACGTGCGCGGACGGCACTTGACGGACGCGCCGTTAATTTGTTTCGCCGACGGGTATCTATGCCTACGGTGACCGTAGGCATAGATCATCTATGCCTACGGGATTTCTATGCCTACGGGCAAGGGAGGTATACCGACGCTATTTATGCCTACGGGTATATGCCTACGGTCACCGTAGGCATAGCCTATGCCTACGGGATTTGGCTGTTTGCCTACGGGTTTAACCGTAGGCGTATCCTGCGATTCCTGTAGTGAAGTGGACGTCGGGGCGGCGGCTCCGGATGGTTTTTGATTGAGCGTCGAGATGGCGATCTCGGGAACAATGTCAGTGACAGCTCTATGATGTGGGGCTCTATTTCGACATTGGTTGGGTGACATCCTTGTCCCGCTTGGGCGGTAGGGGTGTCGGCTCGGTCGATGCGCCTCAGAGGGGGCGGTCTGACTTTACGTCGGGGCGGCGGCCCCGGATGTGGTGCGACGTCCGTGGTCTGCGAGCGGTTGCCCTGAGCAGCGTGGGCTGCGGGCAGCTGGGTTGTGCGGCGTTGCTGCTTGAGTGAAGCGGTGCTATGTCGGGGCGGCGGCCCCGGAAGGCGGTGTTGGTTGATTGCGCTGGGCGCGACGGAGCGGTGGATATCGAGGCGGCGGCCCCGAGTGAATCTCTGTGGCGACCAGACTTTTGTGGCAACGATGATGGTGGGAGCGATGTCGGCGACGCGGCAATGGTTGCGGTAGTCGGCTCTTCTCCGGCGTGTCCACGATTTTGCCTCGGTTTGCTTGTTGTTGTTTAGTCGAAGCTGCGGCGGCGGGGCCCTGTGGTGTACGATGACTGGCTGCAGGTGGCCCGTTCGGCGATCTTCCGTGGCGCCAGCCGTGCCTGGTATTGTCCTTCTGAGCTCTCCGTCGGAGTCGGAGTTGCGTTGTCTTGTCGCAGGTCGACTTGTTGTCGATTAGGGTGGGCTTTGCCCTGTGTGTTTCAGTCTATGAGAGTGGGCTTGATCCTTGTTGTTTCGGTTTTTGCCCAGTTTTCATAATTAACTGGGCAATTCTCTTTTGCTTAATTAATAAATGAGGCAATCTTTGCCTCCGTTTCGAAAAAAAAACTGCTGGAAATTCTCCGGATGGAACAGAGTGGGTGGGAGTGAAGAGTGGCCTGATTTCCACCGTACAGCTCCAAGCGCAAACGACAAAGCACATGAACGTGGTCGCTCCGTCCGTATGAACTAACGGCGAGGAAACGGGCATGCACCATTAAATGTGGACCAGTGGTGGGCCCTGGCACTGTTCCAAAAATGATTCCCATCACGAATACGTTGCTGAATACAGCTAGTGCACATCATGAGGAGAGTTGGCGGTCCAGATTTAGGGAGCATCTGGACCCGGGAGCCAAATTGCTTTTTCGTATTTACAATTGTAATGTATGTCACTATATCTTTTCCTACAAAATTTATGTTGTATCTTGTAACAGAAGTTCTTTTGAATCAAAATTTGATAAAAGCATAAATTATATAGCATATACATATATATATATATATATATAGGACTCCTCTTTTGTACTCTTGGGAGTATGTACTCCCATCCTCAATATACCTCATATACGCACTAATTATACCTCTTTATCATTCTTAATATACTTCATTAAATATTCTAAGATACCCCAATACGAGTTTTGTTGAAAAAATATCATCTGCGACGTACTTTTTGTAATATACCTTTTTCACGTACAAACACATCAGTATATACGTAAACATTTAAAATATGTAGACTCGTATGAATTTTTTCATGAAAATCATTTTGGGGTATCTAATAATTACTAATGAAGTATATTAAAAATAATAAAGAGGTATAAAAGATTCATCTATATGGTACATAAGGAGCGGGAGTACGTACTCCCAGGAGTACACAACCATTTTCCTATATATATATATATATATATATATATATATATATATATAGTTAGTCCACCCGCAAAAAAAAGTCCACACGCATTTCTAATATCATGGTGGACATCTCTAAAGTTTATTGTCTAACAAATAGTTATTTTTTTGGACAAACATTTAAACAGTGGTATCTAGTGGGGTAAGCATGATTTGACTTCCTTTCAAAAAAAAAAAAACTGACCTGGCATTTTCGGTGAAGCCATCCATCATGGCGAGACGCCATGGTTCAAGATGTTTCCTACCTCGCGTTTTCCTCATCGGACTTGGCTTCTCTAGCGGGGGACAAAACGCCACAGACCCCATCGTTCAGGCCATGGGTAAACACCATGGTTCATGGACCGTAGCGTCTCCTATGCAACCCAAACGCCATGATGGATGGCATCACCAAAAAGGGTCACATCAGTTGTTGTTTTTTCCTGAAAGTGGGTCAAACGATGGTAAACTTTGGCAAAAGGATCGAAACAGTGAGTTTGGCCTCACCCTGTCAGCCCAGATTTTTCTACGTGCTTTTGACAGAAGGATAACTATAACAAAAGTTTAATTTAACACTATCATGCGTGAATGCACAGGCTATGGACTATAGTTCCATATATATGGACCATGAGCATGTATTTTGACACTATATGTGGATTCTTCTTGTATCAAGCACGATAGCAAGCAGACTACAAGCCGGTTGATCGTCAGTTGCTTGCAGCCTCGGCGGCAAGCCGTGCCTGGATCGTCCCGGCGTACTCGACGAGGCGGTCGACGTTCTGGAAGACGGCCCTGGCGGCGTCCAGCTCGCCGAAGCGCACCATCCACGCCGCCAGCAGCGGGGCCTTGCTGGCATCAAAGAAGCTGTGGCCGGAGAGCCTCTCGGTGACGCGCACCCACGGGACCATGCCGCCGAGCAGGACGTCGACGTACCCGACGCGGTCGCCGCCGCCGAAGAACCCCTGCCCCTCCCCCTCGGACCGCTCCCTCAGGGCCCCCTCCAGCGTCTCCACCGCCGCGGCGGTCCGACGCGTCTACTCCGCCCTCTCCTCGTCCGTCCCCGGCCGCATGACCATCCCCCACGGCGCCAGCAGCTCGTCGTCCACGAAGGCGGCCCAGAAGCGGGCGGCGGCGCGCTCGCGGGGGTCGGCGGGGAGGAGGGGCGGGCCAGCGCCGGCGGAGGAGAAGGGCTCGTCGATGTACTGCACGATGACCCGGGACTCGCAGACGGGCTTGCCGCCGTGGATGAGCACCGGCACCGCCTTGTGGACGGGGTTGGAGCGGAGGAGCAGGTCGCTCTTGCCGGCGAGGTCCTCCTCGGCGTACTCGTAGGGCACGCCCTTGAGGTGCAGCGCCAGCCTCACCCTGGCCACGTACGGGCTCGCCCAGTTCCCCAGCAGCTTCACCTCGTCTCCCCCGGCCATTTCAGTGTCGATCAATGATGGGTTGGGTTGGGGCGATGAAGGAGTATATGTAGAGGGAATATCAATGCGCGCGTCATCCTTGAGGCTTAATTATGGCGACGATTTTTCGCCCAGCACATGCTCGTGCATACTGGATCAACCAAATGAAGGGGGGTAAATAGTTTTCAATCCCTAGATAGTAACACTAGAATGTTTTTTAATGGTTTTCGAGCTAGTGGGTCTGTCCAAGGAAGCTTCCAAGCTCTGTGCCCGAACTTGCTTCGAATATATGAAACACCACTTGCTCCATAATGAGATGTCAGCCACTGAAGTGCATTTTCACTGTGATAATGAAGTTTTATTTCGACGGATGGTGGATCAAATTGATAATGAAGTGTATCTAGATGATGCCCCGCACGTTGCACCTGCTCCTGGGCGTGCGGTCAGGCAACCTCGGCAATCTCAGCCCAGATCAACTACAGTCTGTGGAACTTGACAGCACATGTTACCTGTGTGTAAATTCAGTCCAGTTTGTTCTGAATTCTGTTCATCCTTCCATTGATGAGAATGTTAAATGAAAATAAAAAAAATACATGTGAGATGCCTGAGTGCTGAGAGAGCTGAAAGTCCATGCATGTCTCTATGGCGTTCGGCTCGGGACAAACCTGTCGGTGTGCCATCTGTTTCGATGGGGTTCTCAGCCATGCTGCACAATGGTGAACTGAGAGGGTCACCTGCATTTTGCAGCTCCTAGTGTTAGTCACCTGCATTTTGCAGATGATTCTTCAATGGAGGCCTATTCAAATCTTGGTCAGGAGAAATCATCTATTCCGTTTAGTAAAAATATGAGGACTTGGCAAAGGAAGGAATGAAGAGCAGTCTGAACTCTAAACATTATGTCCAAGGGCCTTACGTCAAATATTTAGGTCTTCCAACATAGCTTTGCCTCCTCTTGACAGTCTGTGGAACCTGACAGCACATGTTACCTTTGTGTAAATTCAGTCCAGTTTGTTCTGAATTCTGTTCATCCTTCCACTGAGAACGTTAAATGAAAAAGGAAAAAAAAACATGTGATATGCCTGAGTGCCGAGGGAGCTGAAGTCCATGCTTGTCTCTATGGCGTTCAGCTCGGGACGGCCTGGACAAACCTGTCGGTGTGCCACTGAAACTGAATTGGGAAATGACTCTGTTTTTATTGTTTCTCCTTTGCAGGGAGAGAGGCATACAGGCACTCCAGCGTCCAGCCTAGGTTATATTCTCCGTGCAGTCCGGCAAGAAGCACCAAGTGCAGTTCCACCAAATCAAATCAAAAGAGATCAAAGCCAATTAGCACATGACTAGGTTGCAGATCATGCACTTGTCTCTGGAACAGAAGATAACTGGAATGCGCAACTTTCCAACAGAATTGCTCATGTAGTTGCTGTTAATTGTAACCTGCACTTTCCGTCAAATGAATTTGTGCGGTTGTAAACTCCGACCTTATCAATAGAATCAAGGTTGTCTAATTCTGGAAAGTTTGGAAGATTGTAAAGCATGTGTGACTTCTATGTTGTGATCATGAGAAAGAAATATGTCTGCTGGAAACATCTTTATGTATTACTCCCTCTGTATCAGAATGTACAACGTTTTTTTTTAAACCATCTTAGTGTCAAATAATGTTTTATATTTTGATACAGAGGGAGTATTCTGTAATTGATTGCTGAGAATGAAAAGTAAAGATTATCAAGCTGGGGACAGTAACACGGTGATGGTGATGCCTTAGACAAGATTGACATGGAAGAGCCATCAATCTTACACTACATAATCCTGAAGCACATGAAAAAAAAGGCGTTTACAACCTGCTTGTACGACGCACAACTAGAACTTGAAACAAACAGTTGGAATAGAAAGCTCCCAGAGGCATATGCACATATGGCATATCCAAACTCCAAATGTACTAGACAAAACTGTTTGAACTGGAGGCTCTCAATCATGGGGATTAGCTAGCGCAATGTGCACACACGCATATCCTTGGAAATTTACAAATGTATAATAATTTTTTAATCAGCTATAGTACTTCAGGGAGAGACCAGAAGCTAAAACATAGATGTGTTACTTTCTAGTGCCCTGGTGCCTATCAGCTACTACATTAAAAAATACTGCATCCAACATCTTCAACTTACATAAATCCTGTCTAACTCCGATCCACCGTATTGTTGAGCCCTCCAATTCCATCAAAGTGTAATTCTGCAGAGCTGGACACTATAGCCGATCCTTGCTGAACTTGAAATGGCACAAGTGTGTATTCTCCAAGAATTTGAGGCATAACCATTGTCGATGAACCTCCAGATGGTATTGTAGCTGTCATAGATGGATTTATGTTCCTAGTCGTAATAGCCAAGTCAAATGTTCTCTGCTCCAAATAAAGTCATAAAAATGACATGGATGCTCAGGCGTTTACTACAAATAAAAAGATGAGAAACAAATATACCTGAGATGTGATGCTGCTAGCTGGGCCATACAAACAAACAGGCTGCTGACTCTGTTTCAGATTGCAAAACTGTTAGCTTAAAAAATACATGAAAATAATATTGTTGAACAACTGAGAACAAGATCAGATACCGAATGTTCCATAACATGTTGTTCTAGAATATCACCCACTGATGATTTTTTATTTTTACGGGGCCTTTTCTTGTTCAAATTTGTGGAGGAAGCCTGAAATAAATGCAAAATTAGCGAGTTTTAATAAAAAGTAGCTTACGAACAAACTTAATATATGCAACAATACCTTTTGTTCAGCTTCCTTCTTCTTTTCGTTTGCTTGACAAATAAGCTTATCAAGCATAGATTGTTTTCTCGGTGAAGGAGGACATCCAGCACACCTGACAGCTATTGGACTTGGTATAGTTTTACTTGTTGTCTTTCCATTCGAAGGTGCATCTTCCCGTGTAGCAACATGTTCCTTACCATTTTCAGAACTTGAGTTGCTAGAGAATCGAATTTTCAGGGTGTGAAGCTCTTCCATCAAAGCATTGCATGAATCATCTGACATGGCGCCTATCTCTGCAACTGGGTAGAAAGAATTGCACAATCTATCAAAACGTTCTGCAGCAGGAGTGTCTTCCATGCCGCCATATGTGCATCTGATAAAGTTGTGATTTCTGTTCACATTTTTTTTCCACCGATCAAGGACGTATTGTGGAGGAACCTCCTTGATTTTCTTGTGAGTGAGCACACATAACACATGCCTACAGAGAATACCAGTGAACTCAAAGCGGCGACATGAACACTTAACTTCAAACTCTTCCTCACTGAAGTATACATGGTGCACAATATCTTTTCTCCATCCTTTATCTTCATCAATCAGCACATCCTCGGTGATTTCATATGTTTCTATCGCTCCCTCCTTTTGCATCAACTTCCGATCACAGTACATAGTTTGTATTAGCTCTTCTTGAAATTCTTTGAACTTCGAATTTGTATAGGCTGATTGAAATTGCTTCTCGATGTCAAAGTGTGTGACACGAGGTATGGTTGAACTCTTGCTTACTCGTATTTCAGCCGGGTCATTCAGCTCAAGCCTTTGCTTGACACGGAAGTCTAACTTTTTGTTGCATCTGAACCGCCGAGGTTCAAGTGGACTTAATATATGATTATGCTCCAAAATGACCGTCGAAAGATGAAACCTCCCATCAGGAGCACGGGTAATATTGATTTTAGCTTTGCATCCTGTCCCGGCTGTTCGACTTGGCTTCAACATATTTCCTGAGTTGGACTGAGTCTTACCATAGCGAGAGCAGGAAAACGTAAGGTACTTCAGTTGTCCATTATCATCACGGTTTGAGCTCCTTCTCGTCACACCAAAGCCTTTTGCTTTAGCATATGTGTTGTAGAACTCTCTCACCTCATTCTCGGTATCAAAGGACATCCCCACTTCAGGTTCTCCAAGTGATCCATCTGGTTGAGCTTCAGCACGGTCATATGCAAGCTCCACATTGCTTTTCCTTTGTTGCTTAATGCCGTCGTCATCGCTCGAAATAGACATGTCACTTGATTCTTGAACGCCGGCTATCCCATCATCCATTCCTATAAAATCATGAAAAATATTAATCATTCTCATTCAAAGGCAATATGACTAGACTAATAATATGGTAACATATTGACCTAAATACTGGCAATCTAACCATGAACTTGTGAATTTCATGCTGAACTTAACAAGATGATCAGATCAGTAAGGGTGCTCCGGTTGCGCTAACAACGTTTACACGCAAAGGCATTGATGATCTGGTCAAGAAAAGCTAGATGAAAGATGCAAAAGTTAAATAAGAACTTTGCCTGATCAGATCAGTAACAGCACCACTTACAGCCATCTCAAGAGCACAGCCATCGCATATTACAGAGTCAGACCTGACTTCACACAAACCAAACACCAGTAGTACATAGCACACAACCTATTGTATTGACCTGACCAAGGAAAGCTAGACGGAAGATGCAGGAATTGAACAAGAACCTCGCTTCCAAGCTCCCCGTCCTCGAGCTCGTCCACCCCCAACGTAGTCAGCTTCGGCACTGCCGCGGCTAGACGCGTGCGTTGGTGGCGCAGAAGATGGCGTCTAGCGGCGAGGCAGACATTCCGTCGAACAGCTGCCGCGCGTGGCGGGTGTGGACGCGGTCGCGGTGGCGGCAGCGGCCGGTGGTCTTCCTACGCCGCGTCGGGATGGCCTGAATGGTGCCTTGAGAGGTCCAGACTGGGTAGTGGGGACGAGAAAGCCCGCCGGAGTGGAGCAGGGGTGGGCCGCGGCGAGGAGCGAGAGCGGAAGGGCCGGGGCACGGGGAGCATTTCGTTTGCTACTCCCTCCGTTCCAAAATAGATGACCCAACTTCGTACTAAGTTTGTACTAAAGTTAGTACAAAATTGAGTCATCTATTTTAGAACGGAGGGAGTACCTGGTAGCCAAAGTTAATTGCACAATGGTACCATTTTTTGGAGAGTGGTGACGGATTGGTACCATTTTACGAAAAGTTCACATGTTAGTACCAAATTTCGGGCAAACCGTCGCAAAATGGTCTAAACTTCGTATTTGTATGTATTGACGCTGGAACTGACTGCCGCCCGCATGTCAGCCAACACGCTGGCAAAACGGCACGCGCCCGCCCGTTCACTAGGACCGGTCCGGCTTGGACCGGTTCGCTCTCCCTCCCTCCTCCTCTCCTCTCGTCTTCCTCCCTTCCCCTCGAACCCTAGAATCCCTTTGCGTCTCTGCGGTGATGGCAGTACCAGCGGCGGCGAAGGCTATGGCGGCGGGAACAGTGGACGCTCGGGCGGCGCTGCTTCAAGTAGTTTCGACAGCGGCGGCGACGACTTCTCGAGCTCCGCCTACTCCAGCGACGACGAGGACGAGTTCATGGAGCCAGCAGTCTTCATGGAACAACGGGTACGTCTGGCCCAGCTATGGGTGACGAACCCTAGCAGTAGCCATCAGTTGACACATGAAGTCGACGGCGTGGTGTAAAATTTTCTTCTCTTTTCCTTCTCTATTGTTATAGATTTGTTCAAATATCCATTCAATGTTACCTTGTAGTGGGGATTAGGGTTAGGGTTAGTTGCTTGTTGCCTCTGTAAATTGAAATTGGGGACCATAATTTGTTGGATTTGGGAATTAGGGTTAGGGTATGTTTCATTTTAAATTGTGGATTAGAATTTCCTGATAACTGAAATGTGAAACCGATTTGGCATTCATTTATTGCATTCTGCTAAATAATTAGTTGGAATTATCTGTTAACTGAAAGTCTGAAACATGAAACCAATTTGGCCCAGGTTGTGTTTACTGAATAGTTTCCTGTCGACTAGGGTAGGTTATACTGAATAGTTTAAATTGGGTATGATTTGTAGTTTGTATGAAGACATTTGGAATGTTAGGATGCATTTTGATGCTCAGGAAACTTTAGAGAGGAAGCTATCTAGCTCTGATGTGACATATCTGAACCTGAGAGCACTTATGGAAACCCAGGGTTTTACTATGTATGATTCATTGTATTACATGGAGTCTCCAGGAGAGCAGGGCCTAGACTTGATTGAAAATAATGTAAAATTACAGTTGATTAAGAGGGAGAATAAGCACAGTTTGGTGCTTAATGTGTTAGTTAGGGTTGATCCATCTCGTGGCAGTGTAGTACACAGTCACCAAATAGCTCCAATTATGTTTTCTGAACCTGTTGTTTATGACTTGAGAGAGCCTCTTGTTTATGTTTTTTATGAGCAAGGTGTGCTTTTTGAAAGCCAGAGTAGCTCCTCAAGTGTTGTGTTTCCTCAAGTTTTAACACAAGAAAGTAGGAATATTGTAAATCCAAAATTAAAAGATGATACGTTCATTTTGCATCATGCTTTTATGTTGATATTTATTGCATTATGGACTGTTATTTCACATTATAGTACAATACTTATGCATTTTCTCTCTTATGCAAGATTTACATGAAGAGGGAGAATGCCGGCACCTGGAATTCTAGACCGGAAAGGAGCAAATCTGAGTGGCCTATTCTGCACAACTCCAAAAGTCCTGAAAATCAACGGAGAATTATTTTGGAATATATAAAAAATAGTGGGCGAAGAAAATCCAGAGGGGGACCCACCAGGTGGCCACAAGCCTAGGGGCATGCCCTACCCCCCCGGGTGTGTACCAAGGGCTTGTGGGCCCCCTGACAGGCCTCCGATGCCCCCCTTCTACTATATGATGTCTTTTGACCTGGAAAAAATCAAGAGACTCGAGGCAGAACTTGAGCAGAACAAATCTAAGGCTTCGCTGGAACTGTTCTGTAGGTGAAACTTCCCTCTGGGAGGGGGAAATCGAAGCCATCGTCATCACAAACGATCCTCTCATCGAGGGAGGGTCAATCTTCTTCAACATCTTCAATAACACCATCTCCTCTCAAACCCTAGTTCATCTCTTGTACCCGATCTTTGTATCAAAACCTCAGATTGGTACCTGTGGGTGGCTAGTAGTGTTGATTACTCCTTGTAGTTGATACTAGTTGGTTTATTCGGTGGAAGATCATATGTTCGTATCCTTAATGCTATTTAATACTCCTCTGATTATGAAAATGAATATGCTTTATGAGTAGTTACTTTTTTTCCTTAGGACATGGGAGAAGTCTTGTTATAAGTAATCATGTGAATTTGGTATTCGCTCGATATTTTGATGAGATGTATTTTGTCTTTCCTCTAGTGGTTTTATGTGAACGTCGACTACATGACACTTCACCATTATTTGGGCCTAGGGGAAGGCATTGGGAAGTAATTGTTGGGAAACGTAGCATGCAATTTCAAAACAATTCTACGCTCACGCATGATCTATCTAGGAGATGCATAGCAACGAGAGGGGGAGAGTATGTCCACGTACCCTCGTAGACCGAAAGTGGAAGCGTTAGTTCAACGCGGTTGATGTAGTCGAACATCTTCGCGATTCAACCGATCAAGTACCGAACGTGCGGCACCTCCGAGTTCAGCACACGTTCATCTCGATGATGTCTCTCAAACTCTTGATCCAGCAAAGTGTCGAGGAAGAGTTTCGTCAACACGACGGCGTGGTGACAGTGATGGTGAAGTGATCTGTGCAGGGCTTCGCCTAAGAACTATGATAATATGACCGGAGGAGCAAACTGTGGAGGAGGATGCCGCATACGGCTAGGAACAATTGATGTGTGTTCTAGGCGCCCCGTCCCCACGTATATAAAGGAGGGAGGGGATGGAGCCATCCCTAGGCGCGCACCAAGTGGGGGGAGTCCTACTAAGACTCCTAGTCCTAGTAGGATTCGGCCCCCCTTATTCCTTCTATTGGAGGGAGAACGGGGGAAGGAGATGGAGTAGGCAAACGAAAGGGGGGCGACGCCCCTTCCCCTAGTCCAATTCGGAGTCCCCATGAGGGGGCGCGCGCCACCCCTTGTGGGCTGCCTTGTCTTCCTCCTATGGCCCATGCGGCCCATATCTTTCCCTCGGGGGGTTCCGGTAACCCCTCGGAACTCTTCCGATGTCCGAATACCATCATCCAATATATCAATCTTTACCTCTCGACCATTTTGAGACTCCTTGTCATGTCCGTGATATCATCCGGGACTCTGAACAATCTTTGGTCACCAAAAATACATAACTCATAATACAAATCATCATCGAACGTTAAGCGTGCAGACCCTACGGGTTCGAGTACTATGTAGACATGACCGCATCTCCGGTCAATAACCAATAGCAGAACCTGGATGCTCATATTGGTTCCTACATATTCTACGAAGATCTTTATCGGTCAAACCGTAATGACAACATACATTATTCCCTTTGTCACCGGTATGTTACTTGCCCAAGATTCGATCGTCGGTATATTCATACCTAGTTCAATCTCGTTACTGGCAAGTCTCTTTACTCGTTCCTTAATGCATCATCTCGCAACTAACTCATTAGTCACATTGCTTGCAAGGCTTCTTATGATGTGCATTACCGAAAGGGCCCAGAGATACCTCTCTGATACTCGGAGTGACAAATCCTAATCTCGATCTATGCCAACCCAACAAACACCTTCGGAGATACCTATAGAGCATCTTTATAATCACCCAGTTACGTTGTGACGTTTGATAGTACACAAGGCATTCCTCCTGTATCCGGGAGTTGCATAATCTCATAGTCGAAGGAATATGTATTTGACATGAAGAAAGCAGTAGCAATAAAACTAAACGATCATTATGCTAAGCTAATGGATGGGTCTTGTCTATCACATCATTCTCCTAATGATGTAATCCCGTTCTTCAAATGACAACACATGTCTATGGTTAGGAAACTTAACCATCTTTGATTAACAAGCTAGTCTAGTAGAGGCTTACTAGGGACACGGTGTTTTGTCTATGTATCCACACATGTATCAAGTTTCCGGTTAATACAATTCTAGCATGAATAATAAACATTTATCATGATATAAGGAAATATAAAATAACAACTTTATTATTGCCTCTAGGGCATATTTCCTTCAGTCTCCCACTTGCACTAGAGTCAATAATCTAGTTCACATCGCCATGTGATTTAACACCGATAGTTCACATCGTCATGTGATTAACACCCATAGTTTACATCGCCATGTGACCAAAATCCAAAGGGTTTTCTAGAGTCAATAATCTAGTTGACATCACCATGTGATTAACACCCAAAGAGTACTAAGGTGTGGCATGTTTTGCTTTGTGAGAGAAGTTCAGTCTACGGGTCTGTCACATTCAGATCCGTATGTATTTCGCAAATTTCTATGGCTACGATGCTCTGCATGGAGCTACTCTAGCTAATTTCTCCCACTTTCAATACGCATCCAGATTGATACTTAGAGTCATCTGGATTAGTGTCAAAGCTTGCATCGGCATAACTCTTTATGACGAACTCTTTATCACCACCATAATTGAGAAACATTTCATTAGTCCTCCAGTTACTAAGGATAATTTTGACCACTATCCGGTGATCTACTCCTGGATCACTATTGTACCTCATTGCCAAACTCATGGCAAGGTACACAACAGGTTTAGTACACAGCATGGCATACTTTATAGAACCTATGGTTGAGGCATAGGGAATGACTTTCATTCTCTCTATTGTTTTCTGCCGTGGTCGGGCTTTGAGTCTTACTCAACTTCACACCTTACAAATCAGGCAAGAACTCCTTCTTTGACAGATCCATTTTGAACTACTTCAAAATCTTATCAACGTATGTACTAATCAAAAGTCTTATGAAGCGTCTTGATCTATCTCTATAGATCTTGGTGCCCAATATGTAAGAAGCTTCACCGAGATCTTTTATTGAAAAACTCTTTTTAAACAATCATTTATGTTTTCCAGAAAATTATATATCATTTCTGATGAACAATATGTCATTCACATATACTTATCAGAAATATAGTAGTGTTCCCACTCACTTTCTTATAAATACAGGCTTCACCGTAAGTCTATATAAAACCATATACTTTGATCACTTTATCAAAGCGTATATTCCAACTCTGAGATACTTGCACCAGTTCGTACATGGATCGCTGGAGCTTGCACACTTTGTTAGCACCTTTAGGATTGACAAAACCTTCTGGTTGCATCATATACAACTCTTCTTTCTGAAATCCATTAAGGAATGTAATTTTGACATCCATTTGCCAGATTTCATAAAATGCGACAATTGCTAACATGATTCGAACAGACTTAAGCATCGCTACGGGTGAGAAAGTCTCATCGTAGTCAACTCCTTGAACTTGTCAAAAACATTTTGCGACAAGTCGATCTTTGTAGACAGTGACATTACCATCAGCGTATGTCCTCCTCTTGAAGATCCATTTATTCTCAATGGCTTGCCGATCATCGGGCAAGTCAACCAAAGTCCACACTTTGTTCTCATACATGGATCATATCTTAGATTTCATGGCCTCAAGCCATTTATCGAAATTTGGGCTCATCATAGCTTCTTCATAGTTTGTAGGTTTGTCATGGTCTAGTAACATGACTTCCAGAACAGGATTACCGTACCACTCTGGTGCGGATCATGCTCTGGTTGACCTACGAGGTTCTGAGTAACTTGATCTGAAGTTTCATGATCATCATCATTAGCTTCCTCTCTAGTTGGTGTAGGCATCACGGGAACGGTTTTCTGTGATGAGCTACTTTCCATTTTGAGAGAAGGTACAATTACCTCATCAAGTTCTACTTTCCTCCCACTCACTTCTTTCGAGAGAAACTCCTTCTCTAGAAAGGATCCATTCTTAGTAATAAAGATCTTGCCTTCGGATCTGTGGCAGAAGGTGTACCCAACAGTTTCTTTTGGGTATCCTATGAAGACGCACTTCTCTGATTTGGGTTCGAGCTTATCAGGCTGAAGCTTTTTCACATAAGCATCGCAACCCCAAACTTTAAGAAATTACAGCTTTGGTTTCTTGCCAAACCATAGTTCATACGGTATCGTCTCAACGGATTTAGACAGTGTCCTATTTAACATGAATGCAGCTGTCCAAAAAATAGTGGTAAATCTGTAAGATACATCATAGATCGCACCATATCTAATAAAGTACGGTTACGACGTTCAGACACACCATTACATTGTGGTGTTCCAGGTGGTGTGAGCTGTGAAATTATTCTACATTGTTTCAAATGAAGACCAAACTCATAACTCAAATATTCGCTTTCACGATCAGACCATAGAAACTTTATTTTCTTTTTGCAATGATTCTCTACTTCACTCGGAAATTCTTTAAACTTTTCAAATGTTTCAGACTTGTGTTTCATCAAGTAGATATACCCATATCTACTCAAATCATTTGTAAAGGTCTGAAAATAACAATACCCACCACGAGCCTCAACACTCATCGGACCACATACATCTGTATGTGTTATTTCCAATAAGTCATTGGCTCGCTCCATTGTTCCGGAGAACGGATTTTTAGTCATCTTGCCCATGAGGCATGGTTCGCAAGCATCAAACGATTCATAATCAAGTGATTCCAAAAGTCTATCAACATGGAGTTTCTTCATGCGCTTTACACCAATATGACTTAAACGGCAGTGCCACAAGTATGTTGCACTATCATTATCAACTCTGCATCTTTTGGCTTAAATATTATGATTATTTGTATTACTACGATCGAGATTCAATAAACCATTCACCTTGGGTGTATAACCATGATGTCTACACACGCTTCTACTCCTGTAGACTATGTTGGGCCTCCAAGCGCAGAGGTTTGTAGGACAGCAGCAATTTCCCTCAAGTGGATGACCTAAGGTTTATCGAACTCAGGGAAGTAGAGGTTGAAGATGGTCTCTCTCAAGCAACCCTGCAACTAAGATACAAGAAGTCTCTTGTGTCCCCAACACACCTAATACAACTAGGAGTTGTATAGGTGCACTAGTTCGGCGAAGAAATGGTAAAATATGGATGATAGGAGTGGCAAAGCAAAGTAATATAAATCTGTAATAAAAAGTGCAGCAAGCAAACAAGTGGTAAACGTGAGCACAAATGGTATTGCAATGGTGGAAACAAGGCCTAGGGATCATACTTTCACTAGTGGCAACTCCCAACAACATTAACATAATCGAATCACATGATATTTCCCATAAAACATGCAATGGAGACGCACCCGGAGGTCATTCCTTCGTGGTCAAGAGAGGACGAGAATTATGTAGGGCTACAAAAGCACACCTCAAAGTTCGTAGTTATCAATCTAAGGATTTCCCAATGTCACCGCGGCCATCCAAAGAGAGTCCCACAATCACCACAACATATCTAAAGGATAGTCAAAGACAAGCACCAAGAGACTCTCAATCTTCAATCAACACACAAGAGAGGAAATCACTCATGAAAATATTTTTCTAATCCATGTCCAATAGACCGCTGTCACCTTGGTCTCGGGGATTATACTAGATAAAGACAAGTGAGTACATCAATCCAATACATAGAGGAAGGGGAAACATCATGGGATCACCCTAGATTAACATAGCCTATGATCACAACGAAGATCACATCATGGGAGAGAGAGATAACCACATAGCTACTGGTAGAAACCTCAGCCCCGAGGAGGAACTACTCCCGCATCATGGAGGGAGGAAGCAACGTCGATGGAGATGAATCCGGGGGCACTTCCCCATCCCGGCAGGGTGCCGGCTGATGTCTACACACGCTTCTACACTTGTAGACTATGTTGGGCCTCCAAGCGCAGAGGTTTGTAGGACAGCAGCAATTTCCCTCAAGTGGATGACCTAAGGTTTATCGAACTCAGGGAAGTAGAGGTTGAAGATGGTCTCTCTCAAGCAACCCTGCAACTAAGATACAAGAAGTCTCTTGTGTCCCCAACACACCTAATACACTTGTTAGATGTATAGGTGCACTAGTTCGGCGAAGAGATGTTAAATGGCAAGTGATATGGATGGCAAAACAAAGTAATATAAATCTGTAATAAAAAGTGCAGCAAGCAAACAAGTGGTAAACGTGAGCACAAATGGTATTGCAATGGTGGAAACAAGGCCTAGGGATCATACTTTCACTAGTGGCAACTCCCAACAACATTAACATAATCGAATCACCTGATATTTCCCATAAAACATGCAATGGAGACGCACCCGGAGGTCATTCCTTCGTGGTCAAGAGAGGACGAGAATTATGTAGGGCTACAAAAGCACACCTCAAAGTTCGTAGTTCTCAATCTAAGGATTTCCCAATGTCACCGCGGCCATCCAAAGAGAGTCCCACAATCACCACAACATATCTAAAGGATAGTCAAAGACAAGCACCAAGAGACTCTCAATCTTCAATCAACACACAAGAGAGGAAATCACTCATGAAAATATTTTTCTAATCCATGTCCAATAGACCGCTGTCACCTTGGTCTCGGGGATTATACTAGATAAAGACAAGTGAGTACATCAATCCAATACATAGAGGAAGGGGAAACATCATGGGATCATCCTAGATTAACATAGCCTATGATCACAACGAAGATCACATCATGGGAGAGAGAGATAACCACATAGCTACACGTACGAGCCCTCGGCCCCGGAGAAGACTACTCACGCATGGACATGGTGAGGAGGAGGTTGATGATGGTGTTGATGGAGAGGTGCAGCCCCACGAGGAGGAGATGGCCGGCGGCAGCCACGGAGGCGGCGGCGGCGGCCCTTGGGGGCGCGGCGGCGGCCCTCGGGGCGGCGGCGGCCCTAGGGGGCAGCGGCTCCTTGGCCCCCCTTCTTCCTTGTGGATGGTGCTGCAATGGTGCTGGTCCTCCCCTCCAAGACGGCGGCTCGGGAGGAGGAAAATTCGTGGCCCTTGGTGACCTAGGTTTCCTCTCTTTATATAGACTCTCGGATTCCCGTCATCAGATTTTGGGCCTTAGTAAAACGGGCTTTACTCGGCCGTCCGGACTCCGATTTGGACGAATTTTATATCCAGAAGAATCGCCTCGAAATTCCCACAACTTTCGCAACTAGACTTTTTCCGTTTGGCGTCGTCTTCGGGCCGGAACGTGACCATCTTTAAAAAACGTTCTCAGACAGATTTCAGGAAAGTCAGAGTCCTACTCCAATACAACTCCTTTTGCGTTTTCGTCAATTTCCAAGTAATTCCTACACAATAAAGTGTAAAACAAGAACATTGTGCACTTTTGCAACCATTAGTAGGTTAGTCCAAATATGATCAAAAGTGTATGGAAGTGCATAAATATCATAGCAATATCACACAAAAGAGGCATGGAGCAAGCAAAAATTATAGATACGTTTTGGACCTATCAAACCATAGAAGGTTTTATTCATGTTAACAGAATAACAGTTATTCTCTGACTCAAATGAATATTTGTATTGCAATAAACATGATCCAATATTGTTCATGCTCAACGCAAACACCAAATAACATTTATTCAGGTTTAACACTAATTCTGAAAGTGTAGGGAGTGTGCGATGATAATCGTATCAATCTTGGAACTACTTTCAACACACATCATCACCTCACCCTCAACTAGTCTCTGTTTATTCTGCAACTCCTATTTTGAGTTACTAATCTTAGCAACCGAACAAGTATCAAATACCAAGGGGCTACTATGAGCACTGGTAAGGTACACATCAATAACATGTATATCAAATATACCTTTGTTCACTTTGTCATCCTTCTTATCCGCCAAATAGTTGGGACAGTTCCGCTTCTAGTGACCATCTCCTTTGAAGTAGAAGCACTTAGTTTCTGGCTTAGGTCCAGCTTTGGGCTTCTTCACGGGAGTGACAACTTGCTTTCCAGTCTTCTTGAAGTTCCCTTTCTTTCTTTTGCCCTTTTTCTTGAAACTAGTGGTCTTGTTAAACCATCAACACTTGATGCTCTTTCTTGATTTCTACCTTCGTTGATTTCAGCATCGCGAAGAGCTCGGGAATCGTTTTCGTCATCCCTTGCATACTATAGTTCCTCACAATCTAGTAGCTTGGTGGTAGTGACTAGAGAACTCTGTCAATCACTATCTTATCTGGAAGATTAACTCCTACTTGATTCAAGAAGATAAGTTTAAAGTCCGAATAGGGTCTAGCCGAACTACGGACTGTATGCAGGTGCCCCCGGCCGCCGCCCAAGGAATTTTTAGGGCATAATTATGTACTCGAGGCACATATGCTATTACCTTATGGGGCGGTCGACGGGGGCATAGCTGTCAATCTTGCTCAGGTTCATCTGAGCTGCCACACCGAGGCGTGTGCCGACCACATTTAGCTGTGTCCGCTATTGATACATTATCTAGCTTGAATAGGCCGCATTGTACTTCGGCTGCTAAGGCCGCAGTATCTTCCTCCGTACGGAGAGAGCGCTCCATATTTCCATTGACCGTGATAACGCCACGTGGTCCAGGCATCTTGAGCTATAAATAGGCATAATGCGGGACTGCATTAAAGCGGGCGAAGGCCGTCCTTCCGAGTAGAGCATGATAGCCACTTCGGAATGGAGCTATGTCGAAGAGTAATTCTTTGCTTCAAAAGTTGTCGGGAGAACCGAATACAACCTCCAATCTTAAAGAGCCTGTGCAGCGAGCTTCAACGCCCGGTATCACTCCTTTAAAGGTCGTGCTGCTTAGCTTGATTCTTGATGGGTCGATCCCCATTTTGCGGATAGTGTCCTGATATATCAAATTAAGACTAATGTCGCCGTCCATAAGGACTCTGGTTAGATGGTATCCATCTATTATTGGGTCGAGCACTAAGGCAGCCGAACCCCCATGCCGAATACTAGTCGGATGATCCCTGCGATTGAAAGTGATCGGACAGGCTGACCATGGGTTGAATTTTGGGGCAACGGACTCAACGGCATAGACGTCTCGAAGTGCGTGCTTGCGCTCCCTCTTTGTGATATGAGTGGCATATGGCATATATCATGTTCACTGTTTTGACCTCTCATGGAAATTTCTTCTGTCCCCCTATATTCGGCTGGCGAGGTTTATCCTCGTCTTCGTTATGAGGCTCCTTCCCCTTGTGTTCAATGTTTAGCTTACTGACCTACTTAAAAACCCAACAGTTATGGTTGGTGTGATTTGGCAGATTTTTCTGGAGTGCCGTGGATTTGGCAGGGCCTGTCTAATATCATGTACAAACTTGATGGACCGTCTTTGTTGCCTTTAAATGGCTTCTTCCATTGACCGGGTCTGGAGCCGCTGAATCCGGCGTTTACCGTTGTATCATCTGGGCTTCCAGTATTGTTTCGACGCTTATGTTTATTGCGTCGTGGCTTTCCATTGTCGTCCCTGACTTCAGATGTTCTAGGGTCACTGGTGCTGCTATGAGCTAACCAGCTATCCTCACCCGCGCAAAAGCGAGTCATGAGTGTAGTTAGGGATGCAATTGTCCTCGGCTTTTCCTCTCCAAGGTGTCTAGCTAGCCATTCGTCCCGGATACTATGCTTGAATGCCGCTAAGGCTTCGGCGTCCGGACAGTCGACAATCTGGTTCTTCTTAGTGAGAAACCGGTTGCAAAGTTTGCGGGCTGACTCCCCGGGTTGTTGGATGATGTGACTTAAATCGTCAGCGTCCGGGGGCCGGACATAAGTCCCTTGAAAATTGGCCCGAAAAGCGTCCTCAAGTTCTTCCCAACTCCCAATGGAGTTTTCTGGGAGACTATTTAGCCAGTGCCGAGCTGGTCCTTTTAGCTTGAGGGGTAAATATTTAATGGCGTGGAGATCATCTGCTCGAGCCATGTGGATGTGAAGAATAAAATCTTCTATCCAGACGACAGGATCCGTCGTTCCATCGTACGCTTCGATGTTCACGGGTTTAAACCCTTCTGGGAAATCATGACCCAGCACCTCATCGGTAAAGCATAGAGGGTGTGAAGCTCCTCTGTATCTTGCTATATCGTGGCGTATGTCCGATGGTTGTGATGTTCGGTATTGACCCTGAACTGGTATGTCACCGGCGCGATTGGCTTGATAGCCGCCGTCTCGTGCGGGAGCTCGGTTTCTAGGTCCGAATATAGACCTGGTCTTGCTAGCTTTTTTGTTTAGGTCCTCACGCGGATCATGCTTTCGGACTTGGGCTGCACCCTCCTCTCCTTTATGGGGTGGGGGCTTGTTTATGCCATTGCTATGGACTATATCCCGTCCGCGAGGTGGTCGGTCCGGCTTGTTGGCGGTGTTATTGTTCGTTGGGGCGGGCGCAACGGCCTCGTCGTCGAATTCGGGCAGCAGCTTGCGCTTGGATAGCCTTTGGTTTGGCCGTTAAAGCCATGTTTCTGTTCGGCGTCTAGCACCTCATTCCATCTATCATTGAGCGTGTCTTGTGCAGCTCGAAGCTGTCTCTGCTGCTTTTTTTAAGCTCCGTGCAGTGGCTATAAGCCGCCGATGGAAGCATTTTTGTTCGGAGGGTTCTTCTGGGACGGTATATTCGTCGTCATCCAGGCTAACCTCTTCTTCAGAGATCGGTTCGTAGTCACCGTCTTCGGTATCGCTGTCATCGGACTGCGGCTTTGGACTCTGTTCGTCTTCCTCTCGCTCCTCCTGCTCTATCGCTGGATCTGCGGGGTCTTCGGCTTGTTCCAGAATATCACCGTCATTAGTCGCGGTGTTGTTGTCCTTTCCTTTACGGGATTTTGCTCGGCGTTTTGGACGCCGACGCTTGGGAAGTTCTTCGGCAGGTTTATCCTCTACGGGATTGTTTTCACCGTTGCCTTCCACCTCTTTGGGTGTATCCACCATATACACGTCGTATGAGGACGTGGCTTTCCACTGTCCTGTTATGTGTCGGCTTTGATTTGTGTCTGCTTCAGCTTCGAGGTCCATCCCGTCGAAGTCTTCTGAAGCGTAGTCGAGTAGATCGGTTAGATCTTCAACCGTGGCTACCAAGTGGGTGGTGGGTGGGGAACGAAATTATTCATCCCCCTGGGTATAGCGCGGCTATTCATCAGCCTCCAGTTCGAACCGGATATAATGCGGTTGTGTGCTCTCGTCCAAGGAGAGAGATCTCAACGACCTTAACATGTCGCCAAGTGGTGAGTGCTGGAAAACATCCGCAGCACAGAATTCGGCGATAGGCGCCTGATTGGATTTGAGGGGCGCCGTCATGCGCAGTTCGGAATCAGAGACCGGAGCTAAGCCCGGGGTTCCGGTAACACAGACCTCATCAGTTGGATCCGTGTGCGGCTCCATCGCCGTAGAGTCTGCGGCTCCCGTGGTGGGGTTGATCTTCCCATCTTCGGGTGGCGCAATACGCTCTGGATCTAGGGCCAGAACTGTTGCATGTGCTATTTCCTGATCCGATGACAGAGTTAAGTCATGATCATCGTGGTGGCAGAGAGGGGTGGCCGCTGGCTTGAATCCGGCAAAGATCAAGTCTCCACAGACATCAGCAACGTAGTTCAGGCTACCGAATTTGACATGATGGTGATGTCTACTACACGCTTCTATTCCTGTAGACAGTGTTGGGCCTCCAAGAGCAGAGGTTTGTAGGACAGCAGCAAATTTCCCTTAAGTGAGTAACCCAAGGTTTATCGAACTCAGGGAAGTGGAGGTTGAACGTACCCCTTTCAAGCAACCCTGCAATCAAGATACAAGAAGTCTCTTGTGTCCCCAACACACCTAATACACTTGTCAGATGTATAGGTGCACTAGTTCGGCGAAGAGATGGTAAAATATGGATGATAGGAGTGTCAAAGCAAAGTAATATAAATCTGTAATAAAAAGTGCAGCAAGCAAACAAGTGGTAAACGTGAGCACAAATGGTATTGCAATGGTGGAAACAAGGCCTAGGCTTCATACTTTCACTAGTGGCAACTCCCAACAACATTAACATAATCGAATCACATGATATTTCCCATAATGGAGACGCACTCGGAGGTCATTCCTTTGTGGTCAAGAGAGGACGAGAATTATGTAGGGCTACAAAAGCACACCTCTAAGTTCATAGTTCTCAATCTATGGATTTCCCAATGTCACCTCGGCCATCCAAAGAGAGTACCACAATCACCACAACATATCTCAAGGATAGTCAAAGACAAGCACCAAGAGACTCTCAATCTTCAATCAACACACAAAAGAGGAAATTACTCATGAAAATATTCTTCTAATCCATGTCCAATAGACCGCTGTCACCTTGGTCTCGGGGATTATACTAGATAAAGACAAGTGAGTACATCAATCCAATACATAGAGGAAGGGGAAATATCACAGGATCACCCTAGATTAACATAGCCTATGATCACAACAAAGATCACATCATGGGAGAGAGAATTGACCACATAGCTACTGGTAGAAACCTCAGCCCCGAGGAGGAACTACTCCCGCATCATGGAGGGAGGAAGCAACGTCAATGGAGATGAATCCGGGGGCACTTCCCCGTCCCGGCAGGATGCCGGCACAGGAATTCTGGTCCCCCGAAACTTTGTGGCGATGGCGGCGGAGATCGAAATTGCTTCTGGAGAAAAGGGTTCTGGAATCAGGGTTTCCGCGACGCGAGGAATATATATGCCAAAGGGGGTCACCAGAAGCGGAGAGGGGGGCCCAGGCGCCCCCCCTAGGCGGCCAGGGGTGGGGCCGCCTGGGCTGCCCCTGGCTCCTCTCTGGCCCCACTTTGGTTTTTCTCGAAGCTTCCTGTACGCTGATTTTTTCTGTATTTTTCCCGGAATTTTTGGAGCACTTTTAATATGGGGGAAATCTGAAATAGAAAAACAGCAGAAAACAGGAACTGGCACTGTGGTGCATTGAGTTAATAGGTTAGTCCAAATATGATCAAAAGTGTATGGAAGTGCATAAATATCATAGCAATATCACACAAAAGAAGCATGGAGCAAGCAGAAATTATAGATACGTTTTGGACGTATCAGATGGCCAGGGGCGTAGCTCTCGATCTGCTTAAGGTGGCCTTCAGTGTTGGCCCGAAGCGTGAAGCCGCTGAACACGAAGAGTTGGCCGGGAGAGAAAATCCCCTCGGCATCATCGTTCCAGTTGACGACGTGATCCATCAGTCCTTCCGTCGACGACATAGTGGAACTCTCAATGAAAGCACCAATGTCGGTGTCAAAACCGGCGGATCTCGGGTAGGGGGTCCCGAACTATGCGTCTGAAGATTGATGTTAATAGGAGGCAGGGGACACAATATTTACCCAGGTTCAGGCCCTCTCGATCGAGGTAAAACCCTACTTCCTGCTATATTAGTATGGATGAATATGTGTACAAGAGTTGATCTACCTCGAGATCGTAAAGGTTAAACCCTAAGTTTAGCCTATGAGGATTGTATGATTCTGATTCTAGCCTCTACGGACTAAACCCTCTGGTTTATATACACACTGGAGGGGCCTAGGGTTTGTACATATCATCTTGTAGAGGAAGGAAAATCTACACCCGAGCCTAAAACTTGTCATTACAAGAATCCAGGAGTCCTATCCGGATACGAGAGATGATCTTCTAAAATAATCTTCATGGCCCACTAGTCCGGCCCACCAGGAGTTTATTCGACCACCTGAGGACCCCCCCCCCCCTATCGAGGACTCCCTCAATCACATACTTGATATGGTCAATGATTTACAAGTAATCTTTGGAAAGGGTCCTAGCGGACTATCTGTTTCGAATGACGCTGAGGGACGCGCACCCATGTGGAAGAAGAAATCTGTATTTTGGGACCTACCCTACTGGAAAGACCTAGAGGTCCGCTCTGCAATCGACGTGATGCACGTGACGAAGAATCTTTGTGTGAACCTGCTAGGCTTCTTGAGCGTGTATGGGAAGAAAAAAGATACACCGAAGGCACGGGAAGACCAACAACGTGTGCACGAAAAAGACGGCATGCATCCAAAGCAGTTTGAAGGTCCTGCCAGCTACGCTCTTACCAAAGAAGAGAAGGAAATCTTCTTTGAATGCCTGCTCAGTACAAAGGTCCCGTCTGGCTTCTCGTCAAATATAAAGGGAATAATAAATATGGCAGAGAAAAAGTTTCAGAACCTAAAGTCTCATGACTGTCACGTGATTATGACGCAACAGCTTTCGGTTGCATTGAGGGAGCTTCTACCGAAAAACGTTTGATTAGCCGTTGTGAAGCTATGTGCATTCCTCGATGCAATCTCTTAGAAGGTAATCGATCCAGAAATCCTACCAAGGTTAAGGAGTGATTTGGTGCAATGTCTTGTCAATTTCGAGCTGGTGTTCCCACCATCTTTCTTCAATATCATGACGCGCGTCCTAGTTCATCTAGTCGACGAGATTGTCATTCTTGGCCCTGTATTTCTACACAATATGCTCCCCTTTGAGAAGTTCATGGAAGTCTTAAAGAAATATGTTCGTAACCGTGCTAGGTCAGAAGGAAGCATCTCCACGGGCCATCAAACAGAGGATGTCATTGGGTTTTGTGTTGACTTCATTCGTGGCCTTAAGAAGATTGGTCTTCCTCAATCGCGGTATGAAGGGAGACTGACTGGAAAAGGCACGCTAGGAGCGGACTCAATAATATGTAGGGACAGACATTCTTGGTCTCAAGCACACTACACAGTTCTATAGAATTCTACCTTGATGACCCCTTATGTTGATGAACACAAGAATATTCTGCGCTCCAAACACTCGGAGCAGTAGGACGACTGGATTACATATGAACACATCAGAACTTTGGATAGTTGGTTGCAAACACATCTCATGGGTGACACCACTATTGAGTATTTGAGAATGGAGGGAGTAGGTATTGATGGTGCTACACAACGGGCTGGTGGCAAGGGCGGCGAGCCCCATGGAGAGCGGCACAACACGCTGGCTCTTCATGTGGCGACACTCTGGGCGTGTGGTCAGGCAACCTCGGCGATCTCCGAATTGCAGCGCCGAAAACTAACCGCTTGGTAGCTTAGCAGTTCCGCCTCCTCTTGACAGTCTGTGGAACCTGACAGCACATGTTACCTTTGTGAAAGTAAATTCAGTACATTTTGTTCTGAATTCTGTTCATCCTGAAGTCCGGCAAGATGTGAGATGCCTGAGTGCTGAGGGAGCTGAAGTCCATGCTTGTCTCTATGGCGTTCGGCTCGGGACAAACCTGTCGGTGTGTCATCGAAACTGAATTGGAAAATGACTATGCTTTTATTGTTTCTGCTTTGCAGGGAGAGGGCATACCGGCACTCCAGCCTAGGTTATATTGTCCGTGCAGTCTGGCAAGAAGCACCAACTGCAGGTTCACTAAATCAAAACAAAAGAGATCAAAGCCAAGTAGCACATGAGGCTGCAGATTATGCACTTGTCTCTGGAAGAGAAGATAACTGGAATGCGCAACTTCCCAAGAGAATTGCTCATGTTGTTGCTGTTAATTGTAACCTGTACTTTCCGTGAAATGAATTTGTGCTGTTGTAAACTCCGACCTTATCAATAGAATCTATCTTAGTGTCAAATAATGTCTTATATTTTGATACGGAGGGAGTATTCTATACTTGCTTGCTGAGAATGAAAAGTAAAGATCATCAAGCTGGGGACAGTAGCACGGTGATGCTGATGCCTTGGACAAGATTGACATGGAAGAGCCATCAATCTTACACTACATAATCCTGAAGCACATGAAAAAAAAAAGGCGTTTACAACCTGCTTGTACGACGCACAACTAGAACTTGAAACAAACAGTTGGAATAGAAAGCTCCCAGAGTCATATGCACATATGGCATATCCATGGCAAACTCCAAATGTACTAGACAAAACAATTTGAACTGGAAGCTCTCAATCACGGGGGTTAGCTAGCGGCAATGTGCACACACGCACATCCTTGGAAATTTACATATGTATAATAATTTTGTAATCAGCTATAGTACTTCAGGGAGAGACCAGAAGATAAAACATGGATGTGTTACTTTCTACTGCCCTGGTGCCTATCAGCTACTACACTACAAAATACTGCATCCAACATCTTCAACTTACATAAATCCTGTCTAACTCCGATCCACCATATTGTTGAGCCCTCCAATTCCATCAAAGTGTAATTCTGCAGAGCTGCACACTATAGCCGATCCTTGTTGAACTTGAAATGGCATAAGTGTGTATTCTCCAAGAATTTGAGGCATAGCCATTGTCGATGAACCTCCAGATGGTATTGTAGCTGTCACAGATGGATTTATGTTGCTAGTGGTAATAGCCAAGTCAAATGTTCTCTGCTCCAAATAAAATCACAAAAATGACATGGATGCTCAGGTGTTTGCTACAAATAGAAAGATGAGAAACAAATATACCTGAGATGTGATGCTACTAGCCGGGCCATCAAAACAAACAGGTTGCTGACTCTGTTTCAGAATGCGAAACTGTTAGCTTAAAAAATACATGAAAATATATTGTTGAACAACTGAGAACAAGATTAGATACCGAATGTTCCATAACATGTTCTAGAATATCACCCACTGATGATTTTCTATTTTTACGGGGCCTTTTCTTGTTCAAATTTGTGGAGGAAGCCTGAAATAAATGCAAAATTAGCTAGTGTTTATAAAAAGTAGCTTACGAACAAACGTAACATATGCAACAATACCTTTTGTTCAGCTTCCTTCTTCTTTTCGTTTGCTTGACAAATAAGCTTATCAAGCATAGATTCTTTTCTCGGTGAAGGAGGACATCCAGCACACCTGACAGCTATTGGACTTGGTATAGTTTTACCTGTTGTCTTTCCATTCGAAGGTGCATCTTCCCGTGTAGCAACATGTTCCTTACCATTTTCAGAACTTGAGTTGCTAGAGAATCGAATTTTCAGGGTGTGAAGCTCTTCCATCAAAGCATTGCATGAATCATCTGACATGGCACCCATCTCTGCAACTGGGTAGAAAGAATTGCACAATCTATCAAAACGTTCTGCGGCAGGGGAGTCTTCCATGCCGCCATATGTGCATCTGATAAAGTTGTGCTTTCCGTTCACTTTTTTTTTCCACCGATCAAGGACGTATTGTGGAGGAATCTCCTTGATTTTCTTGTGAGTGAGCACACATAACACATGCCTACAGAGAATACCAGTGAACTCAAAGCGGCGACATGAACACTTAACTTCAAACTCTTCCTCACTGAAGTATACATGATGCCCAATATCTTTTCTCCATCCTTTATCTTCATCAATCAGCACATCCTCGGTGATTTCATACGTTTCTATCGCGCCCTCCTTTTGCATCAACTTCCGATCACAGTACATAGTTTGTGTTAGCTCTTCTTGAAATTCTTTGAACTTCGAATTTGTATAGGCTGATTGAAATTGCTTCTCGATGTCAAAGTGTGTGACACGAGGTATGGTTGAACTCTTGCTTACTCGTATTTCAGCCGGGTCATTCAGCTCAAGCCTTTGCTTGACACGGAAGTCTGACTTTTTGTTGCATCTGAACCGTCGAGGTTTAAGTGGACTTAATGTATGATTATGATCCAAAATGACAGTCGAAAGATGAAACCTCCCATCAGGAGCACGGGTAATATTGATTTTAGCTTTACATCCTGTCCCGGCTGTTCGACTTGGCTTCAACATATTTGCTGAGTTGGACTGAGCCTTACCATAGCGAGAGCAGGAAAACGTAAGGTACTTGAGCTGTCCATTATCATCTCTGTGTGAGCTCCTTCTCGTCACACCAAAGCCTTTTGCTTTAGCATATGTGTTGTAGTACTCTCTCACCTCATTCTCGGTATCAAAGGACATCCCCTGTTGAGGTTCTCCGAGTGATCCATCTGGTTGAGCTTCAGCACGGCCATGTGCAAGCTCCGCATTGCTTTCCCTTAGTTGCTTAATGCCGTCGTCATCGCTCGAAATAGACATGTCACTTGATTCTTGAACGCCACCGATCCCATCATCCATTCCTCTAAATCATGAAAAAAAAAACATTCTCATTCAAAGGCAATATGACTAGACTGATAATATGGTAACATTATTGACCTAAATGCTGGCAATCTAACCATGAACTTGTGAACTTCATGCTGGACTTAATTAGACGATCAAACCATTAACGGTGCTCCGGTTGCGCTAACAACGTTTACACGCAAAGGCATTGATGATCTGGTCAAGAAATGCTAGATGGAAGATGCAGAAGTTGAGCAAGAACTTTGCCCGATCCGACAAGTAACAACACCACTTGCAGCCAACGCAAGAGCACAACCATTCCACGTTACAGAGAGCCAGACCTGACTTCGCACACAACCTATTTCATTGACCTGATCAAGGAAAGCTAGACGAAAGATGCAGGAATTGAACAAGAACCTCGCCTCCTAGCTCCCGTCCTCGAGCTCGTCCACCCCCAACGTGGTCTGCTACTCGGCTTCGCCGGCGGCGCGGCGCGGTGTACTGTGATGGGCGGCGCCGCGCGGTGACACTGTGGTGGGCGGCGACGACAGCGGTTTAGGCAAGCCTGTTTTTCTGCCGTAGAAATCTCGCTCAGCGATTAGGGCGAGCGAAAGCAGGAGGCGGGCGATCTGGTCGATCTGCGAAAACCGAGCTGCTTTTCTGGGGGGTTTTTCCTAGGTAAAATAGCGGCACTTTATCTTTTTCCATTTTCCCCCCTTAATCGTTCACCGATGTGACCTCTGGATTCTGAGAGCCGGCATCAGGAGGGCCATTATTCATTTATATTCAAAACAAAAAAAACTTGTGTCCATGGTATGAATTTCATAGGAGAAATTAACAAACTGCCAGAGAAAGAGAAATTGAATAAGAGGCAGGGCAGGGCAGGGCCGGGCGTTGGCGCACCTCGGGAACGCCACCGGGCCGCCGCCAAAGAAGCGCGCTCGCACTGGGGCAAGGACGGCGCTGCCGCGGCTAGACGCGCGCGTTGGTGGCGCAGAAGATGGCGTCTCGCGGCGAGGCCGGCATTCCGTCGAGCAGGTGCCGCGCGTGGCGGGTGTGGGCGCGGTCGCTGCCGCGGCAGGCGGTCTTCCTACGCCGCCGCGTCGGGATGACCTCAACGCTGCTTGGAGAAGTCCAGACTGGGTGGTGGAGACGCGAAGGCACGCCGGACTGGAGCAGCGGGGGTGGGCCGCGGCGAGGAGCGGGAGCGAGAACGGAAGGGCCGAGGCAGAGGCACGGGGAGCATTTCGTTTGCTACCAGAAGCTAGCACAGTGGCCGCAGAGCCAAGAAAGCGCTTTTTTTTTTCGAGTAAATTGGCTTTTCTGTTGATAACCACACTTTATGAATGTTACGGAGAAAAAAATGTTTAGGGTATTAAGGATAGCTGGCAGATCAACTTATTTCCCTAAATATGATCCTTTTCCCCCCAAAACTTACCCCTAGCAAAAAGCCCCGCTGCCTCCTACTCACTCACAGCTTTTCTGTCAACCCCGAAACCGCTACCATTGTCCTTACCGTCGGTCATCCCTTCTCCGATGACCGGTGAAACGAAAAATACGTCCACATCGCAACCTAAGACACCATCATCGACGTCGGAGACCAACCCGAGGCCACAAATCTGACGTTGTTGCCACAGAAATGGCGGCAGCAAGGGGGGACAACACATCTTCACTGGCAGCTGTCGGCAGACGCTCCACCACAACAACCGTACCGCCCTTGCCCAAGCTGACCGGCAAGATCGACCAAGGCGGTGGGCAACACGGTGCCGACAGGGAAGATAAAGAAGACTACATCCACCCCAATGATTTCCCCCAGACCTGTCGTGGTGTGGGCGATGTGGCCTATGCAGTCGTGCCGTCACTCCCT
This sequence comes from Secale cereale, assembly GCA_902687465.1. Classification (NCBI taxonomy): domain Eukaryota; kingdom Viridiplantae; phylum Streptophyta; class Magnoliopsida; order Poales; family Poaceae; genus Secale; species Secale cereale. The sequence goes on along the minus strand of LR738712.1, from coordinate 695,850,094 downwards.
TCACCTTCGGTGACGGATTCGGCTGGTACCACGAGCGACATCAACATGCTCGGGTGTGGCTAGGTCTCGATCGAAGTCTCAATCAAGTCGCTATGCAAGATCAAAGGAATATATCATCGACTGAGACTTCAGTTGACAGAGATTTGAAAATGCCCACAAGGTTTTAAAAAAAAATATCATCCTTGGTTTGTTTGCTTCACAAAGTGATGCATGATAGGGGGTCTGCTAGACATCCTCTGAGAAAGGCTATTTCAGCCGTCAAAACAAGAGTTCCGTTCAAGAAAAAAAGCTTCATTTACATGTTTCCACCCCCCATGAAGTCGGCAGAGCTATGCTTTATTTTCACTTGACCAACTTAGAGAAGTCAGTAGTTTGTTGAAAAGCCTACAATCTTGCACAACCACGTGGAGGACACTAGACAAGCCAACATTTCTCTTGGCCAAAAGCAAATGGAACTGGCATGGGGTTTCGGAATGCAAATCCACCCCTAGAACCAGAACGAGTAAGCTTTGCTTTCAGGAGGGTTCGAGTCCAAGAAAAATGTTGGGGACAGAATACATCATTGCACAGGGCAGAGAACATGATGAGATCTACAGGCTAGAATAGTATGGCCACTGAGCAAAATGTTAAACAGTTACAGCACCGTGCTTGAAGGGCAGGCTTACAACACAAGGTATTAGTCTCAGAGATGAAAAACATCATACAACATGTCACGTCAAAGTTACACGTCACAGAGCTCTCTATTCAAAACTGAGCAGAGCCCATTGCAGGTTTCGATACGCCAACATAGGGCAGAGAGGGCGTGCTAAGGTGGCTACGACTACGAGAAGGTGTCCTCCCTGTCCCCCTCGGCGACCTCGCCCTCCTCAATGTTGCTGAACTCCAGGAAGTGCGTCGGCCTGTGGTCCTCATGGTAGAAGTCGCGGGGTGTGCCCAGCTTCATGCTGTACTTCATCTGCGGGTCGTGCTTGACTCCCATGAAGTTGTAGTTCCACGGAGCGTTGTCCGGAACCTGGTGGGAGACACATAAGTGAAGTGAGCACTCCGAAAATGAGTTGCCTCTAAAGAACAATTTGCAAATATTAATCCCGTTAAGATGAGTACACATACCATGTAGAATCCAAGGAAGCGGTCGCTGAGAAGCATCTGGACCTTCTCGTAGTGAGTTGGGAGGTACCCTTGTGGGTTGCTACCGTTGTCCTTGTTGCCGCGGGCCCACTCATAACCACTTGGTGTCAATTTGTATGCAGTCAACGAGCACGATCCTGGGGTGAAGCTGCAGGTCAAAATGATGCACTTCTCACCATCCCACTGCTTGTTGTTCTCCAAAATTTTAGCATGTGATGTTAAATCCTGCAAAGCACAGCAGAACGAACAGTTCAGTATATGAGACTCACATATCATACCCAAAAGAGGCACCACGCAACTGAAATGTGCAAGAAACAACAGAATACAGTTCAGTAGCGAGACACTGGCTCACAGGCAAAAAAATACTCCTACAGAATGTGCCAAAAACAACAGAACCAACAATTCAGCACTGAAACTGTCACGGGCAAAAAAAACTCGCTATATAAAATGAGCAAGATTCAAAAGAACCAACAGCAATAAATTTTACGTACAGTGCATTGTGGGTTGGAAAGATTAAATTATGTATAACATGCAATTTAATATTCACATTCAGAATTCAAATGTCACAAAGGAGACGATTAACCGCTCATGGAAAGACATAAATCTGCTTGATCAGACATTATAGAATTGTGCACTGAAATTCAGCTGCTTACTTGAGATTTTGGATAAGAATCACATGGTTAGGTTTGAAGATACAGATGGTAGGAGACAAACCTGAGGTGATAGCTGAGGAGCTTCATTCGGCTGGGTATGCATCCATCCCAAGGGCTCCAAGTCAGCAAGGAACTCATGCTCTGGGAGATTCGCTGGCAAAGTCACCATCTGGTGAGTTCCATGCTGTGGGGGAATGGATATGCATCTGATCTCCTTGACTTGGGGATTATCCTGTGGGCTCAGCCCATACAGGAAACCTGCAACCTGTGTCCGTAGATCTGCTATGCATATGAACTTCTTCAATATATTCTTTGGCATGATGTAAGTATAGCCAGTCTCCTGTACACATAATACAAGCAGTAAGTAACCATTGGACAATTGTTATTTGGTGATTTTATGGGTAAACCGAAGAAAAGAAATGGCAGTACTGACCTTTATATCATCCGAGTTAACATAAATGTGGTTGACACGGAGATACAGGTTCGTAGCAGAGATGGCCCTGACACGCCAATCTGTCTTCGATGCAAACGCTGCTTGCTCATACGGACTGGTTGTTGTGACAATGAGCTCATCTCCATGCACATTGACTGTCCTTGTTGTCTGTGCAGTTACCTGATTTGTCTCCCGGGACTGCAAATTCAAGCAAATCCAAGAATGAGGAAAACTGGCACAATTACTATGCATAGAAACTAGACACAAAGGCTGGTATAAAAGTTTACCTGTTTCTCAATCTCAGCTATCTGTTGCCTCTGCTGTGATGGTGGAGCTATTTCAGCACCAAGTATTATATCACGAATCTCAGATTGCGTAAGTGCAGAAGTATTAACGTTGTTTTTCTTCGCATAATCAGAAAGAATGAGATCCCTGAGAGCACATTCAACCTTCAGCCACTGCTCGTCGGTCAAAGATGGCCAGATATGATGTGGTTCCGTAACAATTGTCTTGTCAGGCTTCAGCAACATCTTGGCCTTCTCATTATTGACATGTAATGCTCGTAATATAAGCACAAGACGAGAGAATGCGGTGTAGGACGAGATACTTTTCAGCCAGTCATCGTATATGTTATAAAGAACCATCTGCGGTTCCGTAGCCTTGAGAATAAGATCACCAAACTTCTCGATCTTCAAGCAAGCTTGGAATGGCAGCTGCAACTCACTGCCCTTGATAACAATGTTAGGGAAATCAAGCAGATGGACTTCCAATGGATCCAACATACCCTTCCTTGTCACAATAATTTGCTTTGGCTGCTCTTCTACAGGAAGAGACCGAACTAACGCAGCAACCTCCTCGGCAGTTTTCCACTTGGCCAGCTGCCCTAGACGCTTTTGTCCTGCCCATACACTTGTGTGGATGACCTGCAGATTACAATCCATTTTCATTTAAGTCTTCCAAGTTGTGATGCTGCGCAGTTATGCAGTAATTGCAACAAAACTAGAGGTAAAAGCAAAAGAAAAAGAACAAACCTTCAGAAATAGTTGACCAGTCCTTGGATTGAAAATAAAGATAGCACCATTGATAGGTTTGGTGGTCAGGTTACCCTCGAAGGTTTTGTGAATAGTAACTCGATAGACATTCGTGTCATCCACAAACCATATGATTTGATTACTGAATATCTCTCCATAGTTCTGTGAAGACAAATATGGCTCGGTGGGTTCAGATGAATACAACTGAAGACCCTTTCTTATTCTCTCCCTCAGCACATACAGAGCAGGATTTGACTGTCAAAAGAGAAAATAAACAAGAATGTCATTTATCAAACAAGACAAAAACATTACTACAACACAGATAAAGCAATAGAGCTAGATATGTTACAGTTAGCATGGTTATTACCTTCATGATCTTGTTCATTGCTTGCTGGAGCAGGGGCTTTGACCCAGGGAACCAATTGCCAAAAGCAGAGTGCAAATTGTAAGCTAGATCAAGTCCAATCATCACTCCTGCAATAAATATTAATCAACATTACGCACAGAGGATTCAGACAAGGCAAGAAATTGAAAGTTAATGCATACTCAAAATCATACCAGTCGGAGAAGGGTAGATGGACATATTATCTGTCGTGTAGTCCATAAATTTTGCTCTTGTATAACGTTCTATGTCATGTGAATCGTAGTCTCCCCATCGTAGTTGCACATCAATCCAGTACTTGTTACTCGCTTTCTGATCAAAGACATCCTTTGACTCGGAAACTAAGCTTGGTTTGGACATCTGCCACCTATGTGCAGCAAAAAGGAGAACATCTGCACATGAACTGTTCATCTTGTAACTCTTCCTGGGATGTATTGTCTCCTTCTGTACTGTCTCAATCTCCAATGCATCCAACTCCTGATCCAGAACTTGGCAAAGATCCATAACAACACTTTCATGGACCTTCTGCCAAAGATGTGCACGGAAAATCTGAATCAGAGAGATCTTCAGGGTTGGAATTTTACCATGCATGAATATCCCTGTCAGATCTAGCTGAACCTGGAAACCAACATATACATTTGCACGATTAATGGTTGGCGACCACCAAAGGGTAAATCTTCTGTTGGGGATTTGATTAAGCCCAGAACGCTGTGCATTTGTCAGCTTTTTGTACTTCATTGATTCCTCGAAACCTGAAGCCTTCTCCCAAAACAAACCCTCCCAAGTAGGGAAATATGTTCCTTTAAATAAGGTATGCTCCAGGATACCTTCCACACCACCAAGTGCTTGGATGACATCAGTTCTGTAGTTATTCAGATTCCACAGCTTTCCATCATGTCGCTGATGTGTCCACCAGAATGGGTTCTGTTTCAGCACTTGATACTGCTTAAAGTCTGTCCGCACCCTCCACCCTTTGTCGTAGGCCAAAGTGTGGCGGTCTTTCTGGAATAAAGTGTTGATACGGGGTATGCCTCTATCCCATGAATCTTCCAGATCTTCAAGTGTTAAGCGCCTATTCTGCGATTGTGCTTCCTGCCTCTTCAAAGCATACTCAGCCCAAACACGCTGAGAATCAATGAACTCGCTCTCCCATGGTTGGATGTAGCGATACAAGTTGGGGATAAGCTGGTCCTCTTCATGACTCATACCACTTCGAAAATGTGTAACACCAACATCTGTCTGTTTGCTATACCTAAGATCACTCTGTGGTATCAAAATGTGACCCATTGACAACATACCCAAACCTCCAATTTCCTTGGGTGTATAGAAGATAACTGGTGGAAACCTGCTAGGCATCTTTGAGTTCAGGCCAATCTTTATGCGAGTCTGGATCTTGTTTTCACATTTTACAAGCAGATCCAGTAGTTCCTGTGTATGAACAGTTGCTTCACGGAAATATGTCATGAGGCCAATGAGAGCAGTGTTCCACTTGTTGACTATCTTGGTAAATGTCGTTGACCCTGATGACATAAGGATTTGCCTGACACGGTTCTCAAACACCTTCATGTGTTCATCATCAACCCTCAAAAATGCAATAGCTGTCCTTTCTTTTGTCTGCTCATTCTGCAAGTTCCATACTCCATCCTTTGTGTTGCTGAATGCCTCCTGAGTCATACGTATCTTCGGCAGTATACGGACCTCAAACCCAGACATGCTAAAGAGCAGGTTTGGGTTATCCTTGCTGTATACAGAGACAAAGCCATTCTCCCATTCTAATGTAGTAATGCTCCTTGGCAGGCGATTCTTCATATCCCAAAATACACTTCTTCCCAGATTAACATCATGCTTCATGAGCCTCATTCTTGCATCTCTAGGCCAACATTTCTTGTTGTTGTAACCGACCATGTTCTCATTATTAGGATCAGGATGCTCTGTCAAGTACCGCTGAATCAAATCCCTTGCCTCTTCATGAGTGAACCGGAACATTATATGCACCTTATCGATATATCGTGAATACAGCCTGATGGGATGCCTTGTCTCAACTTTAGTGTCAGTATATGTAAGGAACTCATTTGGCATCTGAGGCGGCCCTGCAATCTCACTAGCTCGTGTTAAACCAAGAAGTAGGAGATCCAGCACCAGCCCATAGTACTGCACAATAAAAGATGCAAACTGAAGACCTCGAATAAGCCCATAAGAATTTGTGTGACTCATATCCTTGTAAGACAGCACAACATTGTTCTTTGCAGTGACATAATCAGCAATGTTATGGTCCAAGACCAACCGAAGAAGCCTGTTCAACAGAGTCAGATCAATTTTTTCAAAGAACTTCTCAAACTTTGTCTGCAGCATCACAACACACTGCCCATCGCTAGTGTCCCATATGTCCTGCAAATTATTTATACCTTGGCACCACTTGTAAACAAGTAGAGGAGGTGGTTCTGAATCAGCAGGCTTTACCCAATTTGGGAAGAGGTGGCGTTTGTCGCCTTCATACCACAAGTATTGGTCAAGGTATGCATCAGTAATTTTCTCAAGAGGCTCAATTTCATATACCGGGATCAGGTAGCTGTACAGATCCATAAACTCAATACCAACTTCTTTAAAAGCACGCTGAGTAAGAAGATGCCGTTTTATCCTTGACAAAGCTTCATGTGGATTATCATATGCTTGCTCTATTAAACCCAGTTCCTCTCGCTGCAGTTGATTTAATCTTACTGCCACGCTGTATGACTCTTTTAGCCTTTCCAGTGCCAATATAAGAAGTTTGGTATCATGCTTGTATGAGAGTGGGGGAAATGGAATTGGTGAGAACTTCCTTGACTCCAGCCAATGGACCGTGGTTGTATAAATAGCAACTGCTTCTTCAGGTGTCACATATGGCCCATCTTTCAAATAGTTGTGTTGCCTCTCTTGTTCTGCCTTCAGCCACAAACGAGTTAACCTTCCAAGATTTTTGCGGCAGACAGTCTTGTCAACTGTAGCACCACGCCGGATACGCTCACGATTGTAGTGAGCGACATTTGTCCACCAATCAGCCTTGGACTTCACATAACGGAGTATCATGTTCTCAATAGGAACTGGCAGGCCAGGGACCTTCCAGGGGATATTTGCCTTCCAGCAGCGCCATGCCTCACTAAGATGCTGCAGTATAGTCCTGGCCTTGTTTTGCTTGATGCCCTCTGGCATAGCATCAAGGACATCATGCATAACTGCAGCTCGAAGTTCCAGATCAAAGTGAGACTCGACACGTTGCTTGGTTACTGTTTTAGCAACTCCTTTTGAATGGCGACCTTCAAACTGCCTGGCCAGCAAATTACCTAGCCACCTTTCAAGCAAGGGCACAATACCACGAAGGAAGAACAGCCACACTCTCCACATAGGAGCCCAAAAACCACAGCCAGGTCCTTTTCCAACAGGACCAGTGTTGAAACGATAGTATATCAAGTGCTTCAGATCTTTGCACATCCTAATTTGCCGCATCAGACGATACTTGTATCTGTACATACCGGTCAACTGACCAACATGGGAGAATATGTATTGCAGACCATCAGCCAACTGAAAGGCGTCAACATTTCCCAAGCGAAACTGGATGTTTGCATCAACAACCAGCTTCGTAAGTCGCAGAATCTCACGACACAAGTGGAAAGCATTTCCAAAACGAGATTTCTTTCTCTCTTTTGTTGTGAGTGTCTTCACAGGCTTCAAATTGAAATTGTAGTCCAAGTGAAGATAGTTCAGATTTTTCCGGTGAATCAACAAGTTAAGCATGTTATAGCCCTGTTTGCAAACTTGCAGCCCAGCTTCTGCCCAATCAAGCTCTGTACTTTGGAAGAACTTCGTTGCTTGCAGTGAACGGAACAGATGTTTCTTCTTCTGTGCTTTAGGAGGCCTATGATGTAGCTCATTGAGCACATAGCACTTTAGCAGCTTCTGGTAGCTCACCCGGACCTTAACTGGATACGCTGGTGGACTGCAAAACAGATGTCGATGCAACATGAGACGAAAGCATACCAACGAAGAAAATATGGTAAGGGATTGCTATTTGTTAACTCGTTGTAGTACTTACCAGTGCTCTTTGAACCACTCAGATACAAGAGGGATATCCTCAGCACGGCGTGTTCTACCAGATCTCATGTTAAAAGGCCTTGGAGCAAAAAGCAATGAAATGCCGGCAGCTGTCGTGTCAGTGTAAAGTGGAGTTCGGTTCAAAAGAGGCTCCACACCCTCAGGGAGACTAAAGTCATCTTCATCGTCATCTTCACTTGCTTTCTTCTCCCGACGATCAACCTTGTTGGTTGAAGTGATCGGATTTATCAGAGGATCATAATAAAATGCAGGCAGATCTGGATCCTCTGTCTTGATATACATTATCATAGGAGTATGATATATGCAAAGTCTCACTTTCCTTGGCCTGTTATTGTACAGGTGGGGGAACGCAATTCTGTACTCAGTCCGAAGTGGTTGACGGATGATGAGTTTATTGATGTCATTAAATTCATTCCAGTCCTCATCCCCCTTCTCCATATCACGGTACAATGGCTCAAACTTTGGACCACCTGCAAATGAAAACTTTAATATCAGTGACAAGAAACCATAAGTTGTAGACCAAATATACAAATGTGTTCCCTGTTTTGATAAAGCATAAGAAAATACATCGAAGAAATTACAAGCAATGGTTGCTTATGTTTTCATAATTTTCATAAAACCTTGGAAGTATTCAGATACCTGGTGAGAAATTGTTTTATTTAATCATCAAATCAAAAGCTACAACTATTATGCTAATCAATGTATTGTGGTAGTATTTTTGAACTTGCTACATCAAACTTGCTCACAAAAGAAGAAGGTAAATCTTGTTACCTGGGATGCACATGTTAAGTGCTTTGGCAGTAAAGAAAGACTCCATGTCAAACAAATAGAAATAATTCCGATCAGTCAAGTCTGACAGAAGTTGACCAGCAAGGCGATAAAGTGTTGCCATTATGGGAAGAGACAGATTCCACTTCCTATAGCTGGGACCATTTATAAATGTGGTCTTCACGAGGGGATTGTGATCATAAAACCAGTTATACACAGCTCCATCTTCCTCTGGGTCCAACTCCAATTGTATAGCCTCCAGTGGTTCAACGTCCAACAAATTATCAGCATAATCCAGCGGAGGTTCCTCGTCATCAAATGGAGGAAAGCGCATTCTCTTGAAATGCCGCCTATCTCTCTTCTCCCTTCGCATCATGATCCACATAGAGCCCCACTGTGGAAAAACACATAAGGGATACATTGTAAGCATAAAAGGAATGAGGAGTAATGAGATAAGAGATAAAAGGGACGAATAGAATAAAGAAGAATCAAGTCTAGATCATCACCTGCGCCAAGTAAATGGGCTCAACTACCCATGGGATCTCATTTACGAAGGTTATGGCGCCAGTGATATGGTACAAGATCTTAACATCGCGAACCTGAAAACAAGAGTTATATTAATCTATGGCCGTGAAACAACAGCTAACCGCAGAAACCATAAGATTATCAGTGTTCAATATCAAATGATCGCAACTGAAGGGCTTACTTGTTCCCATGGCATCGGCATATTCTCCAGTAGTTTGTAAACAGCATGAGGCACAAATTTGAGTGCTCCAAGATAAACACGCTTGTCATGCCTGTACTTCTTTGAAGACATGTCGCCATGGTCCCTGTTCAACAAGACAGATGCATAAACTCACTGAAACGTAGGCAGATCCCAATCTAGAGCATGGGAAGGTTTACAAATGTTGAGCTACAGCAACTAGCACATCATCAACAATTAAACATATCAAGAATCCTGATTCCTGCAATTTACAGTTTGAGCCAGTGGCAAATTAACATGTTCACCATAAGTAGAGGATAAATATAAAAAATATCATAAATCCTAATTTCCAGGATCTAGAGCAGTGACCACAAATCGTAAGCAGAAACCACAGCAAGCACATGATGCTGGGTGGAAAATAACATGGGTAAATCGAAACCTAAGTAAGCACTACCGAATCACTCACAGTCATGACCATAAACCCGTGCACGCACCACCGCTAACTTCAGTAGAGACGCCTATCACATCCATCCATACATACCACTAGTTCAAAGCAACACACGCCTACGGAACGACCTAAGACCATAAGCAACCACTACTAAGCATCACAGCCCGCCATGAGCGCCAAAGGACCAAAACCTAGCCGCGGGCAGCAAGGAAAACACGAAACATCCCAGGGGCGGGGCGGATCTGGAGGTTCCGTACCTGATGATTTTGCGGACGTGCTCGGGGGGCATGTCCTCCTTCTGCGCCTCGACGAAGCCGAACTTGCGCTTGTCGCCGTAGCGCTTGGAGTTGAGCTGGTGCCACTTGCGGGCCTTCTCGACGAGCTGCGCCTCGAGCTCCGCCGGGGTGAGCGGCTGGCCGGCCTGCGGGGGCGCGGCGGCCGGCGGGGGCGGGGGCGGGGGCAGGCCCGCGCCGGCCGTGCCCGGGGGAGGGGGCGCGGCCGCCATGGGCGGCAGCGGCGGCGGCGGCCCGCCGTTCCACATCGGGCGGCGGTGGCGGCCTCCGCTGCTGCTGCGAGGGTTTTGAGTCTCTCGGGCGAGACGGGTTGGGGTTCGACGGGATTTTTTTTAGAATGAAAGGGGGGAAAAGAAGAGGAGAGGAGTAAACCGAAGGGAGGTGGGCGATGCCTCCAGATTTTTATAGGTGGGGCTTGGCTGCAGGCTATGGCGGTGTGGCGGGGAGATTCGAGCCGACTTTGGTGCGACTGGGCCGGGCTTTGGTTCTCGAGTCGGCTGTGTGGTGGGCTACACGGGGTCTTTTGTTCACGCTTTTCCTTATTTCTTTTTCTCGTTCCCCTCAAAAAAATAGAGCGTTTATAGACGCCGGCGCACCGGCCGAAAGTTTCGGCCGGTCTAGCCCAGGCCGTTGGATGTGAGCCACGCAGTCGTTGGATACAGGTAAAGAAAAAGAGAAAACATATCGCCCCCAGCTTCTTCTTCCTCGGGCAGTCGGCCTAGATCCGCATCTCCTGCTCGGGGAGCACGGCATCGCGCCTCCTGTCCCCTCTGGTGGTTGTCCCCATCGTCAGTCCCCACCCTCGTCGGTCTTCCTCGTCGCCCGCCAAACCCCGCCCTCGCCCGCCGTCCTCGTCACCGGCCCCCACCCTCCCGGCCTCGTTCTCGCCTCGACCCATGCAACAGCTCCACCTGTGGTTGCATCTCTTGATGACGACGGTTGTAGCTCCGCCGCCCTCGCCATTGATGCTCGCTGCAGGAAAATACGTCGACGGCGGCCGCGAGTCAATCAACGTCATTTGAATGGATGTAGCAAAAAAGTTTACCGATAGTAGCGAAATAAAACTACGGGTGCAGCAAAAACATTGTCACCGCCTTCGCGAGGTCGCAGCTCCGCCTTACATGAATGTAGCAAAAACCTCCAACGGTGGTAGCAAAAACCTGCTACGGTTGCAGCAAAAAATATCATTGTCGTCCTAGCGAGGTCGCAGCTCTGCCTGGTGGATGTAGCAAAAAGCTTTGCCGGTAGTAGCAAAATTCAAAAACGGTTGCAGCTTCCCCTTGTTGTGCAGTGCCATTGAAGCTTTCTATGTCTATGGTTGAAGCTTTTTTCAACTGTTGTTGAAGCTTTTCTAGGTGACGGTTGCAACACTTGTATACGCTGGAGGATCCGGGCATGGCGGCAGGCAACCATGGCGGCCGGCGAGGGAGCGCCTGGCCGTCGGCGATGGAGCTTGTGGTGGCCCAAACGCAGCCTGGGAGAAGGGGAGGGGATGTGCGCACATGAAGACTGTAGGTAGGGAATGGATCTGGCCATGGCCACCGGCGATGGAGCTCATGGTGGCCCAGTCGGTGCCCGGGGGAGAAGGAAGGGGGAAGGATGCACGCGTAAGACTGAAGGTAGGGGATGGAGGCGCTAGAAGGAGGCGGGATGCGCGGGACCACTGCACGGAGCGCGTTTTGCCAGTGTAACGTGCGAACCGGCCGAAAGTTCAACCGGCGCACCGCGCCCAAACATTTAGCATAAATAAACAATCTTCTTCTCACGTCGTCTATCATGATTAAAAAAAGTCGGCTGTGTGATGGCGGGTCTCTTATCCACTCAGAAAAAATATATTTCAGGGCCTTTATAAGGTTTTTTCACTATCAGAGAAATATTTTATACGTGAGCAATTCGTTTAGGCTAGCCATAGTGAGAGTAACTTAGGTAGTAACATAACACATCTCAAGAAAAAATTGCTTATGTGGCATGTAGTTAATGAGGAAAGAGATGTTTGTGGTAACATAATATGTTACTGTAACATAACACACCCCGAGGTAAAATGAGTCTATATCTCAATTAATGAAGGCTTGCATGTTATCATCCATATGTTAGTACCCACTATGAAGGTAGTAACATATACTAGTAACATATGCATGTTACTAGTCTAAGTTACTCCCCACTATGACCAGCCTTAGTAGGATATACGATATATTTCATCGGTTTCAAAATATAAGATGTGGTATTAACTTCTCTTAAAGACAACTTTTTCTTAAAGACAAACTTGTCTTGCTTTGACCATGTCCTTAGACAAAAAAAATTCAGTTTCTACAATATAAAATCATTATCATTATACCTTTCATGAAATATATTTTCATATTTTATTTATCTGGTATTGTAATGTTGATATACTTCTTTTTGAACACGTAAATGTTGATGTACTGATACTTATATTTGACTATTCAGAAAACTAATGCTTATATTTTGAAAAGGAGGGGTTATTTATAAGTCTAGTTTCTTATTTGCAGATTGCCCATCTCATGCATTGAATTTTTTTTCAGCGGGAAATTGATAGTTAAAGATTTTCAAATTTTATGTATGGTTATAGTTTTGCAGTGTTTGGAAAGGTAGTTGCACACTTTCTAAACATAGAGTTCCACACAATTTTTTCTGTTCACCCAAAATCCTCACGGTGTGAAACTTTTTTTTTAAAAGGCCTCATGCCACATACTTACAAACAAATCCTTACAAAAATAGAAATGCATTCAAAATCTCAAGGGTGCTAAAGCCTGCATCCCTCAGCGGCCCGCCATGAGAATAGCTCGATGTCGCCACCGACTAATTTTTTTGGTTGAAGTGGAAAAATACATTCCTTTTACTGATGTTCACTGAAGTATATACTTAAGGACTTGGGAAAGATATATGTACAAGCTTCATCAAATAGATTTCTTGTATTGATCCGCCAGGAGTTTCAGATCCTTTTGTCTCTGAGCTTTTGGCAGCTCGGGAGGGAGTGATTTTTGCTCAGCTCTGGAGATATTCACATGTGATAACACAGGTTGATTCTTTGGAGTTGATCAACCTCTGAAATGCGAGCACCACCACAAGATCAAATGCGGCACCTATCGTAAAAGAATTAGAGGCTATTATACCCAGTTTTGTATCTTTTTTAGTTCAGCATATTAGTAGGAATTAAATGTACCGGCTCATGAGTGTGCGCAACGTGTGTGCTCACTAGATGGGATGGAGAGCTGGCTAGATTATAGCCAAGATTTCCTTATCAGTGGCCTACGGGCAGATTGTAACCGGTTATTACTTCGCTGAATAAAGTTCTCAATTCGTTGCAAAATATATACTGGCACTATACTTATGGCCAGATTTTTTAGCTTTGGCTTGTGCATAAGCTACAGTGAAAATAAGCCTTTGAGAAGCCACGGTATAAATAAGCCCTCCAAAAAAAGTCATCTACTCCCTCGATTCCAAAATAAGTGGTGTGGTTTTAGTTCAATTTTGGGACGGAGGTAGTTGCTAGTTTCATTTTTTGTGCATTTAGCTTGTTTTCTAATACATCCGGTAAAAAGTTTGTAATACCCCTCGACCATAATTGTTCTGATTAAATGATATTCCCTACAATCCAAATTAAGTGACGCGCTTTAGTACAACTTTATACTATAGTTGCGCCAGTTATTTTGGATCGAAGGGAGTATTGTATTGATTTTCAACTGTGTTTGGAAACAATCATACAAATTCTTTTTTCTGCACGACATATATTATGCACTCCATTTGATGCACCTTTCACTAAGACATTTATTGTTCACATGTTCTATGCTTTCACCCGTTACAAAAAAGCATGTCGAAGGTCGCCATTTTCTTGTGATTTAATTATTTGAAACACACTATTAACCCCATACCCGTACGGGTCGTCCTGAAAACAGATTTGGTTCTTGTAGTCAAACCAACAAACGTGCAAAAAGCACCAATTACACAACCACATCTATCCAATCTTCATAATGTTTATGCTATGTTTCTCTCAAATCTTCTTTACCTTTTGTGTTTCAAGAAAAAAAAATGGTGTTTTGTTGATGATTTCTTTTAGTTGTTCTTTTTGGCTTTTTCGGGAGTTTCTTTGTGCCGTCTGTTGGGGAACGTAGTATTTAAAAAAAAAATCCTACGATCACGCAAGATCTATCTACCAGATGCATAGCAACGAGAGGGGAGAGTGTGTCTACGTATCCTCGTAGACCGAAAGCGGAAGCGTCTAGTGACGCGGTTGATGTAGTCGAACTTCTTCGCATTCCAACCGATCAAGCACCGAACGTACGGCACCTCCGTGTTCAGCACATGTTCAGCTTGATGACGTCCCACGAGCTCTTGATCCGGTAGAGCTTCACGGGAGAGTTTCATCAGCACGACGGCGTGGTGACGGAGATGATGAAGTTACCGTCGCAGGGCTTCGCCTAAGCGCTGCAACAGTATGACCGATGTGTGTTTCTGTGGAGGGGGGCACTGCACACGGTTGGGAGAGATCTGCAGATCAACTTGTGTGTCTTTTGGTGCCCCCTGCCCCCGTATATAAAGGAGCAAGGGGGAGGTCGGTCGGCCCCCTATGGCGCGCCTTAGAGAGGCAATCCTACTAGGAATAGGATTCCAATCCTATTCCTAGTAGGAGTCCACCAAGAAGGAGAGGGGGAAGGAAGGAGAGGGAGAGGGAGAAGGAAAGGCCCCCCCCTCCTTTCCTTGTCCAATTTGGACCAAGGGGGAGGGGCGCGCGGCCCAACCCTGGCCGGCCCTCTCTCTTTCCACTAAAGCTCACTAGGGCCCAATACTTCCCCGGGGGGTTCCGGTAACCCCACCCCCCCGGCACTCCGGTTTTATCCGAAACCTTCCGGAACACTTCAGGTGTCCGAATATAGTCGTCCAATATATCAATCTTTACGTATCGGACATTCCGAGACTCCTCGTCATGTCCATGATCTTATCCGGGACTCCGAACTACCTTCGGTACATCAAAACTCATAAACTCATAATACCGATCGTCATCAAATGTTAAGCGTGCGGACCCTACGGGTTCGAGAACTATGTAGACATGACCGAGACTCATCTCCGGTCAATAACCAATAGCGGAACCTAGATGCTCATATTGGCTCCCACATATTCTACGAAGATCTTTATCGGTCAAACCGCATAACAACATACGTTGTTCCTTTTGTCATCGGTATGTTACTTGCCCGAGATTCGATTGTCGGTATCTCGATACCTAGTTCAATCTCGTTACCGGCAAGTCTCTTTACTCGTTCTGTAATGCATCATCTCGTGACTAACTCATTAGTCATTTGCTTGCAAGGCTTATTATGATGTGCATTACCGAGAGGGCCCAGAGATACCTCTCTGACACTCGGAGTGACAAATCCTATTCTTGATCTATGCCAACACCACGAACACTTTTGGAGACACCTGTAGAGCATCTTTATAATCACCCAGTTACGTTGTGACGTTTGATAGCACACAAGGTGTTCCTCCGGTATTCGGGAGTTGCATAATCTCATAGTCATAGGAACATGTATAAGTCATGAAGAAAGCAATAGCAGTAAAACTAAACGATCATAGTGCTAAGCTAACGGATGGGTCTTGTCCATCACATCATTCTCCTAATGATGTGATCTCGTTGATCAAATGACAACTCATGTCTATGGCTAGGAAACATAACCATCTTTGATCAATGAGCTAGTCTAGTAGAGGCATACCAGGGACAAATTGTTTTGTCTATGTATCCACACATGTACTAAGTTTCCGGTTAATACAATTCTAGCATGAATAAAAGACATTTATCATGATATAAGGAAATACAAAGAACATCTTTATTATTGCCTCTAGGGCATATTTCCTTCATCGTATGCTTTGTCTTTGTATTTGAGTCACTAAAACAAAAACAAATACAAAAAGATTTCTCGTTTGCGTCTTTTTGAGCCTTATGTTGAAGAAAAAATATGTTTGGATCTTATGTGCTTTATTGTCAAACTAATGAAAGGGTCAAGAATGTTTCCACTATCTTCTTTCTTTTATACAGTTGTCAGATTGTTTCCAGCTTCAGTCATGATGATACTTGCACTGTATTATGATTATCCATGTTATTCATGTTGTAGGAGTGACAAGGCATTAATGACAGTGTGGTGAAGTGGTTGTGGTGGAGAAACTTGTATGGTCGTGTTTTTTTATTGGTTTTTGTACAAATGTTTAACTCCATGATTGCTTTGCAAGTGTTTTATGGTAGTCATCTTGTCCATAACAAGATTTCGGTGATTCATGCTTTCTCGTGCGGAGTTTCAATTGAACTAGGTGCATTCATAATGAGTTGTCTTGGATGTTAACATGCATTAAATTGTTGCATAATGTGGTACATGGTATTTTCCTCTGAAGTATTCAAGTGGCTTGAGTTGATGCATGCTTATGCATGATTGATTCAATTCCCTTTCAGCATTGAAGATCCTGTAATTTAGAATATTGTATCATGTCCATATTATGGCTTAATGCTTGCTTACTCAGAATACATGTTTGTGATAAATATGATTTCTAGTGTTGCTTCCCAATCCATCGCTAGCCTTTGCTACCGAGCGGAATACTACTTGTGCATCAAAAAAAAATATCCAAGTCTACGCCATCAAGAGTCCACTATACCAAACTAATATGGTATTTCATTGTCATTTGAAGTAAATTTTCATGTGCTAGTCTTATGCTTTCAACATCGTCTATTATGTGTTAGTCCACAACTCATGTGATGAAGTAAAGAGGGTCATTATCTTCCATGCTAAACAATGTTTGTCTTTCTTTTTCTCCCAATAAGCATGATAATGTGCTCATTTAAATTTGTAAGAAAGTTGATATTAAGGGATGTCCAGTTCTAAATAAAGAAATAACAAAAGGACACTCAGGGCGGCCCCATAGATATAGGGGGGCAAGACAATAACAAAGGGGCCCTTCTTGAAACACAAAAGCTCAAATTAAATATTCAATGCATAGCATAGATAGATTATCTTTGGATTCTTAAGACTGACAATACAACTATTTATCAGTCAAGAGAATTGCATGATGATAGTAACGATACAATACAACTTCACAAAACATTGATTTCTTAATTGTCGAGGCATTTTTTTCTGCACAACAAATGACCTTTGTCGAAACTGGTTGCTTCTTAAAACATTTGTGTTACCATGAGATATAAAATTTAAGCATCAACTTACATCTGTTTCTGGATCCTCCCCAATCTGCATGCTCCTCATCACCAAAATAATAAATCACCTGTTCCAAACTATGCTGCATAAGGCATGGCAAAGCAAACTGACTATTTCATGTTTATACTTTGATGGTCAAAACATGCAGATTCCCTCGAAGAATTACTAGTTTTGAATACCTTAGCAATTAATCCCTTTTGGGATTCCACTACCAGACAAATAATTTATTGAAGACATGCCACTAAATTAAAATAAGTTGTATAAAAATGGTTAATACAAGGACCAACAACACCTGGAAACAAAATGATGGATATAGATGGCTTGATCAGTATGACGCAGTAATTAGCACGAATAAAAAGAACAACGCCATGAGGTGAATAAAATTTCTCCCTTCTCTAGTCTACTGCTTGAGCACTTTCACATGTTTGGATCCAATGAAGAGCAGAAAAAGACCCATGTAGTTTTGGTGGATGTGTGAGGTGGAATCATGCGCATAGCTATTTGTCAATGAATCTCAAAATTAAGGGATAGAATTACCAAAAAGAGAACATCTACCCTCTCGTTCTCTCTCTAGAGTCTAGCCATCTAGGGAATGAGCAGAGCGTTGAGAAGGAAGCAGAGATGATTGGGGAATTCACGCCATTAATGGCGGACCACGACACTGGAATCGGAGAGGCACAGTAGGGGTGGGCGGCAGCGCTGAGCCTGCGATTGGGGAAGCAAAGGAGTCATGTGTCAAGTGTAGACAGACTTCAATCTATTCCTTAGGCCTTAATATTTTGTTCATGTATTTTTGGGGATGCCTGCAAGAATACTACATGGCCCAGGGCCCAAGGTGGGCGCCCCGTTTGCCCGGCCTATCGACCGGGCCTGAGGACACTCCTCCAAACAAGTTGAAAGTTGGCAGTGTTGGGGAACGTAGTATTTTAAAATTTTCCTACGATCACGCAAGATCTATCTACCAGATGCATAGCAACGAGAGGGAAGAGTGTGTCTACGTACCCTCGTAGACCGGTAGCGGAAGCGTCAAGTGACGCGGTTGATGTTGTCGAACTTCTTCGCGAACCAACCGATCAAGCACCGAACGTACGTCACCTCCGCGTTCAGCACACGTTCAGCTTGATGACGTCCCACGAGCTCTTGATCCAGTTGAGCTTCACGGGAGAGTTTCGTCAACACGACGGCGTGGTGATGGATATGATGTGTTCACCGGCGCAGGGCTTCGCCTAAGCTCCGCGACGGTATGACTGAGGTGTGATTCTGTGGAGGGGGGCACCGCACACGGCTAAAACAATTCAACTTGTGTGTCTTTGGGTGCCCCCCTACCCCCGTATATAAAGGAGCAAGGGAGGGAGGCCGGCCGGCCCTTCCTGGTGCGGCTAGGGAGTGGACTCCTACTAGGAATAGGATTGCAATCCTATTCCTAGTAGGATTCACCAAAAGAAGGAAGAGGGAAAGGAATAGGAGAGGTGGCGCCCCCCCCCAATCCTAGTCCAACTAGGAACCCTAGGTGGGGGCGCCGGCCAGCCCTATGGGCTGCCTCTCTCTTTCCCTTTAGGCCCACTATGGACCATCCCCTCTCGTAGGGGGTTCCGGTAACCCCCTCCGGCATTCCCGATAAATCCGAAATTTTTCCGGAACACTTCCGGTGTCCGAATATAGTCGTCCAATATATCAATCTTTATGTCTCGGACATTCCGAGACTCCTCGTCATGTCCGTGATCTCATCCGGGACTCCGAACTACCTTCGGTACATCAATACTCATAAACTCATAATACTGATCGTCATCAAACGTTAAGCGTGCGGACCCTACGGGTTCGAGAACTATGTAGACATGACCGAGACTCATCTCCGGTCAATAACCAATAGCGGAACCTGGATGTTCATATTGGCTCCTACATATTCTACGAAGATCTTTTATCGGTCAGAACCGCATAACAACATACGTTGTTCCTTTTGTCAAACGGTATGTTACTTGCCCGAGATTCGATCGTCGGTATCTCTATACCTAGTTCAATCTCGTTACCGGCAAGTCTCTTTACTCGTTCCGTAACACATCATCTCGTGACTAACTCATTAGTCTTTTGCTTGCAAGGCTTATTGTGATGTGTGTTACCGAGAGGGCCCAGAGATACATCTCCGACACTCGGAGTGACAAATCCTAATCTTGATCTATGCCAACACCACAAATACTTTCGGAGACACATGTAGAGCATCTTTATGATCACCCAGTTACGTTGTGACGTTTGATAGCACACAAGGTGTTCCTACGGTATTCGGGAGTTGCATAATCTCATAGTCATAGGAACATGTATAAGTCATGAAGAAAGCAATAGCAGTTAAACTAAACGATCATAGTGCTATGCTAACGGTGTTGGGGAACGTAGTATTTTAAAATTTTCCTACGATCACGCAAGATCTATCTACCAGATGCATAGCAACGAGAGGGGAGAGTGTGTCTACGTACCCTCGTAGACCGGGAGCGGAAGCGTCAAGTGACGCGGTTGATGTTGTCGAACTTCTTCGCGATCCAACCGATCAAGCACCGAACGTACGGCACCTCCGCGTTCAGCACACGTTCAGCTTGATAACGTCCCACGAGCTCTTGATCCAGTTGAGCTTCACGGGAGAGTTTCGTCAGCACGACGGCGTGGTGACGGATATGATGTGTTCACCGGCGCAGGGCTTCGCCTAAGCTCCGCGACGGTATGACCGAGGTGTGATTCTGTGGAGGGGGGCACCGCACACGGCTAAAACAATTCAACTTGTGTGTCTTTGGGTGCCCCCTGCCCCCGTATATAAAGGAGCAGGGGAGGGAGGCCGGCCGGCCCTTCCTGGTGCGGCTAGGGAGGGAGTCCTACTAGGAATAGGATTGCAATCCTATTCCTAGTAGGATTCACCGAAAGGAAGAAGGGGGAAAGGAATAGGAGAGGTGGCGCCCCCCCCAATCCTAGTCCAACTAGGAACCCTAGGTGGGGGCGCCGGCCAGCCCTATGGGCTGCCTCTCTCTTTCCCTTTTGGCCCACTATGGACCATCCCCTCTCGTAGGGGGTTCCGGTAACCCCCTCCGGCATTCCCGATAAATCCGAAACTTTTCCGGTATACTTCCGGTGTCCGAATATAGCCGTCCAATATATCAATCTTTATGTCTCGGACATTCCGAGACTCCTCGTCATGTCCGTGATCTCATCCGGGACTCCGAACAACCTTCGGTACATCAATACTCATAAACTCATAATACCGATCGTCATCAAACGTTAAGCGTGCGGACCCTACGGGTTCGAGAACTATGTAGACATGACCGAGACTCATCTCCGGTCAATAACCAATAGCGGAACCTGGATGTTCATATTGGCTCCTACATATTCTACGAAGATCTTTTATCGGTCAGAACCGCATAACAACATACGTTGTTCCTTTTGTCAAACGGTATGTTACTTGCCCGAGATTCGATCGTCGGTATCTCTATACCTAGTTCAATCTCGTTACCGGAAAGTCTCTTTACTCGTTCCGTAACACATCATCTCGTGACTAACTCATTAGTCTTTTGCTTGCAAGGCTTATTGTGATGTGTGTTACCGAGAGGGCCCAGAGATACCTCTCCGACACTCGGAGTGACAAATCCTAATCTTGATCTATGCCAACACCACGAATACTTTCGGAGACACCTGTAGAGCATCTTTATGATCACCCAGTTACGTTGTGACGTTTGATAGCACACAAGGTGTTCCTACGGTATTCGGGAGTTGCATCATCTCATAGTCATAGGAACATGTATAAGTCATGAAGAAAGCAATAGCAGTTAAACTAAACGATCATAGTGCTATGCTAACGGATGGGTCTTGTCCATCACATCATTCTCCTAATGATGTGATCCCGTTGATCAAATGACAACTCATGTCTATGGCTAGGAAACATAACCATCTTTGATCAATGAGCTAGTCTAGTAGAGGCATACTAGGGACATACTGTTTTGTCTATGTATTCACACATGTACTAAGTTTCCGGTTAATACAATTCTAGCATGAATAATAAACATTTATCATGATATAAGGAAATAAATAATAACTTTATTATTGCCTCTAGGGCATATTTCCTTCAGTCTCCCACTTGCACTAGAGTCAATAATCTAGCTCACATCGCCATGTGATTTAATACCGATAGTTCACATCGTTATGTGATTAACACCCATAGTTCACATCTCCATGTGACCAACACCCAAAGGGTTTACTAGAGTCAATAATCTAGTTCACATTGCTATGTGATTAATACCCAAGAGTAATAAGGTGTGATCATGTTTTGCTTGTGAGAGAAGTTTAGTCAACGGGTCTGTCATATACAGATCCCTATGTATTTCGCAAATTTCTATGTCTACAATGCTCTGCATGGAGCTACTCTAGCTAATTGCTCCCACTTTCAATACGCATCCAGATTGATACTTAGAGTCATCTGGATTTAGTGTCAAAGCTTGCATCGGCGTAACCCTTTACGACGAACTCTTTATCACCTCCATAATCGAGAAATATTTCCTTAGTCATCCAATTACTAAGGATAATTTTGACCGCTGTACAGTGATCTACTCCTGGATCACTATTGTACCTCCCTGTCAAACTCTTGGCAAGGTACACAACGTGTTTTGTACACAGCATGTCATACTTTATAGAACCTATGGCTGAGGCATAGGGAATGACTTTCATTCTCTCTATATTTTTCTGCCATGGTCTGGCTTTGAGTCTTACTCAACTTCACACCTTACAAATCAGGCAAGAACTTCTTCTTTGACTGATCCATTTTGAACTGCTTCAAAATCTTATCAAGGTATGTACTCATCGAAAGTCTTATCAAGCGTCTTGATCTATCTATATAGATTCTTGATGCTCAATATGTAAGCAGCTTCACCGAGGTCTTTCTTTGAAAAACTCCTTTCAAACACTCCTTTATGCTTTCCAGAAAATTCTACATCATTTCTGATCGACAATATGTCATTCACATATACTTATCAGAAAGGTTGTAGTGCTCCCACT
The DNA here is from genome assembly GCA_902687465.1 of Secale cereale. Classification (NCBI taxonomy): domain Eukaryota; kingdom Viridiplantae; phylum Streptophyta; class Magnoliopsida; order Poales; family Poaceae; genus Secale; species Secale cereale. The sequence continues at coordinate 695,827,933 of LR738712.1, read as the reverse complement.
CACCTTTTTGTAAATACAGGCTTCTCCAAAAGTCTGTATAAAACCATATGCTTTGATCACCTCATCAAAGCGTATATTCCAACTCCGAGATGCTTGCACCAGTCCATAGATGGATCGCTGGAGCTTGCACATTTTGTTAGTACCTTTAGGATTGACAAAACCTTCTGGTTGCATCATATACAAGTCTTCTTTAATGAATCCATTAAAGAATGCAGTTTTGTTATCCATTTGCCAGATTTCATAAAATGCGGCAATTGCTAACATGATTCGGACAGACTTAAGCATCGCTACAGGTGAGAAAGTCTCATCGTAGTCAACTCCTTGAACTTGTCGAAAACCTTTCGCAACAAGTCGAGCTTTGTAAACAGTAATATTACCGTCTGCGTCGGTCTTCCTCTTGAAGATCCATTTATTTTCGATGGCTTGCCGATCATCGGGCAAGTCAACCAAAGTCCACACTTTGTTCTCATACATGGATCCCATCTCAGATTTCATGGCTTCAAGCCATTTTGCGGAATCTGGGCTCATCATCGCTTCCTCATAGTTCGTAGGTTCATCATGGTCTAGTAACATGATTTCCAGAACTGGGTTGCCGTACCACTCTGGTGCGGAACGTACTCTGGTTGATCTACGACGTTCAGCAGAAACTTGATCCGAAGTTTCATGATCATTATCATTAACTTCCTCACTAATTGGTGTAGGAATCACTGGAACAATTTCCTGTGATGTACTACTTTCCAATCCGGGAGAAGGTACAATTACCTCATCAAGATCTACTTTCCTCCCACTCACTTCTTTCGAGAGAAACTCTTTTTCTAGAAAGGATCCGTTCTTAGCAACAAATATTTTGCCTTCGGATCTGTGATAGAAGGTGTACCCAACAGTCTCTTTTGGGTATCGTATGAAGACACATTTTTCCGACTTGGGTTCGAGCTTATCAGGTTGAAGTGTTTTCACATAAGCATCGCAGCCCCAAACTTTAAGAAACGACAACTTTGGTTTCTTGCCAAACCATAGTTCATAAGGTGTCGTATCAACGGATTTAGATGGTGCCCTATTTAACGTGAATGCAGCTGTCTCTAAAGCATAACCCCAAAACGATAGTGGTAAATTGGTAAGAGACATCATAGATCGCACCATATCTAATAAAGTACGGTTACGACGTTCGGACACACCATTACGCTGTGGTGTTCCAGGTGGTGTGAGTTGTGAAACTATTCCACATTGTTTCAAATGAAGACCAAACTCGTAACTCAAATATTCTCCTCCACGATCAGATCGTAGAAACTTTATTTTCTTGTTACGATGATTCTCTACTTCACTTCTGAAATTCTTTGAACTTTTCAAATGTTTCAGACTTGTGCTTCATTAAGTAGATATACCCATATCTGCTCAAATCATCAGTGAAGGTCAGAAAATAACGATACCCGCCGCGAGCATCAACACTCATTGGTCCACATACATTAGTATGTATGATTTCCAACAAATCTGTTGCTCGCTCCATAGTTCCGGAGAACGGAGTTTTAGTCATCTTGCCCATGAGGCATGGTTCGCAAGCACCAAGTGATTCATAATCAAGTGATTCCAAAAGTCCATCATTATGGAGTTTCTTCATGCGTTTTACACCAATATGACCTAAACGGCAGTGCCACAAATAAGTTGCACTATCATTATTAACCTTGCATCTTTTGGTTTCAATATTATGAATATGTGTATCACTACAATCGAGATCCAATAAGAATAGACCACTCTTTAAGGGTGCATGACCATAAAAGATATTATTCATTAAAATAGAACAACCATTATTCTCTGATTTAAATGAATAACCGTCTCGCAATAAACAAGATCCAGATATAATGTTCATGCTCAACGCTGGCACCAAATAACAATTATTTAGGTCTAAAACTAATCCCGAAGGTAGATGTAGAGTTAGCGTGCCGACGGCGATCACATCGACTTTGGAACCGTTTCCCACGCGCATCGTCACCTCGTCCTTAGCTAATCTTCGTTTAATCCGTAGTCCCTGTTTCGAGTTACAAATATTAGCAACCGAACCGGTATCAAATACCCAGGTACTACTACGAGCATTAGTAAGGTACACATCAATAACATGTATATCACATATACCTTTGTTTATCTTGCCATCCTTCTTATCCGCCAAATACTTGGGGCAGTTCCGCTTCCAGTGTCCAGTCCCCTTGCAGTAGAAGCACTCAGTTTCAGGCTTGGCTCCAGATTTGGGTTTCTTCGTGGAAGTAGCAACTGACTTGCTATTCTTTTTGAAGTTCCCTTTCTTTCCCTTGCCCTTTTTCTTGAAACTAGTGGTCTTGCTAACCATCAACACTTGATGCTCCTTTTTGATTTCTACCTCCGCAGTTTTGAGCATAGCGAAGAGCTCGGGAATTGTCTTTTGCATCCCTTGCATGTTATAGTACATCACGAAGCCTTTATAGCTTGGTGGCAGTGATTGAAGAACTCTATCAATAACACTATCCTCGTCAACTTTGCAACCAAGTTGAGTCATATGATTGTAGTACCCAGACATTCTGAGCAAGTGTTCACTGATAGAACTATTCTCCTCCATCTTGCAGCTGTAGAACTTATTGGAAATCTCATATTTCTCAATTCGGGCATTTGCTTGAAATATTAACTTCAACTCCTGGAACATCTCATATGGTCCATGACGTTCAAAACGTCGTTGAAGTCCCGGTTCTAAGCCGTAAAGCATGGCACACTGAACTATCGTGTAGTCATCAGACCGCGACTGCCAGACGTTCAAAGCGTCTACATTAGCGGGAGGGGGCTTGTCACCTAGCAGTGCTTCAAGGACATAATTCTTCTGTGCAGCAATGAGGATAATCCTCAGGTTACGGACCCAGTCCGTGTAATTGCTACCATCATCTTTCAACTTAGCTTTCTCTAGGAATGCATTAAAATTCAAAGGAACGGTAGCACGGGCCATTGATCTACAACGACATAGATATGCAAAACTATCAGGACTAAGTTCATGATAAATTAAAGTTCAATTTAATCATATTAATTTAAAGAACTCCCACTTAGATAGACATCCCTCTGGTCATCTAAATGATCACGTGATCCAAATCAACTAAACCATGTCCGATCATCACGTGAGATGGAGTAGTTTCAATGGTGAACATCTTATGTTGATCATATCTACTATATGATTCACGCTCGACCTTTCGGTCTCCAGTGTTCCGAGGCCATATCTGTATATGCTAGGCTCGTCAAGTTTAACCCGAGTATTCTGCGTGTGCAAAACTGGCTTACACCTGTTGTATTTGAACGTAGAGCTTATCACACCCGATCATCACGTGGTGTCTCGGCACGACGAACTTTCGCAACGGTGCATACTCAGGGAGAACACTTATACCTTGAAATTTAGTAAGGGATCATCTTATAATGCTACCGTCGATCTAAGCAAAATAAGAAGCATAATAAGATAAACATCACATGCAATCAAAATATGTGACATGATATGGCCATCATCATCTTGTGCTTTTGATCTCCATCTCCAAAGCACCGTCATGATCACCTTCGTCACCGGCGCGACACCTTGATCTCCATCATAGCATCGTTGTCGTCTCGCCAACTATTGCTTCCTCAACTATCGCTACCGCTTAGTGATAAAGTAAAGCAATTACATGGCGATTGCATTTCATACAATAAAGCGACAACCATATGGCTCCTGCCAGTTGCCGATAACTTTACAAAACATGATCATTTCATACAAAACCGTATAACTCATCATGTCTTGACCATATCACATCACAACATGCCCTGCAAAAACAAGTTAGACGTCCTCTACTTTGTTGTTGCAAGTTTTACGTGGCTGCTACGGGCTTAGCAAGAACCGTTCTTACCTACGCATACAAAACCACAATGATGTTTCGTCAAGTATGTGCTGTTTTAACCTTCACAAGGACCGGGCGTAGCCACACTTGATTCAGCTAAAGTGAGAGAGATAGACACCCGCCAGTCACCTTTAAGCAACGAGTGCTCGTAACGGTGAAACCAGTCTCGCGTAAGCGTACGCGTAATGTCGGTCCGGGCCGCTTCATCTCACAATACCGCCGAAGCAAAGTATGACATGCTGGTAAGCAGTATGACTAGTATCGCCCACAACTCATTGTGTTCTACTCGTGCATATCATCTACGCATAGACCTGGCTCATGATGCCACTGTTGGGGAACGTAGTATTTTAAAATTTTCCTACGATCACGCAAGATCTATCTACCAGATGCATAGCAACGAGAGGGAAGAGTGTGTCTACGTACCCTCGTAGACCGGGAGCGGAAGCGTCAAGTGACGCGGTTGATGTTGTCGAACTTCTTCGCGAACCAACCGATCAAGCACCGAACGTACGGCACCTCCGCGTTCAGCACACGTTCAGCTTGATGACGTCCCACGAGCTCTTGATCCAGTTGAGCTTCACGGGAGAGTTTCGTCAACACGACAGCGTGGTGATGGATATGATGTGTTCACCGGCGCAGGGCTTCGCCTAAGCTCCGCGACGGTATGACCGAGGTGTGATTCTGTGGAGGGGGGCACCGCACACGGCTAAAACAATTCAACTTGTGTGTCTTTGGGTGCCCCCCTGCCCCCGTATATAAAGGAGCAAGGGAGGGAGGCCGGCCGGCCGGCCCTTCCTGGTGCGGCTAGGGAGTGGACTCCTACTAGGAATAGGATTGCAATCCTATTCCTAGTAGGATTCACCAAAAGAAGGAAGAGGGAAAGGAATAGGAGAGGTGGCGCCCCCCCAATCCTAGTCCAACTAGGAACCCTAGGTGGGGGCGCCGGCCAGCCCTATGGGCTGCCTCTCTCTTTCCCTTTAGGCCCACTATGGACCATCCCCTCTCGTAGGGGGTTCCGGTAACCCCCTCCGGCATTCCCGATAAATCCGAAATTTTTCCGGAACACTTCCGGTGTCCGAATATAGTCGTCCAATATATCAATCTTTATGTCTCAGACATTCCGAGACTCCTCGTCATGTCCGTGATCTCATCCGGGACTCCGAACTACCTTCGGTACATCAATACTCATAAACTCATAATACCGATCGTCATCAAACGTTAAGCGTGCGGACCCTACGGGTTCGAGAACTATGTAGACATGACCGAGACTCATCTCCGGTCAATAACCAATAGCGGAACCTAGATGTTCATATTGGCTCCTACATATTCTACGAAGATCTTTTATCGGTCAGAACCGCATAACAACATACATTGTTCCTTTTGTCAAACGGTATGTTACTTGCCCGAGATTCGATCGTCGGTATCTCTATACCTAGTTCAATCTCGTTACCGGCAAGTCTCTTTACTCGTTCCGTAACACATCATCTCGTGACTAACTCATTAGTCTTTTGCTTGCAAGGCTTATTGTGATGTGTGTTACCGAGAGGGCCCAGAGATACCTCTCCGACACTCGGAGTGACAAATCCTAATCTTGATCTATGCCAACACCATGAATACTTTCGGAGGCACCTGTAGAGCATCTTTATGATCACCCAGTTACGTTGTGACGTTTGATAGCACACAAGGTGTTCCTACGGTATTCGGGAGTTGCATAATCTCATAGTCATAGGAACATGTATAAGTCATGAAGAAAGCAATAGCAGTTAAACTAAACGATCATAGTGCTATGCTAACGGATGGGTCTTGTCCATCACATCATTCTCCTAATGATGTGATCCCGTTGATCAAATGACAACTCATGTCTATGGCTAGGAAACATAACCATCTTTGATCAATGAGCTAGTCTAGTAGAGGCATACTAGGGACATACTGTTTTGTCTATGTATTCACACATGTACTAAGTTTCCGGTTAATACAATTCTAGCATGAATAAAAGACATTTATCATGATATAAGGAAATACAAATAACATCTTTATTATTGCCTCTAGGGCATATTTCCTTCAGGCAGGCACCCAAGAATTCAACTAGCCATGATTTGTGTAAGCAAGGAGTGTTTAAGCATGAAAACCGCTCTCAGCGCCCTAAACATGTGTTAGCATTGAAGATAACGAGGTTCTTTCTTGTGAAACCGTCGACATAACCATACACCTCTCAAAATTGTGTCTATCTTTGTTTTCAAATAAGATCTAGAACATGATAATCACTTCTGCCCTCTACGAATGGTCTTCCTATTTGACCTTTTTATGTTGCGTCATCAACATCCAGAGCACATAGTCAGATCTATGAATATGTGATGCATGAATATGATGTGTTATACTAAATTATAATTATATAGTCGCCCCTTTTGAACCTCATCGGTGTCTTGCATTTATGTCATGCTTCCCAAAAAAGACTAGCGGGATACCATATTGTCATATGTTATGCTAAGCTTGGAGAGTTGATACGTCTTAAATATATCTACTTTTTCAACCTTTTTTGTTGTGTTTTTGCCCTTTAACTTGCATAATTTGGATAAAACTAATCCTGACTCATGATTTTTTAGTAGAATTGCCCTTGGTGTTTTTTGCATAGAAAATTAAGTTGTCCATAATTGTCAAAAAAATTCATAGAATTTTTTGGAGGAAGAGTCACGGAGACTGAAGGGCACCCGGAGAGGGCCAACAGGCCTCCACACGCCCCACCACGCGGCCCAAGGGTGTGTGGCCCTGCCCTGCGTGCCCCCTGATACGTCCATTTTGCATCATGCTTATATGTTGATATTTATTGCATTATGGGTTGTTATTACATGTTTTGTCACAACACGTATGCCTTTTCTATCTTATTTTACAAGGTTTACATGAAAAGGGAGAATGCCGGCACCTGGAATTCTGGGCTGAAAAAGGAGCAAACTCTAGAAACCTATTCTACACAACTCCAAAAGCCCCGAAACTTCACAGAACTCCGTTTTAGAAAATATAAAAAATATCTGGTGAAAGAAGACCATGAGGGGGGGCCACCTGCTGTCCACGAGGGTGGGGGGCGCCCCCCTCTCTCTGGGCGCACCCCCCTGTCTCGTGGGCCCCCCGAAGAACCCCCGAAGGCCCCCCGATGCCCATCTTCTCCTATAAGAGGTGTTTTGACCTGGAAAAAATCATAAGGAGGCTTTCGGGACCAGACGCCACCGTCTCGAGGCGGAACCTTGACGGAAACCAATCTAGGGCTCCGGCAGAGCTGTTCTGCTGGGGATACTTCCCTCCGGGAGGGGGAAATCATCACCGCCGTCATCACCAACAACTTTCCCATCTTGGGGAGGGCTATCCTCATCAACATCTTCACTAGCGCCATCTCCTCTCAAACCCTAGTTCATCTCTTGTATCCAATCTCTGTACCCAAACCTTAGATTGGTACCTGTGGGTTGCTAGTAGTGTTGATTACTCCTTGTAGTTGATGCTAGTTGGTTTATTTGGTGGAAGATCATATGTTCAGATCCATTATGCATATTAATACCCCTCTAATTATGAACAATATTATGTCTTGTGAGTAGTTACTTTTGTTCCCGAGGACATGGGAGAAGTCTTGCTATTAGTAGTCATGTGAATTTGGTCTTCGTTCGATATTTTGATGAGATGTATGTTGTCTCTCCTCTAGTGGTGTCATGTGAGCGTCGACTACATGACACTTCACCATTATTTGGGCCTAGAGGAAGGCATTGGGAAGTAATAAGTAGATGATGGGTTGCTAGAGTGACAGAAGCTTAAACCCTAGTTTATGCGTTGCTTCGTAAGGGGCTGATTTGGATCCACTTGTTTCATGCTATGGTTAGGTTTACCTTAATACTTTTTTTGTAGTTGCGGATGCTTGCATTAGAGGTTAATCATAAGTGGGAGGCTTGTCCAAGTAAGGACAACACCCAAGCACCGGTCCACCCACATACCAAATTATCAAAGTACCGAACGCGAATCATATGAACGTGATGAAAAATAGCTTGACGATAATTCCCATGTGTCCTCGGGAGCGCTTTCCTTCGTATAAGAATTTGTCCAGGCTTGTCCTTTCCTAGAAAAAGGATTGGGCCACCTTGCTGCACCTTATTTACTTTTCCTTTTGTCACTTGTTACCAATTACCTTTTCACAAAACTATCTGTTACCTATAATTTCAGTGCTTGCAGAAAATACCTTACTGAAAACTGCCTATCATTTCCTTCTGCTCCTCCTTGGGTTCGACACTCTTACTTATCGAAAGGACTACGATAGATCCCCTACACTTGTGGGTCAGCAAGACTCTTTTCTGGCGTCGTTGCCGGGGAGTGAAGCGCCTTTGGTAAGGAAAATTTTATATAGTGTGCTGAAATTTATTGTCACTTGTTACTATGGCTCATAATCCTTTGAGGGGCTTGTTCGGGGTATCTTCACCCCGACCAAAAGAGCAAAGAGTTGCTCCTCAACCTACTGCACCTACTGAAGATGTTTGCTTTGAAATTCCTTCGGGTATGATAGAGAAACTACTTGAAAATCCTTTTACAGGAGACGGAACACTGCATCCCGATTTACACCTAATCTATGTGGATGAAGTTTGTGGATTATTTAAGCTTGCAGGTATGCCCGAGGATGTTATCAAGAAGAAGGTCTTCCCTTTATCTTTGAAGGGAGATGCATTGACATGGTTTAGGCTATGTGATGATATTGGATCATGGAACTATAATCGTTTGAAGTTGGAATTTAATCAGAAGTTCTACCCTATGCACCAGGTTCATCATGATCGTAATTATATTTATAATTTTTGGCCTCGCGAAGGAGAAAGCATCGCTCAAGCTTGGGGGAGGCTTAAGTCAATGTTATATTCATGCCCCAATCATGAGCTCTCAAGAGAAATGATTATTCAAAAAAATTATGCTCGGCTTTCTCTTAATAATCGCTCCATGCTCGATACTTCTTGTTCTGGTTCTTTTATGATGAAGACTATTGAATTCAAATGGGATTTATTGGAAAGAATTAAACACAATTCTGAAGATTGGGATCTCGACGAAGGTAAGGAGTCAGGTATGACCCCTAAGTTTGATTATGCTAAAGCTTTTATGGATATCGATGTTTTCTGTGAGTTTAGCACTAAGTATGGACTTGACTCTGAGATAGTAGCTTCTTTCTATGAATCATTTGCTACTCATGTTGACCTTCCTAAGGAGAAGTGATTTAAATACCACCCCCCTATTGAAGTAAAAGTAGTTGAACCTATTAGAGTTGAAGAAAAGACTATCACTTATAATGTTGATCCTATTGTTCCTACTGCTTATATTGAGAAACCACCTTTCCTTGTTAGGATAAAGGATCATGCTAAAGCTTCAATTGTGGTTCGTAAGAGTAATACTAGAACACCTACACCCCCTGAGCAAATTAAGGTTGAACCTAGTGTTGCCATGGTTAAAGATCTCTTGGTAGAAGATTTAGATGGACATGTTATTTACCTCCAAGTGGAATCTGCTAGAATAGCCAAACCCAATGCTAGGAATAAACATAGACCTATTGTAGGCTTGCCTGTTATCTCTGTTAAAATAGGAGATCATTGCTATCATGGTTTATGTGATGTGGGTGCTAGTGCGAGTATTATCCCTCTTTCCTTATATCGAGAAATTATGCATGATATTGCACCTGTTGAGTTAGAAGGGATTGATGTTACTATTAAGCTTGCTAATAGAGACACTATTTCACCAATTGGGATTGTTAGAGATGTTGAAGTCTTGTGTGGGAAGGTTAAATACCCTGCTGATTTTCTTATTCTTAGTTCCCCACAAGATGAATTATGTCCCATTATATTTGGTAGACCCTTCTTGAATACTGTTAATGCTAAGATAGACTGCGTAAAAGATATCGTTACTGTTGGTTTAGGGGATATGTCTCATGATTTTAACTTTGCTAAATTTCGTAGACAAACCCTTGATAAAGAAATACCTAGTAAGGATGAAATTATTGGTCTTGCTTCTATTGATGTGCCTCCTAATGATCCTTTAGAACAATACTTGCTAGGCCATGAAAATGATATGCATATGAATGAGAGAAGGGAAATAGATGAAATATTCTTTAATCAGGGACCCGTATTGAAAAACAACTTGCCTGTTGAAATCCCGGTGGATCCTCCTCCACCCAAGGGTGATCCCGTGTTTGAACTTAAACCTTTACCTGATAATCTTAAGTATGTTTATCTTGACGAAAAGAAGATATATCCTGTTATTATTAGTGCTAACCTTTCAGAGCAGGAAGAAGAAAAACTATTGAAAACTCTGAAGAAGCACCGTGCTGCTATTGGATATACTCTGGATGATCTTAAGGGCATTAGCACCACTTTATGCCAACACAAGATAAAATTGGAAGAAAATGCTAAACTGGTTATTGATCATCAGCGACGGTTAAATCCTAAGATGAAAGAAGTGGTAAGGAAGGAAATACTAAAGCTTCTAGAGGCAGCTATCATCTATCCAGTTGCTGATAGCCAGTGGGTAAGTCATGTCCATTGTGTCCCTAAGAAGGGATGTATGACTGTCGTTCCTAATGATAAAGATGAATTGATCCCGCAAAGAATAGTTACAGGTTATAGGATGGTAATTGATTTCCGTAAGTTAAATAAAGCTACTAAGAAAGATCATTACCCCTTGCCATTTATTGATTAAATGCTAGAAAGGTTATCCAAACATACTCATTTTTGCTTTCTAGATGGTTATTCTGGTTTCTCTCAAATACATGTGTCAAAAGGGGACCAAGAAAGGACCACTTTTACTTGTCCTTTCGGTACCTTTGCTTATAAACGTATGCCTTTTGGTTTATGTAATGCACCTGCTACCTTTCAAAGATGCATGATGGTTATATTCTCTGATTTTTATGAAAAGATTGTTGAGGTTTTCATGGATGATTTCTCCGTTTATGGAACTTCTTTTGATGATTGCTTAAGCAACCTTGATCGAGTTTTGAAGAGATGTGAAGACACTAATCTTGTCTTGAATTGGGAGAAGTGCCACTTTATGGTTAATGAAGGCATTGTCTTGGGACATAAAATTTCAGAAAGAGGTATTGAAGTTGACAAAGCTAAAGTTGATGCTATTGAAAAGATGCCATGCCCTAAGGACATCAAAGGTATACGAAGTTTCCTTGATCATGCCGGGTTTTATAGGAGGTTCATTAAGGACTTCTCCAAAATCTCCAGGCCTCTGACTAATCTCTTACAAAAAGATATTCCTTTTGTCTTTGATGATGATTGTCTAGAGGCATTTGAAATACTTAAGAAAGCATTGATCTCTGCACCTATTGTCCAGCCTCCTGACTGAAATTTACCCTTTGAGATTATGTGCAATGCTAGTGATTATGTTGGTGCTGTTCTAGGACAAAGAGTTGATAAGAAATTAAATGTTATCCAATATGCTAGTAAAACTCTAGATAGTGCCCAAAAAATTTATGCTACTACCGAGAAAGAATTTTTAGCAGTTGTATTTGCTTGTGATAAGTTTAGACCCTATATTGTTGATTCTAAAGTAACCATTCACACTGATCATGCTGCTATCAAATACCTTATGGAAAAGAAAGATGCTAAACCTAGACTTATTAGATGGGTTCTCTTGTTGCATGAATTTGACTTGCATATTATTGATAGAAAGGGAGTTGAGAACCCCGTTGCAGATAACTTGTCTAGGCTAGAGAATATACTTGATGACCCACAACCTATTGATGATAGCTTTCCTGATGAACAATTAGCTATCATAAATACTTCTCGTACTGCTCCATGGTATGCTGATTATGCTAATTATATTATTGCTAAGTTTATACCTCCTAGCTTCACATACCAGCAAAAGAAAAAGTTCTTCTATGATTTGAGACATTACTTCTGGGATGACCCACACCTTTATAAAGGAGTAGATGGTATTATTAGACGTTGTGTACCTGAGCATGAACAGGAACATATCCTACGCAAGTGCCACTCCGAAGCTTATGGAGGACACCATGCGGGAGATAGAACTGCACACAAGGTATTGCAATCCGGTTTTTATTGGCCTACTCTTTTCAAGGATGCCCGTAAGTTTGTCTTATCTTGTGACGAATGTCAAAGAATTGGTAATATCAGTAGACGTCAAGAAATGCATATGAATTATTCACTTGTTATTGAACCATTTGATGTTTGGGGCTTTGATTATATGGGACCGTTTCCTGCCTCTAATGGGTATACACATATTTTAGTTGCTGTTGATTACGTTACTAAGTGGGTAGAAGCTATTCCAACTAGTAGTGCTGATCATAACACCTCTATTAAGATGCTTAAAGAAGTTATTTTTCTGAGTTTTGGAGTCCCTAGATACCTAATGACCGATGGTGGTTCACACTTTATTCATGGTGCTTTCCGTAAAATGCTTGCAAAGTATGATGTCAACCATAGAATTGCATCCACTTATCACCCACAGACTAGTGGTCAAGTAGAACTAAGTAATAGAGAGTTGAAATTAATTTTGCAAAAGACAGTTAATAGGTCTAGGAAGAATTGGTCCAAGAAACTTGATGATGCATTATGGGCCTATAGAACTGCATACAAAAATCCTATGGGTATGTCTCCATATAAGATGGTTTGTGGAAAAGCTTGTCACTTACCTCTCGAGCTAGAACATAAGGCATATTGGGCTATCAAAGAGCTCAATTATGATTTCAAACTTGCCGGTGAAAAGAGGTTATTTGACATTATCTCTCTTGATGAATGGAGAACCCAGGCCTACGAGAATGCCAAGCTGTTTAAAGAAAAGGTTAAAAGATGGCATGACAAAAGGATACAAAATCGTGAGTTTAACATAGGTGATTATGTCTTGCTATACAACTCTCGTTTAAGATTTTTTGCAGGAAAACTTCTCTCTAAGTGGGAAGGACCTTACGTTATCGAGGAGGTCTATCGTTCCGGTGCCATAAAAATCAACAACTTCGAAGGCACAAATCCGAAGGTGGTGAACGGTCAAAGAGTCAAACATTATATCTCAAGTAATCCTATAAATGTTGAAACCAATGTTATTGAAACCGTAACCCCGGAGGAATACATAAGGGACACTTTCCAGAATGATCCAGACTCTGAAAAGGAAGAGGTATGTGGTACGGTAAGTAAACCGACTCCAAAACAGTTCTAAAGGCAATTTTTCTCCGTTTTGGAATATTTAGAAAAATAGAAAAATAAGTAGCAGTTCGAAAGAGACACGAGCCGTCCACGAGGGTGGAGGGCACGCCCCCCCCTTCCCACGGCGCGCCCCCTGCCTCATGGGCAGCCCGTGTGCCTCCCGGACTCCGATTTCTTGTATGTTACTCCTTTTGGTCGGTAAAAATTCATTATATATACTCCCGAAGGTTTTGACCTCTGTATCACGCAAAAATCCTCTGTTTTTGTTTCGAGCTGATGTTTTTGACAGATCTAGATCATCATGGCATCCTCCAACATCCCCATGCCAAGGTATGGTGGAACGAGGACTCAACGCCAACCATATGGTGATCTCGGAGCTCGCGAGCAACCTCAAGCTGGACTCAAGGATCTTCGGGGAAGCTATCTCCAATCTTCAAGAGAAAATCGGACACCTCCAAGCCCAGGTCTATGACCTGCAAAACCAAAACTTTGAGTATGAATATAGATTCAAGAAGATGAGTTTGGCTGCAAATTTGAGTATCCCGGAGGCTCGATCATCCTTCTACGATGGTGAGCCTATGCCTTGGAAGGTGGACAACAAGCCTACATCACCACCCCCGAAGAAGGAGACATAATCATATGGGTATGGGCACTCCCCTTGGCAACTGCCAAGCTTGGGGGAGTGACCCCGGTATCGTATCACCATCACTCCTATCTTTACCGTTTTTCTTAGTTCGATCCTTTTGATAGTATCTTGATCTAGTAGAATAAAGTTAGCATGATCTAGTTGTGAGCTTTTGCTTTATGATCTTTACCCTTTTGTAATCGAGTCCATGAGCTATATAATAAAGATTAGTGTTGAGTCAAGGGCTTGATTTCCTCACTTTGGTCATGATAAAAAGAAAGAAAACATAAAGAGTATCCAAGAGATCATATTGATCTTATGGGAAGTAATGACCTCACATATAAAGAGTATGATGAATAAAAGTTGTTGGGAGTTGACAAACATAGTTTTGGTCATCGTTGCAATTAATAGGAAGTAATAAAAGAAGAGAGGCTTCACATACAAATATACTATCTTGGACATCTTTTATGATTGTGAGCACTCATTAAAATATGACATGCTAAAGAGTTGATGTTGGACAAGGAAGACAACATAATGGGTTATGTTTTCTTATATCCGAAATAAAGTATATTGTCAAGGATCATCCAACATGTTGAGCTTGCCTTTCCCCCTCATGCTAGCCAAAACTCCTCGCACTAAGTAGAGATACTACTTGTGCTTCCATACATCCTTAAATCCAGTTTTGCCATGAGAGTCCACCATACCTACCTATGGATTGAGTAAGATCCTTCCAAGTAAGTTGTCATGTTGCAAACTCGCTAAAATATGTATGATTTATTAGTGTGGAGGAAATAAGCTTTATACGATCTTGTGATATGGAAGTAATAAAAGCGACGGACTGCATAATAAAGGTCCTTATCACAAGTGGCAATATAAAGTGACGTTCTTCTGTGCTAAGACTTTGTGCATCCAACCATAAAAACACATGACACCCTCTGCTTCCCTCTGCGAAGGGCCTATATATTATTCTTGCCCTATAAGAGTCAAGGTGAAATTCATCTTTCCTTTTTACATTTTATCCTTTGGCAAGCACATTGTGTTGGAAAGATCCTGACATATATACCCACTTGGATGTAAGTTTTCATGGTCCATTACTGTTGACATTACCCTTGAGGTAAAAGGTTGGGAGGCAACACCGTAAGCCCCTATCTTTCTCTGTGTCCGATGAAAACTCCATAACCATAAGTATTGCGTGAGTGTGAACAATTGTGAAAGACTATATGATAGTTGAGTATGTCTGCTTGCTGAAAAGCTCTTATATTGACTCTTTCCGATTTTACGATAAATTGCAACTGCTTCAATGACCGAGATCAAAGTTTGTTAGTTTTCAATGAAGTTTATGATTCAGGCTTGATATTGTGAATGAATTGTTACTTTGGCATAAGAATCATATGACAATATATATATATATATATATATATATATATATATATATATATATATATATATATATATATACAGCCGGTCTATTCTCATAACATTATGAGAATAATATTCTCATAACACTTCCGAACTGCATTGTAAAACTGCATTGGAAAGCTATACGCACCGCACCACAAAGACCAGCGAACTTCATGTTTAAAAAAACTGTACGTGTTGTTTTTTCGGTACCTTTTTTGCTCTAGTTTTTTAACCATTTATCGGAATTATGCGTGTAATATACCGTTGAAAAGCTATGGAGTAGACGCAACTTCGCCATGTTGAACACTTTTCAAAATTCATCATAGTTTAAGAGCAGTTTCGAAAATCGTGCGGCTCACAACGAATGGCAGCGAGCGTTTTTTGGCGTTTTTTTTAAACCGCTCGTCGGAATGAAACATATGATACACCGTTGGAAAGATATCGTCGGCGCGCATCTTTTTCGTATCTATTATTTTTTCTAATTCGCTACGGTTTAAGAGCAGTTTTGAATTTACTAAATCGCGGAATTGTGTTTTTCGATTTTTTTTCAAATTTTCGGTACTGTTTTCACTTCAGTTTTCTAACCGTTTGTCGAAACAAGGCGTGTAATATACCGTTGGAAAGCTATGAACGAGGCGCAACTTTCATATGTTGAAATGGTTTTGAGATTCCTTACGGTTTTTAGTTAAATTTGAAAATCGTGCGGCTGACTACGAACGGCAGCAGCCGATTTTTCGTGAAATTTTTACAAAACGTTGGCCGAAATGATCCAAATGATACACCGTTGGAAAGATACCGTCGAGACGCTACTTTCTCATGTAGAACATGCCCTCTAATTCATTACGGTTTAAGAGCAGTTTTGAAATTACAAAAACGCGAAAAACGCACTGCTTCAAACTGAAGAACGCACTGCATCAGACAGTCAACCGAACCTCATGATTTATTTTGTTGGACGTAGATTTTTCTCAGAGGAGTTTTGTTGTCTTTTTTCCAACTTTTTTTTCGAAGGAAAGTGGACCGCAA
The DNA here is from genome assembly GCA_902687465.1 of Secale cereale. Lineage (NCBI taxonomy): Eukaryota > Viridiplantae > Streptophyta > Magnoliopsida > Poales > Poaceae > Secale > Secale cereale. Next base: position 695,811,842 of record LR738712.1, on the reverse strand, counting down.
CACTCCCCAAAGTGAAGCGGAACACTACCAAAAGTGAACCTCATTAATTTTTTGCGCGCGTTGAGAAGTGTTTGAGAAGTGAGCTGCTTTCCGATGTGTGTTTTGTTTTTTGATCACCAAGTGAACCGCATTACTTTTTTGTGTTGTTTTGGTAACAATTTTTTTTTGAGATTCCGCAATTTTTTTTTTGCATTTTCATGTTGGGGGCAAGTGAACGGCATCACTTAAAAAGGGATACAAATAGTACACACGAGAACACACCTAACTCAGTACCCAAAAGAACACACCAAATTCAGTATACACGTTTTTCTTCATCACACAATGACCAAGTGCACTGCAGATGGAGCATAGGGATAAGGAGCTGCTACACAAATTGCAAACGTCCACACCTCCTTAGTCTCAGAAAATGCATTAGACAAAGAAGTGAACCTCTCATGGGAAATTCTATTTTTTTTACAAAGCGAACCACCTAGATGAACTGAACAAAACATGCACGATGATGGAAGGACAACGCGAGCGAACTGCATTCAATGTTTTATTTTTGTTCCCCGCATTCTGTAGGAAACAAAAAAAATAAAGTAAGTGAAAATCGGTGCGCAAGTGAACATCAACACTTTTGAAAGTAAATCGTAACACTCTCGAAAGTGGACCGCATTATTTTTTGCTAGTGAAGTTGGAAACATTTTTCTTCAATTGTCGCACAAACAAAATAATGTGCATTAAGAAAAGAAGTGAACCTCTCATGGGGATTTGTTGTCATCTTTTTTGCAAAGTGAACCGCCAACCACCAACCGTAACACTGTTTTTTTGTGCTGCAAAAAAACAATGGACCGCAAGAACAACAAACACTGGAACCGCATTTGCACTCAACTTTTTTCACCAAAAAAGTGAAGCGTATTCGATTTACCTAGGGTCATACAATCATCAAACCACGTAAAAAATTGGCACTGGAGCACCCCAAATAGTTGACTGAAGTGCACAAGGCACAACCACTTCATAAATGCAAACGCAAATAAACTACACCAACATATACAACCATTTTATACATCAAAAAATATACACCAATTTTTTGACTACACATACACACTTCACTGCAAAACTGAATGCCCCCCCCCCCAAAAAAAAATTTACCAGCAATAGTCTCTTAACCGAACTGATGTTTTCTCCGACGAAATGCAATGCGCTGGCTCGAGAACCTGCTACCCACCCACATCCGCACTGCAGCGTCACATGCCTTCAGAGTAACACCTGTGTAGTTAAGAGTATGGCTTATCTTAACTAGCACCAGACAACTAAGCTCAAAGGGAGTAGCCTAATAAATACTACAACTTAAAATTTGCTGCGCAGACTCAGCAGACCAACCAAGTACCTGCTCAGTCGATCATGAATCAGCAGCAGCAGCACCAGAGGTCCCACCAACGACAAGTGCCACAACAAGCAATTTGCTGCGCAGACTCAGCAGACCAACCAACAACGATCTCTGAAAAACAAGCCACGCCCAGAAAGAAAATCAGTGAGTATCTAAGTAGAGAGGGAGGGAGAATAATCTAGATTGATAAACTGTGAGAAGGAATAGCTAGAATTTCAAAACAGTGCCTAATACAACAGACGGACAAGGAACAGTTTCAGCATAAGCAGGTCCCAAACTGCAACTTAAAATCAAGCATCATCGCCAAACATTGCAAACATCATTTCAGGTTACTTGTCGGGAATATGTAAAAATGGGGCACTGATCACATAAAGAATGCCACCGGCCGCAAAACAAGTGTGCTGCATAAGCAAAGTGTTCTTTTTCAATGGACAAAACAAAACAGAGTGAACCCCAATGTTTTGCAATCCGGAAATCAAGAGTAACACTTGCAGGGCGTATGCTCATATACACTGCAACAAGATGGGCTTCTACAGGTTCAATGGACAACTACGGGGGCGGGGAACTGCATGCCCCTGTCCTCTCCACTGCTCGCCCCGGAGCCAATGAACTACATGAAGAGGCGTGTTGCACTGCATGAACAACAACCATAATTCCCTCAAGGGAGGAGGGTGGAACAGTTGCTACGCCTATCAATTATGCATTGCCCTGTAAAGCCAAATCACACTGCTGTTAGTTGAGAACCCACAAATTGCATCGTTGGAGTACACACCCACGAGCTGAACTGCCGGAGATGCCACCATGCACTGCAGTGGTAAACCCGAGCTGATCCTCCATGCTAAACATGAACAACAACTGATGTCTACACACGCTTCTACTCTTGTAGACTATGTTGGGCCTCCAAGCGCAGATGTTTGTAGGACAGCAACAATTTCCCTCAAGTGGATGACCTAAGGTTTATCGAACTCAGGGAAGTAGAGGTTGAAGATGGTCTCTCTCAAGCAACCCTGCAACTAAGATACAAGAAGTCTCTTGTGTCCCCAACACACCTAATACAACAAGGAGTTGTATAGGTGCACTAGTTCGGCGAAGAGATGGTAAAATATGGATGATAGGAGTGGCAAAGCAAAGTAATATAAATCTATAATAAAAAGTGCAGCAAGCAAACAAGTGGTAAACGTGAGCACAAATGGTATTGCAATGGTGGAAACAAGGCCTAGGGATCATACTTTCACTAGTGGCAACTCCCAACAACATTAACATAATCGAATCACATGATATTTCCCATAAAACATGCAATGGAGACGCACCCGGAGGTCATTCCTTTGTGGTCAAGAGAGGACGAGAATTATGTAGGGCTACAAAAGCACACCTCAAAGTTCGTAGTTCTCAATCTATGGATTTCCCAATGTCACCGCGGCCATCCAAAGCGAGTCCCACAATCACCACAACATATCTAAAGGATAATCAAAGACAAGCACCAAGAGACTCTCAATCTTCAATCAACACACAAGAGAGGAAATCACTCATGAAAATATTCTTCTAATCCATGTCCAATAGACCGCTGTCACCTTGGTCTCGGGGATTATACTAGATAAAGACAAGGGAGTACATCAATCCAATACATAGAGGAAGGGGAAATATCATGGGATCACCCTAGATTAACATAGCCTATGATCACAACGAAGATCACATCATGGGAGAGAGAGATAACCACATAGCTACACGTACGAGCCCTCAGCTACTGAGGAGACTACTCACGCATGGACATGGTGAGGAGGAGGTTGATGATGGTGTTGATGGAGAGGTGCAGCCCCGCGAGGAGGAGACGGCCGGCGGCAGCCACGGAGGCGGCGGCGGCCCTCGGGGCGGCGGCGGCCCTAGGGTGCAGCGGCTCCTTGGCCCCCCTTCTTCCTTGTGGATGGTGCTGCAATGGTGCTGGTCCTCCCCTCCAAGACGGCGGCTCGGGAGGAGGAAAATTCGTGGCCCTTGGTGACCTAGGTTTCCTCCCTTTATATAGACTCTCGGATTCCCGTCACCAGATTTTGGGCCTCAGTAAAACAGGCTTTACTCGGCCGTCCGGACTCCGATTTGGACGAATTTTATATCCTGAAGCATCGCCTCGAAATTCCCCACAACTTTCGCAACTAGACTTTTTCGGTTTGACGTCATCTTCGGGTCGGAACGTGACCATCTTTAAAAAACGTTCTCAGACAGATTTCAGGAAAGTCAGAGTCCTACTCCAATACGACTCCTTTTGCGTTTTTATCAATTTCCAAGTAATTTCTACACAATAAAGTGTAAAACAAGAACATTGTGCACTTTTGCAACCATTAGTAGGTTAGCCCAAATATGATCAAAAGTGTATGGAAGTGCATAAATATCATAGCAATATCACACAAAAAAGGCATGGAGCAAGCAGAAATTATAGATACGTTTTGGACGTATCAACATCACCAAGCTTAATTCATGCTCGTCCTCGAGTAGGTAAATGATAACAATCATAATTTCTGTGGTGACATGCTATTAACCATATAAGGACTTTTCATAGTCATATGACAAAAGCTTACTGAGACAATGAATCTGTAGTAATTAAGTTGCCTCATGAGAAAATCACAAAGAACTGAAAGTTTTACAATATGATACTGAAACATCAAATAGATTTGTAGTGAGCATGGTGTGCAAATATGATAAAGTGGTACCTCGCTTGCTCCCTTTAGTGAAGCAAAACATAAATGCAGGGGCACCTCCAAGGTTTAAGTGACGACTAGATACAATGATTTCAGAATAAACGATATCATAATCATGCAAAAGACAATGGTACTTTGGGACAATGCACATTACACTCAGAATGACAATCATGCTCTCAATAGTTGGTGCTTTAAATAAGGTGGAGACTCTCGAACCATGGCTTTTGATGGCAAGGTTGAAAACCCGTGGTCGGAAACAAAAACTAAACATGTACCAGAGCTCTTGGTTTTTAAAAACAGAGGTAAAAATTATTTTTGGGATATGCATATTTCGTCAACGAATGCTAGCAGATAACTCAATTACTTCTCGAGCTGGACAAGTTTCGAGGAACGGCTCCCGTATGAGGACGATCACATCCTCTTAATCTCCTTTGTTTATCACTGCCAAAGTTTTCTGATTTCTCATGAACAAAGCGTGAAGGAGGGTTTGTTTGTTGTATAATTTTTAATGAGCCGGGCGCACTCTATGCCAATTCCTTCTCGTATTATGGGTTTGCACATTAGACATGCAATCCCGGGGTGAAGCTTGTCCAACTTAAAAAGATCATGAATTAACTACTACTTCCTCATGAGCTAAAACAGAGGCACAAAAGAGAAATGCTTTTTTTTGAATAATTTCGAGATGGTACATGAAAGTCTTCGTTAGGAATGGCAGGTAAATACCATGTATATGAAGGTATGGTGGACTCATATGGCATAACTGGTTTAAAGGATTTTGGATGCACAAGCAGTCAGTCTGCTTAGTACAGGCGAAGGTTAGCAAAAGAATGGGAGCGACCAACTAAAAGAGCAATGACGGTCATAATCATACAGAGCGACAAAGCAACATTGAATCAGGCATGGAAGTTATATCGCTACTCAGAAACTAAAGATCATCAAGGCTTGATAGACTTTCTTTACAGTCTTAAATATGCGTGAGCATACGCCAAGTCAATCAAAATAAATTCCTGGAGGAAGATATCACTAAACCATACCACATCATAGGCAAACAAATCATGTTGGTACTCCAATAACACATTGAGAACCCCCCCAGCTATTTGAGACTAACCATAAGAAAACATGAACTACTAAGCACCATTATGCACATAGCATTTTTATCATGGACATATCAACCAGTGCAACAGAAGCCAACTCTCTTAACAAGATAAGCATGATAACTAAAGAGAGTTCCAGCGACCAACTAAACAAAAGCTCTTTAAAAAGATAAGCATGAAAACTAAGAGCTGAACATGATAGTAGCTATTGAAAGACAAAGAACACACACAGCAAGGATAGACATGAAAATTCTATGTTATCTTCTAGGTTGAAGTGGAGCGTGTTTCTCTCCCACACAAAGAAAGCTGAGTTCCAACTCGTTATGAACAGCAAGCAAAGCTAAAGAAACTAAAAAGGAAACTAAAAGCAAGACGCTTCAAGCATAGCACATAACACATGAAGTGATAAAAATATAGTGGAACGAAAGACGAACTGATAATGTTGATGGAGAAGGGGATGCACGGGGGCATCCCCAAGCTTAGACGCTTGAGTCTTCTTGAATATTTCTTGGGGGTGCATGGGGGCATCCCCAAGCTTGAGCGTATGACACTCCTGGATCTTTTTATCATCTTCCCTCGCACACTTGAAAACTCCCTTCATACATAACTCATCATAATCTGATTAGCGAGGTTAGTACCCTTAATAAAATAATTTTTCCTTGCTGGAAATAAGGATATTCTTGAAGGTCTACTGTTTCTCAAGATTGCCAAAAGGTTTTTGCAAAGAAAAAGCAAGCTCAAGGTTTGCAAAATGAAGGAAAGGCAAAACAGGACAGAATCTGTGAAAAACAGACTAGCAGGTAGTAAATAATTTTTTCGGGGCACTTCTGCAACTCAAATCGAAAAACTCAGAACAGACGCCCGAAAGACAATTGTATAGAGCACGCTGTCGAAAAAATTCAGACCAAAAAGATGATCTGGTGATTTTATACGAATTTTTCTATCCAAGGACAGAATCTGTTTCCTGGACAACACGTCACAACTTTTGAACTTTCTTGCAATCAGAGGCTAAACTTGGCACAAAGCTGAAAAATAAAGATACAATGATGTTGCTACAGTAGTAATAAACATCAAGACCACTATAAACTGAAAGAACAAACTGAAAGCAAAGATAACAAGGGTTGTCTCCCTAGAGCTCTTTCTTTATAGCCATAAAGATAGGCTTAAGACTTTAATGATGCTCTCGTAGGAATAAGAGTTGAAGAACAAAAGAAAGCATCAAGAAGCAAATACCAAACACATTTAAGCCTAACATGCTTCCTATGCATAGGAATATTGCAATAGAATAATTCATTGAAGCACAAAGCAATAAGCATAGGAAGACAAAACAAGTGCAGCTTCAAAACCTTCAACATAAAGAGAGGGGACTTGATATTATTGCAACATCTATAAGCATATGTTCCCTTCTCATAATAATTTTCAGTGGGATCACGAATAAACTCAACAATATAAGCATCACATAAAGCATTGTTACCATGATCCACATGCAAAAAGGTACTCTTACTCTCCATATAAGCATCTTTGGGGAGCCCATGGTTAGGACTTTTTAGCATTAACGTTTTCAGTCTCCCCCAAGCTTGAGCTACGCTCTCTCCGTCATGAGGATAGAAATTATAAACATAATTCCTATTCTCATGGACTTCATGAAGAGGATAAAACTTGGAGTAAAAGAGAGACTGGATCTCTTCCCAATTCAGCAGGTGAGAGTCATCTAGTAGCCTATACCATTCCAATGCTTTTCCTTTCAGTGACAAGGCAAATAATTTCCTCATGACTCCATCTCTTGTCAAACCTGAAATCTTAAACAACTCACAAAGTTCTGTAAGTTTCAACAAATAAATACTAGGATTGACTGTCCCATCATAACGATCATTCATAATTATTTCAATTATCCTAAATGGTATTCGGAACGGGATACATTCAGTAGGTGGAGGAGACTTCTCTACCACAGGTGTGGTAAAGCGGCCTTCCCCAAGCAGCGAATTAAGAGCACGGTTTTCCATAAACATAACTAGTGAAACTAAAAACAAGAAACGAAAAGATTTAATTGCAAGATCTAAAGATATACCTTCAAGCACTCACTTCCCCGGCAACGGCGCCAGAAATAGCTTGATGTCTACACACGCTTCTACTCTTGTAGACTATGTTGGGCCTCCAAGCGCAGAGGTTTGTAGGACAGCAACAATTTCCCTCAAGTGGATGACCTAAGGTTTATCGAACTCAGGGAAGTAGAGGTTGAAGATGGTCTCTCTCAAGCAACCCTGCAACTAAGATACAAGAAGTCTCTTGTGTCCCCAACACACCTAATACAACTAGGAGTTGTATAGGTGCACTAGTTCGGCGAAGAGATGGTAAAATATGGATGATAGAAGTGGCAAAGCAAAGTAATATAAATCTGTAATAAAAAGTGCAGCAAGCAAACAAGTGGTAAACGTGAGCACAAATGGTATTGCAATGGTGGAAACAAGGCCTAGGGATCATACTTTCACTAGTGGCAACTCCCAACAACATTAACATAATCGAATCACATGATATTTCCCATAAAACATGCAATGGAGACGCACCCGGAGGTCATTCCTTTATGGTCAAGAGAGGACGAGAATTATGTAGGGCTACAAAAGCACACCTCAAAGTTCGTAGTTCTCAATCTATGGATTTCCCAATGTCACCGCGGCCATCCAAAGCGAGTCCCACAATCACCACAACATATCTAAAGGATAGTCAAAGACAAGCACCAAGAGACTCTCAATCTTCAATCAACACACAAGAGAGGAAATCACTCATGAAAATATTCTTCTAATCCATGTCCAATAGACCGCTGTCACTTTGGTCTCGGGGATTATACTAGATAAAGACAAGTGAGTACATCAATCCAATACATAGAGGAAGGGGAAATATCATGGGATCACCCTAGATTAACATAGCCTATGATCACAACGAAGATCACATCATGGGAGAGAGAGATAACCACATAGCTACACGTACGAGCCCTCAGCCCCGGAGGAGACTACTCACGCATGGACATGGTGAGGAGGAGGTTGATGATGGTGTTGATGGAGAGGTGCAGCCCCGCGAGGAGGAGACGGCCGGCGGCAGCCACGGAGGCGGCGGCGGCGGCCCTTGGGGGCGCGGCGGCGGCGGCCCTAGGGGGCGGCGGCGGCCCTCGGGGCGGCGGCGGCCCTAGGGGGCAGCGGCTCCTTGGCCCCCCTTCTTCCTTGTGGATGGTGCTGCAATAGTGCTGGTCCTCCCCTCCAAGACGGCGGCTCGGGAGGAGGAAAATTCGTGGCCCTTGGTGACCTAGGTTTCCTCCCTTTATATAGACTCTCGGATTCCCGTCACCAGATTTTGGGCCTCAGTAAAACGGGCTTTACTCGGCCGTCCGGACTCCGATTTGGACGAATTTTATATCCGGAAGCATTGCCTCGAAATTCCCCACAACTTTCGCAACTAGACTTTTTCCGCTTGACGTCGTCTTCAGGCCGAAACGTGACCATCTTTAAAAAATGTTCTCAGACAGATTTCAGGAAAGTCAGAGTCCTACTCCAATACGACTCCTTTTGCGTTTTTGTCAATTTCCAAGTAATTCCTACACAATAAAGTGTAAAACAAGAACATTGTGCACTTTTGCAACCATTAGTAGGTTAGTCCAAATATGATCAAAAGTGTATGGAAGTGCATAAATATCATAGCAATATCACACAAAATAGGCATGGAGCAAGCAGAAATTATAGATACGTTTTGGACATATCAACAACCAAAAAATATTTCAGAGAATATGGGAAGAAGAAAAATAGGGAGTAGGAGTTCTACAAATCAAAAGAACTAAATACATCTACCCACCTTCACCGCCCTGGAATGCCAAGCAATAGGGGGGCGGAGGTAGAAAGTCGTCGCCTCCAGCCATTGGGGAGCTCCGGCTTGCGAGCCGCCGCCCACGAGCCATAGACTACACACGCGTGCGCGCTGCACTGCACAGATGCGGCGACAAACGTGGTCGCCTCGCGCGACGCAATAGGTGAAGTGGCGGCGCGGGGTCGCATCCCGAAGAAGGAGGTGGGGGTGGGGCGGGACTCCAACCGAGCTGGAAGAAGGTGAAGAAGGCTGGGAGAGGGGGGGAGGAGCTTGCCGACGAGGGAGAAGAAGCTCGGCCGGCATCTACCGATGCGCTCGATTCCAATCTGGATCAAGATAGGAGCGGCCGGCGAGGCTCCAGGGCGGCGCGACCATGGCACGGGAGCCATAGGAGGAGGGGAGGTAGGCCAAGAGAAGTTACCGGTGGCGGCAGGGCGGTTCTGGCTTGTGGCGGCCGACCTCAGAGAGGAACGTGGTGGGGCGGCTTGCGAAGGCCACGCGTGGAGAGGAAGGTGCCGGGGCAGCTTGCGGCGACCACGAGCGGAGAGGAAGGTGGAGGGACGGCTTGCGGCGACCGCGCGGGAGGAAGGAGGTGGGAGGCGGGGATCTGGTCAGTGATCCAGGTGGTGGGAGCGAGAAGACGGGGTGGGGTTCGTCTAGAGGTGGGTGGATAGGTATGATGTGGTGGGCTGGGGTGGATAAGGTTGGACGTGGGGCTGGGGTGATGTTATGAGAATAAGGTCTTAAGGGGTGTTATGAGAATAGACCCACCCTATATATATATATATATATATATATATATATATATATATATATATATATATATATATATATATATATATGTTGCTGTTATGAGAATGATCATGATGCCCTCATGTTCGTATTTTATTTTTATCGACACCTCTATCTCTAAACATGTGGACATATTTTTCGATTTCGGCTTTCGCTTGAGGACAAGCGAGGTCTAAGCTTGGGAGAGTTGATACGTCCATTTTGCATCATGCTTATATGTTGATATTTATTGCATTATGGGCTGTTATTACATGTTTTGTCACAACACTTATGCCTTTTCTCTCTTATTTTACAAGGTTTACATGAAGAGGGAGAATGCCGACAATTGGAATTCTGGGCTGGAAAAGGAGCAAACTCTAGAAACCTATTATGCACAACTCCAAAAGCCCCGAAACTTCACATAACTCTGTTTCAGAAAATATAAAAAATATCTGGCGAAAGAAGATCACGAGGGGGGCCACCTGCTGTCCACGAGGGTGTGGGGCGTGCCGCCCCTCTCTGGGCGCGCCCCCTGCCTCGTGGGCCCCCTGATGCCCATCTTCTTCTATAAGAGGTGTTTTTACCTGGGAAAAAATCATAAGGAGGCTTTCGGGAACAGACGCCGCCGTCTCGAGGCGGAACCTTGGCGGAAACCAATCTAGGGCTCCGACAGAGCTGTTCTCCTGGGGATACTTCCCTCCAGGAGGGGGAAATCGTCACCGCCGTTATCACCAACAATTCTCCCATCTTGGGGAGTGCTATCTTCATCAATATCTTCACCATCACCATCTCCTCTTAAACCCTAGTTCATCTCTTGTATCCAATCTTTGTACCCAAACCTCAGATTGGTACATGTGGCTTTCTAGTAGTGTTGATTACTCCTTGTAGTTGATGCTAGTTGGTTTATTTGGTGGAAGATCATATGTTCAGATCCATTATTCATATTAATACTGTAGGATCGAAAGTATGTCTAGAGGGGGGGTGATTAGACTACTTGTAAATATAAAAATTCTGCCTTTTGATCAAGAACAGTTTTTGGCAGATTCACAATTATGATCAAGTCAAGCATCACCCTACACATGCAATTCTAGAGTATAGGCAGCGGAAAGTAAATTGCACATGTAGTAAAGAGAGGTGGAGAAGAGCAAACGCAATTTGGAGACGCGGTGATTTTTCCCGTGGTTCCGATAGGTGGTGCTATCGTACATCCACGTTGATGGAGACTTCAACCCACGGAGGGTAACGGCTGCGCGAGTCCACGGAGGGCTCCACCCACGAAGGGTCCACGAAGAAGCAACCTTGTCTATTCCATCATGGCCTACGCCCACGGAGGGCTAGCCTTACTCGGGGTAGATCTTCACGAAGTAGGCGATCTCCTTGCCCTTACAAACTTCTTGGTTCAACTCCACATCTCGATGACGGAGGCTCCCAAGCGACACCTAACCAATCTAGGAGGCACCACCCTCCAAAAGGTAATAGATGTTGTAGATGATGATGAACTCCTTGCTCTTGTGCTTCAAATGATAATCTCCTCAACACTCAACTCTCCTCACTGATTTGGCTGTGGTGGAAGAAAGGATTGAGTGGAAAGCAACTTGGGAAGGTTAGAGATCAAGTTTCATATGGTGGGAGTGGAGCAACTTGATCTCAACACAAGGGTAGGTAGTTCTCTTCTCAGAAAGTGTAAGGTAGGAGTGGTAGTTCTTTCTGATGGCTCTCTCCACGAATGAAGAGGGGGTGGAGGGGTATATATAGCCTCCACACAAAATCCAACCGTTACACACATAATTGAGCAATCTCGGTGAGACCGAAGTTGACAACTCGGTCAGACCGAAAGTTCAAATAATGTGAACGTTGGGGTTTTCGGTGGGACCGAAAATACCATCTCGGTTATTCCGATTTGAGCAAAGACAGGAGCATGCCAGTTTCGGTAAGTCCAACTTTATCATCTCGGTGACACCGATATGATGACAGAGGGTTACAGAAGCTTGGCAGCCCATGTTTCGGTGAAACCGATTTCAAACTCGGAATGTCCGATTTTTCTAGGGTTTGGCTTATGGCTGAGGTGGTTCATCTCGGTGTGACTGAGTTTGGATAATCGGTTGGTCCGAGATTACTTATGAGTGTATTTTGTAGTGAAGGTTGCTGATAGTTTGAGGAGATATATCACTAAGCACTTGAGCAACCAGATCATCAACATAACCTCATCCCCTTTTAATAGTATTGGCTTTTCCTATGGACTCAATGTGATCTTGGATCACTAAACCAAAAATGGAGTCTTGAGCTTTTGCCAATGCTTGCCTTAGCATTTTGAGGGGTCCACTTCTTCAGTCATTGCCATACCCATATCACTGAACTTCTCTGAAATGATTCTCAAGTAACTATTAGTTCAATGATATATATGTTGTTATTAATTGCCAAAACCACCCGGGGATTAGTTGCACTTTCAATCTCCCCCTTTTTGGTAATTGATGACAACATATAGATCAAAGCTTCGACAAGAGATATAATCAATGAATAATATCGTCGCTTTGAGAAGTATGTGATAAGCAAGAGCTCCCCCTAAATTTGTGCATTATTTAAGATTTGCGTTTGAATGCAAATGCACAATCGATTAGGATCATGGGTCACTCTTCCATGTCACATACATCTTGGTGGAGCGCACAAAATGATAAGAATGAATAGCATGCACCCAATCACCAAGACATGAGTAAAGTCATACAAGATAGGAATAACATATGATAAGCATTAAGCACACATTAAAGCATAGTATGACCAAGCACTCATTAAGGTAGCATCAAACGTAGTATCAAGCACACTGAAAGTTTCGAAAACCAAAAGTATCTCAAGGAAACCGCAAAAGAACGAAAGAGCAAAAGCGCAAAGACAACAGCACTCTCTCTCTCGAAGCCCTATGATCTATACAATTTCTCCCCCTTTGGCAACAAGTTACCAAAAAGTTTGAAAAAGCATAGAGCTAAACGTCACTGTGGGCTCTGCTGGCGGCTCCCGTCTGGGTTGATGTCGGAGTAGATATGACGGCATCGGCGAAGACTTCAGCTGAAGTCTGTGCTGGAGGAGTGGATACTGGAGCTGTGGCTGGAGTGACTGCTGGAGCTGTAGGAGGTGCTGAAGTTGTAGTCCTGGAGTCAGTCACTGGAATAGCAGCTGATCGGGATCCTCTGGGAATCGGAGCAGTCTGTCGCTGAGAATCCTGGACTAGGTCATCCTGCACAAGCTCTGCCTTGTCCTGCTTTGCTTCCTCCATGTCTGCCTCAAGCTTGTTGACGGTTACCTGAATTTCAGTCAGCTTCACATCCAGAGCGTGGATCTTCTCGTCAACAATCCTCTCTAGGCTCTCCTGAGATTGTTCAATGCTGGCCAGGCGTTGTTCAATCCTTTGGGTAGCTTCAAGAATCTGCTCTCCGAAACTCTTTGGTTTAGCTGCTGCTGCTGCTGCTTCTTTATCAGCCTTGGCTTTCTTAGCAGCTTCTATCTTGGCTTGACCTTCAACAGATGTTGGATCCTCCTCGTCCATCACAACAACATTGTCTTCATGCTCTGGCTGCAGGGGTAAGTGTTTCCTATCCAACAAGAATTTGCCCGTGCCAAACTTGGCATTGATAAGCATCTGAATCTGTGGGGCAAATCCACATGACCTTTTCTGGTCAGCTGCAGTCCTCTTAATGGTTTCTACCATTAAGTCCATCACCTTGAAAGGTGCCTTCTCATCAAGTATATGCAGCATGTTGATAGAATACCCTCTGATCATGCGATGATCTCCAGACTTGGGCATCAAGGTATGCCTCAGAATAGTGTTAGTGGTAGGTAAACCTGCCTGGAGATAGTAAGCTGAGCCGAGCTTCCATACTTCCAAATCTGCTGCGGGGATCTCCTTGTACATGTTCTTCATGGAATCATGATTCTTCTTTGGAATCCCATAGACATCAATGTCATCTTCTCGCTGTACTGGAGCATTCAGAATTTCTGCCCATTCTTCAACAGAAGAAGAGAACCTTTGACCTTCAGTCATCCAGGTGATCTTCCCATCAGGATAGAAGTGAGCTGTGGCATAGAATTGCATAATCATCTCATCGTTCCAATCTGTCAATTTCTGACCCACAAACTCAGCAACTCCACATGCAGTGAAGCTTTCATGCACATGGGGAAAGAAGTCTTTGTGCTCTTCGCTGTCAATGTATTCCCAGTCAACGTATCTGGTGTCTGCGACTATAGGCTTCTTGTCCATCAGCACAGTCTCATAGAAGTCCTGCTGCTCTCTGGTGTGGAATCTGGGGTCTACAGCAGTTCTTCTCCTCACGGCATATGGGTCAGCTTGTCTCCATAGCCTGAGACCTCTATCTTTCCTTGCCTTCATATCCTCGGCTTGAGGATGAGCATCATTGTGAAGTGGCAGTTTTGGACGGAGTTTCAGCAACACTTGTTCTTCCTCATCAGACTCAGCTGGTGGCACATCACCCTTGTTCTTCTCAGATGCTGGAATGTTTCTGGTAGTCCTCTTGGGCTTGGCAGCAGGCTTTGCTGGAGCTGCCTTGGCTTGAGCAGATTTCTTGGGCTTTGAAGTGGCTCCGGCCTTAATGGCATCACCCATGAGCTTCTGCTTCTGAGGAGCAGGCTGGGGTGCTTCTTCTTCTTCCTCATCCTCGACTGCTGTATCTGCATGAGGATCACTATACACAACCCTCTTTCTCTTGGAGGTTTTCTTCACTTTGCTTGGGGCTGGCTCTCCCAAGTTCAGCTTCTTGGCAACAGTGGATTGCTTGACTTTGCTGGTGCCCTTCTTTGACTGCTGACCTTGTTGCTCTTTGGCAACAACCTTTCTCTTAGGCTTGGAGGACACCTCTTCCTCAGCAACGAAATCAGAATCCTCATCATCGGAATTCTTCTCCTTTCTAGCTCTGGTGGCTGCAGGAGGCAAGCCACTAGGTGTACTCCTCTCACCATCATCAAATGGGCTACTAGCCTCAGGACTAGTGTCTGCTTCCGGAATGTCTGCAATAGGTGACTCTGACCTGTTCTGACTGTCACTGGCATCTGACATGGCTGACAACCTGTGAATAGATAAGGTATAGGCAGAGAAGAAGAGTTATCACAAACTGCAAAAGTTTTTGCATACAAAATGAGTTCAAATTTTAGTTTTAAGTTTTCACAGAAGGCATTTCGGTCAGACCGATTTTCAGTTTCGGTGAATCCGAAGTGTGTAACAGAAACTTTACACACCACTTTCGGTTTGACCGAAGTGGGTTTCGGTCCTGCCGATACACTAGGGTTTCACTAAAACTATATTTCGGTCACACCGATTTGCACAACTCGGTTGGACCGAAAGGTGCAGTGCAATGGCCAGAGGCCGAATCGGTCACACCAAAATTTTAATATCAGTTTCACCGAGATGTGTTCCGTGGAAACCTAACCCTAAGAATTTTACTCGAAACTAGTTCAAACGAACCGATCTGGTGTAAAGGAGGATTTCAATCGTGGCCAGATATTGGGCAAACCAAACGTGCATTGAATCGGAGATGGAAGCACGAGTGGGATTGAGACTCACCCTAACTTGGTGGAGTCTCTCTACGGCGGCAACGGCGCGGAGGAGAAGGCCGTTGACGGCGACGGAGACCTGCGGCGAGGGCGCACAGGCGACGACGGCGACGATCCGGAGATCAGGGCGACGGCAGCAGGGGATGTGGGGCGAAAACGTTTGAAGGAATAATCAACGCGCGCTGCCCTCAGTATATATATCCCTTTGCTGTCGGTGGGACCGAGTTGAAAAACTCGGTGGCACCGAGATGGATAACTGCTAGGCAGTTACGCATTTCGGTCACGCCGAGATTTAGAACTCGGTTTCACCGAGATGAAACCTAGATCAGTCTAAATGCTTTCGGTTTGACCGAGTTTGAGAAAGTTGGTCTGACCGAAAATCACTTAGAAGGTTTTGGAAGTCAGCCTTAGACGGATCGGTGGCTCCGAGTGCTCCTCACTCGGAGGGTCCGAAAATGACTTGTTCAAAGTTTGTGATATAAGCATGAATAGAATTTGAGACAAGAAAGCATAGATAGCTAGGGGAGGTACTTAGGCATTCTTGTCCATCCATTTGGCCAGAAAAACAAAACAACCAAAACAACAAATGGATGTCCTCGAATGGATAAAATCATGCATTCAACATGCTCACACAATAAGATAGCAAATGAAATATGTGTCAAACATGCACAACCAAAACTCTAGCTACTAGCACACAATTTGTCGATGACTAGGTCATCTTTATATGAGTATTTTGACTTAGGAGCCAAATGAGAACATTTGATCATAGGTCATACTCATCGTTTAAGCACAAGTGGGGTTACCACTTTTACATAAAGCATTGATGTGTTCACATCATTTGGAGATGCTTTAGCTCAATATTTAGAGCAAAGCTCCCCCTAGATGTGAGAACCCCTTTTAAAGGGTCAAACTAACCTTGGGTTGTCGTAGAAGACTTCATGTAGATGTTGAAGATGTGGATGCTCAATGTTGATGTAGATCATCAAGAGTTGGGAGCTATCCTTTGGATTAGGGCACTTTCAATACCTACATGGGTTAGTCCCACAAGGAACAAACAAGGATATCCATAGACATAGATTGAAGTTCACAATAGATGATGTCCATGAAAGCAATGATTACCTTGTCCCTTGACTTACCAACAAGAGGGTTTGTGACTCCATGAACTAGTGCATGATGTGGAAGTTGATTGCACAAGTTGCCAAAATGAATGTGAGTGAAGTATGTTGGCGGAGTCACCCTCAAGAACCTTCTAGTTCTTCTTCTTCGGGATCCACATCATCTTGATGGGAATCCTTGGGGTTGTAGTTGAGCTTGACGAAGTAGAACTTGACGTGTCCTTGGGAACCCACTTGACCATGGCTTGAGGTGCTTCAATGAATGCATCAATCTCCCCTTGAAGCTTGTCCTTGGCTTTTAGCTTGTGGTCTTGTGGTGGAAGGTCATCTTGAGCTTGTTCCACATCGGAAGAAGTAGGGTCATACTTCTCCTTTTGAGAAATAAACTGTGGAGTGGGATATTGACCTTCTTCCCACTCAACACCTTCGGCGTTGAACTTTCGCTCAAAACCAATTCCTTGATTCTTCCGGTGCCTTCCTTGCTTGCGAACAATTTCCTCAAAGTTCTTGCTTCCGGCAAGACTCTTGTAGACACCTTTCTCTATGATCCCTTTCAATAAACTATTCTCTTGCTCAAGTGTAACTTGGCTTGAAACATTGTTAGTGGAATCAAGAGAACTACTAGGAGTAACAACATTAGATTTAACATGGTTATTGTTACTGCTAGAGGAAGAATTTTTCTTATGCTTGTCATGCTTAGTCTTAATAGGTGGCAAGAAATTAGACAAGAGAAGTCGTTTGGCAAGATATGAAGAACTCTTCTTTCGAAGATCGTCATTGATCGCTTTTAGAAACTCATGTTCTTGCTCTAGAGTGAGCTTCTCGAAGCGTAGCTTCTCATGAGATCTTAGGAGCTCTCTATGATCTTCTTGAGTTGTTTCATGAGCTAACTTAAGAGTGTTTAGTTCTTTAGTTAGACGCTCAATCTCCTTCATAGCATTGTCATTCGACTCTTCTCGACTATAAAGACTGCTAGCATTTTCATCGTTACTAAGCTCACTAGATTTATCATGCAAGAGCTCATCTTCACCAAGCAAGTCATCCTCATCACTATTGAAGTCAATGAATTCAGGGTGTGATACCTTGGGGCCTTTAGCCATGAAGCATCTTCCAATTCCCTCATTTGGTGAATCAAATAAGTCGTAGGAGTTGGAGTTGGAGGATACGAGAGCAAGACCGGCAACACCTTCATCTTGACTGTAGTCGGAGTCGGAGTGATAGCTTCCATCGGATTGATTGTCGGAGTCGGAGCCGGAGACCCATTCACCTACATGAGCTTGATGTCTTCTTCTTGTGTAGCTCCTTGATGACTTGTCTTTCCTCTCCGATTCCTTGCTTCTCCGAGAGGGTCTTCGTTCATAACGATCATCTCTACTCCTTCTCTCTTTCCGAGGTGACTCATCTCTTGATCTTCTTCTTGGAGATTCTTCTCTTCTCTTGTGGGGAGCCGTACACTCATTTGAGTAGTGTCCGGGTCTTCCACAATTGTAGCAGTTTCGATCACGACTAGAAGATCTCTTTTCATCATATGATCTAGACTTTGAGCTTCTCTCTTTGCCTCTATTCTTGTAGAATTTGTTGAAGTTCTTAACCATTAGGCTTATCTCTTCATTGGAAACTAACTTGTCACTTGAGGTTGTGGGAGCATCACTTGTAGCTTTGTAAGCACCACTTGACTTGTTGTGAAGCTCTTCCTTATCCTTAAGTGTCATCTCATGAGCAACAATTCTTCCAATGACTTCAGTTGGCTTGAGAGTCTTGTAGTTTGGCATCATTTGGATCAAAGTGCACACGGTATCATACTTTCCATCCAAAGCTCTTAGAATCTTCTTGATGATGAATCGGTCGGTCATTTCTTCGCTTCCTAAGCTGGCAATCTCATTTGTGATGAGAGCAAGCCTAGAGTACATTTCAGCGACTCCTTCACCATCCTTCATCTTGAACTTGTCAAGTTGACCTTGAAGAATATCTAGCTTTGATTCCTTCACAGACTCGGTACCTTCGTGCATTTCAACCAAAGTATCCCAAATCTCTTTAGCATTCTCAAGACGGCTGATTTTGTTGAACTCCTCGGGACACAAAGCATTGAAGAGAATGTCACAAGCTTGAGCATTGTTTTGCAACATCCGCAACTCTTCCGGTGTAGCTTCGCGATCCGGAACTTTTCCTTCCTCGAAGAATTCACCTTGCATGCCAACACAAATAATGCCCCATGCGGCTGGGTTATGACCAAGAATATGCATTTTCATTTTATGTTTCCAACTAGCAAAATTTGTACCATCAAAGTAAGGACCTCTACGATAATTACCCTCACTAGACGCCATACTCTCCTAGGTTGTGAAACCAAGCTTATGGAGTCCAATGCAATGGAAACCAAAACAATGGAGACCAAAGCTCTGATACCACTTGTAGGATCGAAAGTATGTCTAGAGGGGGGGTGATTAGACTACTTGTAAATATAAAAATTCTGCCTTTTGATCATGAACAGTTTTTGGCAGTTTCACAATTATGATCAAGACAAGCATCACCCTACACATGCAATTCTAGAGTATAAGCAGCGGAAAGTAAATTGCACATGTAGTAAAGAGAGGTGGAGAAGATCAAACGCAATTTGGAGACGCAATGATTTTTCCCGTGGTTCCGATAGGTAGTGCTATCGTACATCCACGTTGATGGAGACTTCAACCCACGGAGGGTAACGGCTGCGCGAGTCCACGGAGGGCTCCACCCACAAAGGGTCCACGAAGAAGCAACCTTGTCTATTCCATCATGGCCTACGCCCACGGAGGGCTAGCCTTACTCGGGGTAGATCTTCACGAAGTAGGCGATCTCCTTGCCCTTACAAACTTCTTGGTTCAACTCCACATCTCGATGACGGAGGCTCCCAAGCGACACCTAACCAATCTAGGAGGCACCACCCTCCAAAAGGTAATATATGTTGTAGATGATGATGAACTCCTTGCTCTTGTGCTTCAAATGATAATCTCCCCAACACTCAACTCTCCTCACTGATTTGGCTGTGGTGGAAGAAAGGATTGAGTGGAAAGCAACTTGGGAAGGTTAGAGATCAAGTTTCATATGGTGGGAGTGGAGCAACTTGATCTCAACACAAGGGTAGGTAGTTCTCTTCTCAGAAAGTGTAAGGTAGGAGTGGTAGTTCTTTCTGATGGCTCTCTCCACGAATGAAGAGGGGGTGGAGGGGTATATATAGCCTCCACACAAAATCCAACCGTTACACACATAATTGAGCAATCTCGGTGAGACCGAAGTTGACAACTCGGTCAGACCGAAAGTTCAAATAATGTGAACGTTGGGGTTTTCGGTGGGACCGAAAATACCATCTCGGTTATTCCGATTTGAGCAAAGACAGGAGCATGCCAGTTTCGGTAAGTCCAACTTTATCATCTCGGTGACACCGATATGATGACAGAGGGTTACAGAAGCTTGGCAGCCCATGTTTCGGTGAAACCGATTTCAAACTCGGAATGTCCGATTTTTCTAGGGTTTGGCTTATGACTGAGGTGGTTCATATCGGTGTGACTGAGTTTGGATAATCGGTTGGTCCGAGATTACTTATGAGTGTATTTTGTAGTGAAGGTTGCTGATAGTTTGAGGAGATATATCACTAAGCACTTGAGCAACCAGATCATCAACATAACCTCATCCCCTTTTAATAGTATTGGCTTTTCCTATGGACTCAATGTGATCTTGGATCACTAAACCAAAAATGGAGTCTTGAGCTTTTGCCAATGCTTGCCTTAGCATTTTGAGGGGTCCACTTCTTCAGTCATTGCCATACCCATATCACTGAACTTCTCTGAAATGATTCTCAAGTAACTATTAGTTCAATGATATATATGTTGTTATTAATTGCCAAAACCACCCGGGGATTAGTTGCACTTTCAAATACCCCTCTGATCATGAACAATATTATGTCTTGTGAGTAGTTACTTTTGTTCCTGAGGACATGGGAGAAGTCTTGCTATTAGTAGTCATGTGAACTTGGTCTTCGTTCGATATTTTGATGAGATGTATGTTGTCTCTCCTCTAGTGGTGTCATGTGAACGTCGACTACATGACACTTCACCATTATTTGGGCCTAGAGGAAGGCATTAGGAAGTAATAAGTAGATGATGGGTTGCTAGAGCGACAGAAGCTTAAACCCTAGTTTATGCGTTGCTTCGTATGGGGATGATTTGGATCCACTTGTTTCATGCTATGATTAGGTTTACCTTAATACTTCTTTTGTAGTTGCGGATGCTTGCATTAGAGGTTAATCATAAGTGGGAGGCTTGTCCAAGTAAGGACAGCACCCAAGCATCGGTCCACCCACATACCAAATTATCAAAGTACCGAACGCGAATCATATGAACGTGATGAAAACTAGCTTGACGATAATTCCTATGTGTCCTCGGGAGCGCTTTCCTTCGTATAAGAGTTTGTCCAGGCTTGTCCTTTGCTACAAAAAGGATTGGGCCACCTTGCTGCACCTTATTTACTTTTACCTTTTGTCACTTGTTACCAATTACCTTATCACAAAACTATCTGTTACCTATAATTTCAGTGCTTGCAGAAAATACCTTACTGAAAACTGCCTATCATTTCCTTCTACTCCTCGTTGGGTTCGACACTCTTACTTATCGAAAGGACTACGATAGATCCCCTACACTTGTGGGTCATCACCCCCCAAGTATCGCCTTACACCCTAATTTGGCTATAAAAATCACCCCGCGTGCCCCCCATGCTTCTTTTTCCTGGGATTTTTTCGCGATACGGAGCCGCTACCACCTTCGTTCTTCATTCAGAGAGCTAATATTGAGGTTATTTTGGGTCTCCCAAGGCAAATTCGTTGTCATCGTCTTCGTCATCACCAACCTCTTCATCTTCATCACCACTATCATGCTCTTCTCTATCATGCATGAGTAATATCGTTGTAGACACATGGGAGTGGATGTAATTGGATGATATCTTCTATGTGATAGATGTCAGGTTTATTAGGGTTTGATCCCTAGTTCCATATATGTTTTTGAGATTGATGTTGCCATAAATTAACTATTCTCAATGCTTGTCAGTAGGGCCGGAGTGTCATGACTTCAAATCTGAACTCTTTATGTTCTCTTGAATACATACGTGTTTGGTTCTTATCTGCAAGTTATATGCACGTGTTATAGCTCTGAACACTATAAGCTACAATGGCAATAATTAGGGTATTAATGAGGATGACTGTGATTTGAGGATTACATGTATTCGTTGATTGTCAATGCTTTGCCTTGTTACTTTGTAAACGGAGTACCTTAAATACCCGTATTTTCCACTAGGATCGCGTTGAAATGTGCGAGCAGGACAAAAATATTGTGCAAGTTCTTATCGCAAACACGTACAACTATACACGGAATACATGTCCATATTTGATTGATGAATTGAGACTAGTTTATTCTCACCTTGAGTTATGGCTATTACCTATTTGATTCCGTCCATGGGACGTCCACTGTATGCTCTCCTGACTACGACTTCCATAGTTGTTGCTCTTTGTGTTACTTCTTTTCTCGGAAACTGTTTTTGCAGTCACAACTTCATCCGCTTCATCGCTTTTGCTGCTAATAAATTTTGTCAAGAAGAACTTGTGTCTAGGTGTGGTTGAATTGACAACTTAGCTGTTAAGGTTTATAATTTTTTGTGACTCCCTTGTGGCCAATCAATATTTTTTGGTTGTAATACTTTCCTCGAACACTGTTGCAACCCCCTACACTTGTTGGTTATTATACTGCACACATCAGTATATGTTTTTAACAATAAGTTTTGCCGTTTGTTCCTTATGGCTTGTGAACGGGGTTTTAGCCACTTTACTTTTGAACAAAAGTTGCAAGTGTAAAATAATTCATAATTAAATAACTTGAAAAATCCATGACTATGAAATTTCTCCACACGTGTTTCTCCTGTGTGACTGAATGCGGTGCCACATATATGTAGTAGTAATCTTTTAGTCTTGCGACATTTATCATCAGTGTTGTGAATGTTTAATATTATCATAAATATTCACAACATGTGCCCTATTAGATTGGGAGTATGTCCCTTGTGTTATTCATAACACCAAACAATAATTGTTGTTTTATGAACAACCTCCTTGCAACAAACATGATACAATAGGCTAGAGTATAGAACAATTATCTGAAATCTAAAATAAAGTATGAAGATAAATACAATGGTAATATGCTAATACTAAGTATAGTAACTTTGACTATGTTCCCAACATGTATCTAAACCTCATTACCAGCTAGTCATTTATGTTGTGGTAGTTCTTGTATCTACTTGCTACAGTATGCAATTGATTCGGTATTCTTGTGATCATCTTTTTATCACAATATCTAATAATTCAGCGATTGACTAATGAATCATAACTCTCAAGAATTACAAAATAAATCCATGTTATGTGTGCAAGATTTTTTTTGTTACAAGAGGGATTGGAGGAGGTCACCTTAACATGTGGATAATCTCAGTAGCATGGATATGGTATTTCTACAAAGATGTCGAGGGTTTCACGAGTCTACAAAGTGAATTGGATGCTTTGTTTTCAAGTGCATCTTTTATATCCTAACAGGTGAGTTATTGTGTATACAAACCACGCAAAGCATATTTTAGGGGGTGTTTGTTTCCAGGGACTTTTTGGTGTAGGGACTAGAAAAAGTCCCTCTTAGAACATCTCCAACAGCCGCGCTACGCGCTGCGCGCCGTTCGCCTGGTTTTGCGCGGCCGCCAGCGCTGGCTCCAACAGCCGCGCTAAAATGCAGCGCGCGCGCCACTCCAGCAGCGCGCAAAAAATGCAGCGCGCGCGACTCGCCGGGGCACTGCATATATGGCATTTTGGACACAAAATGGATTTGAAAACATTCAAAATGCAATGAACATGACATCTAAAATTTCACACAAACAAGTTGATGAATACAAGTTCATGCCCACAAGTTCAAAATCATGTCCACAAGTTCATCCAACCAAGTTCAAAATGCAAACCAAGTTCAAGACACAAATGAAAGACACATCAATCCTCGTCCTCATCTTCATCCTCATCTTCGGAAGACGATTCTGCCTCCTCCGAAGATGATTCTTCCTTCCTCTCCTCATCGCGCACCGCATCACGTGAAGCTCCGACGGTGTTGGCAAGATCTTCAACGGCATCTTCATGGGAATGTGTGTGAGGAGGCACATCGAAAGACATTCCACCCATGGCGGCCGGAGGTGCACCCATGCCTCCCATGAGAGAAGCAAAACTCATGCCTCCCATCGCACCTAAACCGCCCATGGAACCTCCGAAGCCACCCATGCCTCCCATGGCACCTAAACCGCACACGGAACCTCCGAAGCCACCCATGCCACCCATGGCGCCAAGGCCACCGCCACCCATGGCACCGAGGCCACCGCCACCCATTGCACGAATCATGGCTCTTTTTTGGATCAAGACTTCTTCACGTGAAAGATTGATAAACTCCTTTTGCGCTCATTGAGGTTAGATGTGTCCAAGAAGAACAAGTGCTTCTCCCATTCCAACAATCTTGTTCGCTCCTCATTGTTCACCTTCCTATCCTCCAAAGCCACCTTCTCTCCTCGGCCGCCACCATCCTCTCCTCGGCCGCCAACTGCTACCTCTCGAGCTTACGTTGTATTCCCTCGAAGAGAAAAGGGTGATGCAACACAGTAGCGGAAGTATTTCCCCCAGTTTTTGAGAACCACGGTATCAATCCAGTAGGAGACCACGCGCGAGTCCCTCGCACCTGCACAAACAAATAAGAACTTCACAGCCAATGCGATAAGGGGTTGTCAATCCCTTTACGGTCACTTACAAAAGTGAGATCTGATAGAGATGATAGTTTGATATTTTTGGTATTTTTGGATATAAGAACAGAAAGTAAAAGTGGAAAAGTAAAGTAGATTGTAGATTGATATGTTGAGAATAGACTCGGGGGCCATAGTTTTCTCTAGCGGCTTCTCTCATGATAGCGGTATTCTACGGCGGGTAAACAAATTACTGTCGAGCAATTGATAGAAAAGCGAATACTTATGAGACTATCTAGGCATGATCATTATATATAGGCATCACGTCCGAAACAAGTAGACCGAAACGATTTTGCATCTACTACTATTACTCCACACATCGACCGCTATGCAACATGCATCCAGAGTATTAAGTTCATAAGAACAGAGTAACGCCTTAAGCAAGATGACATGATGTAGAGGGATAAACTCAAACATAGTGGTATAAACCCCATCTTTTTATCCTCGATGGCAACAATACAATACGTGTCTTGCTGCCCCTACTGTCACTGGGAAAGGACACCGCAAGATTGAACCCAAAGCCAAGCACTTCTCCCATTGCAAGAACTATAGATCTAGTAGGCCAAACCAAACCAATAATTCAAAGAGACTTGCAAGGATATTATAATTATACATAAAGATTTCAGAAAAGAACCAAATATTTCTCATAGATAATCTTGATCATAAACCCACAATTCATCGGATCTCGACAAACACACCGCAAAAAGAGATTACATCGAATATGTAATGCCCAGGATGCGACTATGTCTCCTACGTGTCGAGGCACGACTTAAAGACATAAGCGCATTCTGGAATGATCTCAAGTATGGTATGTTTGCACATCTCATGTAAAAGTTTAAGGATGAAAGAGGAAAAGATAGCTGGCTTACACTTGCCACGTCACACAATGAATACAATAATATACAATCATCCGAATAACACAGGGTCCGACTACGGACGAAATCCAAACGAGAAAGATACCATAAACACAAGGCTTGATCGCCCCTAGTAGGAACCACTACTGATCGTCGAGGTACGAAACATAGTAACGACCACGCTCTTCATCAAACTCCCACTGAAGTTCTGATCCATCTCCTGCATCGTACTTGGCGGTACCTGCATCTGGTGTGTGTAGTAATCTGTGAGCCACAAGGACTCAACAATCTCGTTCCCGGGTATCAAAACTACCAAAGCCTTAGGTGTGGAAAGGCTATTAAAGTGTTTGCAGCAAGCACTAAGCAACTAGCTTACGAGATTAGAGCGAGATGAGAACAAGTGCCAACGATCGTCGAGTTGATCAAGAAGTGATCCTAGCTACTCACGATCATACATAACCCCACCGTGTTCACTTCCTGAAGCCCTTCGGAAAGAGACCATCATGGTTACTCACACAGGTAGTGTATTCTTATTAATATGGTGTCAAGTTATCTACAACCGGATATTAACAAATTCCCATCTGCCACATAACCGTGGGCACGGCTTCCGAAAGATCAAACCCTGCAGGGGTGTCCCAACTTAGCCCATCACAAGCTCATGATCCGCGGAGTCGCAACTCCAAAGTGGGAAGACCCGAGTATTCTCGGAACTCGGGTTTCCCCAAGGCGGCCCCGCAGAACCCCCCGTTTGGACCAACACTCATGAGGAGCACTGGCCCAGGTTGTTAATTAAGTCCACGGGGTAGCTAGTCCCTATGCAAATTTTTAGTTGTTAGGCAAATGGAGTACCAATGTTGGGCCTTGCTGGAAAAACTTTAAGCAGTATGAATTATCAAGGGGGCCCCATAAACCCCAACCGTGTTAGGAACGCAAAATCAAGGAACATAACACCGGTTTATCGGGTCCTAAGGTGGCATGAGTGGAACAAAACACCAAGCAGAAAGCCAAGCCTTCCACCCATTGCCAATATATACGTGCATTAAAAAGATTAAGATATATATTGTGTTATCCCAATAAACAAGTCCAAACTTGGAGCAATCTTCAAAACTTCACCTGCAACTGATACGTCCCAAACGTATCTATAATTTCTGCTTGCTCCATGCATGTTTTGGGTGATATTGCTATGCTTTTGATACACTTTCATACACTTTTGATCATATTTGGACTAACCTATTAACTCAGTGCACCCCAGTGCTAGTTTCTGTTTTCTGCTGTTTTTGTATTTCAGGTTTTCCCATTACTTAAATTGCCAGAAAAATTCCGGGAAAAATATATAAAAAATCAGCGCTCCAGAAGCTTCCATGTGCCAGAAGTGGGGCCAGAGGGGGGCCAGAGGGGCCCCAGGCGCCCTGATGGCGCGGTCCCACCCCTGGCCGCGCCGGGGGGCCGCCTGGGGGGCTCCCACCTCCTCTGGTGCCCTACTTGGCCTCCTATTTATTCTCCCGTCGCGGAAACCCTGATTCCAGAACCCTTTTCTCCAGAAGCAATTCCGATCTCCGCCGCCATCGCCACCAAGTTTCGGGGGACCAAAATTCCTGTGCCGGCATCCTGCCGGGACGGGGAAGTGCCCCCGGATTCATCTCCATCGACGTTGCTTCCTCCCTCCATGATGCGGGAGTAGTTCCTCCTCGGGGCTGAGGTTTCTACCAGTAGCTATGTGGTCAATTCTCTCTCCCATGATGTGATCTTCGTTGTGATTATAGGCTATGTTAATCTAGGGTGATCCCATGATATTTCCCCTTCCTCTATGTATTGGATTGATGTACTCACTTGTCTTTATCTAGTATAATCCCCGAGACCAAGGTGACAGCGGTCTATTGGACATGGATTAGAAGAATATTTTCATGAGTGATTTCCTCTTTTGTGTGTTGATTGAAGATTGAGAGTCTCTTGGTGCTTGTCTTTGACTATCCTTGAGATATGTTGTGCTGATTGTGGTACTCTCTTTGGATGGCCGCGGTGACATTGGGAAATCCATAGATTGAGAACTATGAACTTTGAGGTGTGCTTTTGTAGCCCTACATAATTCTCGTCCTCTCTTGACCACAAAGGAATGACCTCCGAGTGCGTCTCCATTGCATGTTTTATGGGAAATATCATGTGATTAGACTATGTTAATGTTGTTGGGAGTTGCCACTAGTGAAAGTATGAAGCCTAGGCCTTGTTTCCACCATTGCAATACCATTTGTGCTCACGTTTACCACTTGTTTGCTTGCTGCACTTTTTATTACAGATTTATATTACTTTGCTTTGCCACTCCTGAAGGAAATATGCCCTAGAGGCAATAATAAAGTTGTTATTTATATTTCCTTATATCATGATAAATGTTTATTATTCATGCTAGAATTGTATTAACCGGAAACTTAGTACATGTGTGAATACATAGACAAAACAGAGTGTCCCTAGTATGCCTCTACTAGACTAGCTCATTAATCAAAGATGGTTATGTTTCCTAACCATAGACATGAGTTGTCATTTGATCAACGGGATCACATCATTAGGAGAATGATGTGATGGACTAGACCCATCCGTTAGCATAGCACTATGATCGTTTAGTTTTACTGCTATTGCTTTCTTCATGACTTATACATGTTCCTATGACTATGAGATTATACAACTCCCGAATACCGTAGGAACACCTTGTGTGCTATCAAACGTCACAACGTAACTGGGTGATCATAAAGATGCTCTACAGGTGTCTCCGAAAGTATTCGTGGTGTTGGCATAGATCAAGATTAGGATTTGTCACTCCGAGTGTCGGAGAGGTATCTCTGGGCCCTCTCGGTAACACACATCACAATAAGCCTTGCAAGCAAAAGACTAATGAGTTAGTCACGAGATGATGTGTTATGGAACGAGTAAAGAGACTTGCCGGTAACGAGATTGAACTAGGTATAGAGATACCGACGATCGAATCTCGGGCAAGTAACATACCGATGACAAAAGGAACAACGTATGTTGTTATGCGGTTTTGACCGATAAAAGATCTTCGTAGAATATGTAGGAGCCAATATGAACATCCAGGTTCCGCTATTGGTTATTGACCGGAGATGAGTCTCTGTCATGTCTACATAGTTCTCGAACCCGTAGGGTCCGCACGCTTAACGTTTGATGACGATCGGTATTATGAGTTTATGAGTTTTGATGTACCGAAGGTAGTTCGGAGTCCCGGATGAGATCACGGACATGACGAGGAGTCTCGGAATGTCCGAGACATAAAGATTGATATATTGGACGACTATATTCGGACACCGGAAGTGTTCCGGGAAAGTTTCGGATTTAACGGGATTGCCGGAGGGGGTTACCGGAACCCCCTACGAAGGGGGATGGTCCATAGTGGGCCTTAAGGGAAAGTGAGAGGCAGCCCATAGGGCTGGCCGGCGCCCCACCTAGGGTTCCTAGTTGGACTAGGATTGGGGGGCGCCACCTCTCCCTCTTTTCCTTTCCCTCTCTTCCTTCTTTGGTGATTCCTACTAGGAATAGGATTGCAATCCTATTCCTAGTAGGATTGCACCCCTAGCCGCACCAAACAAGGGCCGGCCGGCCTCCCCCCTTGCTCCTTTATATACGGGGGCAGGGGGGCACCCAAAGACACACAAGTTGAATTGTTCCAGCCGTGTGCGGTGCCCCCCTCCACAGAAACACACCTCGGTCATACCGTCGCGGTGCTTAGGCGAAGCCCTGCGCCGGTGAATACATCATATCCGTCACCACGCCGTCGTGCTGACGAAACTCTCCTGTGAAGCTCAACTGGATCAAGAGCTCGTGGGACGTCATCAAGCTGAACATGTGCTGAACGCGGAGGTGCCGTACGTTCGGTGCTTGATCGGTTGAATCGCGAAGAAGTTCGACTACATCAACCGCGTCACTTGACGCTTCCACTTCCGGTCTACGAGGGTACGTAGACACACTCTTCCCTCTCGTTGCTATGCATCTGGTAGATAGATCTTGCGTGATCGTAGGAAAATTTTAAAATACTACGTTCCCCAACAGTGGTATCAGAGCCAGGTCTATGCGTAGATGATATGCACGAGTAGAACACAATGAGTTGTGGGCGATACTAGTCATACTGCTTACCAGCATGTCATACTTTGCTTCGGCGGTATTGTGAGATGAAGCGGCCCGGACCGACATTACGCGTACGCTTACGCGAGACTGGTTTCATCGTTACGAGCACTCGTTGCTTAAAGGTGACTGGCGGGTGTCTGTCTCTCTCACTTTAGCTGAATCAAGTGTGGCTACGCCCGGTCCTTGTGAAGGTTAAAACAGCACATACTTGACGAAACATCGTTGTGGTTTTGTATGCGTAGGTAAGAACGGTTCTTGCTAAAGCCCGTAGCAGCCACGTAAAACTTGCAACAACAAAGTAGAGGACGTCTAACTTGTTTTTGCAGGGCATGTTGTGATGTGATATGGTCAAGACATGATGAGTTATACGGTTTTGTATGAGATGATCATGTTTTGTAATGTTATCGGCAACTGGCAGAAGCCATATGGTTGTCGCTTTATTGTATGAAATGCAATCGCCATGTAATTGCTCTACTTTATCACTAAGCGGTAGCGATAGTCGTAGAAGCAATAGTTGGCGAGACGACAATGATGCTACGATGGAGATCAAGGTGTCACGCCGGTGACGAAGGTGATCATGAAGGTGCTTTGGAGATGGAGATCAAAAGCACAAGATGATGATGGCCATATCATGTCACATATTTTGATTGCATGTGATGTTTATTTTATTATGCTTCTTATTTTGCTTAGAACGACAGTAGCATTATAAGATGATCCCTTACTAAATTTCAAGGTATAAGTGTTCTCCCTGAGTATGCACCGTTGCGAAAGTTCGTCGTGCCGAGACACCACGTGATGATCGGGTGTGATTAGCTCTACGTTCAAATACAACGGGTGTAAGCCAGTTTTGCACACGCAGAATACTCGGGTTAAACTTGATGAGCCTAGCATATGCAGATATGGCCTCGGAGCACTGGAGACCGAAAGGTCGAGCGTGAATCATATAGTAGATATGATCAACATAAGATGTTCACCATTGAAACTACTCCATCTCACGTGATGATCGGACATGGTTTAGTTGATTTGGATCACGTGATCATTTAGATGACCGGAGGGATGTCTATCTAAGTGGGAGTTCTTTAAATTAATATGATTAAATTGAACTTTAATTTATCATGAAGTTAGTCCTGATAGTATTAGCATATCTATGTTGTAGATCAATAGCTCGCGATGTTGCTCCCCGTTTATTTTTCATATGTTCCTAGAGAAAACCAAGTTGAAAGATGTTAGTAGCAATGATGCGGAATTGTTCCGTGATCTGAGGATTATCCTCATTGCTGCACAGAAGAATTATGTCCTTGATGCACCGCTAGGTGACAGACCTATTGCAGGAGCAAATGTAGACGTTATGAACGTCTTGACAAAAGCTCGATATGATGACTACTTGATAGTTTAGTGCACCATGCTTTACGGCTTATAACCGGGACTTCAAAAACGTTTTTTGAAACGCCACGGAGCATATGAGATGTTCCAAGAGTTGAAATTAGTATTTCATACTCATGCCCGTGTCGAGAGGTATAAGACCTCTGATAGTACTTTGCCTATAAGATGGAGGAGAATAGCTCAACCAGTGAGCATGTGCTCAGATTGTCTGGGTAGTACAATTGCTTGAATCAAGTGGGAGTTAATCTTCCAGATAAGATAGTAATTGACAAAGTTCTCTAGACACTATCACCAAGTTAGTAGAACTTCGTGATGAACTATAATATGCAAGGGATGACGAAAGTAATTCCCGAGCTCTTCACGATGCTGAAATCGACGAAGGTAGAAATCAAGAAAGAGCATCAAGTGTTGATGGTTAACCAGACCACTTGTTTCAAGTAAAGGGCAAAGGGATAGAAGGGGAACTTCAAGAAGAATGACAAGCAAGTTGTGACTCCCGTGAAGAAACCCAAAGCTAAACTCAAGCCTGAAACAAATGCTTCTACTGCAAAGGAAATGGTCACTAGAAGTGGAACTGCCCTAGATATTTGGCGGATAAGAAGGATGGCAAAGTGAACAAAGGTATATTTGATATACAGATTATTGATGTGTATTTTACTAGTGTTCATAGCAACCCCTCGGTATTTGATATTGGTTCAGTTGCTAAAGAGTAGTAACTCGAAATGGGAGTTGCATAATGAACAGAAACTAGTTAAAGGATGAAGTGACGATGTGTATTGGAAGTAGTTCCAAGATTGATATGATCATCATCGCACACTCCCTATACTTTCGGGATTAGTGTTGAACCTAAATAAGTGTTATTTGGTGTTGAGCATGAATATGATTTGATCATGTTTATTGCAATACGGTTATTCATGTAAGTTAGAGAATAATTGTTGTTCTGTTTACATGAATAAAACCTTCTATGGTCATACACCCAATGAAAATGGTTTGTTGGATCTCGATCGTGGTGATACACATATTCATAATATTGAAGCCAAAAGATGCAAGGTTAATAATGATAGTGCAACTTATTTGTGGCACTACCGTTTAGGTCATATTGGTGTAAAGCGCATGAAGAAACTCCATAGTGATGGACTTTTGGAATCACTTGATTATGAATCACTTGGTGCTTGCGAACCATGCCTCATGGGCAAAATGACTAAAATTCCGTTCTCCGGAACTGTGGAGCGAGCAACAGATTTGTTGGAGATCATACATACAGATGTATGTGGACCAATGAGTGTTGAAGCTCGCGGCGGGTATCGTTATTTTCAGACCTTCACTGATGATTTGAGCAGATATGGGTATATCTACTTAATGAAGCACAAGTCTGAAACATTTGAAAAGTTCAAAGAATTTCAGAGTGAAGTGGAGAATCATCGTAACAAGAAAATAAGAGTTTCTACGATATGATCGTAGAGGTAAAATATTTGAGTTAGCGAGTTTGGCCTTCAGTAAAAACAATGTGAAATAGTTTCACTACTCACGCCATCTGGAACACCATAGTGTAATGGTGTGTCCGAACATCATAACCGTACTTTATTAGATATGGTGCGATCGATGATGTCTCTTACCGATCTACTACTATCACTTTTGGGGTTATGCATTAGAGACAGCTACATTCACGTTAAATAGGGCACCATCTAAATCCGTGGAGATGACACCATATGAACTGTGGTTTGACGAGAAACCTAAGCTGTCATTTCTTTAAGTTTGGCACTGCGATGCTTATGTGAAAAAGTTTCAACATGATAAGCTCGAACCCAAATCGGAGAAGTAAATCTTCATAGGATACCCAAAAAGAAACTGTTGGGTACACCTTCTATCACAGATCCTAAGGCAAGGTCTTTGTTGCTAAGAGTGGATCCTTTCTAGAGAAGGAGTTTCTCTCGAAAGAAGTGAGTGGGAGGAAAGTAGAACTTGATGAGGTAATTGTACCTTCTCCCGAATTGGAAAGTGGAACATCACGAAAACTAGTTCCAGTGATTCCTACACCAATTAGTGAGGAAGCTAATGATGATGATCATGAAACTTCAGATCAAGTTTCTGCTGAACGTCGTAGATCAACCAGAGTATGTTCCGCACCAGAGTGGTACGACAACCCAGTTCTGGAAGTCATGTTACTAGACCATGATGAACCTGCGAACTATGAGGAAGCGATGATGAGCCCAGATTCCGCAAAATGGCTTGAGGCCATGAAATCTGAGATGGATCCATGTATGAGAACAAAGTGTGGACTTTGGTTGACTTGCCCGATGATCGGCAAGCCATCGAAAATAAATGGATCTTCAAGAGGAAGACCGACGCTGACGGTAATGTTACTGTTTACAAAGCTCGACTTGTTGCAAAAGGTTTTCGACAAGTTCAAAGAGTTGACTACGATGAGACTTTCTCACCCGTAGCGATGCTTAAGTCTGTCCGAATCATGTTAGCAATTGCCGCATTTATGAAATCTGGCAAATGGATAACAAAACTGCATTCTTTAATGGATTTATTAAAGAAGAATTGTATATGATGCAACCAGAAGGTTTTGTCAATCCTAAAGGTGCTAACAAAATGTGCAAGCTCCAGCGATCCATCTATGGACTGGTGCAAGCATCTCGGAGTTGGAATATACGCTTTGATAAGTTGATCAAAGCATATAGATTTATACAGACTTGCGGTGAAGCCTGTATTTACAAGAAGTGAGTGGGAGCACTACAACCTTTCTGATAAGTATATGTGAATGACATATTGTCGATCGGAAATGATGTAGAATTTTCTGGAAAGCATAAAGGAGTGTTTGAAAGGAGTTTTTCAAAGAAAGACCTTGGTGAAGCTGCTTACATATTGGGCATCAAGATCTATAGAGATAGATCAAGACGCTTGATAAGACTTTCAATGAGTACATACCTTGATAAGATTTTGAAGTAGTTCAAAATGGATCAGTCAAAGAAGGAGTTCTTGCCTGACTTGTAAGGTGTGAAGTTGAGTAAGACTCAAAGCCAGACCACGGCAGAAAAAATATAGAGAGAATGAAAGTCATTCCCTATGCCTTAGCCATAGGTTCTATAAAGTATGCCATGCTGTGTACCTTGCCATGAGTTTGTCAAGGGGGTACAATAGTGATCCAGGAGTAGATCACTGTACAGCGGTCAAAATTATCCTTAGTAACTGGATGACTAAGGAAATGTTTCTCGATTATGGAGGTGATAAAGAGTTCGTCGTAAAGGGTTACGCCGATGCAAGCTTTGACACTAAATCCAGATGACTCTAAGTATCAATCTGGATGCGTCTTGAAAGTGGGAGCAATTAGCTAGAGTAGCTCTATGCAGAGCATTGTAGACATAGAAATTTGCGAAATACATACGGATCTGAATGTGACAGACCCGTTGACTAAACTTCTCTCACAAGCAAAACATGATCACACCTTATTACTCTTGGGTATTAATCACATAGCGATGTGAACTAGATTATTGACTCTAGTAAACCCTTTGGGTGTTGGTCACATGGCGATGTGAACTATGGGTGTTATTCACATAACGATGTGAACTATCGGTATTAAATCACATGGCGATGTGAGCTAGATTATTGACTCTAGTGCAAGTGGGAGACTGAAAGAAATATGCCCTAGAGGCAATAATAAAGTTGTTATTTATATTTCCTTATATCATGATAAATGTTTATTATTCATGCTAGAATTGTATTAACCGGAAACTTAGTACATGTGTGAATACATAGACAAAACAGAGTGTCCCTAGTATGCCTCTACTAGACTAGCTCATTGGTCAAAGATGGTTATGTTTCCTAACCATAGACATGAGTTGTCATTTGATCAACGGGATCACATCATTAGGAGAATGATGTGATGGACTAGACCCATCCGTTAGCATAGCACTATGATCGTTTAGTTTTACTGCTATTGCTTTCTTCA
Organism: Secale cereale; assembly: GCA_902687465.1. NCBI lineage: Eukaryota > Viridiplantae > Streptophyta > Magnoliopsida > Poales > Poaceae > Secale > Secale cereale. Next base: position 695,777,248 of record LR738712.1, on the reverse strand, counting down.
TGACTTATACATGTTCCTATGACTATGAGATTATGCAACTCCCGAATACCGTAGGAACACCTTGTGTGCTATCAAACGTCACAACGTAACTGGGTGATCATAAAGATGCTCTACAGGTGTCTCCGAAAGTATTCGTGGTGTTGGCATAGATCAAGATTAGGATTTGTCACTCCGAGTGTCGGAGAGGTATCTCTGGGCCCTCTCGGTAACACACATCACAATAAGCCTTGCAAGCAAAAGACTAATGAGTTAGTCACGAGATGATGTGTTACGGAACGAGTAAAGAGACTTGCCGGTAACGAGATTGAACTAGGTATGGAGATACCGACGATCGAATCTCGGACAAGTAACATACCGATGACAAAAGGAACAACGTATGTTGTTATGCGGTTTTGATCGATAAAAGATCTTCTTAGAATATGTAGGAGCCAATATGAACATCCAGGTTCCGCTATTGGTTATTGACCGGAGATGAGTCTCGGTCATGTCTACATAGTTCTCGAACCCGTAGGGTCCGCACGCTTAACGTTTGATGACGATCGGTATTATGAGTTTATGAGTTTTGATGTACCGAAGGTAGTTCGGAGTCCCGGATGAGATCACGGACATGACGAGGAGTCTCGGAATGTCCGAGACATAAAGATTGATATATTGGACGACTATATTCGGACACCGGAAGTGTTCCGGAAAAGTTTCGGATTTAACGGGATTGCCGGAGGGGGTTACCGGAACCCCCTACGAGGGGGGATGGTCCATAGTGGGCCTTAAGGGAAAGAGAGAGGCAGCCCATAGGGCTGGCCGGCGCCCCACCTAGGGTTCCTAGTTGGACTAGGATTGGGGGGCGCCACCTCTCCCTCTTTTCCTTTCCCTCTCTTCCTTCTTTGGTGATTCCTACTAGGAATAGGATTGCAATCCTATTCCTAGTAGGATTGCACCCCTAGCCGCACCAAACAAGGGCCGACTGGCCTCCCCCCTTGCTCCTTTATATACGGGGGCAGGGGGGCACCCAAAGACACACAAGTTGAATTGTTCCAGCCGTGTGCGGTGCCCCCCTCCACAGAAACACACCTCGGTCATACCGTCGCGGTGCTTAGGCGAAGCCCTGTGCCGGTGAATACATCATATCCGTCACCACGCCGTCGTGCTGACGAAACTCTCCTGTGAAGCTCAACTGGATCAAGAGCTCGTGGGACGTCATCAAGCTGAACATGTGCTGAACGCGGAGGTGCCGTACGTTCGGTGCTTGATCGGTTGAATCGCGAAGAAGTTCGACTACATCAACCGCGTCACTTGACGCTTCCGCTTCCGGTCTACGAGGGTACGTAGACACACTCTTCCCTCTTGTTGCTATGCATCTGGTTGATAGATCTTGCGTGATCGTAGGAAAATTTTAAAATACTACGTTCCCCAACAACTCCTATGATCCATATTTTACCATCTCTTCGCCGAACTAGTGCACCTATACAACTCCTAGTTGTATTAGGTGTGTTGGGGACACAAGAGACTTCTTGTATCTTAGTTGCAGGGTTGCTTGACAGAGACCATCTTCAACCTCTACTTCCCTGTGTTCGATAAACCTTAGGTCATCCACTTGAGGGAAATTGCTGCTGTCCTACAAACCTCTGCGCTTGGAGGCCCAACATAGTCTACAAGAATAGAAGCGTGTGTAGACATCAGCAACTAACAACGCTATAAGAGGGGCTAAGCATAAGCGTACTTAGCCAATCAATGGTTTGCTAGGAAGGCGGTTAGAGTGTATCATGGCAACAATAGGAGGCTGACAAGCAGGAATATGCATCGAGGCATAGCTAAAGAGCGAGACAACTAGCATAGGCAAAGATAGAGGTGATATCGGGGAACGGTCATCTTGCCTGGTAAGTCGTCAATGGGATGGTAAGACGACTCCTCAAACTCAGTCTCGACAAGATCCTCGAACTCGGTATCGGCTCCCGGCTCTACCCAACACAAGAGCACAACAGCGGCACAATATCAAATACGGTGCAATGCACAATCAACATGATGCAAGACATGTCATGGGATGCAAGTATTGTAGGGGATCGTAGCAGAAAAGCAAAAAATTTCCTACGCATCACCAAGATCTATCGATGGAGTAATCTAGCAACGAGGGGGAGGGGAGTGCATCTACATACCCTTGTAGATCGCGATGCGGAAGCGTTGCAAGAACGCGGATGAAGGAGTCGTACTCGCTGCGATTCAGATCGCGGTTGATTCTGATCTAAGCGCCGAACAACGGCGCCTCCGCGTTCAACACACGTGCAGCCCGATGACGTCTCCCACGCCTTGATCCAGCAAGAAGTGAGGGAGAGGTTGGGGAAGACTCCATCCAACAGAAGCACGACCGCGTGGTGGTGGTGGAGGAGCGCGGGACTCCAGAGGGCTTCGCTAAGCGCTGCGAGAGACGAGGAGGGAGAGGGGTAGGGCTGCGCCAAGCGAGAGAGGTCAAACCGTGTTATGGGCAGCCCCAAAACTCACATATATATAGGGGGAAGGGAGGGGCTGCGCCCCCTCTAGGGTTTCCCACCCCTAGGGGTGTGGCCACCCCAGATCCCATCTGAGGGTGGCGGCCAGAGGGGGAGAGGAAGAGGGGGCGCACCAGATTGGGCCCTAGGGCCCATCTGCCCTAGGGTTTGCCCCCTTCCCCTCTTGGGGCACCTTGGGCCCTGGTGGGGGGGCGCACCGGCCCACCTGGGGCTGGTCCCCTCCCACAATTGGCCCACGCAGCCTTCTGGGGCCGGTGGCCCCACCCGGTGGACCCCCGGGACCCTCCCGGTGGTCCCGGTAGGCTACCGATAGCGCCCGAAACTTTTCCGGTGACCAAAACGGGACTTCCCATATATGAATCTTTACCTCCGGACCATTCCGGAACTCCTCGTGACGTCCGGGATCTCATCCGGGACTCCAAACAACATTCGGTAACCGCGTACATACTTTCCCTATAACCCTAGCGTCATCGAACCTTAAGTGTGTAGACCCTACGGGCTCGGGAGTCATGCAGACATGGCCGAGACAACTCTCCAGTCAATAACCAATAGAGGGATCTGGATACCCATGTTGGATCCCACATTTTCCACGATGATCTCCTCCACCTACTGAATGTATCCCGTTCCAAATACCACTTGGGATAATTGAAATAATTAGGAATGATTGTTATGATGGGACAGTCAATCCTAGTATTCATTTGTTGAAACTTACAGAACTTTGTGAGTTGTTTAAGATTTCAGGTTTGACAAGAGATGGAGTCATGAGGAAATTATTTGCCTTGTCACTGAAAGGAAAAGCATTTTAATGGTATAGGCTACTAGATGACTCTCACCTGCTGGATTGGGAAGAGATCCAGTCTCTCTTTTACTCCAAGTTTTATCCTCTTCATGAAGTCCATGAGAATAGGAATTATGTTTATAATTTCTATCCTCATGACGGAGAGAGCATAGCTCAAGATTGGGGGAGACTGAAAACGTTAATGCTAAAATGTCCTAACCATGGGCTCCCCAAAGATATGATTATTACTAATTTCTATGCGAGGCTCTCTCGACAGGATAAAGATTTGCTCGATGCTTCCTCTATGGGTTCTTTCACAAACGAAAAGATTGATGCTAAATGGGAACTCCTTGAAAGAATTCAACGCAACACTAAAGATTGGGAGATCGACAAAGGTAAAGAGTCAGGTATAATTTATGAGTATGATTGCATTAAGTCCTTTGTTGAAACTACAAGTTTTAATAAGTTCAGTGCTAAGTTTGGGCTTGATTCTCAACTCCTTGTTGATTTCCTCAAATCTTTTGCTTCACATCTTAATATGCCTAAGGAGGATTGGATCAAGCATCATGAACCTTTTAAAGAGATTTGCAAAGAAAATGAAATTGTTCATGATGATTGCAACATGCATGATCCAATTCCTAAAAATGAAGTTTTATATAAGCATGTTAATTTTTGTGGAGTGGATAGACCTTGTGAAAGGCCTATGATTGAAGAAGAGAAGTATTGTAAGCAACATAAGCATGAAAGAACAATCACTTGGGTCAAAGATTTAAATGAAATTGCTAGAGAATTGTGTGACCTTTATCCTTTTACTTGTGAACTTTGCTGTATAGAGGGTCACTTTAATTTTCAATGCATGCACTTTCAAAACATAACTGTTAACCAGTTGTGTGATAACATGATCACCCCTGATCTTTATGATGAGCTTATGTTATCTTTGATGTGTGAAGAGTTATCAGAAAAGACTTCTTGGCTAGATGTTAATGCCATAGGAATAAAAAACACTTTGCAAAATTGCCATCTCTATTGTGTTGTTAATTGCCATAAAAATGATTACATAAGTAAGATTAGAAAGGAGGGAACTTTACCAAAGTATAAAAATGTCTCTTATATTTCTGCTAATAAAAAGGAGAGTTTCTCCCAAGTTTCCCCTATTGTTTCTAATGATAAACCAGGATATGTGGAGAAGCTTCATCTCCAACCACTCCCTCCTAAGGTGAAGAAGAAGAAAAAGAAGGGGAGGAAGAAGAGGAGCAAGAAGGAAGAAGAATGGGTATCAACCTGGCCTGAGCATATTCCTCCCATCAACTTTTATCCTAACGGTTGTAAGTTTAAAGAAGAAGGTGAAGTTTATTGCCTTAATTATCATCTTGATGATACGTCCGTAGGTACTATTGAAGATGATTTTGATTATGATATGCATGTTACTTATTGTGATTGGGAAAATGATGATAATGCTACTTATGATCTTGAAAATCTTTTTGGCACCAACTCTGAAAGTGATGATATGGAAAGCTCTAAGCTTGGGGATGATAGGATTGCAAATCCTTTACCCACTAGTGATGTGATAATTGATAATTCTTTTGCTAGTAAGAATAAAGACAACATGTTTACAAATATAGTTGCTAGCAATGATAATGCTCTTCTCTACTATGATGATGTTATAACTCCAATCTATAGTGATTATAAAGGTACGTATGACATAAGGAGAAATTATCCTTATGAAACTTGTCATAATCATGGAGGGAATTACTCCCTTGTTGAACACCATCTTCCTAATACACAATTAATCTATAGTGTTCAAGTTGTTTATGATAGTCCTACTCCCACTATTACCAATGAGAAAGATTATGCTTATGTGGAGAGTAAGAGTACCTTTTTGCATGTGGATCATGGTAACAATGCTTTATGTGATGCTTATATTGTTGAGTTTATTCATGATCCCACTGAAAATTATTATGAGAAGGGAACATATGCTTATAGATATTTCAATAATATCAAGTTCCCTCTCTTTATGTTGAAGGTTTTGAAGCTGCACTAGTTTTGTCTTCCTATGCTTATTGCTTTGTGCTTCAATGAATTATTCTATTGCAATATTCCTATGCATAGGAAGCATGTTAGGCTTAAATGTGTTTGGTATTTGCTTCTTGATGCTTTCTTTTGTTCTTCAACTCTTATTCCTACGAGAGCATCATTAAAGTCTTAAGCCTATCTTTATGGCTATAAAGAAAGAGCTCTAGGGAGACAACCCTTGTTATCTTTGCTTTCAGTTTGTTCTTTCAGTTTTTAGTGGTCTTGATGTTTTTTACTACTGTAGCAACATCATTGTATCTTTATTTTTCAGCTTTGTGCCAATTTTAGCCTCTGATTGCAAGAAAGTTCAAAAGTTGTGACATGCTGTCCAGAAAACAGATTCTGTCCTTGGAAAGAAAAATTCGAATAAAATCACCAGATCAACGTTTTGATCTGAATTTTTTTGACAGCATGCTCTATACAATTGGCTTTCGAGCGTCCGTTCTGAGTTTTTTGATTTGAGTTGCAGAAGTACCCCAAAAAAATTATTTACTACCTGCTGGTTTGTTTTTCACAGATTCTGCCCTGTTTTGCCTTTTCTTCGTTTTGCAGACCTTAAGCTTGCTTTTTCTTTGCAAAATTTTTTTGGCGATCTTGAGAAACAGTAGACCTTCAAGAATATCTTTGTTTCCAGTAGAGAAAAATTATTTTATTGTGGGTACTAACCTCTCTAATCAGATTATGATGAGTTATGTATGAAGGGAGTTTTCAAGTGTGCGAGGGAAGATGATAAAAGAAGATTCAGGAGTGTCAAACGCTCAAGGTTGGGGATGCCCCCATGCACCCCCAAGAAATATCCAAGGAGACTCAAGCATCTAAGCTTGGGGATGCCCCCGTGCATCCCCTTCTCCATCAACAATTATCAGTTCGTCCTTCGTTCCACTATATTTTTATCACTTCATGCGTTATGTGCTATGCTTGGAGCGTCTTGCTCTTTTCTTTTTAGTTTATTTAGTTTTACTTGCTGTTCTTAACAAGTTGGATCCTAGCCTTCATTGTTTGGGAGAGAAACACGCTCCACTCCACTGTAGAACACAACATAGGCTTGCATGCGTATCTTCTTGTGTGTGTTCTTTATCTTTTCATAGCTGCTGTCATGCTTAGCTCTTAGTTTTCATGCTTATCTTTTTAAGAGCTTTTGTTTAGGTTGTTGCTTCTGGAACTCTCTTGAGTTATCATGCTTATCTTCTTAAGAGAGTTGGCTTCTGTGGCACTGGTTGATATGTCTATGATAAAAATGCTATGTGCATAATGGTGCTTAGTAGTTCATGTTTTCTTATGGTTAGTCTCAAATAGCTGGGGGTTCTTAATGTGTTATTGAAGTACCAGCATGATTTGTTTGCCTATGATGTGGTATGGTTTAGTGATATCTTCCTCCAAGAATTTATTTTGATTGACTTGGCATATGCTCACGCATATTTAAGACTGTAAAGAAAGTCTATCAAGCCTTGATGATCTTTAATTTCTGAGTAGTGATATAACTTCCATGCCCGATTCAATGTTTCTTTGTCGCTCTGCATGATTATGGCCGTCATTTCTCTCTTAGTTGGTCGCTCCCAGTCTTTTGCTAGCCTTCACCTGTACTAAGCGGTCTGACTGCTTGTGCATCCAAAATCCTTGAAACCAGTTATGCCATATGAGTCCAACATACCTTCCTATATATGGTATTTACTTGCCATTCCTAACGAAGACTTTCTTGTACCATCTCAAAATTATTCAAAAGCATTTCTCTTTTGTGCCTCTGTTTTAGCTCATGAGGAAGTACTAGGTAATTCATGATCTTCTTATGTTGGACAAATTTTACCCCGGGATTGCATGTCTAATCTGCAAACCCCTAATACGAGGAGGGACTGGCATGAGTGCGCCCAGCTCACAAAAGATAATAGCAACAAACAAACCCTCCTTCACGCTTTGTTCATGAGAAATCAGGAAACTCTGGCAGTGATAAACAAAGGAGATTAAGGGGATGTGATCGTCCCCGCGTGGGAGCCGTTCCTCGAAACTTGTCCAGCATTAGAAGTAATTGGTTTACCTACTAGCATTCGTTGACGAATTATGCACCTCCCAAAAGTTTTTTATCTCTGTTTTTAAAACCACGAGCTCTGGTACTTGTTTAGTCTTTGCTTCCAGCCACGGGTTTTCAACCTTGCCATCAAAATCCACGGTTCGAGAGTCTCCACCTTCTTTCTTCAAAGCACCAACTATTGAGAGCATGATTGTCATTCTGAGTGTAATGTGCATTGTCCCAAAGTACCATTGTCTTCTGCATGATTGTGATATCGCTTATTCTGAAATCATTGTATCTAGTCGTCACTTAAACTTCGGAGGTGCTCCTGCATTTATGTTTTGCTTCACTAAAGGGGGCAAGCGAGGTATCACTTTGTCATGTTTGCACACCATGCTCACTACAAATCTATTGGGTGTTTCAGTATCATATTGTAAACTTTCAGTTCTTTGTGATATTCTCATGAGGTAACTTAATTACTAAAGATTCATTATCTCAATAAGCATTTGTCATGTGATTGTGAAAGACTCTTTGGTAGCATGTCACCACAGAAATTGTGCTTGTTATCATTTACCTACTCGAGGACGAGCAGGAATTAAGCTTGGGGATGTTGATACGTCCCAAACGTATCTATAATTTCTGCTTGCTCCATGCATGTTTTGGGTGATATTGCTATGCTTTTGATACACTTTCATACACTTTTGATCATATTTGGACTAACCTATTAACTCAGTGCACCCCAGTGCCAGTTTCTGTTTTCTGCTGTTTTTGTATTTCAGGTTTTCCCATTACTTAAATTGCCAGAAAAATTCCGGGAAAAATATATAAAAAATCAGCGCTCCAGAAGTTCCATGTGCCAGAAGTGGGGCCAGAGGGGCCCCAGGCGCCCTGATGGTGCGGCCCCACCCCTGGCCGCGCCGGGGGGCCGCCTAGGGGGCTCCCACCTCCTCTGGTGCCCTACTTGGCCTCCTATTTATTCTCCCGTCGCGAAAACCCTGATTCCAGAACCCTTTTCTCCAGAAGCAATTCCGATCTCCGCCGCCATCGCCACCAAGTTTCGGGGGACCAGAATTCCTGTGCCGGCATCCTGCCGGGACGGGGAAGTGCCCCCGGATTCATCTCCATCGACGTTGCTTCCTCCCTCCATGATGCGGGAGTAGTTCCTCCTCGGGGCTGAGGTTTCTACCAGTAGCTATGTGGTCAATTCTCTCTCCCATGATGTGATCTTCGTTGTGATTATAGGCTATGTTAATCTAGGGTGATCCCATGATATTTCCCCTTCCTCTATGTATTGGATTGATGTACTCACTTGTCTTTATCTAGTATAATCCCCGAGACCAAGGTGACAGCGGTCTATTGGACATGGATTAGAAGAATATTTTCATGAGTGATTTCCTCTTTTGTGTGTTGATTGAAGATTGAGAGTCTCTTGGTGCTTGTCTTTGACTATCCTTGAGATATGTTGTGCTGATTGTGGTACTCTCTTTGGATGGCCGCGGTGACATTGGGAAATCCATAGATTGAGAACTACGAACTTTGAGGTGTGCTTTTGTAGCCCTACATAATTCTCGTCCTCTCTTGACCACAAAGGAATGACCTCCGAGTGCGTCTCCATTGCATGTTTTATGGGAAATATCATGTGATTAGACTATGTTAATGTTGTTGGGAGTTGCCACTAGTGAAAGTATGAAGCCTAGGCCTTGTTTCCACCATTGCAATACCATTTGTGCTCACGTTTACCACTTGTTTGCTTGCTGCACTTTTTATTACAGATTTATATTACTTTGCTTTGCCACTCCTATCATCCATATTTTACCATCTCTTCGCCGAACTAGTGCACCTATACAACTCCTAGTTGTATTAGGTGTGTTGGGGACACAAGAGACTTCTTGTATCTTAGTTGCAGGGTTGCTTGAGAGAGACCATCTTCAACCTCTACTTCCCTGAGTTCGATAAACCTTAGGTCATCCACTTGAGGGAAATTGCTGCTGTCCTACAAACCTCTGCGCTTGGAGGCCCAACATAGTCTACAAGAATAGAAGCGTGTGTAGACATCAGCAACTAACAATGCTATAAGAGGGGCTGAGCATAAGCGTACTTAGCCAATCAATGGTTTGCTAGGAAGGCGGTTAGAGTGTATCATGGCAACAATAGGAGGCTGACAAGCAGGAATATGCATCGAGGCATAGCTAAAGAGCGAGACAACTAGCATAGGCAAAGATAGAGGTGATATCGGGGAACGGTCATCTTGTGTGATGGCCTGGCTTATTAGGGATGATAGACTACTCATATCAATAAGGAATTCCTTCTTTTTCGGGAGCCCATTCGGATAGAACTCCAAAGTTAAGCGTGCTCAGCTTGGAGTAGTTTCAGGATGGGTGACCGACCGGGAAGTTGCTCCCGGGTGCGCACGAGTGAGGACAAAGTGCGCAGAAAAGACTAGTATTGATATGTGAGGCCAGTCTAGATCCCGCCAGGAGTAACGACCACCGGCGGGTGTGTCCGGGGCGTTACAAGTTGGTATCAGAGCCGACCCTCGCGGTTACACGGATGTTTGCAGACAGTTTGCAGTCATGTTGTGCATGACATTTGTGACCCGTCGTGGCACACGGCATGGCACATGTGCTGTCCTGAAAGCACAGACGGTTGTGCCAAGAGGGAACGTTCCTGTGGCCCGACGAGGACGTCGGTTCCTCTGAGTGAGGGTGTATGTGATGGCCTGGCTTATTAGGGATGATAGACTACTCATATCAATAAGGAATTCCTTCTTTTTCGGGAGCCCATTCGGATAGAACTCATTCGGATAGAACTCCAAAGTTAAGCGTGCTCAGCTTGGAGTAGTTTCAGGATGGGTGACCGACCGGGAAGTTGCTCCCGGGTGCGCACGAGTGAGGACAAAGTGCGCAGAAAAGACTAGTATTGATATGTGAGGCCAGTCTAGATCCCGCCAGGAGTAACGACCACCGGCGGGTGTGTCCGGGGCGTTACATCTTGCCTGGTAAGTCGTCGATGGGATGGTAAGACGACTCCTCAAACTCAGTCTCGACAAGATCCTCGAACTCGGTATCGGCTCCCGGCTCTACCCAACACAAGAGCACAACAGCGGCACAATATCAAATATAGTGCAATGCACAATCAACATGATGCAAGACATGTCATGGGATGCAAGTATTGTAGGGGATCGTAGCAGAAAAGCAAAAATTTTCCTACGCATCACCAAGATCTATCGATGGAGTAATCTAGCAACGAGGGGGAGGGGAGTGCATCTACATACCCTTGTAGATCGCGATGCGGAAGCGTTGCAAGAACGCGGATGAAGGAGTCGTACTCGCTGCGATTCAGATCGCGGTTGATTCCGATCTAAGCGCCGAACAACGGCGCCTCCGCGTTCAACACACGTGCAGCCCGATGACGTCTCCCACGCCTTGATCCAGCAAGAAGTGAGGGAGAGGTTGGGGAAGACTCCATCCAACAGCAGCACGACGGCGTGGTGGTGGTGGAGGAGCGCGGGACTCCAGAGGGCTTCGCCAAGCGCTGCGAGAGACGAGGAGGGAGAGGGGTAGGGCTGCGCCAAGCGAGAGAGGTCAAACCGTGTTATGGGCAGCCCCAAAACTCACATATATATAGGGGGAAGGGAGGGGCTGCGCCCCCTCTAGGGTTTCCCACCCCTAGGGGTGCGGCCACCCCAGATCCCATCTGAGGGTGGCGACCAGAGGGGGAGAGGGAGAGGGGGCGCACCAGATTGGGCCCTAGGGCCCATCTGCCCTAGGGTTTGCCCCCTTCCCCTCTTGGGGCGCCTTGGGTCCTAGTGGGGGGGCGCACCGGCCCACCTGGGGCTGGTCCCCTCCCACAATTGGCCCACGCAGCCTTCTGGGGCTGGTGGCCCCACCCGGTGGACCCCCGGGACCCTCCCGGTGGTCCCGGTAGGCTACCGATAGCGCCCGAAACTTTTCCGGTGACCAAAACGGGACTTCCCATATATGAATCTTTACCTCCGGACCATTCCGGAACTCCTCGTGACGTCCGGGATCTCATCCGGGACTCCAAACAACATTCGGTAACCGCGTACATACTTTCCCTATAACCCTAGCGTCATCGAACCTTAAGTGTGTAGACCCTACGGGCTCGGGAGTCATGCAGACATGGCCGAGACAACTCTCCGGTCAATAACCAACAGCGGGATCTGGATACCCATGTTGGATCCCACATTTTCCACGATGATCTCATCGGATGAACCACAATGTCAAGGATTCAATCAATCCCGTATACGATTCCCTTTGTCTATCGGCATAGTACTTGCCCGAGATTCGATCGTCGGTATACCGATACCTCGTTCAATCTCGTTACCGGCAAGTCTCTTTACTCGTTCTGTAACACATCATCCCGTGATCAACTCCTTGATCACATTGTGCACATTATGATGATGTCCTACCGAGTGGGCCCAGAGATACCTCTCCGTCATACGGAGTGACAAATCCCAATCTCGATTCGTGCCAACCCAACAGACACTTTCGGAGATACCTGTAGTGCACCTTTATAGACACCTAGTTACATTGTGACATTTGGTACACCCAGAGCATTCCTACGGTATCCGGGAGTTGCACAATCTCATGGTCTAAGGAAAAGATACTTGACATATAGAAAAGCTTTAGCATACGAACTACACGATCTGTGCTAGGCTTAGGATTGGGTCTTGTCCATCACATCATTCTCCTAATGATGTGATACCGTTATCAACGACATCCAATGTCCATGGTCAGGAAACCGTGACCATCTGTTGATCAACGAGCTAGTCAACTAGAGGCTTACTAGGGACATGGTGTTTGTCTATGTATCCACACATGTATCTGAGTTTCCTATCAATACAATTCTAGCATGGATAATAAACAATTATCATGAACAAGGAAATATAATAATAACCAATTTATTATTACCTCTAGGGCATATTTCCAACAGTCTCCCACTTGCACTAGAGTCAATAATCTAGTTCACTTCGCCATGTGATTAACACTCACAGGTCACATAAACATGTGACCAACATCCAAAGAGTTTACTAGAGTCAATAATCTAGTTCACATCACTATGTGATTAAAACTCAATGAGTTCTGGGTTTGATCATGTTATGCTTGTGAGAGAGGTTGTAGTCAACGGGTCTGCAGCATTCAGATCCCTATGTACTTCACAAAACTTTTATGTCATATCATAGATGCTGCTACCACATTCCACTTGGAGCTATTCCAAACTGTTGCTCCATTATACGTATCCGGTATCTCTACTCAGAGTTATCCGGATAGGTGTTAAGCTTGCATCGACGTAACTCTTTACGTCGCACTCTTTATCTGTAATGCCCCGGATGTAATACTTTCCCTTTTGGGCATATAATATATCTCCGGCTCCATCTATTCCATTCCGGGTTCTTCGTCTTTCGGGTTTTCGTCGTTTTATTGTGTGCGTGTGTGGCATTCATTCATATCATATAGTCATGTGCATCGCATTGCATTTGTGTTGTCGTTTGCATCCGGTACCACGCGTTCCTTCCCGTTGTCCGTTTCGCGTTCCGGAGCTCCCTCACGTGTCCGTGGCGTCCCGTAGACCTACTTTGGTGTTTGGCCGTGTAACGTATCCGGTTTGGCGCGAGTCTTGTCGTGTGTTGTTGTTTTGTTGTGTGTAACCCGCCTGTCAAATCTCGTCGCGTTTCGAGTCCGTTTGCTACCCCAACAGTTATTATCGTGGGCTCAAAGTGCCTCCACTTTGAGGCCCAAGACACCCCCTCCAACAGCCCACCAACCACTCCTAACCACTTTTATCATCTAGGCCATCCAAATCTGATCCTGTGGCCGAAAACCGCACTCCATTTGGACAACCCTAGCTACTTGTGCCTATATATTTGTCCACTCCCCCAATTTTTGCCCCAAAACAAGGAAACCCTTGACCTCTCCTTCTTCCACCTCCAGCCACCAGCCACCTCGCCGGAGTTTCGCCGGAATCCCGCCGGAAGTTCGCCGGAATAAACCACCTCGCCGAAAAAACAACTCCTCTCACCTCACCTCACCTCTCCACCGCACCACCGCCGCCAAGCTTCTCCTCCGGCCAGATCCGGCGAGGGGCCGCCGGATCCAGCCGGCCCCGAGTCCATCCAGCCACCTGGAACGCCACCCCGCCGGTTCCATCGCAGGCAGCCGCCGCCGCTGGTCTGAGGGATCGATTCCCTCGGATCGAACCGATCGAGCGCCCCGCTGGGCCTCAACCGCCGGAACCCTAGGCCGCGTTGCCTCGGGCTTCTCCGCGCGGCCCATCCTCCGCAGTCGCCCGAGCCCGCGTCGCAGCTCCCGCCTCCACTCCGCGGCTGGGCCTCGCCTCCGCCTCAGGCCTCGCCTCCCGCGGGCCGCCAGATCCCGCAGCCGGGCCGCCTCCCTGGGCCGCCCCGCGATCCGGGCGCTCCAGCCGCCAGGCGCCCAAGCCGCCTGAGCCACGCCGCTCGCTGGGCCGCTCCCCGCAGCCGCGTCCGCCTCCAGCACCAGGCTCGCGCGCGCCGCCAGCTGGGCTTCCAGGCACCTCCTCCGCGGCCCGCTTCGGCCGGCAGCAGCAGCTCGGCCCGACCGCGCCGCCTCTCCTGGGCCCAGTTCGCCGCGGGCCTCTCCGCCGGCCCGTCTTCGCCTCCTCCGGCCCAAAATTCTTTAGATATGAGGTTGCCCCGAAAATCCCAAGTCTCTGTGTGGTTTTGTTCTCTGATGCAATATTAGATCTGCAATAACTTTGTGTGTATAGCTCCGAATTGAGTGAATGAGGTGTCCAGACGTTCGTGGTGACTAGCACTACGATTCATTCCATTGTGCCATGCATATTAGAGATCATCTAGATGCTTATTTTTCTGTTGCAAGAGTGCATCCCGATATAAACGGCTGCTATGTGTTGTTTTTATGCCATCTTTGCATAGTGATAACTTTTAGCTCGTTTATCCGAATGATGCAAATGACATGTCCACGTGTTCGTCTTGCCATGCTCTACATGTTGCTTGTGTTAGGTTGCATGATAGATTTATTCTTGCCATGGTTATCCTCGTTGCAAAGTGCTATGTGGCTGTGATGTTGTTTAACTTGTTATGAAATGCCATCTTGTTGAGCTCGTTGCAATCGTTGTGTTTATCTCCATGATGCATGCTTGTATGTTTCGGAATCACCATCATGTGTACTTTGATGTGGTGCTTACCACTTGCCATGTTTAGTTTCGAGGTGACTTAAACTTGCTCTTTTAGATGCCATGATGAAACTGCTGTTTTAACACTTAGTGGATTTCCACTAAGTCTGTAATCTGTAATGTTCCGATGCCATGTTTGCGTGCTGCTCTAGGACAAACCATGATAGTTTTGGAGTGTCTCTTGCTGGTTCCTTGTAGTAGATATTGTTGGCTTTCCATTCATGTTCTCACATGATTATTTAAGTGGCTGTAGCATGTTTAACTTTTGCTCCAAAGTTTCAATAAAATTCTGCTGTCAGAATTTTGTTGTCAAGTTCAATATGTCCAAGCTTGTTGCTATTGATCCGTGGCTCCTTTGGGGGTGCACCTTTGGACTTATTTGCTGTAGGATATGTCTAGTTTATGTTCATGCTCTTTGCCATGGTGTTTGAGTGCTGTAGCTTAATTTTCTAGTGCTCCGAAGTTGCTATGTTGCTGTAATTTTCAGCTTTCGCCTATTTCTTGTTTCGGGCATAACTTTTAGCCCGTAGCTCCGTTTTCAGCGAGTCTTATATGAAACTTGATTGATTTTCTGTGTAGATTCATAATCTCTTATTGTTGCCATGTTTTGAAGTGATTTGCTTGAGTGCTATTTTCCGTGCTCCGTGTGCTCCCTTAGTGCATCCATCATGCATCCATCATTTTTGAGTGCGCATTGCATCTTGTTGATTCGTGCCTTGTGTGGTTGTTTTGTTTAGAGCCGGAAGCTGAGACCGAGTACGAGTACGAGCACGAGGTTACCAACGAGGTTGGGCACGAGGACCCTTCTTACGATCCGAACGACTACTCTTCAGGCAAGATGACCGAACCCCGATAACATTACTATCTTTGCCTATTGCTAGTAGTCTCGATCTATAGTTTTGCCTCGATGCCCATGTTTTTCCTGTCAGCCTCCTACTTGTAACCATGTCCATGTTTAACCACCCTACCTATGCAAACCGTTGAATGGCTAAGTACGCTTCGCTCAGCCCCTCTTATAGCATTGCTAGTTGCAGGTGAAGTCGAAGATGCTTGCTTCATGTTGAAGTTTGTTGGGTTATATCACACTATATAAATGCTTAAATGAAATCATCTATATATTGGCAAGGGTGGAAGGCTAAGCCTTTTGCTTGGTGATTTGTTCCACTCATGCCGTTAGGAACCGTTTAAACCGGTGTTATGTTCCTTGATTATGCGTTCCTAACACGGTTGGGGTGTATGGGACCCCCTCGATAAACCGCTAAGTGCTAAGTCTTTTCCAGCAAGTCCCAACATTGGTACTATTTGCCTAATAACTAAATAAACTTGCATAGGGAGTAATTAACCCTCTTTCTTAATCAACAACCCTGGGCCAGTGCTCCACATGAGTGTTGGTCCGAAACGGGGAGTCTGCGGGGCCGCCTTGGGGAAACCCGAGGTATCTGGCATACACCTGTAGAATCGCCCATCCGGACGTGTCCTGAGACTAGATACGCGCGGCTACTATCAGGGTGTCGACACGCCGGGAGGATTTGCTGGATTAGCCTTAACTTAGTTCGGAGTATCTTGAGCACGGGATTCCGAGAATACTCGGGTCTTCCCACCTTGGAGTTGCGACTCCGTGGATCGTGGGCTTGTAATGGGCCAAGTTGGAACACCCCTGCAGGGTTATGAACTTTCGAAAAGCCGTGCCCGCGGTTATGTGGCAGATGGGAGCTTGTTAATATCCGGTTGTAGATAACTTGACACAATGTTCCAATACACTACCAGCGTGTGTACCGTGACTGTCAATTTCCGAATAGGGATTCGGGAGTTGAACACGGTGGGGTTATGTTTGTTGAGCTGTAGCTAGGATCACTTCGTGATCATCTCTCGACCGAGGCATTTCTCTTCTCGCACTCTCTCACGTAAGCTAGTGCTAGTTGCTGCTGCAGACTCTTATTCTTTTCTTCAGCCTTATCCTCTCCCAAGGCTTAAATAGTCTTGTTACCCGGGAACGGGATTGCTGAGTCCTCTGTGGCTCACAGTTACTTCACCACACCAGATGCAGGTCCAGTGGTGAGCTATCCAGGTGATGGCACCGAGCTAGACTGGGAGTACGACGAGGAGCGTAGTCGATACTATGTTCGTTATCCTGATGATCAGTAGTGGAGACTTCTACTAGGATTCGATCCGACCTGTGGATTTAAATTATGTTTGGTATCTTGTCATTTGGATTTACCCTTAGAGGGATGTGATGTTTTATTGTATGATGTTTGAGACATGTATTGTATTTGTGTGACGTGGCGAGTGTAAGCCAACTATTTATGTTTTCCATCCCCATCTTTTACATGAGTTGTGCAAAGATTACCAAACTTGCGATCATTCCAGCATGGGGTTATGTCTCTAAGTCGTGCCTCGACACGTAGGAGATATAGTCCCATCCTGGGCATTACAAGTTGGTATCAGAGCCTTCTCCGACCTAGGAGCCCCCACTGATTGATCGAATCGTTGACGGTCGAGTCTAGGCACACACTGAAAATATTTTGAGTCCTATATTATATAGGAGAGTAGGATTTCTTTGCTTCTCATCTCCTTTCTCTCTGGTGAGGACTCCTGACGTCTACTCTTGTCTCTTCTACTTTCAAAAATTGCACCAAATTTTTTTAGGAATCTCGCGAGTATTCTGGGATTGTTTCGATGCTCTTGTGATGAGAATATTGTTCTCGATGCCTCCTGACATTAGGGGTTGTGGCAGTGTCCCGGGGAGTTGAGCTTCGAGGTATTGTCGTCACAAGCATATCGCGGCAGTACTAAATACTTAAGACGACCGACATAAAAAATCTCTCCTATACGGTTAGTGGCAAGATAACCCCGACATCACCCAGTACTGGGGAGGTAGTTCGGGAGTATTGCCATAGCTTGTTATAGTGGATGCTTTTCGAAGGTCCGAGGTAAACAGTTTCCGAGAAAGACCGGTTATGTGTTGAAGGATGGATACAGCTGGATGTAGGTTTAGATTTGATTGCGCGGTGCTTCCCCTGTATCCCCAACACCTGATTGCATAACTGGAATCTTTCGGAAATTCATAGGTGGGTTTATCCAGTAGATCGTAGGCATTCTTCCAACGAATGCAGGTTAGCGAGTTCGGGGTTCTACATTGAGTGAAGTGGTATTATGACCGATGTTCCGATCGGGAGTTGCATCTTAAAGGGTCCTTGGCTATGCTGATCCGGGGATTGCAAAACCCTTTCGTAACGCGTTCATATGCTTTCAGCACAAAGATGTTAGAACGAAGCTCCTATCTTGTGTTTGTTTCCATCCGTACCTTGTTGTTTTCTTATTTTACCTTTTGCCCCCTATGTGGCTTCTCGTGAAGATTATTGTTATCATTTAACTGAGAATTTCATTCGTTCCTCTTGTTCGAATGATTTCATTCGTTCCTATTGTTCGAATGATTATTGTGAAGACTTGTTGCAATTCATTCCATTGATTCAGCTTATACCTTCTGTCAATCAATTGCTGATTCGTGGTCATCTCTTTCAGGATGGCTCCGAAAAGGGTTCCCAACGCTAACCCAGAGGGTGAAGAGGTCCCAGATCGTCCTCCTTCCCCTCCTCCTTCGTCTGAGGCTTGGAGAGCGATTATGCAGACTACAGCTCAGAACACCCAGATGTTGATGCAGATGATGCAGCAGATGCAAGCTAATCAAGCTAATCAGGGTGTTCCAGGGAATCAAGGCAACTTCTTCAACCAGCAGCACCATGCTACTCTCAACCAGTTCTTGGCCAATAATCCAAAAGCTTTCAGTTACTGTGTCGACCCTCTTGATGCTGAAGAATGGTTAACCGACATAAAGAAGCATTTTGAGTGCAGTAACGTGAAGGAAGAGGATTATGTGAAGTTTGCAGCCTTCCAACTCAAAGACCAAGCAGCTGACTGGTGGTAGCAGTACAAAGACTCCAGGCCAGGTCGTGTGATCTCTTGGGAGGAATTCTGCAAGGACTTTCGCTCTCACCACATTCCAACAAGTGTCATCGAGGGTATGCGTGAGCAATTCCGCAACCTGAAGCAGGGCTCTATGACAGTCTACCAGTTTAATTTCAAGTTCCAAAACCTCGCCCGCTATGCTAAGCAAGACATTCCTGATGCCAAGAGCAAAATCTACCAGTTTCGTGGTGGTCTGAAAGATGAACTTCAACTTGCTCTCACCTTGTTCGAGCCCGATGAGTTCGACAAATTCTATAACATGGCTTTGAAACAAGAGGCAGCTCAGCTTAAGATGGAGGCTTCTAAAAAGAGGATTCGAGATGCCGTTCACTCTTCCTCATGGTCTCAGATGGTCTCGAAGCAACATAAATTTTGGCTTCCTCCTCCTCCAGTGATTCGAGCTCCTTACAACAACTCCAACAACTCCAACAGCAACAAGAACTCCGGTGGACGTGGTTTCTCCCACCCACCCAACCCGAGCAACAAGTCGAAGAATCAGTTTCAGTCTCAAGGCTCCAAGTCAAGTGGTTCTCATTTCCGTCCTCTCTCAGAAGTGGTGTGCAACAAGTGTGGCCCGAAGGGTCACTATGCCAACAGATGTCCGAACCCAAAGCGTCTTCCACCTCCTCCACCTGTGAGTTCAGCTATTGTCAGGCATGATCCAAAGGCAGCAAGGGTCAATCTGATGAGTGCAGCGCAAGCGGAGAATTCTTCTGATGGGATTTTGGGTAACCTCTCAGTTAACTCTTTTCCAGCTAAAGTGTTATTTGATTCAGGTGCTACATGTTCCTTCATGTCATCTCCATTTGCATCCAAGCACAATATTGTCACTTCAAATTTGCCTCAGAAGTTGCAAGTTGTTTCTCCGGGCAGGATTATGACTTCTAGTGTCTATGCTCCGGATGTTTCTATTCGCATGGGAGATTATCGTTTTCTGGCTAAACCGGTGGTTCTTGGTAATTCTGACATTGACCTCATCCTCGGGATGGATTGGCTTTCTCAGGATGATGCTCACATTGATTGTGCACAGAAGGAAGTCAAGATGACTCATCCTGATGAAGATGTGATTATCTTCGCCTCCAGGGATAACACTATCAGGCTTTTCTCTCTCAATGATAAGGGCGAAATTAATGCCATATCTCAAATTCCGGTGGTGAACAAATACCAAGACGTCTTTCCTGAAGAACTTCCAGGCATGCCTCCACACCGTCAGGTGGAATTCGTCATTGAACTCGAGCCGGGTACTGAGCCAGCATGCCGGCGTCCGTACAAGCTCTCTCCGGACGAATTGAAGGAATTGAAGAAGCAGCTTGATAAGCAGGAGAGTATGGGTCTCATCAGGCCTAGTACATCTCCTTGGGGCTGTGGTGTCTTATTTGTCAAGAAGAAAGATGGCACGGAGCGTCTCTGCGTTGATTACCGGCCATTGAACAAGAAGACGATAAAAAACAAATATCCGCTCCCCAACATCAACGAACTCTTCGAGCAGCTCAAAGGAGCTAAAGTGTTCTCTAAGCTCGACCTTCGAATGGGCTATCACCAAATTCGCATTCGCGAGCAAGACATTCCCAAGACGGCCTTCAGAACGAGCTACGGCTCATACGAGTATACTGTCATGTCCTTTGGTCTCGCCAATGCTCCTCCTACCTTTTCGAGGATGATGCACTACATCTTCAACCCCTATACTAGCGAGTTTGTGCTTGTGTATCTGGATGATATTCTGGTGTTTTCCAAGAATGAAGAAGATCACGAAAAGCACTTACGTCTGGTTCTTGATCGACTCCGTGAGCATAAGTTCTATGCCAAGTTCTCAAAGTGCGAGTTTTGGCTCGATAAGGTTTTGTACCTGGGCCATATCATATCAGCTGACGGTATTGCGGTTAATCCCGAGAAAGTTGAAGCAATTGTCAACTGGGAAGCTCCTCAGAACGTCAAGCAACTCCACAGTTTTCTGGGTCTTGCCAGCTATTGCAGAAGGTTCGTTGAGAACTTCTCCAAGATTGCCAAGCCTCTTTCCAACTTGCTTCAGAAGAATGTCAAATACTTTTGGTCTCTAGAGTGTGAAGTGGCATTCAAAACTCTCAAAGAAAAGCTCATCTCTGCTCCAGTTCTTACTCCTCCAGATGAGTCCAAGCCCTATGAAGTATTCTGTGATGCTTCTCTTCAAGGACTTGGTGGTGTGCTTATGCAAGATAAGAGAATTGTGGCATATACTTCTCGTCAGCTCAAGCCAAGTGAGAAGAACTATCCCACACATGATCTCGAGCTAGCAGCTGTGGTACATGCTTTGATTACGTGGAGACATCTGTTGTTGGGCAGAAAAGTCGACATCTTCACCGATCACAAGAGCTTGAAGTACATATTCACACAGCCGAATCTGAACCTCCACCAGACTCGTTGGGTTGAAATGATCCAAGAGTATGATCCCAGCATCGAATACACTCCTGGCAAGGCAAATGTGATTGCAGATGCTTTGAGCAGAAAGGCATATTGCAACAGCCTTCTTATCAAGCCGTTCCAGCCTGAGCTTTGTGAAGCATTCAGGAAACTCAACCTCCAAGTTGTTCCGCAGGGTTTTCTTGCAAATCTTCAAGTTGCTCCTACCTTGGAAGATCAAGTCCGTGAGGCCCAACTCAGTGATGCCATGGTGCAGAAGGTGAAACATGGTATTGCAAAGGGCACTCCAAAATACAAGTGCTTTCGTGTTGATGAGAGAGATACCTTGTTCTTCGAGGACAGACTCGTTGTTCCCAAAGGTGATCTCAGGAAGCTCATAATGGAAGAAGCACATGATTCTCTCCTTTCCATTCATCCTGGCAGTTCCAAGATGTACCAAGATCTCAAGCAGTCTTACTGGTGGACACGCATGAAAAGGGAAATTGCCCAATTCGTGAACGAATGTGATGTTTGCAGAAGAGTGAAAGCAGAACATCAACGTCCAGCCGGTCTTCTCCAACCTCTTCCTATTCCCGAGTGGAAGTTCGACCACATTGAAATGGACTTCGTCACTAGCTTTCCTAAGTCCAAGCGAGGGAATGATTCTATCTTCGTGGTGATTGACAAGCTTACCAAAGTCGCTCACTTCCTTCCAGTCAAAGAATCCATCAATGCAGCTCAATTGGCAGAGCTGTACACTTCCAGAATTGTGTCCTTACATGGCATTCCTCAAGTTATCTCCTCAGACCGTGGAAGTTTGTTCACTTCAAAGTTCTGGGACTCCTTTCAGTCCGCCATGGGCACTAAGATCAGGTTCAGCACTGCTTTTCACCCTCAGACTAGTGGTGAAGTCGAGCGAGTGAATCAGATTCTAGAAGACATGCTCAGAGCCTGTGTCATATCTTCGGCATGAAATGGGAAGACTGCCTTCCATTTGCCGAGTTCTCTTACAACAACAGCTTTCAAGCAAGTGCCGGCAAAGCTCCGTTTGAAATCCTCTATGGCAGAAAGTGCCGTACCCCTCTCAACTGGTCTGAAACAGGCGAACGTCAACTTCTTGGCAATGACTTGATCTCAGAAGCCGAAGAAATGTGCAAAGTCATACGTGAGAATATCAAGGCCGCTCAGTCGCGTCAGAAGAGCTACTATGACGGCAAGCATCGTGATTTGGCTTTCAATAGTGATGATCACGTTTATCTCCGTGTGTCTCCGATGAAAGGCACCCAAAGATTCGGTATCAAAGGAAAGCTTGCTCCTAGATACGTCGGGCCTTTCAAGATTCTTGGCAAAAGAGGCGATCTAGCCTATCAACTTGAGCTCCCTCCCAACTTTGCCAATGTTCATGATGTGTTCCATGTGTCTCAACTCCGCAAATGCTTCAAGGCACCAGAACGCATGATTCCGTTTGAAGAGATTGATCTTCAACAAGACTTGTCCTAACGAGAGCATCCCGTTGCTATTCCCGAAGAAACCGAACGCAAGACCCGCAACAAGTCCATCAAATTTCTAAAAGTCAAGTGGTCACATCACACCGACCGAGAAGCTACCTGGGAACGAGAAGATCATCTTCGTTCCGAGTACCCTTCCTTTTTCCAGTCCTAGATCTCGGGACGAGATCTTTTTGTAGTAGAGGAGAGTTTGTAATGCCCCGGATGTAATACTTTCCCTTTTGGGCATATAATATATCTCCAGCTCCATCTATTCCATTCTGGGTTCTTCGTCTTTCGGGTTTTTGTCGTTTTGTTGTGTGCGTGTGTGGCATTCATTCATATCATATAGTCATGTGCATCGCATTGCATTTGTGTTGTCGTTTGCATCCGGTACCACGCGTTCCTTCCCGTTGTCCGTTTCGCATTCCGGAGCTCCCTCACGTGTCCGTGGCGTCCCGTAGACCTACTTTGGTGTTTGGCCGTGTAACGTATCCGGTTTGGCGCGAGTCTTGTCGTGTGTTGTTGTTTTGTTGTGTGTAACCCGCCTGTCAAATCTCGTCACGTTTCGAGTCCGTTTGCTACCCCAACAGTTATTCTCGTGGGCTCAAAGTGCCTCCACTTTGAGGCCCAAGACACCCCCTCCAACAGCCCACCAACCACTCCTAACCACTTCTATCATCTAGGCCATCCAAATCTGATCCTGTGGCCGAAAACCGCACTCCATTTGGACAACCCTAGCTACTTGTGCCTATATATTTGTCCACTCCCCCAATTTTTGCCCCAAAACAAGGAAACCCTAGACCTCTCCTTCTTCCACCTCCAGCCACCAGCCACCTCGCCGGAGTTTCGCCGGAATCCCGCCGGAAGTTCGCCGGAATACACCACCTCGCCGGAAAAACAACTCCTCTCACCTCACCTCACCTCTCCACCGCCCTCTCCACCGCACCACCGCCGCCAAGCTTCTCCTCTGGCCAGATCCGGCGAGGGGCCGTCGGATCCAGCCGGCCCGAGTCCATCCAGCCACCTGGAACGCCACCCCGCCGGTTCCATCGCAGGCAGCCGCCGCCGCTGGTCTGAGGGATCGATTCCCTCGGATCGAACCGATCGAGCGCCCCGCTGGGCCTCAACCGCCGGAACCCTAGGCCGCGTTGCCGCGGGCTTCTCCGCGCGGCCCATCCTCCGCAGTCGCCCGAGCCTGCGTCGCAGCGCCCGCCTCCACTCCGCCGCTGGGCCTCGCCTCCGCCTCAGGCCTCGCCTCCCGCGGGCCGCCAGATCCCACAGCCGGGCCGCCTCCCTGGTCCACCCCGCGATCCGGGCGCTCCAGCCGCCAGGCGCCCAAGCCGCCTGGGCCACGCCGCTCGCTGGGCCGCTCCCCGCAGCCGCGTCCGCCTCCAGCGCCAGGCTCGCGCGCGCCGCCAGCTGGGCTTCCAGGCGCCTCCTCCGCGGCCCGCTTCGGCCGGCAGCAGCAGCTCGGCCCGACCGCGCCGCCTCTCCTGGGCCCAGTTCGTCGCGGGCCTCTCCACCGGCCCGTCTTCGCCTCCTCCGGCCCGAAATTCTTCAGATCTGAGGTTGCCCCGAAAATCCTAAGTCCCTGTGTGGTTTTGTTCTCTGATGCAATATTAGATCTGCAATAACTTTGTGTGTGTAGCTCCGAATTGAGTGAATGAGGTGTCCAGACGTTCGTGGTGACTAGCACTACGATTCATTCCATTGTGCCATGCATATTAGAGATCATCTAGATGCTTATTTTTCTGTTGCAAGAGTGCATCCCGATATAAACGGCTGCTATGTGTTGTTTTTATGCCATCTTTGCATAGTGATAACTTTTAGCTCGTTTATCCGAATGATGCAAATGACATGTCCACGTGTTCGTCTTGCCATGCTCTACATGTTGCTTGTGTTAGGTTGCATGATAGATTTATTCTTGCCATGGTTATCCTCGTTGCAAAGTGCTATGTGGCTGTGATGTTGTTTCACTTGTTATGAAATGCCATCTTGTTGAGCTCGTTGCAATCGTTGTGTTTATCTCCATGATGCATGCTTGTATGTTTCGGAATCACCATCATGTGTACTTTGATGTGGTGCTTACCACTTGCCATGTTTAGTTTCGAGGTGACTTAAACTTGCTCTTTTAGATGCCATGATGAAACTGTTGTTTTAACACTTAGTGGATTTCCACTAAGTCTGTAATCTGTAATGTTCCGATGCCATGTTTGCGTGCTGCTCTAGGACAAACCATGATAGTTTTGGAGTGTCTCTTGCTGGTTCCTTGTAGTAGATATTGTTGGCTTTCCATTCATGTTCTCACATGCTTATTTAAGTGGCTGTAGCATGTTTAACTTTTGCTCCAAAGTTTCAATAAAATTCTGCTGTCAGAATTTTGTTGTCAAGTTCAATATGTCCAAGCTTGTTGCTATTGATCGGTGGCTCCTTTGGGGGTGCACCTTTGGACTTATTTGCTGTAGGATATGTCTAGTTTATGTTCATGCTCTTTGCCATGGTGTTTGAGTGCTGTAGCTTAATTTTCTAGTGCTCCGAAGTTGCTATGTTGCTGTAATTTTCAGCTTTCGCCTATTTCTTGTTTCGGGCATAACTTTTAGCCCGTAGCTACGTTTTCAGCGAGTCTTATATGAAACTTGATTGATTTTCTGTGTAGATTCATAATCTCCTATTGTTGCCATGTTTTGAAGTGATTTGCTTCAGTGCTATTTTCCGTGCTCCGTGTGCTCCCTTAGTGCATCCATCATGCATCCATCATTTTTGAGTGCGCATTGCATCTTGTTGATTCGTGCCTTGTGTGGTTGTTTTGTTTAGAGCCGGAAGCTGAGACCGAGTACGAGTACGAGCACGAGGTTACCAACGAGGTTGAGCACGAGGACCCTTCTTACGATCCGAACGACTACTCTTCAGGCAAGATGACCGAACCCCGATAACATTACTATCTTTGCCTATTGCTAGTAGTCTCGATCTATAGTTTTGCCTCGATGCCCATGTTTTTCCTGTCAGCCTCCTACTTGTAACCATGTCCATGTTTAACCACCCTACCTATGCAAACCGTTGAATGGCTAAGTACGCTTCGCTCAGCCCCTCTTATAGCATTGCTAGTTGCAGGTGAAGTCGAAGATGCTTGCTTCATGTTGAAGTTTGTTGGGTTATATCACACTATATAAATGCTTAAATGAAATCATCTATATATTGGCAAGGGTGGAAGGCTAAGCCTTTTGCTTGGTGATTTGTTCCACTCATGCCGTTAGGAACTGTTTAAACCGGTGTTATGTTCCTTGATTATGCGTTCCTAACACGGTTGGGGTGTATGGGACCCCCTCGATAAACCGCTAAGTGCTAAGTCTTTTCCAGCAAGTCCCAACATTGGTACTATTTGCCTAATAACTATATAAACTTGCATAGGGAGTAATTAACCCTCTTTCTTAATCAACAACCCCGGGCCAGTGCTCCACATGAGTGTTGGTCCGAAACGGGGAGTCTGCGGGGCCGCCTTGGGGAAACCCGAGGTATCTGGCATACACCTGTAGAATCGCCCATCCGGACGTGTCCTGAGACTAGATACGCGCGGCTACTATCAGGGTGTCGACACGCCGGGAGGATTTGCTGGATTAGCCTTACCTTAGTTCGGAGTATCTTGAGCACGGGATTCCGAGAATACTCGGGTCTTCCCACCTTGGAGTTGCGACTCCGCGGATCATGGGCTTGTAATGGGCCAAGTTGGAACACCCCTGCAGGGTTATGAACTTTCGAAAGCCGTGCTCGCGGTTATGTGGCAGATGGGAGCTTGTTAATATCCGGTTGTAGATAACTTGACACAATGTTCCAATACACTACCAGCGTGTGTACCGTGACTGTCAATTTCCGAATAGGGATTCGGGAGTTGAACACGGTGGGGTTATGTTTGTTGAGCTGTAGCTAGGATCACTTCGTGATCATCTCTCGACCGAGGCATTTCTCTTCTCGCACTCTCTCACGTAAGCTAGTGCTAGTTGCTGCTGCAGACTCTTATTCTTTTCTTCAGCCTTATCCTCTCCCAAGGCTTAAATAGTCTTGTTACCCGGGAACGGGATTGCTGAGTCCTCTGTGGCTCACAGTTACTTCACCACACCAGATGCAGGTCCAGTGGTGAGCTATCCAGGTGATGGCACCGAGCTAGACTGGGAGTACGACGAGGAGCGTAGTTGATACTATGTTCGTTATCCTGATGATCAGTAGTGGAGACTTCTACTAGGATTCGATCCGACCTGTGGATTTAAATTATGTTTGGTATCTTGTCATTTGGATTTACCCTTAGAGGGTTGTGATGTTTTATTGTATGATGTTTGAGACATGTATTGTATTTGTGTGACGTGGCGAGTGTAAGCCAGCTATTTATGTTTTCCATCCCCATCTTTTACATGAGTTGTGCAAAGATTACCAAACTTGCGATCATTCCAGCATGGGGTTATGTCTCTAAGTCGTGCCTCGACACGTAGGAGATATAGTCCCATCCTGGGCATTACATTATCACCTCCATAACCGAGAAACATTTCCTTATTCCTCTAAGGATAATTTTGACCACTATCTAGTGATCCACTCCTGGATCACCTTTGTACCCTCTTGCCAGACATGTGGCAAGTCACACATCAGGTGCGGTACTCAGCATGGTATACCGTATAGAGCCTATGACAAAAGCATAGGGGACGACCTTCGTCCTTCCTCTTTCCTCTGCCGTGGTCAAGCTTTGAGTCTTACTCAACTTCACACCTTACAACTCAGGTAAGAACTCCTTCTTTGACTGATCTATTTTGAACTCCTTCAAAATCATGTCAAAGGTGTGTGTCCTTTTGAAAGTATCATTAGGCGTCTTGATCTATCTCTATAGATCTTGATGCCCAATATGTAAGCAGCTTTATCCAGGTCTTCCTTTGAAAAACTCCTTTCAAACAACCCTTTATGCTTTCCAGAAATTCTACATCATTTCGGATCAACAATATATCATTCACATATACTTATCAGAAATGTTGTAGTGCTCCCACTCACTTTATTGTAAATACAAGTTTCCAACAAACTTTGTATACCCAAAAACTTTGATCACTCCATCAAAGCGTATATTCCGACTCCGAGATGTTTGCTCCAATCCATGGAAGGATCGTTGGAGCTAGCATACCTTTTAGCATCCTTAGGATCGATAAAACCTTTCTGATTGTATCACATACAAGCTTTCCTTACGAAAACTGGTAAGGAAACTTGTTTTGACATCCATCTTCCAGATTTCATAAATGCAGCTAATGCTAACATGATTCCGACGGACTTAAGCATCGCTACGGGTGAGAAAATCTCATCGTAGTCAACTCCTTGAACTTGTGAAAAACTCTTTGCCACAAGTCGAGCTTCATAAACGGTGACATTACCGTCCACGTCCGTCTTCTTCTTAAAGATCCATTTATCTCAATGGCTTGCCAATCATCGGGAAAGTCCACCAAAGTCCATACTTTGTTTTGATACATGGATCCTATCTCGGATTTCTTAGCTTCTAACCATTTGTCGGAATATGGGCCCACCATCGCTTCTCCATAGTTCGTAGGTTCATCGTTGTCCAACAACATGACCTCTAAGACAGGATCACCGTACCACTCAGGAGTAGTACATATCCTTGTCGACCTACGAGGTTCGATAGCAACTTGATCTGAAGCTTCATGATCACTATCATTAGTTTCCTCTTCAACAGTTGTAGGTTCCACAGAAACATCTTTCTGTGTTGCACTACTCTCCGGTTGAAGTGAGGGTTCGACAACCTCATCAAGTTCTATCTTCCTCCCACTCAATTCTTTCGAGAGAAACCCCTTCTCGAGAAAGGACCCGTTCTTAGCGACAAACATTTTTGTCCTTGGATCTGAGATAGAAGGTATACCCAACTGTTACCTTTGGGTATTCTATGAAGATGTATTTGTCCGCTTTGGGTCCGAGCTTTTCCCGGCTGAAGCCATAAGCATCGCAGCCCCAAACATTAAGAAAACGTCAACTTTGGTTTCTTGCCAAACCATAGTTCATACGGCGTTGTCTCAACGGACTTAGATGGTGCCCTATATAAAGTGAATGCAGCTGTCTCTAATGCATGACCTCAAAATAATAGCGGTAGATCGGCAAGACACATCATAGATCACACCATATCTCATAAGGTTCGATTACGACGTCCGGACACACCATTGCGCTGTGGTGTTCCAGGTGGCTTCAATTGCGAAACAATTCCACAATGTCTTAAGTGATTGCCAAACTCATAATTAAAAAAATCTCCCATTGATCAAATCGTAGGAACATGATCTTCTTGTTATGATGATTCTTAATCTTCACTCTGAAATTGCTTGAACCTTTCAAACGTTTCAGACTTTTGCTTCATTAAGTAAATATACCCATATCTACTCAAATCGTCAGTGAAGATGAGAAAATAACGATATCCACCACACGACTTAATTCTCATTGGATCACACACACCAGCATGTATGATTTCCAACAAGTCATTTGCCCATTTCATTGTACATGAACACGGGATCTTAGTCATCCTGCCCATGAGGCATGGCTCGCATGTGTCAAGCGATTCAAAATCAAGTGACTCCAAACATCCATCAGCATGGAGTTTCTTCATGCATTTTATGCCAAAATGACCTAAGCGGCAGTGCCACAAGAAAGTGGTACTATCATTATTAACTCTACATATTTTGGCGTTAATATTATTATCATGTGTATTACTATGATTGAGATTCAATAAACCATTTGGTGCATGACCATAAAGGTATTATTCATGTAAACAGAATAACCATTATTCTCTAACTTAAATGAATAATCGTATTGCAATGAACATGATCTAATCATATTCATGCTTAACGTAGACACCTGATAACATTTATCTAGGTTCAACACTAATCCCGAAGGTAGAAGGAGCGTGCGATGGTGATCTTATCAACCTTGGAAACACTTCCAACACACATCGTCACCTCGCCCTTAGCTAGTCTCCGTTCAGTCTGTAGCTTTTGCTTCAAGTCACTAATAATAGCAACTGAACCGGTATCCAATACCCAGGTGCTACAAGGAGTACTAGTAAGGTACACATCAATAACACGTATATCAAATATACTTTGTTGAAGTTGTCAGCTTTCTTATCTACCATGTATTTGGGGTCGTTCCGCTACCACGTGACTGTTCCCCTTACAATAGAAGCACTTAGTCTCAAGGTTTGGGTTCAACCTTGGGTTCCTTCATTAGTGCGACAACTGGTTTGCCATTCATGAAGTTTCCCTTCTTGCCCTTGCCCTTTTGGAACCAGTGGTCTTGTTAAACCATCAACACTTGATGCTCCTTCTTGATTTCTACTTTTGCGGTCTTAAGAACCGCTAATAGCTCCGGGATCATCTCCATCCTTTGCATGTCATAGTTCATCACGAAGTTCTAGTAGCTTGGTGATAGTGTCTAGAGAATTTCGTCAACCACTATCTCATCTGGAAGATTAACTCCCACTTGGTTCAAGTGATTTTAGCACCCAGACATTTTGAGCACATGCTCACTAGTTGAGCTATTCTCCTCCATCCTTTTTGGCAAAAGAACTTGTCAGAGATCTCATACCTCTCAACACGGGCATGAGCCTGAAATCCCAATTTCAGCTCTTAGAACATCTCATATGTTCTATGACATTCAAAACGTCATTGGAATCCCGATTCTAAGCCGTAAAGTATGGTGCACTAAACTATCAAGTAGTCATCAGGACGTGTCTGTCAGGTGTTCACAACATCCACAGACAACGTTGTAGGGGTTTGCACATCGAGCGGTGCATCAAAGACGTAAGCTTTCTGTGTAGCAGTGAGGACACTCCTCAGACTACGAACCCAGTCCGCATCATTGCTTACAATATCTTTCAACTTAGTCTTTCTCTAGGATCGTATTAAACAGGGAGCTACAATGCTGTTATTGGTCTACAACATAATTTGCGAAGACCACTTAGACTATTGTTCATGACAATTAAGTTCATCTAATGAACTCCCACTCAGATAGACATCTCTCTAGTCATCTAAGTGATACATGATCCGAATCGACTAGGCCGTGTCCGATCATCACGTGAGACGGACTAGTCATCAATGGTGAACATCTTCATGTTGATCGTATCTTCTATACGACTCATGTTCGACCTTTCGGTCTTCCATGTTCCGCGGCCATGTCTGTACATGCTAGGCTCGTCAAGTCAACCCTAAGTGTATCGCGTGTGTAAATCTGGCTTACACCCGTTGTATGGGAACGTTAGAACCTATCACACCCGATCATCACGTGGTGCTTCGGAACAACGAACCTTAGCAACGGTGCACAGTTAGGGGGAACACAATTCTTGAAATTTTAGTGAGTGATCATCTTACTTACTACCGTCGTTCTAAGCAAATAAGATGTAAAACATGATAAACATCACATGCAATCAAATAGTGACATGATATGGCCAATATCATCTTGCTCCTTTGATCTTCATCTTCGGGGCTCCATGATCATCATCGTCACCGGCATGACACCATGATCTCCATCATCATGATCTCCATCATCGTGTCTTCATGAAGTCGTCTCGCCAAACATTACTTCTACTACTATGGCTAACATTTAGCAATAAAGTAAAGTAATTACATGGCGTTATTCAGTGACACGCATGTCATACAATAAATATGACAACTCCTATGGCTCCTGCTGGTTGTCATTCTCATCGACATGCAAGTCGTGATTCCTATTACAAGAACATGATCAATCTCATATATCACATATATATCATTCATCACATCCTTTTGGCCATATCACATCACACGGCACATGCTGCAAGAACAAGTTAGACGTCCTCTAATTGTTGTTGCAAGTTTTTACGTGGCTGCTATAGGTTTCTAGCAAGAACATTTCTTACCTGCGCCAAAACCACAACGTGATATGCCAATTTCTATTTACCCTTCATAAGGACCCTTTTCATCGAATCCGATCCGACTAAAGTGGGAGAGACAGACACCCGCTAGCCACCTTATGCATCTAGTGCATGTCAGTCGGTGGAACCAGTCTCACGTAAGAGTACGTGTAAGGTCGGTCCGGGCCGCTTCATCCCACGATGCCGCCGAATCAAGATAAGACTAGTAACGGCAAGAGAATTGACATGATCTACGCCCACAACTACTTTGTGTTCTACTCGTGCAAGATACTACGCATAGACCTAGCTCTGATACCACTATTGGGGATCGTAGCAGAAAATCAAATTTTTTCCTACCCATCACCAAGATCTATCTATGGAGTAATCTAGCAACGAGGGGGGGGGGAGTGCATCTACATACCCTTGTAGATCGCGATGCGGAAGCGTTGCAAGAACGCGGATGAAGGAGTCGTACTCGCTGCGATTCAGATCGCGGTTGATTCCGATCTAAGCGCCGAACAACGGCGCCTCCGCGTTCAACACACGTGCAACCCGATGACGTCTCCCACACCTTGATCCAGCAAGGAGTGAGGGAGAGGTTGGGGAAGACTCCATCTAACAGCAGCACGACGGCGTGGTGGTGGTGGAGGAGCGCGGGACTCCAGCACGACTTCGCCAAGAACTGCGAGAGACGAGGAGGGAGATGGGTAGGGCTGCGCCAAGCGAGAGAGGTCAAACCGTGTTATGGGCAGCCCCAAAACTCACATATATATAGGGGGAAGGGAGGGGCTGCGCCCCCTCTAGGGTTTCCCACCCCTAGGGGTGCGGCCACCCCAGATCCCATCTGAGGGTGGCGGCCAGAGGGGGAGAGGGAGAGGGGGGCGCACCAGATTGGGCCCTAGGGTTTGCCCCCTTCCCCTCTTGGGGCGCCTTGGGCCCTGGTGGGGGGCGCACCAGCCCACCTGGGGCTGGTCCCTCCCACACTTGGCCCATGCAGCCTTCTGGGGCCGGTGGCCCCAACCGGCGGACCCCCGGGACCCTCCCGGTGGTCCCGGTACGCTATCGATAACGCCCGAAACATTTCCGGTGACCAAAACGGGACTTCCCATATATGAATCTTTACATCCGGACCATTCCGGAACTCCTCGTGAAGTCCGGGATCTCATCCGGGACTCCGAACAACATTCGGTAACCGCGTACATACTTTCCCTATAACCCTAGCGTCATCGAACCTTAAGTGTGTAGACCCTACGGGCTCGGGAGTCATGCATACATGGCCGAGACAACTCTCCGGTCAATAACCAACAGCGGGATCTGGATACCCATGTTGGCTCCCACATGTTCCACGATGATCTCATCGGATGAACCACAATGTCAAGGATTCAATCAATCCCGTATACGATTCCCTTTGTCTATCGGCATAGTACTTGCCCGAGATTCGATCGTCGGTATACCGATACCTCGTTCAATCTCGTTACCGGCAAGTCTCTTTACTCGTTCTGTAACACATCATCCCGTGATCAACTCCTTGA
Organism: Secale cereale; assembly: GCA_902687465.1. Lineage (NCBI taxonomy): Eukaryota > Viridiplantae > Streptophyta > Magnoliopsida > Poales > Poaceae > Secale > Secale cereale. The sequence continues at coordinate 695,744,425 of LR738712.1, read as the reverse complement.
TCACATTGTGCACATTATGATGATGTCCTACCGAGTGGGCCCAGAGATACCTCTCCGTCATACGGAGTGACAAATCCCAGTCTCGATTCGTGCCAACCCAACAGACACTTTCGGAGATACCTGTAGTGCACCTTTATAGCCACCCAGTTACGTTGTGACGTTTGGTACACCCAAAGCATTCCTATGGTATCCGGGAGTTGCACAATCTCATGGTCTAAGGAAAAGATACTTGACATATAGAAAAGCTTTAGCATACGAACTACACGATCTGTGCTAGGCTTAGAATTGGGTCTTGTCCATCACATCATTCTCCTAATGATGTGATCCCGTTATCAACGACATCCAATGTCCATGGTCAGGAAACCATGACCATCTGTTGATCAACGAGCTAGTCAACTAGAGGCTTACTAGGGACATGGTGTTTGTCTATGTATCCACACATGTATATGAGTTTCCTATCAATACAATTCTAGCATGGATAAACAATTATCATGAACAAGGAAATATAATAATAACCAATTTATTATTGCTTCTAGGGCATATTTCCAACAAGTATGATGTGCGTATGCATGTTGATGCACACGAGCCTAAGGAGAAGATGATGGAAATGGCTTCATCTTGGGTAACCAAGCAAGCCACTAGATAGAGGGGAAGATTTCGGTTGAAATTGATATAAAGATCACCGGAAACGGATGCACGGTTTGCAAGAGACAAGCAAAACAATATGCAATGCAAAACTGCAGTTATCAACAACATGGCATCTTTGGAGCAAGAAATAAATATGCTACAACACCCAAACATGAAGACAAGAGGCATGGATGTAAAATAGACATGATTCTTAACAAGCATGAACTTAGAGCACACCCAAAAACTTACTGGAACACAATTAAACAAGCATGGCAAGACACAATAAGTTTACAAATTTCTCAGACTTAGTGAAAAACACAAGGCATGGCGGAAATTACAACAAGTAGGCATGTTTGCAAGCTTGTGTAACTCAACTCAAAGCATAGCATGGCATGTGAATGTAACCAACAACAAGAAGACATGTTTGTGAAGCTACTCACGGCAAGAACATGCTCATATGATCTATAGATCACTAGCTATTCACATGACAAAACTGAACTTGCTGATAGCACGCTGACAGATACATTTTATAGCAACTTGAGAGCATGAAAACAACAAGCTACAGCAAGCCATCATGCAAGCAAAAGGCATGGCAATAACATACATAACATGCTCTTCAAGAATAACCACATGGATACTTCTACAACATAATAGAACATGTCCCAAACATCATGGCAAAAGTGCAAAAGTTTATCCAGATTTAGCAAAATCTGGGCATGCTGACAGAAAACATTTTGAAGCAACCAGAGGGCCTTAAAAGAACAAGCTACAACATGGCATCATGGCAAACAAGAGCATGGATAGCTAGAGCATAACATATACATCAAGAAACACCCACTGGACAACTCTAACCATGCACAACAATGACGGTGGCATCATGGAAACATGGCATAAAAATTAACAAATTCACACTTAGCAGAAATTTAACATCACGATGACATGTTAACAAGCTTGATGCACTCATCTCAAGACATACCATGGCATGAAAATGAATCTATCATGTAGAGCACATACCAAAGAGTAAAACTCATGTTGACACCTAGCTCACATGACACATGGATTAATACACACAAGCAAGACAAAACATCATCTCATAACAAGTTCAAAAACTTATCAGCCACATGCACTTTTGCAACAGGGTTAGACATGGCATAATGCATTCTATCATGTATGCAGATGCATCCATCATGAAGAGCATCACAAGATGAATATCTGGACATATCATACACTCCATTCGGACCAACATGCACAAATTTACTAGCTCACGAACATGCCAACAAATTTACACAGACAACAAGTGCTGAAACAGTTACATCACGAAGCACTCTTGCCACGAAGTTTAAGACATCTAGATGAACCCTAACATGCATGGAACTGATGCTAACATGTAGTTCACGACGAGACGAACATTTCGATATATCATATGCGCAAAACGGAGCACCGAGCACAAAGTTGCCCCATGATGAAGGAGGCAACAAATTTACACGGATTTGGGACTTGGTGGAATTTTAACTCCGTGAAAAGTCAATGCGGGATGAGGAGAAGCGGGACAAAGGGATCCGGGACGCGGCGGTGTTTGGACGAGATCCTGATGGATCTCGTCCCGATCCAGCTGGATCCGGTACGGCGGCGACGGAAGCTTGGAGGCGCGGCGGCGGTGCAGCTTCGGCCCGAGAGCGGGGCTCGCAGAGCCGGTGGCGGCGCCCGAGGCCACCGGCGGCGGGGCAGAGGCACGTCGGTCCGGGAGGCGGCGGTGCCGCAGACGGTGGCGGCGGCGGCGGCCCGCGGGGCCGGGCGGCAGAGCACGGAGGCGGAGGGGCGGAGGCGCGCCGGGCCGGGAGGGCCGGCCTCGGGTCGAGCGGGCCCGCGGTGGCGCGGTGGGAGGCCAGCGACGGAGTGCCACATGATGCTGCGGGATTCGCCGGGCGCGTTCGGCGGACGTGTCCGATGGCGTGAGGAGGAGCTCGGACTAGGGTTTCGCCCAAAAATGGAGGGGATGGGGCCTTTTTATAGGTAGTGGGAGCTAGGAGTGTCCAAATAAGGTGCGGTTTTCGTCCACACGATCACGATCCGGCGACCGAGAAGATGGGGGTGGTTGTGCTGGGTTAGTGGGCTGTTGTGGAGGGGTGTTGCGCCAAAAGAAAGAGGAGCTTTTAGCCCACGAGGTTAACCGTTGGAGTATCAAACAACCTCCAAACGCGACGAAACTTGACAGGCGGCCTACACGTACTAAAACGACAACGTACGATAAGTCTCACCTCATTCCGAGAACGTTCCACGGCCACATACGAAAGAAGGACTCGGAGGTGCTACGGGCACGTGTGTGAGTGTCGGAACTCAAAACGGACAACGGGAAGAGGCGAGCATGACCGGGTGCAAGTGACAACACGAATGCAACGCAATGCACATGATGACATGACATGGATGATATTGATACGTCCCCAACGTATCTATAATTTTTTATTATTCCATGCTATTATTTATGAAGTCTTGGATGTTTAATGGGCTTTATCATTCACTTTCATATCATTTTTGGGACTAACCTACTAACCCAAAGGCCCAGTCCAGATTGCTGTTTTTTTGCCTATTTCAGGGTTTTGCAGAAAAGAAATATCAAACGGAGTCCAAACAGAATGAAACCTTCGCGAGAGATATTTTTGGAGAAAATCACGCACGCGGAGCTTGAGGACCAAGTCAGGGGACAGAGAGGTGGCCCTCGAGGGTGGGAGGCGCCCCCTGCCTCGAGGCCCCCTCAAGTGGCCCCCGGTGCCCACCTTCTTCCTATATAAGTCCACGTACCCCAGAAACTCCGAAGACAGATAGAAAACCCTAATTCCACCGCCGTAGCTTCTGTTCCCGTGGAGATCCCATCTTGGAGCCTGTTCCGGAGCTCCACCAGAGGGGGATCCATCACGGAGGCCTTCATCATCATCATCATCGCCCTCACCATGAGTTGTGAGTAGTTTACCACAGACCTTCGGGTCCATAGCTAGTATCTAGATGGCTTCTTCTCTCTCTTTGGATCTCAATACAAAGTTCTCCTTGGTCTTCGAGGAGATCTATTCGATGTAATCTCTTTTTTCTGTGTGTTTGTCGTTATCCGATGAATTGTGAGTTTATGATCAAGGTTATCTATGAAAGATATTTGGTTCTTCTCTGAACTTTTTATGTGTGCTCATAATGTCCTTGCAAGTCTCTTCGAATTATTGATTTGGTTTGGCCTACTAGATCTATAGTTCTTGCAATGGGAGAAGTGCTTGGCTTTGGGTTCAATCTTGCGGTGTCCTTTCCTAGTGACAGTAGGGGCAGCAAGGCACGTATTGTATTATTGCCATCGAGGATAAAAAGATGGGGTTTACATCATATTGCTTGAGTCTATCCCTCTACATCATGTCATCTTGCTTAAGGCGTTACTCTGTTCGTATGAACTCTATACACTAGATGCATGCTGGATAGCGGTCGATGTGTGGAGTAATAGTAGTAGATGCAGGCAGGAGTCGGTCTACTTGTCTCAGACGTGATGCCTATATACAATGATCATGCCTAGATAGTCTCATAATTATTTGGTTTTCTATCAATTGCTCGACAATAATTTGTTTACCCGCCGTAGAATATCGCTATCATGAGAGAAGCCACTAGAGAAAACTATGGCCCCCGGGTCTATTCTCAACATATCAATATACATCTACTTTACTTTTACCGCTTTTATTTGCTATTTTATTTAACTAAAAATACCAAAAATATAAATTATCATCTCTATCAGATCTCACTCTCGTAAGTGACCGTAAAGGGATTGACAACCCCTTATCGCGTTGGCTGCAAAGTTCTTATTTGTTTGTGCAGGTGCGAGGGACTCGCGCGTGCTGGATTGATACCTTGGTTTGCTACTGGATTGATACCTTGGTTCTCAAAAACTAAGGGAAATACTTACGCTACTGTGGTGCATCTCCCTTTCCTCTTCGAGGGAATACAACGCAAGCTCAAGAGGTAGCAAGAAGAATTTCTGGCGCCGTTGCTGGGGAGGCTTACGCAAAAGTCATATACCAAGTACCTATCACAAACCTTTATCCTTCGCATTACATTTATTTGCCTCTCGTTTTCCTCTCCCCCACTTCACCCTTGCCGTTTTATTTGCCCTTCTTTCGCCATGTGTTTTTCGTTCGCTTGCTTCTTGTTTGCTTCTGTGTGTTGGATTGCTTGCTTGTCACTATGGCTCAGAACAATACCAAATTGTGTGACTTTTCCAATACCAACAACAATGATTTTATTAGCACTCCGATTGCTCCTATTACCGAAGCTGAATCTTGTGAGATCAATAGTGCCTTGTTGAATCTTGTCATGAAAGATCAATCCTCCGGCCTTCCTAGTGAAGATGCCGCTACCCATCTAAACAACTTTGTTGATTTGTGTGATATGCAAAAGAAAAGGGATACTGATAACGATATTGTTAAATTGAAGTTATTTCCATTTTCACTTAGAGATCGTGCTAAAACTTGGTTTTCCTCTTTGCCTAGAAATAGTATTGATTCGTGGAATAAGTGCAAAAATTCTTTTATCTCTAAGTATTTCCCTCCTGCTAAGATCATCTCTCTTAGAAACGATATTATGAATTTTAAGCAACTAGATCATGAGCATGTTGCACAAGCTTGGGAGAGAATGAAATTGATGATACGTAATTGCCCTACACATGGTTTGAATCTATGGATGATTATTAGAACTTTTATGCTGGCTTGAATTTTGCTTCTAGAAATCTTTTAGATTCGGCTGCCGGAGGCACTTTCACGGAAACCACCTTAGAAGAAGCTACCAAACTCCTAGATAATATTGTGGTTAATTATTCTCAATGGCACACCGAAAGATCTACTAGTAAAAAAGTGCATGCTATCGAAGAAATTAGTGTTTTGAGTGGAAAGATGGATGAACTTATGAAATTGTTTGCTGCTAAGAGTGCTTCTGATCCTAATGATATGCCTTTGTCCACTTTGATTCAGAATAACAATGAATCTTTGGATGTGAATTTTGTTGGTAGGAATAATTTTGGTAACAATGCTTATAGAGGTAATTTTGATCATAGGCCTTTTCCTAATAATTCCTCTAATAATTATGGTAATTCCTACAACAACTCTTATGGAAAGACGCCTTTTGAATTTGAAACTAGTGTTAAAGAGTTTATGATCTCGCAAAATAATTTCTATGCTTTGCTTGAAGAGAAATTTCTTAAGGTTGATGAATTGGCTAGAAGTGTGGATAGAATTACTCATGATGTTGATTCTTTGAAACTTAAATCTATCCCACCTAAGCATGATATCAATGAGTCTCTCAAAGCCATGCGAATTTCCATTGATGAATGCAAAGAAAGAACCGCTAGAATGCGTGCTAAAAGAGAAGATTATATTAAATCATGTTCTTCTAGTTATCATGAAAATAAAGATGAAGATCTGAAAGTTATTGATGTGTCTCCTATTATATCCTTGTTTTCTAGTATAAATTTTAATGAAGATAGGATTGGAGATGATTCTGCCTTAAGGTTTCCTAATGATTCGGAGTTTTTAGACCTTGATGCTAAAATTGCTAAAAGTGGGAATGAAGAGATTAAAACTTTGCATAGTGATGAACCCACTACTTTGGATTTCAAGGGATTCAATTATGATAATTCCTCTTTGATTGATTGTATTTCCTTGTTGCAATCCGTGCTAAATTCTCCGTATGCTTATAGTCAAAATAAAGCTTTCACTAAACATATAGTTGATGCTCTGATGCAATCTTATGAAGAAAAACTTGAGTTGGAAGTTTCTATACCTAGAAAGCTTTATGATGAGTGGGAACCTACTATCAAAATAAAGACAAAAGATTATGAATGCTTGCTTTGTGTGATTTGGGTGCTAGTGTCTCCACTATCCCAAAAACTTTGTGTGATTTGCTAGGGTTCCATGAGCTTGATGATTGTTCTTTAAATTTGCACCTTGCGGATTCCACTATTAAGAAACCTATGGGAAGAATTAATGATGTTCTTATTGTTGCTAATAGGAATTATGTGCCCGTAGATTTCATTGTTCTTGATATAGATTGCAATCCTTCATGTCCTATTATTCTTGGTAGACCTTTCCTTAGAACGCTTGGTGCAATTATTGATATTAAGGAAGGAAATATTAGATTCAAATTTCCGTTAAGGAAAGGCATGGAACACTTTCCTAAAAATAAAATCAAATTACCATATGAATCTATCATGAGAGCCACTTATGGATTGCCTTCCAAGGATGGCAATACCTAGATCTATCTTGTATCGTGCCTAGCTAGGGGCGTAAAACGATAGCGCTTGTTGGGAGGCAACCCAATTATATGTTTTTTGTCTTTGTTGTTGTTGGGTAATAAAGATTGCATCTAGACTCTGATTAGATGTGGTTTCATGTTTTGTTTAGTGTTTGTGCCAAGTAGAACCTTTGGGAAGACTTGTGTGAAGTTTATATGATCTTGCTGTGAAAAACTGAATCGTTAGCGCTCACTAAAGTAGTCGTGGGATTCTACTGGAGCGTGCTTTTTAGTTGATTCTTTTTGCAGATGATTGGTATACAAATTGCTCAAATTTACAAATTTAGTTTGAAGTTTTTTGAGTTTCAGAAGTAGGCGAACCCTGCAGATTACTACAGACTGTTCTGTCTTTGACAGATTCAGTTTTTCGTGTGTTGTTTGCTTATTCCGATGCATCTATGAGTAGTATTGGAGGATATGAACCATAGAGAAGTTGGAGTACAGTAGGTTTAACACCAATATAAACAAAGAATGAATTCATTGCTGTAACTTTGAGTGGTGGTTTGCTTTCTTATACTAACGGAGCTCACGAGAATTTTTGTCTAAGTTTTGTGTTGTGAAGTTTTCAAGTTTTGAGTATTGCTTTGATGGACTATGGAACAAGGAGTAGCAAAGGCCTAAGCTTGGGGATGCCCATGTCACCCCAAGTAAAATCAAGATAATCAAAAGCCTAAGCTTGGGGATGCCCCGGGAAGGCATCCCCTCTTTCGTCTTCATCCATCGGTAACTATACTTGGAGCTATATTTTTATTCGCAACATGTTATGTGTTTTGCTTGTAGCGTCTTGTATAATTTGAGTCTTTGCTTGTTAGTTTTCCACAATCATCCTTGCTGGACACACCTATTTTAAAAAGTTAAATATGGCCTAGAAATTGTTAGAAGACTCTATGTGCTTCACTTATATCTTTTGAGTTGAATAGTTTTTGCTCTAGTGCTTCACTTATATCTTTTAGAGCACGGTGGTGGTAATATTTTGTAGAAATTGTTGAACTCTCATACTTCACTTATATCTATTTGAGAGTATATTAAAACAGCATGGTAATGTGTTTAGGTTAAAAGAACTAGTCTTCACATGATAGACATCCAATGTCAATGTAGTAAAAAAAATTCACACCAAGTGCATTGAATAGAATGAGATGTTGGATGCTTGATAATTGTTTTGAGACACGAGGATAGTGATATTAGAGTCATGCTAGTGGAGTTATTATGAAATTGAGAAATACTTGTGTTAAGGTTAGTGATTCCCGTATCATGCACGTATGGTGAACCGCTATGTGACGAAGTTAGAGCATGAGGTATTTGTAGAGTGTCAACATTTGTGTGGAGGTCGGGGGCGCGCGATGGTTAACTCCTACCAACCTCCCCCCTAGGAGCATGCGTCGATTGCTTTGTTTTGATGACTCGTAGATTTTTGCAATAAGTATATGAGTTCTTATGACTAATGTTGAGTCCATGGATTGTATGCACTCTCACCCTTCCACCATTGCTAGCCTCTCTTGTACCGCGCAACTTTCGCCGGTGCCATAAACCCACTATATATCCTTCCTCAAAACAGCCACCATGTTGTTCCTCAAAACAGCCACCATACCTACCTATCATGGCATTTCCATAGCCATTCTGAGATATATTGCCATGCAACTTTCCACCGTTCCGTTTATATGACACGCTTCATATTGTCATATTGCATGCATGATCATGTAGTTGACATCGTAGTAGTGGCAAAGCCACCATGCATAACTTTTCATATATGTCGCTCTTGATTCATTGCATATCATGGTACACCGCCGGAGGCATTCATGTAGAGTCATGCTTGTTGTAGTATCGAGTTGTAATAAAAAAGTGTGATGATCATCATTATTAGAGCATTGTCCCATGTGAGGAAAGGCCAAATAAAATAAGAGATGGCCCCCCAAAAAATAGAGAGGGGCTAATAAAAAAAGGGAGAGAAAGCCCCTCCAAAAAAATGAGAGAAAAGAGAGAAGGGACAATTGCTACTATCTTTTTTCCACACTTGTGCTTCAAATAGCACCATGTTCTTCATTGTAGAGTCTCATGTTTAGTCACTTTCATATACTAGTGGGAATTTTCATTATAGAACTTGGCTTGTATATTCCAACGATGGGCTTCCTCAAATGCCCTAGGTCTTCGTGAGCAAGCAAGTTGGATGCACACCCACTAGTTTCTTTTGTTGAGCTTTCATTCATATTTAGCTCTAGTGCATCCGTTGCATGGCAATCCCTACTCACTCACATTGATATCTATTGATGGCCATCTCCATAGCCCGTTGATACGCCTAGTCGATGTGAGACTATCTCCCTCCTTTTTGTCTTCTCCACAACCACCTCTATTCCACCCATAGTTCTATATCCATGGCTCTCCCTCCTTTTTGTGTTCTCCACAACCACCTCTATTCCACCTAAATGCTTGGCTGAAATCGGGGTTGTGCATGATATGAATATATTGTGTGATGAAGAGGGAGCATAGCCAGACTATATGATTTTGTAGGGATAACTTTCTTTAGCCATAGTATTTTGAGAAGACATGATTGCTTTATTAGTATTGCTTGAAGTATTGTTATTTCTTATGTCAATATAGACTTTTATCTTGAATCTTTCAGATCTGAACATTCATGCCACAATTAAGAGAATTACACTGAAAAACTATATTTGTTAGCATTCCACATCAAAAATTCTTTCTTTATCATTTACCTACTCGAGGACGAGCAGGAATTAAGCTTGGGGATGCTTGATACGTCTCCAAGGTATCTATAATTTTTAACTGTTCCATGCTATTATTTATGAAGTCTTGGATGTTTAATGGGCTTTATCATTCACTTTTATATCATTTTTGGGACTAACCTACTAACCCAAAGGCCCAGTCCAGATTGCTGTTTTTTTTGCCTATTTCAGGGTTTTGCAGAAAAGGAATATCAAACGGAGTCCAAACGGAATGAAACCTTCGCGAGAGATATTTTTGGAGAAAATCATGCACGCGGAGCTTGAGGACCAAGTCATGGGACAGAGAGGTGGCTCTGGAGGGTGGGGGGCGTGCCCCCTGCCTCAAGACCCCCTCAAGTGGCCCCCGGTGCCCTCCTTCTTCCTATATAAGTCCACGTACCCCAGAAACTCTGAAGACAGATAGAAAACCCTAATTCCACCGCCGTAGCTTCTATTCCCGTGGAGATCCCATCTTGGAGCGTGTTCCGGAGCTCCACCGGAGGGGGGTCCATCACGGAGGCCTTCATCATCATCATCATCGCCCTCACCATGAGTTGTGAGTAGTTTACCACAGACCTTCGGGTCCATAGCTAGTATCTAGATGGCTTCTTCTCTCTCTCTTTGGATCTCAATACAAAGTTCTCCTCGGTCTTCGAGGAGATCTATTCGATGTAATCTCTTTTTGCGGTGTGTTTGTCAGATCCGATGAATTGTGAGTTTATGATCAAGGTTATCTATGAAAGATATTTGGTTCTTCTCTGAACTTTTTATGTGTGCTCATAATATCCTTGCAAGTCTCTTCGAATTATTGATTTGGTTTGGCCTACTAGATCTATAGTTGTTGCAATGGGAGAAGTGCTTGGCTTTCGGTTCAATCTTGTGATGTCCTTTCGCAGTGACAATAGGGGCAGCAAGGCACGTATTGTATTGTTGCCATCGAGTATAAAAAGATGGGGTTTACATCATATTGCTTGAGTTTATCCCTCTACATCATGTCATCATGCTTAAGGCGTTACTGTGTTCGTATGAACTCAATACACTAGATGCATGTTGGATAGCGGTCGATGTGTGGAGTAATAGTAGTAGATGCAGGCAGGAGTCGGTCTACTTGTCTCGGACGTGATGCCTATATACAATGATCATGCCTAGATAGTCTCATAATTATTCGCTTTTCTATCAATTGCTCGACAGTAATTTGTTTACCCGCCGTAGAATATCGCTATCATGAGAGAAGCCACTAGAGAAAACTATGGCCCCCGGGTCTATTCTCAACATATCAATCTACATCTACTTTACTTTTACCGCTTTTATTTGCTATTTTATTAATCTAAAAATACCAAAAATATAAATTATCATCTCTATCAGATCTCACTCTCGTAAGTGACCGTAAAGGGATTGACAACCCCTTATCGCGTTGGCTGCGAAGTTCTTATTTGTTTGTGCAGGTGCGAGGGACTCGCGCGTGGTCTCCTACTGGATTGATACCTTGGTTCTCAAAAACTGAGGGAAATACTTACGCTACTATGCTACATCTCCCTTTCCTCTTCGAGGGAATACAACACAAGCTCAAGAGGTAGCAGATATGCACACACGCACGCGGCAAAACGAAGAAACCCGAAATGAAGGAAGAGCCCAGAATGGAATTGATGAAGTCAATGTTGCATATATTGCCATAAATGGAATTGTTACATCTGGGGTGTTACAAACTCTCCTCCACTACAAAAAGATCTCGTCCCGAGATCTAGGACGGAAAGAAGGCAGGATACTCGGAACAGAGATGATCTTCTCGTTCCCATGTAGCTTCTCGGTCGGTATGGTGTGACCACTTCACTTTCAAGAATTTGATGGACTTGTTGCGGGTCTTGCGCTCAGTTTCTTCAAGGATAGCAACGGGGTGCTCACGATAAGACAAGTCTTGCTAAAGATCAATCTCTTCGAATGGAATGGTGCGTTCAGGCGTCTTGAAGCACTTGCAGAGTTGTGACACGTGATACACATCGTGCACATTTGCAAAGTTGGAGGGAAGCTCGAGTTGGTAGGCTAGATCGCCTCTCTTGCCAAGAATCTTGAAAGGGCCCACGTATCTTGGAGCAAGCTTGCCCTTGATGCCGAACCTCTGAGTGCCCTTCATGGGAGAAACACGGAGATAGACATGATCACCAATGTCGAAAGCCAAGTCCCGATGCTTGCCGTCATAGTAGCTCTTTTGACGCGATTGCGCGGCCTTGAGATTCTCACGTATGAATTTGCACATTTCTTTGGCTTCTGAGATCAAATCATTCCAAGGAGTTGATGTTCACCAGTCTCGGACCAGTTGAGAGGGGTACGGCACTTTCTGCCATAGAGGATTTCAAACGGAGCTTTGCCTGCACTTGCTTGGAAGCTGTTGTTGTAGGAGAATTCGGCAAATGGAAGGCAATCTTACCATTTCATACCGAAGGAGATGACACAAGCTTTGAGCATATCTTCAAGGATTTGGTTCACTCTTTTGACTTGATCACTAGTCTGAGGGTGAAACACAGTGCTGAAGCGAATTTTGGTGCCCATGGCTGACTGGAAGGAATCCCAGAACTTGGAGGTGAACAAGCTTCCACAGTCTGAGGAGATCACTTGAGGAATGCCATGCAAAGAGACAATTCTGGAGGTGTACAGCTCTGACAGCTGAGCTGCGTTGATGGATTCTTTGACTGGAAGAAAATGAGCCACTTTAGTGAGCTTATCAATCACCACAAAGATAGCATCATTTCGTCGCTTGGACTTGGGAAAACCGGTGACGAAATCCATCTCAATGTGATCGAACTTCCACTTGGGAATATGTAGAGGTTGAAGGAGTCCGGCTGGACGTTGGTGCTCTGCCTTCACTCTTCTGCAAACATCACACTCGTTCACGAATTGGGCAATCTCCCTTTTCATGTGAGTCCACCAATATGATTGCTTGAGGTCATGGTACATCTTGGAGCTTCCTGGATGTATCGAGAGGAGTGAGTCATGTGCTTCATTCATTATGAGATTTCTGAGATCACCTTTGGGAACCACAATTCTGTCCTCAAAGAACAAAGTGTCTCTGTCATCAATGCGATAGCACTTGTACTTGGGAGTACCCTTTGCAATACCATGTTTCACCTTCTACACCATAGCATCACTGGGTTGGGCCTCACGGATGTGATCTTCCAAGGTAGGAGCAACTTGAAGGTTGGCAAGAAATCCTTGCAGAACAACTTGGAGGTTGAGCTTCCTGAATGATTCACAAAGTTCAGGTTGGAATGGTTTGAGAAGGAGACTATTGCGGTAAGCCTTTCTGCTCAAGGCATCTGCAATGACATTGGCCGTGCCAGGAGTATACTCAATGCTTGGATCGTACTCTTGAATCATCTCAACCCAACGAGTCTGGCGAAGGTTAAGGTTTGGCTGAGTGAAGATGTACTTCAAGCTCTTGTGATCGGTGAAGATGTCCACTTTTTTGCCCAACAGAAGGTGTCTCCATGTGATCAAGGCATGAACAACTGCTTCTAGCTCAAGATCATGTGTGGGGTAATTCTTCTCATTTGGTTTCAGCTGACGTGAAGTGTATGCAACAATCTTCTTGTCTTGCATGAGAACACCACCAAGACCTTGCAATGAAGCATCGCAAAAGACTTCATAAGGCTTGGACTCATCCGGAGGAGTAAGAACCAGAGCGGAAATGAGCTTCTCTTTGAGTGTCTTGAATGCCACATCACAATCAGGAGTCCACGAGTACTTGACATTCTTCTGCAGCAAGTTGGAAAGAGGCTTGGCAATCTTGGAGAAGTTCTCAACGAACCTTCTGTAATAGCTTGCGAGACCGAGGAAATTTCGGAGTTGTTTGACATTCTGAAGAGGTTCCCAGTTGACAATAGCTTCAACCTTCTCGGGGTTAACAGAAATGCCCTCGGCAGAGATAATATGACCAAGATAGAGGACTTTATCAAGCCAGAATTCACATTTGGAGAACTTCGCATAGAACCGGTGCTCACGGAACCTGTCAAGGACCAAACGGAGGTGCTTGGTGTTGTCTTATTCATTCTTGGAGAATACCAGAATATCATCCAGATAGACGAGAATGAATTCATTGGTGCAGGGGTTGAATATGAAGTGCATCATTCGAGAGAAGGTGCGTGGAGCATTTGCAAGCCCGAAAGACATGACAGTGTATTCATAGGAGCCATAACTCGTTCTGAATGCGGTCTTGGGAATATCCTCTTCACGGATACAAATCTGATGGTAACCCATTCGGTGATCGAGCTTCGAGAAAACCTTGGCTCCTTTGAGCTGCTCGAACAATTCATTGATGTTGGGGAGCGGGTACTTATTCTTTATTGTCTTCTTGTTCAATGGCCCGTAATCAACGCAAAGGCGTTCCGTGCCATCCTTCTTGTTGACAAATAGAACACCACAGCCCCAAGGAGAAGTACTTGGTCTGATTAGACCCATTCATTCTTGCTCATCGAGTTGTTTCTTCAGCTCCTTCAACTCATCAGGAGAAAGCTTGTACGGACGTCGACAGGCTGGCTCGGTACCAGGTTCAAGTTCAATGACGAATTCAACTGGATGGTTGGGAGGCATGCCTGGAAGCTCTTCAGGGAATACATCCTCATATTCACAAACCACCGGAATATGAGAAATGGCATTAATCTTGCCCTTTTCATTGAGAGAGAATATCCTGATTGTGTTATCTCGAGCAGCGAAGATAATCACGTCTTCGTGAGGATGAGTTAGCTTGACCTCCTTGTTTACACAATCAATATTTGCATCATGCTTGGAGAGCCAATCCATCCCAAGAATAAGATCAATGTCGGAGTTACCGAGAACAACCGGGGAAACCAGAAAACTGTGATCACCCATATGAATAGATATATCCGGAGCAAACACGCTAGAATGCATTATTTTTCCCGGAGAAACAATTGATAACTCCCTTGGTAATGCTTCGATGACAAAATTGTGCTTCGATGCAAATGGGTGAGATATGAAAGAACATGATGCACCCGAATCAAACAAGACTTTTGCATGAATTGAGTTAACTAGAAGATTACCAATTATCACATCGGAAGAATTCTCTGCTTGAGCTGCATTCATCAGGTTCACTCTTGCATGCTTGGGATTGTGCTTGACAATAGCATTGCTGACAGGTGGAGGAGGCGGAAGGCGCTTTTGAGTACACTTGTTTGCATAGTGACCCTTCTGACCACACTTGTTGCAAGTAACTTCTGAAAGAGGCCGATGATAAGGACCACTTGGTCTTGGAGCTTGGAACTGAGACTTGGACTGGTTGCTTGGGTTGGGTGGGTGGGAGAATCCACGACCACCTGAGTGCTTGTTGTTGCTTGGAGGACGGAGCACTGGAGGAGGCGGTAGCCAGAACTTCTGCTGCTTGGCAACCACTTTAGAGGAAGAGAAGGAGTGAACAACATCTCTTATCCTCTTTTTGGAAGCTTCACACTTAATCTGAGCTACCTCTTGCTTGAGAGCCATATTGTAGAATTGGTCAAATTCATCCGGCTCGAACAAGGTGAGAGCAAGTTGGAGTTCATCTTTCAGACCACCTCGGAACTGGTAGATTTTGCTCTTGGCATCGGGGATGCCTTGCTTTGCATAACGGGCAAGATTCTGGAACTTGACATTGTATTGATAGACGGACATGGTGCTTTGCTTCAGGTTACGGAATTGCTCACGCATGCCTTCAATGACACTGGTTGGAATGTGATGAGAACGGAAATCGCGGCAGAAATCAGTCCACGAGATCTCACGACCACCTCTAGAGTCTTTGTACCGTTGCCACCAATCTGCAGCTTGATCTTTGAGTTGGAAAGTGGCAAACTTGACATAATCTTCAGTTCTGATGTTACTGCATTCAAAGTGCTTTTTGATGTCTGTGATCCAATCTTCAACATCTAGCGGTTCCACGCAGTAACTGAAAGACTTTGGTTGGTTTGCCAGGAATTGGTTCAGTGTAGTAAAGTGAGGTTGATTTAACAGATTTCCTTGGCCTTGGTTCCCTTGATTGCCTTGATTTGCTTGGAAACTCTGCATCATTTGCATGAGCATCTGAGTGTTCTGGTTGGTTACCTACATAATCGCTCTCCATGCCTCAGACGGAGGAGGAGGGGAAGGCGGATGCTCTTCTTCACCCTCTTGGTTTGGGTTGGGAACCTTCTTAGGTGCCATCCTGAAGATGATGACAACTTTTAGCCATTGATGCAATAATAGATAAGCTGAATCGACGGCTAGATATTTGCAACATATAGTCTTCACAATGAACATTCGAACAAAAAATGAACGAATGAATTCCATAGCTTAGTGATACATCAACTTGTCGAGAAGCCACTTGGGAGAACAAAATGATAGAATAAAACAACAAGGTACAGATGGAACACATACATAATAGAAGTTTTGTCCCACATGTTCGTGCTGAATGCCCCATGGTACGTGTTACAAAGGGTCTTGCAATCCCCGGATCAGCATAACCAAGGATCCTTTAAGATGCAACTCCCAATTGGAACATTGCCCTGCTACTTCTCGAGCTTGTGTTGTATTCCCTCGAAGAGGAAAGGGAGATGCAGCACAGTAGCGTAAGTATTTCCCTCAGTTTTTGAGAACCAAGGTATCAATCCAGTAGGAGACCACTCACGAGTCCCTCGCACCTGCACAAATAAAAAGAACTTCGCAACCAACGCGATAAGGGGTTGTCAATCCCTTTACGGACACTTACGAAAGTGAGATCTGATAGAGATGATAGTTGATATTTTTGGTATTTTTGGTTATAAGAACAGAAAGTAAAAGCGGAAAAAGTAAAGTAGGTGTAGATTGATATGTTGAGAATAGACCCGGGGGCCATACTATTCTCTAGTGGCTTCTCTCATGATAGCGATATTCTACGGCGGGTAAACAAATTACTGTCGAGCAATTGATAGAAAAGCGAATAATTATGAGACTATCTAGGCATGATCATTATATATAGGCATCACGTTCGAGACAAGTAGACCGAAACGATTCTGCATCAACTACTATTACTCCACACATCGACCGCTATCCAGCATGCATCTAGTGTATTTGAGTTCATAAGAACAGAGTAACACTTTAAGCAAGATGACATGATGTAGAGGGATAAACTCAAGCAATATGATATAAACCCCATCTTTTTATCCTCGATGGCAACAATACAATACGTGCCTTGCTGCCCCTACTGTCACTGGGAAAGGACACCGCAAGATTGAACTCAAAGCCAAGCACTTCTCCCATTGCAAGAACTATAGATCTAGTAGGCCAAACCAAACCAATAATTCGAAGATACTTGCAAGGATATTATAATCATACATAAAGAGTTCAGAGAAGAACCAAATATTTCTCATAGATAATCTTGATCATAAACCCACAATTCATTGGATCTCGACAAACACACCACAAAAAGAGATTACATCGAATAGATCTCCTCAAAGACCGAGGAGAACTTTGTATTGAGATCCAAAGAGAGAGAAGAAGCCATCTAGATACTAGCTAATGACCCGAAGGTCTGTGGTAAACTACTCACAACTCATGGTGAGGCGATGATGATGATATAGAAGCACTCCGTGGAAGATCCCCCCTCCGGCGGAGCTCCGGAACAGGCCCCAAGATGGGATCTCACGGGAACAGAAGGTTACGGCGGTGGAACTAGGGTTTTCTTTGTTGTTCTGATGGTTTTGGGGTACGTAGGCATATATATGAGGAAGGAGGGCACCGGGGGCCATACGTGGGACCCACGAGGCAGGGGGCGCGCCCTAGGAGGGGGCGCCCCCACCCTCGTGGGCACCACGTAAACCCTACTCCGTGGTTCTCAAGTCTCCCGTGCGTGATTTTCTCCAAAAATATCTCTCCCGAAGGCTTCATTCCGTTTGGACTCCGTTTGATATCCCTTTTCTGTAAAACCCCGAAACAGGCAAAAAAACAGCAATCTGGACTGGGCCTTTCGGTTAGTAGGTTAGTCCCAAAAATAATATAAAAGTGTATGACAAAGCCCATTAATCATCCAAAACATCATAAATAATAGCGTGGAACAATAAAAAAATTATAGATACGTTGGAGACGTATCAAGCATCCCCAAGCTTAATTCCTGCTCGTTCTCGAGTAGGTAAATGATAAAAACAGAATTTTTGATGTGGAATGCTAACCAACATAGTTTTTCAATGTAATTCTCTTAATTGTAGCATGAATGTTCAGATCTGAAAGATTCAAGACAAAAGTCTATATTGATCTAAGAAATAATAATACTTCAAGCATACTAACAAAGCAATCACGTCTTCTCAAAAATACTATGGCTAAATAAAGTTATCCCTACAAAATCATATAGTCTGGCTATGCTCCCTCTTCATCACTATAATGCCCAGTATGCGACTATGTCTCCCACATGTCGAGGCACGACTTAAAGACATAAGCGCATACTAGAATTATCTCAAGTATGGTATCTTTGCACATCTCATGTAAAATTCAGGGATGAAATTGTAAAATGATAGTTGGCTTACACTCGCCACGTCACACAATGAATACACTAACATACATTCATCCAAAGAACATCAGGGTCCGACTACGGACCAAAATCCAAAACAAGAAAGATACCATAAACACAAGGCCTGATCGCCCCTAGTAGGAACCACTACTGATCGTCGAAAATGTCACATACATACGGCCAAGCTCTTCATCAAACTCCCACTGAAGTTCTGGACCATCTCCTGCATTAGTCTCAGCGGTACCTGCATCTGGTGTGTGTTGAAACCATGAGACACAAAGGACTCAGCAATCCCTTTCCCGGGTATCAAAACTACCAAAGCCTTAGGTGTGGAAAGTCTATAAACAAGGGTTGCGACAAGCACTAAGCACTAACTTACGAGTTTAGAGCGAGAAGAGAACAAGTGCCAATGGTCGCCAAGTTGATCAAGAAGTGATCCTAACTACTCACGTTCATACATAACCCCACCGTGTTCACTTTCTGAAGCCCGTCGGAAAGAGACCGTCATGGTTACTCGCACAGGTAGTGTATTCTTATGGATATGGTGTCAAGTTATCTACAACCGGATATTAACAAATTCACATCTGCCACATAACCGCGGGCACGGCTTTTGAAATATCATAACCCTGCAGGGGTGTCCCAACTTAGCCCATCACAAGCTCTCACGATCAGCAGAGATAATAATAATATTACCCCTTATCTTAAGGAAGGCCTGATCAGACTCGGAATTCCCGGTGCACAAGACATTTCGACAATGGTAAAACAAGTCCAGCAAGACCTCCCGGCGTGCCAACACCCTGATAGTAGCCGCGCGTATCTCGTCTCAGGCCACGTCCGGATGGGTGATCCTACAGGTAAAACCAGACCTCGAGTTTCCCCGTGGTGGCCCCGCAGTCTCCCCGTTTGGGACCAACACCGTCGGCACTGGCCCCCCCTGTTATGTGGAATTAAGAACCCGGGGACATGACCCCCTATGCAATTAATTAATTTGGATTTTTATTGTGAGGCAAATTAAAACCAAAGTTGGGCCTTGCTGGAAAAGCTTTAAGCAGTGCGAATTATCGAGGGGGGGGGGCATAAACCCCAACCGTGTTAGGAACGCAAAATCAAGGAACATAACACCGGTTTATCGGTTCCTAAGGTGGCATGAGTGGAAGAAAACACCGAGCAAAAGGCCAAGCCTTCCACCCATTGCCAAGTATATAGGTGTGTTAATATATTTAAGAGATATTGTGATATTCCAACAACAAGTTCCAACATGGAGCAATCTTTATCTTCACCTGCAACGAGCAACGCTATAAGAGGGGCTGAGCAAGCGGGTAACATAGCCAAACAACGGTTTGCTGGGAAGGTGTCAAAGGTTAGAGGTTTCATGGCAACAATAGGAGGCTGACAAACAGGAATAGGCATCGAGGCATATCTAAAGAGCGAGACAACTAGCATAGGCAAAGACAGAGGTGATATCGGGGAATGGCCATCTTGCCTGGGATCCCGCAAGGAAGGAGAACGAGTCCATGAAGTAGTCGAACAAAATCTCACAGCCCCAGAACGGAACCGACGCTACCAAGAGAAGCATACCGGAAAGAAGCAAACATCACGGTAAACAGCATAATAATGGCATACGATGCACATCCAAGTATGATGCATGTCCGGTTTAAATATGCATGGCATGACAAAGTGCACAAACAATACTACAAGTTAAGTGGAGCTCAATATGCAACGAGTTGCATATTGACAAAATACCACATTTTATTTATTTAGTTGACTCTCGTTTATGTAGACAACAATTTTAAATGTTATTAACATGACAAGTGGTGAGGCATATGTAAACTATCTATTTAGGCATTTTAAATGAGGCTGGAAATAACAACAACAATTCCGGAAAACCCCACATGTCATTTAGCAATTTTAATGCAACCAACAATTTTAAACATTTTAATGTTGTTATTATGATGCGGATGACATTTGCAAGATTTAAGCAAATTTTATTAAAAGTTGACATAAGAGATATGAAGTATTTGCCTCCATGGTGGAAAGAAAGGGGCCATGGCGGCGATAACCGAAAATGATGCCGTAACAACATTTCGGTACCGGTAACTCGTTGAGAGACCGGTGCAAAAGAAAGGGTCGATGTGAGCGTGTCATGCAAGATGATGGGGTGCTCCCGGTTTCCGGGTTCCCACGGGTCAGCGACAAAAGAGGGGCACAACGGACACGATGCCAACAAGGGATGCATCTCATACAACCACATTCTTTCACGGGCGTCGTCTCGCGTTATAGCTTCGGAGCGTGCGTTTTCGAAGCGGTTCGAGTCGTCGAGGAAAGTAGTGGAAGGAGACGTTATCGAGAGGGTAGTGGAAGTAGTGGTACACGATGATTGTAGTGGTACTCATTTTGTAGCCGTTCACGTTTCCGTAGATGTTCGGGTCACGACAATGGTAGTCGACGGTAGTGGTACACATGTCGTAGAGGAACTTGTCGTTTCGGTCCGTAGTCGTTCGGGCGTAGCGGTACTCATTTTGTAGATGTTCATGCCGTCGTGTCGTGGTACTTGACGATTCCGAAGACCGCGGTAGAGGTACTTGACGCACCACCGTGTAGTCATACTCGAGGGTCATCGTGGTACTCGTTCATGTAGTAGTCGTACACGTGTCGTAGTCGAACTTGATGGATCCGAGGGCTCCGAGCGTGCGTCGTGGTACTTGTCACAAACCACATCAGATGTAGTTGTGCATCTTGAAGAGGAACTTGGCGTTTCGTACCGCCGCTTGGCGAAATCCACATGGCGGTTTTGAAGGATTCAGAGGGGTACTTGCCGATCCAAAATCGCTCTTGTTCATAGTGGTCAAACACGAAGGAGGCCGGGGGACGTCGAGGTCGTCCGACGAACATGGCAGACTGGTCCTGGTGGTGCGGTACGGGAATAGGAGGCCGGAGCTACATCTTGGGTCTTGGTGATGGGGTCCACACGGAAGCCAGGGAGGCCACACGAGGGTCGAGGTCGGTCGCAGCTGCTGCACACCGGCCGGCGGGAGAAGAAACAGGGCGCGGCGAGGAGGACGAGAGGAGCGGGCTTGGGGCGGCCGTCCATGGCCCTCCTGGTCGGCAGCTCGGGTGCCAGGAACACAGGGGCCGCGGGAGAGCTCCTCGGGCGCGGGAAGGAGGCGCAGGGGACAACGTGTACCAGCAGCGGTGCTGCGTGAGGCGCCGGTGGCGGCGGGCCGAGGCGGCAGAGGCATCAGCGACGCGGAGGAGATGGAGGCGGAGGTCGCGGGCGGGACTGCGGCGAGGCCGGAGTTCTCACAAGGCAGCGGCGAGGCGGGAGAAGGAACGAGGCGGCGGCCACGTCGGAGTTCGCCGGCAGCGGTCGTGTCGCGGGGATGGGGGGCGCTCGAGGGGCACGGATCGAGCGAGGGAGCTGTTGTAGCGGGCGGTGGAGGTCGAGGTGCGACAGGGCGCTGGATCGGGAGGGAGTGCCATGAGGGAGAGGGAGATGGGATCGAGCGGATGGTAGCGGCGCTGCGGGAACGAGGACATGGATGAGTTGGGTTTGGTCGGCCTAGGGTTAGGAGGGGAGAGGGAGGTCGGGCCTTGGGCCTAGGAGGAGCGGTCGGCCGAGTTGGGTTGGCCACTGCGGCTGGGCCTCCAGGCAAAAGGGCCGGCCTGGCTGCAGGTAAGAGGGCTCTCCTCTCTCTCTATCTATCTAAAAAAACAAAACAAAGAAGAGAAAGAAAAGAAGGGGAGGTTAGGGGAAGAATTTGGGCATGAGGTTAATTTTTCCCGGACTCGCAAAAAAGCGCACAGTCCACGAAAAATAGGAGAGGCATGAATGCAAGAGTTAAATTCAAACTCATTTGAATTTAATTCAAATGGTTTGAATTAGGACATGGTTTAGAAAGTGTCCAAAAATGTTGAGACTTTAGGAGGAGCCTCGATAAAAGAGATAAGAGTTGTTGGCAAGGTTTGGAGGGGAAACTTGAAGCAAAAGAGGCATGGGAATATTTGCATGTGTGTTTCGGTGATCCCAAACTAATGGGATATTTTATTATAGCTCCCTAAAATATTGGGAGTATATGTTATAAAGAGAAGTCATCCTTCCCTCGATTTAAATGGATCGAACATCCACACAATTTATTTAGTTGGGTTTTTAAAATTAAATGACATGATGGCATGATGACATGATGCAATGCAAACATAAATAAAGCAAGCACAAATGAAACACACGTAGACACCCGGAACATATGGAAGTCTTCTCGAGGGTCGGTCTTGGGGCGTTACAACTCTCCCACACTAACAAAGGATCTCGACCCGAGATCCTGGAGATAGCACCGGATAGAAGAGGAAAAGAAATACGTAAAACATAGTTGCTTCTTCGACAAACGAGTGAAACCAATGAACCTTGAGAGGTTGAACAATCTTGAAGGAAAGAATACAACGGAGATGAACGAAGTTAAGAGCACTCCAGTAAAAAGGAGGAACAAGGAACATTACGAGAACCTTGTAGGTTGAAAGGCATGAAACACGAGCTCACGGATCATGGAAGAATTTAAACCCCTCCGGTTGAATAAAGCTAGAGAAGGAATAAGAACGAAGGAATTTGGACAGCATTCCGACTGAAAATGGAAGGAATTGAACATGACTTGAGAAAAATGGGGTGATACTTGATGAAATCAGCAACACACTGCCTCTGAAACAATTAAAATAATGGTACAAGGTTAAGAAAGATTTCAGATAGCACTCCGGTTGAAAAGAGAGGCAAAACTTGATAAGATGAGAGAATCTGAATGGAGAATACAACACTCCTGTTAAATGGACAAGCAAAGGAAATAACATGATCTCGATAAAACGAGATGATGGTTTGGAGAGAGTAACATCACCATGCCTCCGGAATGAAAGAATATATGCTAGATCGATGGAACGAAAAGAACGGAGAAGAAAAAATGACAACTTCTCCCACAAATGAATTAGAGAGATAAAAATCATCCTTACAAAGAAGGATTGAACGAAGTTGTTAGAAATTCAACAACGAAAAAATAAGCTTGATGTGGGCTTATGGAAAACATCTCAAAACTTGAGGTGAAAATTCTGCCACTAACTTGAACAATTGATTTGATTGAGAGCACCGAAGAGATGAAAAATTTCTTCCACCAAGATGATAAGGAGATAACTTGGATCATTGATAAGCACGACAATAGCAACAATCCTTAGGGAAAAGCTTTAGGTGAAATATAACCCAAATAACTCCAACATAGAGATTGAAGGGTTGAAAGATCTCTTGAACGAAGAGAAAATTATGGGTTTAAATATCTCATTCTTGATAACTTGTGAATCATGAAGCACGAAGGGAAATTGTCAAGAATGACATATCACCACCTCAAAAGAAAAAGGTAGAAAGAATTGCACTTCGTAATGCAAGAAGAAGAATACTTGAGCTCCAACAAGAATCTTGATGAAGACTTCGAGGATGAATTAAATCATGATGAACCACCACGATGAACTCCGGTAACAAAAGGATGATGATATAGAAATGACGGACGAAAAGAATACGATTAAAGCCTTGCGATGATTTAGAAGGAGCTTCCGACGAGATAACCGAGAAAATTTGAACTCCGGAAAAGAAAAGATTAAGGCACTTGGAACTAGAATTTATTCATCAAGAATAAACTCCGAAGGAAGGAATTAAATCGACTTGATGAAAAAGGAATACGAATTATGTTATGCTTATCCTCCACCAATTAAATTGATGAGAAGCAATGGATTTACATATCACGTGTTCGCGTTGAAAAAGATTAAAGAGGGATATAGCTTGAACTTGAGAAAGTCTTCATGAAACACCGGTAGGATTGGAATAAAAAATGAATGGATTGATATGGATAACACCGGAAAAGAATTCTTGAGCGAACCACCGCAAGAATTGAAGCCGAGTGAAGAAAAGGAACGAACCACCGGGAAGAATTGAATTGAGTGAATACAAGAGAATGAATCGTCGGGAAGAATAAAGCACCTGAGGAAATTTATATACAAGAGAACAAAGAGCTCGCGACTGATTAAAGAATACTTGGACGAAGCACCGGAAGAATGTGAGACGAATGAAGAAGAATCAATGAAGAATATTTGGAGGATGAAGTTGACAACTGAGAATGGAGAAATCTTCTGAAATGATGGCCTTCGGAGGAACACAAAGAAAAGAATTCATGAAATACTCCGGAAGAATGAAAAGAAGAAAGGTTGAACCAATGATCAAAAGAATTAAAAGTGATCTTGGAGAAGGCATATGACTAATGGAATCCATACTTATGTCATACTTTTAAAAGAATTTTTTGGAACACTCCGGGAAATTAGAAGAGTCGGGTAAGATCCTGGGAAAAGACATGTGGGTTAGGGCCCACTAAAGAAATCACCGTTGAAAAAAGATTGCTTAAGAGTTATTGCATCGGTTGAATTAAATGGCTTGAATAAGATGACAATCCTCAAAAAATAGCTTGAACGGATTAAGGATTGAAACACGGATCTTCTGAGATACCTTGAACACTCCAGAGAAGAATTAGAGAGAGTTGAATAAACAGGAGAGACTTCGGATAAGAAATTTCAACATGGGACAATATGTGAAACAAGAGGAAGGATATGATCATCACCGAAACTTGGGTTTAGTCTACTGGAGAAGAAACGAGAACGGAGAATGATGAACTTGAAGCTTCCTGACCATTTTCCTGAGAATCATCGGAGAACAACATCGAAGAAAAGAATGAAGAGACTTCACATAAATATAATGGATACTTGATTAAGGACTCAGGCTCCATAAAGAAAAAGGGTGGGAGGGTGGTGAAAAACAAAGACAACTTGGGATGAATGGAATGAACACCGTTGAGAAAAACCAAGAATTGGTCTTACACATATTGAAAGGATCAGGTTAACTTGAAGATAAACGCACCGGTTGAAAAAGAATTTACATGACAATTTTGATGATCAAGAAGAACTAGCAATCCCATATAAATATGAGAACACCGATTAGGAAAGGTATGGAATCAACACTTGACATCGAAGCAACTCGAATACCAGAATCAAAACAAAAACAAAGGATAGACATGTTGCAACATAATCTTCACGATATCATTTGAACAGAAAATTGAATGAATGAATTCCATAGCTTAATGGTACAACAACTTGTCGAGAAGCCACTTGGGAGAACAAAATGATAAAATAAAACAACAAGGTACAGATGGAACACATACATAATAGAGGTTTCGTCCCACATGTTTGTGCTGAATGCCCCATGGCACGTGTTACAAAGGGTCTTGCAATCCCTGGATCAGCATAGCCAAGGATCCTTTAAGATGCATCTCCCAATTGGAACAGCGCCCATGAAACCTCTTCACTAAATGTAGAACCCCAAACCTCATACCATGCACCCGTTGGAAGATTACCTAAGAGCTACTTGAAACCCACCTATTAATTCCCGAAGCTTCCCGGTTACGCAATCTGGTGTTGGGGATACATGGGAAGCACCGCACACTCAACTCTAAACCTACATCCAGCTGTATCCATCCGTCAACACATAACCAGTCATCTTCGGAAACCGTTTACCTCGGACCTTCGAAACGCATCTGCTATACAAGCTATGGCAATACTCCCGAACTATCCCGCCAGTACTGGGTGACGTCACGGTTATCTCACCACTAACCGCATAGAAGAGTTTTCGATGTCGGCCGACTCTGGTATTTAAGAACCGCAATGATACATTTGTGACGACAACACCTCGGAGCTCAACTCCCCGGGACACTGCCACAACCCCTAAATGACAGGAGGCATCGAGAACAGTGTTCTCGTCACAAAGATATCGGAACAATCCAAACAATACCCGCGTGATCCTAAAAAAAAATTGGTGAAATTTTGAGAATAGTGAAGATAAAACAACGTCAGGAGACCTCACCAGAGTGATGAAAGGGATGAGGAGTAAAAAGAAATTCTACTCTCCGATATATATAGGACTCAAAACATTTTGTTTGTGTGTGCCTAGACTCAACCGTCAGCGATTCGATCAATCAGGGGGCTCCTAGGTCGGAGAAGGCTCTGATACCAACTTGTAATGCCCAGTATGCGACTATGTCGCCCACGTGTCAAGGCATGACTTAAAGACATAAGCGCATACTAGAATGATCTCAAGTATGGTATCTTTGCACAACTCGTGTAAAATTTAGGGATGAAATTGTAAAATGATAGTTGGCTTACACTCGCCACGTCACACAATGAATACAATAACATACATTCATCCAAAGAACATCAGGGTCCGACTACGGACCAAAATCCAAAACGAGAAAGATACCATAAACACAAGGCCTGATCGCACCTAGTAGGAACCACTACTGATTGTCGAAAACGTCACATACATACGGCCAAGCTCTTCATCGAACTCC
Source organism: Secale cereale (assembly GCA_902687465.1). Lineage (NCBI taxonomy): Eukaryota > Viridiplantae > Streptophyta > Magnoliopsida > Poales > Poaceae > Secale > Secale cereale. Next base: position 695,717,858 of record LR738712.1, on the reverse strand, counting down.
CACTGAAGTTCTGGACCATCTCCTGCATTAGTCTCAGCGGTACCTGCATCTGGTGTGTGTTGAAACTGTGAGCCACAAAGGACTCAGCAATCCCTTTCCCGGGTATCAAAACTACCAAAGCCTTAGGTGTGGAAAGGCTATAAACAAGGGTTGCAGCAAGCACTAAGCACTAACTTACGAGTTTAGAGCGAGAAGAGAACAAGTGCCAATGGTCGCCAAGTTGATCAAGAAGTGATCCTAACTACTCACATTCATACATAACCCCACCGTGTTCACTTTCTGAAGCCCTTCGGAAAGAGACTGTCACGGTTACTCACACAGGTAGTGTATTCTTATGGATATGGTGTCATGTTATCTACAACCGGATATTAACAAATTCTCATCTGCCACATAACCGTGGGCACGACTTTCGAAAGATCATAACCCTGCAGGGGTGTCCCAACTTAGCCCATCACAAGCTCTCATGATCAGCAGAGATAATAATAATATTACCCCTTATCTTAAGGAAGGCCCGATCAGACTCGGAATTCTTGGTGCACAAGACATTTCGACAATGGTTAAACAAGTTGAGCAAGACCTCCCGACGTGCCGACACCCTGATAGTAGCCGCGCGTATCTCGTCTCAGGCCACGTCCGGATGGGCGATCCTACATGTAAAACCAGACCTCGAGTTTCCCCGTGGTGGCCCCGTAGTCTCCCCGTTTGGGACCAACACCATCGGCACTGGCCCCCCCTGTTATGTAGAATTAAGAACCCCGGGACATGACCCCCTATGCAATTAATTAATTAGGTTTTTATTATGAGGCAAATTAAAATCAAAGTTGGGCCTTGCTGGAAAAGCTTTAAGCAGAGCGAATTATCGAGGGGGGCCCATAAACCCCAACCGTGTTAGGAACGCAAAATCAAGGAACATAACACCGGTTTATCGGTTCCTAAGGTGGCATGAGTGAAAGAAAACACCGAGCAAAAGGCCAAGCCTTCCACCCATTGCCAAGTATATAGGTGTGTTAATATATTTAAGAGATATTGTAATATTCCAACAACAAGTTCCAACATGGAGCAATCTTTATCTTCACCCGCAACTAGCAACACTATAAGAGGGGCTGAGCAAGCGGGTAACATAGCCAAACAACGGTTTGCTGGGAAGGTGTCAAAGGTTAGAGGTTTCATGGCAACAATAGGAGGCTGACAAACAGGAATAGGCATCGAGGCATATCTAAAGAGCGAGACAACTAGCATAGGCAAAGATAGAGGTGATATCGGGGAATGGTCATCTTGCCTGGGATCCTGCAAGGAAGGAGAACGAGTCCATGAAGTAGTCGAACAAAACCTCACAACCCCGGAACGGAACCGACGCTAACAAGAGAAGCATACCAGAAAGAAGCAAACAACACGGTAAATAGCATAAACATGGCATACGATGCACATCCAAGTATGATGCATGTCCGGTTTAAATATGCATGGCATGGCAAGTTGCATATTGACAAAATACCACATTTTATTTATTTAGTTGACTCTCGTTTATGTAGACAACAATTTTAAATGTTATTAACATGACAAGTAGTGAGGCATATGTAAACTATCTATTTTGGCTTTTTAAATGAGGCCGAAAATAACAACAACAATTCTAGAAAACCCCACATGTCATTTAGCAATTTTAATGCAACCAAGAATTTTAAACAGTTTAATGTTGTTATTATGATGCGGATGACATTTGCAAGTTTTAAGCAAATTTTATTAAAAGTTGACATAAGAGATATGAAGTATTTGTCTCCCTGGTGGAAAGAAAGGGGCCACGGCGGCGATAACCGAAAATGATGCCGCAACAACATTTCGGTATCGGTAACTCGTTGAGAGACCGGAGCAAAAGAAAGGGTCGGCGTGAGCGTGTCATGCAAGATGATGGGGTGCTCCCGGATTCCGGGTTCCCACGGGTCGGCGACAAAAGAGGGGCACAACGGACACGATGCCAACAAGGGATGCATCTCATACAACCACATTCGTTCACGGGCGTCGTCTCGGGGTTATACCTTCGGAGCGCGCGTTTTCGAAGCAGTTCGAGTCGTCGAGGGAAGTAGTGGAAGGAGACGTTCTCGAGAGGGTAGTGGAAGTAGTGGTACACGGCGATTGTGGTGGTACACGTTTTGTAGCCGTTCACGTTTCCGTAGATGTTCGGGTCACGGCGACTGTCGTGGTTTTGTCACGGTAGATGTCCTAGCAAAAGGACTTAGTCGTGAGGCCATCGCTCGGGTTAGCTTAAAGGGGGTTAAAGCGGACAAGGACACATGGGTTTTTATACTAGTTCGGCCCCTTCGATGAATGTCGGGGGAAACTGCCCACCACGAACACCTATGGGACCGGAGCCCCTTGTACGTTGTGGTAAGGGAGCGGAGGGAGCACGAAGAGCAGATCGAGGAGAGCACGCGGGCAGTTTACCCAGGTTCGGGCCGCGACGGACGCGTAAAACCCTACTCCTGCTTGGTTTTGTATTGAGTGTTGGAGCTCGGGAGCTTGAAGAACTAGCTACACCGAGCGAGTGAGCGATCTAGGTTCCGAACCCTTTCTACGTTGTGCATGGGCCTCCTTTTATAGCTCAAGGGGTCACCGACAGGTGTCAACGTAGAAGAAGGGCAAAAATGTAACTTTGGTGGTAGTTGTAATAGTGCGGGAACAGTGCGTGAACAGTGGATGAACAGTGGTCATCACCTAACTTGACAGTGGGGGACAAGAGCATTAAATGCCCATCGCCGTCGACCCCAAAAGCGCCCGCCCGTGCGTCTCCGTTCGCCACGGTGGTAGCTTCGTCACCGTGGAGTGCCACCGTGTCCCCCAGGCTGCACAGCCATCCGCCACGCGTCCCTGGGACAGCCCCAGGGCGACGCGTGGGTTGATGAGCTGGAGCGGGGGCACATAGCGTAACTCTCCCCGGCAAGCACCTTGCCGGGGCCTTGACCTTGCCGGGCCCTGAAGCTTGTTGCTCCCCGGGCCCTGCCGGGGCGCATGTTGCGCCGAGGCATGTCTTCTGAGATGCAGTCTTCTAGTCTTCCTGGCAAGCTCCTCTTGCCAGGGTCTTGTGTTAATGTTATAGTCTTGGGCCTGGGATGGCCTTCCCGGCAAGCTCCACTTGCCGGGGTCTTGATCTTCTGACTTGTATACTTTGTTTTTGAATGGCTTAATAAGGACCAGAGAGGTTTCCGGCAAGCACGTGGTAGACCCTGCCGCGGGAAGCTGCCACTGCCCGTGCACAAGTTGGGGTACTAAGGTACCCCTATCTTAGTACACCGACAGGAGCCCCCGGGCCTGGGCCACACACGGTGCCGAGCGCTGTTGGGCCAGGCCCAAAACAGTGCACGGGCACGCGCGGCCCACGACGAGCCGTAATTCCCCTTCCGCATCCGCCGCGTCCCTCCCTAACGGCACGCGTCGATTGCGGTGTCGTGGGAGAGATCGTGGCCACGTTCTTTAATGGGAAATGCGGAGCGTCCCCCACTTCCCCCTTAAAAGCAGAGGAAACAGGGGCAGTTTCCCTCCTGCGCTTTCATTTCTTCTTCAACCTCCAGAAATCCCCCTCTGCGCTCCGCCTCCACACCTCCTCCGCCCTCTTCCGCACCCGCGGCACCGTCGAACTCCTCGCCCCTTTCCCCGCCGCCTCCGCCATGGCTTCGAAGGCCGAGAAGGCGAAAGCGGAGAAGGCCAAGAGGGAGAAATCCGAGCAGGCGGCGAAGCTCGTCGCCCTGCGGAAGAGGAACGTAGTCTTCGCGCCGAGGCTCCGCGCGAGGGAGCTCTGGAACAAGTATTACCTCTTCTGGGCCAAGGAGACCAAGGCGCATCCCCGGACCAGAGTCTACCCCGCCGGCGCCAAAGATCTGCTCCCCGGCGGGTATTTCTTCTTCGCTGTCTTCTTCCACTGTGGCTTGTGTCCTCCATTCTCGGAGTTTTTCTGCGACATCATGAACACGTACGGCCTCCACCTTCTAGACTTCACCCCCAACGCCATCCTCACGATGGCGGTTTTCGCACATCTGTGCGAAAACTATATAGGGATCTATCCAAACGTAGCGCTCTTTCGCCACTTTTTTATGCCTAGAGTAGAGGCCGGCGCTCCCCTCTCCGGGGGTATATCTTGGATCTTCCGCTTGAACAAGAAGGAGTCATATCTGAAAGGAGAGCTCCGCGGCAAGTGGGAAGAGTGGCGCGCGGACTGGTGTTGGATAGTAGAGGACCACCCGGAGCCCTTCACTGCACCGCGCACAACAGCCATAGTGCGCGGCAGGGACTGGAGCGAGTTGGCCCCGGATGATGTCAAGCTCAATGTTGCTCTTGTTAGGATACTTCGTCTCCGGGTAGCCAAGTTGACCATCGGAGAGGTAGGGGCAGATTTCCTCCGCCGCCGCATTGCCCCTTTACAGGAAAGGAAAAGGCCAGCATGGGAATTCGGCAATGCGGCGGATATTATGAGGCTGCGCCCGGGTCTGAACTTCAACTTCACAGCATTGGAGCTGAAGGGGATGGTCCGGGAGCTTTTTAAGCACGACCCGGCCCATCCGGAGTGGTTTAGATCTCCCCGGGGAGTGGTGCCGCTATGCAACAACACTGCTCGGGACGCTTTGCGCGCAATGATGCCCGCGTGTGACTCTCACGGCGTCGACCCCACATGGATAGTGCCCACGCCGGATGCCATCATGAGCTTCTTCGATAATCTGGTCGAGCGGCCGAGGAACGCCGAGGAGAACAAGGGTCTCACTCGGGCGACCACAGAGCGGGACATAGCCTATATTGCTTCCCGGATGGAAGAGGCCGCCGCAGCTGCAGCAGCAGGAGACTTCGGGTTCTCCGTCGACGAGGCAGAGGCTGAGGATGCATCGTGCCAAGCAGAGGAGGCTGAGATCCGCAGACTGCTCAAGCTTCCGCCCGACGAGCTTGCTGGAGTCCCTTCCCTGAGGAACGCCGGGATTCCCGGGGTCGTGAGCGAGGCCGCGGCAAGTGAGGGTGCCGGAGGGAGCAGAGGTGCCGGAGGGAGCAGCGCCACCGGAGGGAGCGGAGCCACCGGAGGGAGCGGGGCCGCAGGATCAGATGTCGGACCCAGCGAGCCCGTCGGGGAGGAGGAGGAGGACACCGAGACCGATGAGGACAGCGGTGGGTCTCTGGGACTCGATGACGACGTCTCATCGTCCTCGGAGAACTCCCCGCCTCGAGCCAGTCCCCAGCGAACACCGCTGAAGCGTCTCCGCAAGGCGCCCACAGCGACAAGGACGCAGGCGCCCCGACAACAGCCTGTTCGCCGGGCGACGCGCGCCACCAGAGCGAACCAAGCGCGACGGAGGCGCCCCGTGCACCAGCCGCGGCGGAGGCACCCCGCGCACCAGCTGCGGCGGAGGCGCCCTGCGCACCAGCGCCAAGCGGAGGGGGAGCCTCTCAGAGTGGAGCAGCTGCTCCGCCTGCTCCCCGGGCCTCGGCGTCCACGGAGGCTGGGTCTTCGCAGCCCCCAGCCCCGGTGACTGCCAAGCGCCCGAGGGAGCCTTCTCCTCCTGCTCCTCGCGCGGGGGCGCCTCAGGTGGAGTTCAACTTCTCCGCCCTGAGCGACGACGACGACGAGGAACAGGAGTAAGCACTTGTATTTTGTATCATCTTCAATTCTGTCTTGATTCTCTCGTTGATGATTCTGATCTTGTTTCTTGATTCGCCTGCAGGACCCTGACCCAATGGATGGCGAAGAGGTCCAAGGTCCCCGTGGTCGAGGTCGAGGACGACTCGCCCGTCGCGGCGACAGGGGACGCGCCGACGACGAACTTGCCGGACCCAAGCGCTGCTCCGAGGAGCAGCCCCCAGCGCAGCCCCCAGCGTAAGTCTGGTCTTGAATTTCCTACTTGTTGGGCGCGCTTGAGGTCTTTGCTTTGTACTGATGTTTTGCTACTCTGTTTGTTTTGTTTGTCTTGTGCAGAAATGGATCCGCAGCCGCAGGAGCAACCGGAGGTTACTCCCGAGGAGCTGCCGATTCCGCCCTCCCCGCCAAGGGCGAGCTCCCCGGCGAGGGAGGACGTTCCGGCAAGGACGGGCTCCCCGCCAAGGGCGGGCAGCCCGACAAGGGTGGGCACCCCGCCAAGGGAGGGCACGGGCGGCCCTCCGCCAGCAGGAGCCACCGCTCCACCGCCAAGGGAGGACTCCCTGGCGAGGGAGCCTGTTGTCGACGAAGTCCGCGAAGGTAAGTCTGACAGCTTTTTCTTCTTGGACTTGTCTTTTTGGATATTTGCTTGATCTTCTTTTTTTTTCCTTTTCTTTTAGATCCTCCCGCGCCGGACCGGATGGAGACCGAGGCCACCGGCGAGGAGGGTGCGCAAGGCGACGGCGGCAACCCCACTGCCGCTGAAGGCATGGCAGGAGCCGACGAGCCCGCCGCGGAGGAGACTGCCCCGACCGCAGACGCAGCGGCCGGGGAGGGGGACGGCGGCCACACTGCCGGCCTGGAGGCGGCAGGAGCGTCGAGCGCTGCGCCGGCCGCCGACCCCTCCGCCAGCAAGGAGCAGTCGGGCTTCTATCTTGAGGCCCCCGATGGCGTCTTCATACAAGTGCCATGGGGATCCTCGTCGCGAGCCCCCGAGGAGGGAGAGACCTTTGATGGAGAGGTCCTCGCCTCCGCGGGGTTGAAGATCGTTGAAGCGCCTGGCGGGAGCGATGAGCCCGAGGAGGAGAAACTGCTTCACCGGCTCCTGGCCCTTTACCGGGCCAGGCAGGCGAAACTAGAGTCTCGGGAAGCCCTCACCGCCAAGGCTGCAGCGGACTTGGAGAAACGCGCCGCAGAGCTCCGCGCCGCCAACCAGGCGGCCCTCCGCGACTTGGCGGAGGAGCGCGAGAGGCTTGCCGGAGAGCAGTAGGAGTTCCTCCTGGAGAAGGCTGAGGCCGAGGAGCAGCAGCGACTGGTCGGTGAAGCGCTGTCCCAGTGAGAAGGAGCGCTCAACCAGCGGAAGGTCGACCTCGACGCTCACGAGGACGACCTTACCGCCCGGGAGCAGGCCCTTGGCGGAGAATTGAAGGAAGCGAAAGCCGCCGCGGCCACCGCGGAGACCGCCAAGAAGGACCTTGAAGCTAAGGTGGTGCAGCTGGAGGAGTACCTGAAGGCGAGCACGGAGAGGGTCACCGCGCTCAACATAGAGCGCGAGAAAGACGCCCATACCAACTCTGAACTCCAGGTACGCCTCTCCAAGCAGGGCGACGAGCTCAAAGCCGCCAAGGACTCAATTGCTGATCTGGAGTTGAAGGTCTCCACGCTGAAAGATTCACTTGACGCCGTCCGAGACCGCGAAACCAAGCTGAAGGACGAGCTCCGCAAGGAGCGAGGCCTGGTGGAGAGCGCCGCCACTTCAGCTAACAACTTCCGCCGGACCGTCGAAATATGGACTGAAGATTTGGTGGCTTCTGCTGGCAACTTCGACAAGGAGCTGATGGCGCTGAGGGTGGAACACCTCATATACTCTCCGGATCCAAATCTCCCCCACAGCGCCAAGCTCAGTCTTTTCTTCAGGGGGATCGCGCCAGCGCTCGCACGTCTGCAGCAGAAGCTCCCCGCGCAGCTGGCCGAGGAGTCGCGCCAGCTCTGCGCGGGGACCCTGGAGCGCGTCTTGACCAAGATTGTTTACCGCAATCCTGGTATTAATCTCATCAACGTCCTCCGCAGCTTGCCGACCGACGCAGATCAGGAGGCACTGAAGGCGCAGGTCGCCCACATCATCGCCAAGGTGAACAAGATCTCCAGGCGCGAGGGCGACCGCGTAGACTAGGCCTCCTTCTTTCTATTTCCTTTGTTGCTGCATAGAGCGCCATGAACATGAATCTATTAGTCATTGCGACAAGTTATCCCTTGTAATATATTATCTTATTTTGATCAATCGATGCTGTGTTATCTCCCTTGCTTTGGTCCTTTACTTTGTATGCTTTTAACCCTACGCTTCCAGGGGACTTGCCGGCAAGGGGCCCTTGCCGCGAGCGCTGAGTGCTGGACTCCGAGCAGCCTGCCGGCCAAGGCCTTACCGGCAAGCAACTTTGCCGCAGCTAGCCGCAACGCACTTAGCTTGCTGAGCGAACTCGAAAACAAAGTAAGGGCGCGACACTTGTCGCAGCTCACTTAAGTCGTTGAGCATACTCGAAAACAAGGTAAGGGTGCGTCTAGCTACGGGTGGGTTCCTCCGCGCACAGGTTTTCCATACAAAGTGTGGTTGTTCAAGGAAGATAACTAAAATTTAAAAATCTGAACTGCTCAAATTCTGGTAACTTAGCTTTCATATATTGCTTGTTTCCCCGACAAGGCTTCTCTTTCTTGAACAGCACTTGGTTCATCCTCCATCTCCTCCCCCCCGGCAAACTTGTGCGCGAGGAACATTCCTTCTGCTTAAGAGGGAAAGAAAAAGAGGAGGGAAAACAAGTATAGGGCCTTTCGGCGTGATACTGCTTACCGGGTACGTGTGTTGCACAAGATGCCAAACAGTGCATGCAAATAGCGAAGAAAGGCATGAAAAAGGCAAATAGTTCAAAACGCGAAAGCTTTACTGATGCACGGGGTCTGCGCCCGGCTTTGTACAAAGGATTACATGCAACAGCGGCAAGACTCGTACAAAAAGGTGGTTGCCGGAGCGGATCACGGCAACCGCGCCTTATGGGTGAAACTTGCGAAGATGCTCTATGTTCCAGGAGTTGCTCACCGGTAAGCCTTCTTCGGTCTCAAGGCGGACAGCGCTGGGCCTTGTTACTTGTCTCACCCGATAAGGGCCTTCCCACTTCGGCGTCAACTTGTTGGAATTCTTGGCGGACTGAACACGCCGAAGAACAAGGTCGCCTTCCTCGAGACTCCTGGCCTTAACCTTGCGGCTATGATAGCGGCGCAAGGCTTGCTGGTATCGAGCAGCTCGTACAGCAGCCTGGAGACGTTACTCCTCGAGGAGCAATGCATCATCTTGTCGCAGTTGCTCTTGCTCGAGCTCATCATAAACGAGCACTCGAGGAGATCCGTATACGAGTTCCGTGGGGAGAACTGCCTCTGCTCCATAGACAAGAGCAAAGGGTGTCTGTCCGGTGGCTCGACTTGGTGTCATCCTGATTGACCAAAGAGCCGCCGGTAGCTCCTCTATCCAGTTTCTTCTGCACTTGCGCAGCGTGTCAAAGGTCCTTGTCTTGAGTCCGCGCAGCACTTCAGCATTTGCCCTCTCCGCTTGACCGTTGCTCCTCGGGTGAGCAACAGAAGCGAAGCAGACCTTGGCGCCAAGGTCTTGGACGTATTGCATGAAGGTGCGACTAGTGAATTGCGTGCCGTTGTCGGTGATGATCCTGTTAGGGATCCCGAAACGGCAAACAATTGACCTGAAGAACCTGACTGCTGACTGTGCTGTCACCTTTCTCACCGGTTCCACTTCTGACCACTTTGTGAACTTGTCGATTGCAACGTACAAGTACTCAAAGCCCCCGACAGCACGGGGGAAGGGGCCGAGGATATCTAGCCCCCAGACCGAGAAGGGCCAGGACAAAGGGATTGTCTGGAGAGCTTGAGCTGGCTGATGAATTTGCTTGGCATGGAACTGGCACGCTTCACACTTGGTTACTTGTGCAGTTGCATCTTGGAGAGCTTCTGGCCAGAAGAACCCTTGCCGGAAGGCCTTCCCGGCAAGTGCCCTTGCGCCAATGTGGTGGCCACATATGCCTCCATGTATCTCCGCCAACAGCTTCTGTCCATCTTCCCTGGAAATGCACTTCAACCTGACACCATTGAGCCTTCTTCTGTACAGTTCATTGTCCACGAACTGGTACATACTTGACTGCCTGGTTATTTTCTCTATCTCTTCTGGGTCGTCGGGAAGTTCTCCAGTTAGCAGAAAACGGACGATCTGCTGCGCCCATACTGGAGCCCGAGGCTCAACGGCAAGGACTAAAGGCATGAGGGCCGCTGCGGGAACCTCAGCTTCTACGGCAAGAACTTGCGTCTCCGCCGGAGCTGATGGTCCCCCGGCAAGCTCGCCGGGGCGAGGCTTGTCGGGAACGATTGCTTCAACTGTACAGATCCTAGGATCTGCAGGATCAAACTGTTCCTCAGCGTTCTGGTCGTTGATCTTGGGAACCTTGGCGGCGGCTTCGGGAAGATCCGCCGGCAAGTAGTCGCCGGAGACCAACTTTCTCTTCTTACTTTGCCCAACTGATGGTGTAACGGATGGTTGAGTTAGCTTGAGCAGGAAGGTCCCTGGTTCCACAGGTAACTTCATCGCAGCACACTTTGAAAGGCCATCTGCTATATCATTCTGAGCTCTTGGAACGTGCTCCATTTGCAAACCTTCAAAGTGTTCTTCAAGCTTCCTCACTTCATCTACATAAGCTTCCATCAAAGGGCTCTGGTAACTCTTGTTAACTTGTCAGACCACCAACTGAGAATCTCCCTGGACAGACACCCTTTGCTCTTGTCTATGGAGCAGAGGCAGTTCTCCCCACGGAACTCGTATACGGATCTCCTCGAGTGCTCGCTTATGATGAGCTCGAGCAAGAGCAACTGCGACAAGATGATGCATTGCTCCTCGAGGAGGAACGTCTCCAGGCTGCTGTACGAGCTGCTCGATACCAGCAAGCCTTGCGCCGCTATCATAGCCGCAAGGTTAAGGTCAGGAGTCTCGAGGAAGGCGACCTTGTTCTTCGGCGTGTTCAGTCCGCCAAGAATTCCAACAAGTTGACGCCGAAGTGGGAAGGCCCTTATCGGGTGAGACAAGTAACAAGGCCCGACGCTGTCTGCCTTGAGACCGAAGAAGGCTTACCGGTGAGCAACTCCTGGAACATAGAGCATCTTCGCAAGTTTCACCCATAAGGCGCGGTTGCCGTGATCCGCTCCGGCAACCACCTTTTTGTACGAGTCTTGCCGCTGTTGCATGTAATCCTTTGTACAAAGCCGGGCGCAGACCCCGTGCATCAGTAAAGCTTTCGCGTTTTGCACTATTTGCCTTTTTCATGCCTTTCTTCGCTATTTGCATGCACTGTTTGGCATCTTGTGCAACACACGTACCCGGTAAGCAGTATCATGCCGAAAGGCCCTATACTTGTTTTCCCTCCTCTTTTTCTTTCCCTCTTAAGCAGAAGGAATGTTCCTCGCGCACAAGTTTGCCGGG
>LR738712.1:695690340-695706524 GCA_902687465.1 Secale cereale | reverse complement strand
GGGAGGAGATGGAGGATGAACCAAGTGCTGTTCAAGAAAGAGAAGCCTTGTCGGGGAAACAAGCAATATATGAAAGCTAAGTTACCAGAATTTGAGCAGTTCAAATTTTTAAATTTTAGTTATCTTCCTTGAACAACCACACTTTGTATGGAAAACCTGTGCGCGGAGGAACCCACCCGTAGCTAGACGCACCCTTACCTTGTTTTCGAGTATGCTCAACGACTTAAGTGAGCTGCGACAAGTGTCGCGCCCTTACTTCGTTTTCGAGTTCGCTCAGCAAGCTAAGTGCGTTGCGGCTAGCTGCGGCAAAGTTGCTTGCCGGTAAGGCCTTGGCCGGCAGGCTGCTCGGAGTCCAGCACTCAGCGCTCGCGGCAAGGGCCCCTTGCCGGCAAGTCCCCTGGAAGCGTAGGGTTAAAAGCATACAAAGTAAAGGACCAAAGCAAGGGAGATAACACAGCATCGATTGATCAAAATAAGATAATATATTACAAGGGATAACTTGTCGCATTGACGAATAGATTCATGTTCATGGCGCTCTATGCAGCAACAAAGGAAATAGAAAGAAGGAGGCCTAGTCTACGCGGTCGCCCTCGCGCCTGGAGATCTTGTTCACCTTGGCGATGATGTGGGCGACCTGCGCCTTCAGTGCCTCCTGATCTGCGTCGGCCGGCAAGCTGCGGAGGACGTTGACGAGATTAATACCAGGATTGCGGTAAACAATCTTGGTCAAGACGCGCTCCAGGGTCCCCGCGCAGAGCTGGCGCGACTCCTCGGCCAGCTGCGCGGGGAGCTTCTGCTGTAGACGTGCGAGCGCCGGCGCGATCCCCCTGAAGAAAAGACTGAGCTTGGCGCTGTGGGGGAGATTTGGATCCGGAGAGTATATGAGGTGTTCCACCCTCAGCGCCATCAGCTCCTTGTCGATGTTGCCAGCAGAAGCCACCAAATCTTCAGTCCATATTTCGACGGTCCGGCGGAAGTTGTTAGCTGAAGTGGCGGCGCTCTCCACCAGGCCTCGCTCCTTGCGGAGCTCGTCCTTCAGCTTGGTTTCGCGGTCTCGGACGGCGTCAAGTGAATCTTTCAGCGTGGAGACCTTCAACTCCAGATCAGCAATTGAGTCCTTGGCGGCTTTGAGCTCGTCGCCCTGCTTGGAGAGGCGTACCTGGAGTTCAGAGTTGGTATGGGCGTCTTTCTCGCGCTCTATGTTGAGCGCGGTGACCCTCTCCGTGCTTGCCTTCAGGTACTCCTCCAGCTGCACCACCTTAGCTTCAAGGTCCTTCTTGGCGGTCTCCGCGGTGGCCGCGGCGGCTTTCGCTTCCTTCAATTCTCCGCCAAGGGCCTGCTCCCGGGCGGTAAGGTCGTCCTCGTGAGCGTCGAGGTCGACCTTCCGCTGGTTGAGCGCTCCTTCTCGCTGGGACAGCGCTTCACCGACCAGTCGCTGCTGCTCCTCGGCCTCAGCCTTCTCCAGGAGGAACTCCTGCTGCTCTCCGGCAAGCCTCTCGCGCTCCTCCGCCAAGTCGCGGAGGGCCGCCTGGTTGGCGGCGCGGAGCTCTGCGGCGCGTTTCTCCAAGTCCGCTGCAGCCTTGGCGGTGAGGGCTTCCCGAGACTCTAGTTTCGCCTGCCTGGCCCGGTAAAGGGCCAGGAGCCGGTGAAGCAGTTTCTCCTCCTCGGGCTCATCGCTCCCGCCAGGCGCTTCAACGATCTTCAACCCCGCGGAGGCGAGGACCTCTCCATCAAAGGTCTCTCCCTCCTCGGGGGCTCGCGACGAGGATCCCCATGGCACTTGTATGAAGACGCCACCGGGGGCCTCAAGATAGAAGCCCGACTGCTCCTTGCCGGCGGAGGGGTCGGCGGCCGGCGCAGCGCTTGATGCTCCTGCCGCCTCCGGGCCGGCAGTGTGGCCGCCGTCCCCCTCCCCGGCCGCTGCGTCTGCAGTCGGGGCAGTCTCCTCCGCGGCGGGCTCGTCGGCTCCTGCCATGCCTTCAGCGGCAGTGGCGTTGCCGCCGTCGCCTTGCGCACCCTCCTCGCCGGTGGCCTCGGTCTCCATCCGGTCCGGCGCGGGAGGATCTAGAAGAAAAGGAAAAAAAAAGAAGATCAAGCAAATATCCAAAAAGACAAGTCCAAGAAGAAAAAGCTGTCAGACTTTCCTTCGCGGACTTCGTCGACAACAGGCTCCCTCGCCGGGGAGCCCTCCCTTGGCGGTGGAGCGGTGGCTCCTGCTGGCGGAGGGCCGCCCGTGCCCTCCCTTGGCGGGGTGGCCACCCTTGTCGGGCTGCCCGCCCTTGGCGGGGAGCCCGTCCTTGGCGGAACGTCCTCCCTCGCCGGGGAGCTCGCCCTTGGCGGGGAGGGCGGAATCGGCAGCTCCTCGGGAGTAACCTCCGGTTGCTCCTGCGGCTGCGGATCCATTTCTGCACAAGACAAACAAAACAAACAGAGCAGCAAAACATCAGTACAAAGCAAAGACCTCAAGCGCGCCCAACAAGTAGGAAATTCAAGACCAGACTTACGCTGGGGGCTGCGCTGGGGGCTGCTCCTCGGAGCAGCGCTTGGGTCCGGCAAGTTCGTCGCCGGCGCGTCCCCTGTCGCCGCGACGGGCGAGTCGTCCTCGACCTCGACCACGGGGACCTTGGCCCTCTTCGCCATCCGTTGGGTCAGGGTCCTGCAGGCGAATCAAGAAACAAGATCAGAATCATCAACGAGAGAATCAAGACAGAATTGAAGAAGCTACAAAATACAAGTGCTTACTCCTGTTCCTCGTCGTCGTCGTCGCTCAGGGCGGAGAAGTCGAACTCCACCTGAGGCGCCCCCGCGCGAGGAGCAGGAGGAGAAGGCTCCCTCGGGCGCTTGGCGGTCTCCGGGGCTGGGGGCTGCGAAGACCCAGCCTCCGTGGACGCCGAGGCCCGGGGAGCAGGCGGAGCAGCTGCTCCACTCTGAGAGGCTCCCCCTCCGCTTGGCGCTGGTGCGCGGGGCGCCTCCGCCGCAGCTGGTGCGCGGGGTGCCTCCGCCGCGGCTGGTGCACGGGGTGCCTCCGTCGCGGCTTGGTTCGCTCTGGTGGCGCGCGTCGCCCGGCGAACAGGCTGTTGTCGGGGCGCCTGCGTCCTTGTCGCTGTGGGCGCCTTGCGGAGACGCTTCAGCGGTGTTCGCTGGGGACTGGCCCGAGGCGGGGAGTTCTCCGAGGACGATGAGACGTCGTCATCGAGTCCCAGAGACCCACCGCTGTCCTCATCGGTCTCGGTGTCCTCCTCCTCCTCCCCGACGGGCTCGCTGGGTCCGACATCTGATCCTGCGGCCCCGCTCCCTCCGGTGGCTCCGCTCCCTCCGGTGGCGCTGCTCCCTCCGGCACCTCTGCTCCCTCCAGCACCCTCACTTGCCGCGGCCTCGCTCACGACCCCGGGAATCCCGGCGTGCCTCAGGGAAGGGACTCCGGCAAGCTCGTCGGGCGGAAGCTTGAGCAGTCTGCGGATCTCAGCCTCCTCTGCTTGGCACGATGCATCCTCAGCCTCTGCCTCGTCGACGGAGAACCCGAAGTCTCCTGCTGCTGCAGCTGCGGCGGCCTCTTCCATCCGGGAAGCAATATAGGCTATGTCCCGCTCTGTGGTGGCCCGAGTGAGACCCTTGTTCTCCTCGGCGTTCCTCGGCCGCTCGACCAGATTATCGAAGAAGCTCATGATGGCATCCGGCGTGGGCACTATCCATGTGGGGTCGACGCCGTGAGAGTCACACGCGGGCATCATTGCGCGCAAAGCGTCCCGGGCAGTGCTGTTGCATAGCGGCACCACTCCCCGGGGAGATCTAAACCACTCCGGATGGGCCGGGTCGTGCTTAAAAAGCTCCCGGACCATCCCCTTCAGCTCCAATGCTGTGAAGTTGAAGTTCAGACCCGGGCGCAGCCTCATAATATCCGCCGCATTGCCGAATTCCCATGCTGGCCTTTTCCTTTCCTGTAAAGGGGCAATGCGGCGGCGGAGGAAATCTGCCCCTACCTCTCCGATGGTCAACTTGGCTACCCGGAGACGAAGTATCCTAACAAGAGCAACATTGAGCTTGACATCATCCGGGGCCAACTCGCTCCAGTCCCTGCCGCGCACTATGGCTGTTGTGCGCGGCGCAGTGAAGGGCTCCGGGTGGTCCTCTACTATCCAACACCAGTCCGCGCGCCACTCTTCCCACTTGCCGCGGAGCTCTCCTTTCAGATATGACTCCTTCTTGTTCAAGCGGAAGATCCAAGATATACCCCCGGAGAGGGGAGCGCCGGCCTCTACTCTAGGCATAAAAAAGTGGCGAAAGAGCGCTACGTTTGGATAGATCCCTATATAGTTTTCGCACAGATGTGCGAAAACCGCCATCATGAGGATGGCGTTGGGGGTGAAGTCTAGAAGGTGGAGGCCGTACGTGTTCATGATGTCGCAGAAAAACTCCGAGAATGGAGGACACAAGCCACAGTGGAAGAAGACAGCGAAGAAGAAATACCCGCCGGGGAGCAGATCTTTGGCGCCGGCGGGGTAGACTCTGGTCCGGGGATGCGCCTTGGTCTCCTTGGCCCAGAAGAGGTAATACTTGTTCCAGAGCTCCCTCGCGCGGAGCCTCGGCGCGAAGACTACGTTCCTCTTCCGCAGGGCGACGAGCTTCGCCGCTTGCTCGGATTTCTCCCTCTTGGCCTTCTCCGCTTTCGCCTTCTCGGCCTTCGGAGCCATGGCGGAGGCGGCGGGGAAAGGGGCGAGGAGTTCGACGGTGCCGCGGGTGCGGAAGAGGGCGGAGGAGGTGTGGAGGCGGAGCGCAGAGGGGGATTTCTGGAGGTTGAAGAAGCAATGAAAGCGCAGGAGGGAAACTGCCCCTGTTTCCTCTGCTTTTAAGGGGGAAGTGGGGGACGCTCCGCATTTCCCATTAAAGAACGTGGCCACGATCTCTCCCACGACACCGCAATCGACGCGTGCCGTTAGGGAGGGACGCGGCGGATGCGGAAGGGGAATTATGGCTCGCCGTGGGCCGCGCGTGCCCGTGCACTGTTTTGGGCCTGGCCCAACAGCGCTCGGCACCGTGTGTGGCCCAGACCCGGGGGCTCCTGTCGGTGTACTAAGATAGGGGTACCTTAGTACCCTAACTTGTGCACGGGCAGTGGCAGCTTCCCGCGGCAGGGTCTACCACGTGCTTGCCGGAAACCTCTCTGGTCCTTATTAAGCCATTCAAAAACAAAGTATACAAGTCATAAGATCAAGACCCCGGCAAGTGGAGCTTGCCGGGAAGGCCGTCCCAGGCCCAAGACTATAACATTAACACAAGACCCTGGCAAGAGGAGCTTGCCAGGAAGACTAGAAGACTACATCTCAGAAGACATGCCTCGGCGCAACATGCGCCCCGGCAGGGCCCGGGGAGCGACAAGCTTCAGGGCCCGGCAAGGTCAAGGCCCCGGCAAGGTGCTTGCCGGGGAGAGTTACGCTGTGTGCCCCCGCTCCAGCTCATCGACCCACGCGTCGCCCTGGGGCCGTCCCAGGGACGCGTGGCGGATGGCTGTGCAGCCTGGGGGACACGGTGGCACTCCACGGTGACGAAGCTACCACCGTGGCGAACGGAGACGCACGGGCGGGCGCTTTTGGGGTCGACGGCAACGGGCATTTAATGCTCTTGTCCCCCACTGTCAAGTTAGGTGATGACCACTGTTCATCCACTGTTCACGCACTGTTCCCGCACTATTACAACTACCACCAAAGTTACATTTTTGCCCTTCTTCTACGTTGACACCTGTCGGTGACCCCTTGAGCTATAAAAGGAGGCCCATGCACAACGTAGAAAGGGTTCGGAACCTAGATCGCTCACTCGCTCGGTGTAGCTAGTTCTTCAAGCTCCCGAGCTCCAACACTCAATACAAAACCAAGCAGGAGTAGGGTTTTACGCGTCCGTCGCGGCCCGAACCTGGGCAAACTGCCCGCGTGCTCTCCTCGATCTGCTCTTCGTGCTCCCTCCGCTCCCTTACCGCAACGTACAAGGGGCTCCGGTCCCATAGGTGTTCGTGGTGGGCAGTTTCCCCCGACATCTTTGGCGCGCCAGGTAGGGGGCGTCGAGGTTGTGCGAACCTGATCCGGCGTTCACGCGGGCGCATTATTCATCAACCTCTCCAGCTTCATCAACTTCATCAGCAACAGCAGCATGGCCCCGAAGAAGAAAGCCTCGGAGGTCGCAGGCCCGTCTGCGTCTGTTCCACCGCCCCCAGAACCAACGGTGGGTGGAGGAGACGCCGGCGGAAGGGTGGTCGCCGGCGAGGAAACTCGCGGCACCACCAAATCTAAGGACAAAACGGACGACCGAGCCTCGGTGTCCGTAGATGCGCCACGTCCGTCTCAGCAGACGACAACCCAGCAGCGCCGTGGTACAGGAGGTACCATCCGCTTGCTGGGGAAAGGACAAACTGGAGGATCGCGGGATGCTCCGGGTCACCGTCCTGGCACGAGTAAGGCACGGTCGCCGGGGCGGGAAACTGCTCCTTCTAACCCTGTTAGAAGTCCGAGCATATCCCGCTGCTCGCACCGCTCGCCCCCGCTCCCCTCCTCTCCAGCAGAAGCACTCGCAAGAGCGCAACTGCTCCTCGACTTCCCTCCAGCGGCAGACAAAGCCGAAGACTGGAGGGCGACGATACAAAGCCTCATCGCCTTCGCCAACAACGACACGCCGCAGCAGCCGGCGACCTCGCGGCCACGGCAAGTCTTGAAGACGAAGGCCGACGGCGACAAGACCGCCGGGGGTGCAACCACCGTGCACTCCCCGCCGCGGAAGCAGAAGACGCCTCCCCGCCGGATTAACGTCGACGACGACTCCACGGCGTCGTCGGATCCGCGGGCTCGTCGGGACCAGTGTCAAGTCCTTGACGACCGGCGACAAGAAGATGCTCGGACGACGATCGAGCGCCGCCGAGAAGCTCGGCGACAATCAGATCAGCGCGCTGGAACCGCTGTCGACACACACGCGCCCGGTGAGCCAGGCGACTTGCCGTACGTGGCAGGTTGCCCTGCGTCGCGTCCCTCCCTAACGGCACGCGTCGATTGCGGTGTCGTGGGAGAGATCGTGGCCACGTTCTTTAATGGGAAATGCGGAGCGTCCCCCACTTCCCCCTTAAAAGCAGAGGAAACAGGGGCAGTTTCCCTCCTGCGCTTTCATTGCTTCTTCAACCTCCAGAAATCCCCCTCTGCGCTCCGCCTCCACACCTCCTCCGCCCTCTTCCGCACCCGCGGCACCGTCGAACTCCTCGCCCCTTTCCCCGCCGCCTCCGCCATGGCTCCGAAGGCCGAGAAGGCGAAAGCGGAGAAAGCCAAGAGGGAGAAATCCGAGCAGGCGGCGAAGCTCGTCGCCCTACGGAAGAGGAACGTAGTCTTCACGCCGAGGCTCCGCGCGAGGGAGCTCTGGAACAAGTATTACCTCTTCTGGGCCAAGGAGACCAAGGCGCATCCCCGGACCAGAGTCTACCCCGCCGGCGCCAAAGATCTGCTCCCCGGCGGGTATTTCTTCTTCGCTGTCTTCTTCCACTGTGGCTTGTGTCCTCCATTCTCGGAGTTTTTCTGCGACATCATGAACACGTACGGCCTCCACCTTCTAGACTTCACCCCCAACGCCATCCTCACGATGGCGGTTTTCGCACATCTGTGCGAAAACTATATAGGGATCTATCCAAACGTAGCGCTCTTTCGCCACTTTTTTATGCCTAGAGTAGAGGCCGGCGCTCCCCTCTCCGGGGGTATATCTTGGATCTTCCGCTTGAACAAGAAGGAGTCATATCTGAAAGGAGAGCTCCGCGGCAAGTGGGAAGAGTGGCGCACGGACTGGTGTTGGATAGTAGAGGACCACCCGGAGCCCTTCACTGCACCGCGCACAACAGCCATAGTGCGCGGCAGGGACTGGAGCGAGTTGGCCCCGGATGATGTCAAGCTCAATGTTGCTCTTGTTAGGATACTTCGTCTCCGGGTAGCCAAGTTGACCATCGGAGAGGTAGGGGCAGATTTCCTCCGCCGCCGCATTGCCCCTTTACAGGAAAGGAAAAGGCCAGCATGGGAATTCGGCAATGCGGTGGATATTATGAGGCTGCGCCCGGGTCTGAACTTCAACTTCACAGCATTGGAGCTGAAGGGGATGGTCCGGGAGCTTTTTAAGCACGACCCGGCCCATCCGGAGTGGTTTAGATCTCCCCGGGGAGTGGTGCCGCTATGCAACAGCACTGCCCGGGACGCTTTGCGCGCAATGATGCCCGCGTGTGACTCTCACGGCGTCGACCCCACATGGATAGTGCCCACGCCGGATGCCATCATGAGCTTCTTCGATAATCTGGTCGAGCGGCCGAGGAACACCGAGGAGAACAAGGGTCTCACTCGGGCCACCACAGAGCGGGACATAGCCTATATTGCTTCCCGGATGGAAGAGGCCGCCGCAGCTGCAGCAGCAGGAGACTTCGGGTTCTCCGTCGACGAGGCAGAGGCTGAGGATGCATCGTGCCAAGCAGAGGAGGCTGAGATCCGCAGACTGCTCAAGCTTCCGCCCGACGAGCTTGCCGGAGTCCCTTCCCTGAGGCACGCCGGGATTCCCGGGGTCATGAGCGAGGCCGCGGCAAGTGAGGGTGCTGGAGGGAGCAGAGGTGCCGGAGGGAGCAGCGCCACCGGAGGGAGCGGGGCCGCAGGATCAGATGTCGGACCCAGCGAGCCCGTCGGAGAGGAGGAGGAGGACACCGAGACCGATGAGGACAGCGGTGGGTCTCTGGGACTCGATGACGACGTCTCATCGTCCTCGGAGAACTCCCCGCCTCGGGCCAGTCCCCAGCGAACACCGCTGAAGCGTCTCCGCAAGGCGCCCACAGCGACAAGGACGCAGGCGCCCCGACAACAGCCTGTTCGCCGGGCGACGCGCGCCACCAGAGCGAACCAAGCCGCGATGGAGGCGCCCCGTGCACCAGCCGCGGCGGAGGCACCCCGCGCACCAGCTGCGGCGGAGGCGCCCCGCGCACCAGCGCCAAGCGGAGGGGGAGCCTCTCAGAGTGGAGCAGCTGCTCCGCCTGCTCCCCGGGCCTCGGCGTCCACGGAGGCTGGGTCTTCGCAGCCCCCAGCCCCGGAGACCGCCAAGCGCCCGAGGGAGCCTTCTCCTCCTGCTCCTCGCACGGGGGCGCCTCAGGTGGAGTTTGACTTCTCCGCCCTGAGCGACGACGACGACGAGGAACATGAGTAAGCACTTGTATTTTGTAGCTTCTTCAATTCTATCTTGATTCTCTCGTTGATGATTCTGATCTTGTTTCTTGATTCGCCTGCAGGACCCTGACCCAACGGATGGCGAAGAGGGCCAAGGTCCCCGTGGTCGAGGTCGAGGACGACTCGCCCGTCGCGGCGACAGGGGACGCGCCGGCGACGAACTTGCCGGACCCAAGCGCTGCTCCGAGGAGCAGCCCCCAGCGCAGCCCCCAGCGTAAGTCTGGTCTTGAATTTCCTACTTGTTGGGCGCGCTTGAGGTCTATGCTTTGTACTGATGTTTTGCTGCTCTGTTTGTTTTGTTTGTCTTGTGCAGAAATGGATCCGCAGCCGCAGGAGCAACCGGAGGTTACTCCCGAGGAGCTGCCGATTCCGCCCTCCCCGCCAAGGGCGAGCTCCCCGGCGAGGGAGGACGTTCCGCCAAGGACGGGCTCCCTGCCAAGGGCGGCAGCCCGACAAGGGTGGCCACCCCGCCAAGGGAGGGCATGGGCGGCCCTCCGCCAGCAGGAGCCACCGCTCCACCGCCAAGGGAGGACTCCCCGGCGAGGGAGCCTGTTGTCGACGAAGTCCGCGAAGGTAAGTCTGACAGCTTTTTCTTCTTGGACTTGTCTTTTTGGATATTTGCTTGATCTTTTTTTTTCCTTTTCTTCTAGATCCTCCCGCGCCGGACCGGATGGAGACCGAGGCCACCGGCGAGGAGGGTGCGCAAGGCGACGGCGGCAACGCCACTGCCGCTGAAGGCATGGCAGGAGCCGACGAGCCCGCCGCGGAGGAGACTGCCCCGACCGCAGACGCAGCGGCCGGGGAGGGGGACGGCGGCCACACTGCCGGCCCGGAGGCGGCAGGAGCGTCGAGCGCTGCGCCGGCCACCGACCCCTCCGCCGGCAAGGAGCAGTCGGGCTTCTATCTTGAGGCCCCCGGTGGCGTCTTCATACAAGTGCCATGGGGATCCTCGTCGCGAGCCCCCGAGGAGGGAGAGACCTTTGATGGAGAGGTCCTCGCCTCCGCGGGGTTGAAGATCGTTGAAGCGCCTGGAAGGAGCGATGAGCCCGAGGAGGAGAAACTGCTTCACCGGCTCCTGGCCCTTTACCGGGCCAGGCAGGCGAAACTAGAGTCTCGGGAAGCCCTCACCGCCAAGGCTGCAGCGGACTTGGAGAAACGCGCCGCAGAGCTCCGCGCCGCCAACCAGGCGGCCCTCCGCGACTTGGCGGAGGAGCGCGAGAGGCTTGCCGGAGAGCAGCAGGAGTTCCTCCTGGAGAAGGCTGAGGCCGAGGAGTAGCAGCGACTGGTCGGTGAAGCGCTGTCCCAGCGAGAAGGAGCGCTCAACCAGCGGAAGGTCGACCTCGACGCTCACGAGGACGACCTTACCGCCCGGGAGCAGGCCCTTGGCGGAGAATTGAAGGAAGCGAAAGCCGCCGCGGCCACCGCGGAGACCGCCAAGAAGGACCTTGAAGCTAAGGTGGTGCAGCTGGAGGAGTACCTGAAGGCGAGCACGGAGAGGGTCACCGCGCTCAACATAGAGCGCGAGAAAGACGCCCATACCAACTCTGAACTCCAGGTACGCCTCTCCAAGCAGGGCGACGAGCTCAAAGCCGCCAAGGACTCAATTGCTGATCTGGAGTTGAAGGTCTCCACGCTGAAAGATTCACTTGACGCCGTCCGAGACCGCGAAACCAAGCTGAAGGACGAGCTCCGCAAGGAGCGAGGCCTGGTGGAGAGCGCCGCCACTTCAGCTAACAACTTCCGCCAGACCGTCGAAATATGGACTGAAGATTTGGTGGCTTCTGCTGGCAACATCGACAAGGAGCTGATGGCGCTGAGGGTGGAACACCTCATATACTCTCCGGATCCAAATCTCCCCCACAGCGCCAAGCTCAGTCTTTTCTTCAGGGGGATCGCGCCGGCGCTCGCACGTCTGCAGCAGAAGCTCCCCGCGCAGCTGGCCGAGGAGTCGCGCCAGCTCTGCGCGGGGACCCTGGAGCGCGTCTTGACCAAGATTGTTTACCGCAATCCTGGTATTAATCTCGTCAACGTCCTTCGCAGCTTGCCGGCCGACGCAGATCAGGAGGCACGGAAGGCGCAGGTCGCCCACATCATCGCCAAGGTGAACAAGATCTCCAGGCGCGAGGGCAACCGCGTAGACTAGGCCTCCTTCTTTCTTTTTCCTTTGTTGCTGCATAGAGCGCCATGAACATGAATCTATTAGTCATTGCGACAAGTTATCCCTTGTAATATATTATCTTATTTTGATCAATCGATGATGTGTTAACTCCCTTTCTTTGGTCCTTTACTTTGTATGCTTTTAACCCTACGCTTCCAGGGGACTTGCCGGCAAGGGGCCCTTGCCGCGAGCGCTGAGTGCTGGACTCCGAGCAGCCTGCCGGCCAAGGCCTTACCGGCAAGCAACTTTGCCGCAGCTAGCCGCAACGCACTTAGCTTGCTGAGCGAACTCGAAAACGAAGTAAGGGCGCGACACTTGTCGCAGCTCACTTAAGTCGTTGAGCATACTCGAAAACAAGGTAAGGGTGCGTCTAGCTACGGGTGGGTTCCTCCGCGCACAGGTTTTCCATACAAAGTGTGGTTGTTCAAGGAAGATAACTAAAATTTAAAAATTTGAACTGCTCAAATTCTGGTAACTTAGCTTTCATATATTGCTTGTTTCCCCGACAAGGCTTCTCTTTCTTGAACAGCACTTGGTTCATCCTCCATCTCCTCCCCCCGGCAAACTTGTGCGCGAGGAACATTCCTTCTGCTTAAGAGGGAAAGAAAAAGAGGAGGGAAAACAAGTATAGGGCCTTTCGGCGTGATACTGCTTACCAAGTACGTGTGTTGCACAAGATGCCAAACAGTGCATGCAAATAGCGAAGAAAGGCATGAAAAAGGCAAATAGTGCAAAACGCGAAAGCTTTACTGATGCACGGGGTCTGCGCCCGGCTTTGTACAAAGGATTACATGCAACAGCGGCAAGACTCGTACAAAAAGGTGGTTGCCGGAGCGGATCACGGCAACCGCGCCTTATGGGTGAAACTTGCGAAGATGCTCTATGTTCCAGGAGTTGCTCACCGGTAAGCCTTCTTCGGTCTCAAGGCGGACAGCGCCGGGCCTTGTTACTTGTCTCACCTGATAAGGGCCTTCCCACTTCGGCGTCAACTTGTTGGAATTCTTGGCGGACTGAACACGCCGAAGAACAAGGTCGCCTTCCTCGAGACTCCTGGCCTTAACCTTGCGGCTATGATAGCGGCGCAAGGCTTGCTGGTATCGAGCAGCTCGTACAGCAGCCTGGAGACGTTCATCCTCGAGGAGCAATGCATCATCTTGTCGCAGTTGCTCTTGCTCGAGCTCATCATAAGCGAGCACTCGAGGAGATCCGTATACGAGTTCCGTGGGGAGAACTTCCTCTGCTCCATAGACAAGAGCAAAGGGTGTCTGTCCGGTGGCTCGACTTGGTGTCGTCCTGATTGACGAAAGAGCCGCCGGTAGCTCCTCTATCCAGTTTCTTCCGCACTTGCGCAGCCTGTCAAAGGTCCTTGTCTTGAGTCCGCGCAGCACTTCAGCATTTGCCCTCTCCGCTTGACCGTTGCTCCTCGGGTGAGCAACAGAAGCGAAGCAGACCTTGGCGCCAAGGTCTTGGACGTATTGCATGAAGGTGCGACTAGTGAATTGCGTGCCGTTGTCGGTGATGATCCTGTTAGGGATCCCGAAACGGCAAACAATTGACCTGAAGAACCTGACTGCTGACTGTGCTGTCACCTTTCTCACCGGTTCCACTTCTGGCCACTTTGTGAACTTGTCGATTGCAACGTACAAGTACTCAAAGCCCCCGACAGCACGGGGGAAGGGGCCGAGGATATCTAGCCCCCAGACCGAGAAGGGCCAGGACAAAGGGATTGTCTGGAGAGCTTGAGCTGGCTGATGAATTTGCTTGGCATGGAACTGGCACGCTTCACACTTGGTTACTTGTGCAGTTGCATCTTGGAGAGCTTCTGGCCAGAAGAACCCTTGCCGGAAGGCCTTCCCGGCAAGTGCCCTTGCGCCAATGTGGTGGCCACATATGCCTCCATGTATATCCGCCAACAGCTTCTGTCCATCTTCCCTGGAAATGCACTTCAACCTGACACCATTGAGCCTTCTTCTGTACAGTTCATTGTCCACGAACTGGTACATACTTGACTGCCTGGTTATTTTCTCTATCTCTTCTGGGTCGTCGGGAAGTTCTCCAGTTAGCAGAAAACGGACGATCTGCTGCGCCCATGCTGGAGCCCGAGGCTCAACGGCAAGGACTAAAGGCATGAGGGCCGCTGCGGGAACCTCAGCTTCTACGGCAAGAACTTGCGTCTCCGCCGGAGCTGATGGTCCCCCGGCAAGCTCGCCGGGGCGAGGCTTGTCGGGAACGATTGCTTCAACTGTACAGATCCTAGGATCTGCATGATCAAACTGTTCCTCAGCGTTCTGGTCGTTGATCTTGGGAACCTTGGCGGCGGCTTCGGGAAGATCCGCCGGCAAGTAGTCGCCGGAGAACAACTTTCTCTTCTTACTTTGCCCAACTGATGGTGTAACGGATGGTTAAGTTAGCTTGAGCAGGAAGGTCCCTGGTTCCACAGGTAACTTCATCGCAGCACACTTTGAAAGGCCATCTGCTATATCATTCTGAGCTCTTGGAACGTGCTCCATTTGCAGACCTTCAAAGTGTTCTTCAAGCTTCCTCACTTCATCTACATAAGCTTCCATCAAAGGGCTCTGGTAACTCTTGTTGACTTGTCGGACCACCAACTGAGAATCTCCCCGCACAATCAGCTTCTTGATCCCAAGTTCGGCCGCAATCCTGAGGCCGGCAAGCAAGCCTTCATACTCAGCAGTATTGTTTGTCGCTTGCTCCCTGGGAAAGTGCATCTGGATAACATACTTGAGGTGCTCTCCGGTAGGCGCTATGAGTACCACGCCGGCACCGGCGCCTTGCACCGGCGCCTACGCGGTCGCCCTCGCGCCTGGAGATCTTGTTCACCTTGGCGATGATGTGGGCGACCTGCGCCTTCAGTGCCTCCTGATCTGCGTCGGCCGGCAAGCTGCGGAGGACGTTGACGAGATTAATACCAGGATTGTGGTAAACAATCTTGGTCAAGACGCGCTCCAGGGTCCCCGCGCAGAGCTGGCGCGACTCCTCGGCCAGCTGCGCGGGGAGCTTCTGCTGCAGACGTGCGAGCGCCGGCGCGATCCCCCTGAAGAAAAGACTGAGCTTGGCGCTGTGGGGGAGATTTGGATCCGGAGAGTATATGAGGTGTTCCACCCTCAGCGCCATCAGCTCCTTGTCGATGTTGCCAGCAGAAGCCACCAAATCTTCAGTCCATATTTCGACGGTCCGGTGGAAGTTGTTAGCTGAAGTGGCGGCGCTCTCCACCAGGCCTCGCTCCTTGCGGAGCTCGTCCTTCAGCTTGGTTTCGCGGTCTCGGACGGCGTCAAGTGAATCTTTCAGCGTGGAGACCTTCAACTCCAGATCAGCAATTGAGTCCTTGGCGGCTTTGAGCTCGTCGCCCTGCTTGGAGAGGCGTACCTGGAGTTCAGAGTTGGTATGGGCGTCTTTCTCGCGCTCTATGTTGAGCGCGGTGACCCTCTCCGTGCTCGCCTTCAGGTACTCCTCCAGCTGCACCACCTTAGCTTCAAGGTCCTTCTTGGCGGTCTCCGCGGTGGCCGCGGCGGCTTTCGGTTCCTTCAATTCTCCGCCAAGGGGCTGCTCCCGGGCGGTAAGGTCGTCCTCGTGAGCGTCGAGGTCGACCTTCCGCTGGTTGAGCGCTCCTTCTCGCTGGGACAGCGCTTCACCGACCAGTCGCTGCTGCTCCTCGGCCTCAGCCTTCTCCAGGAGGAACTCCTGCTGCTATCCGGCAAGCCTCTCGCGCTCCTCCGCCAAGTCGCGGAGGGCCGCCTGGTTGGCAGCGCGGAGCTCTGCAGCGCGTTTCTCCAAGTCCGCTGCAGCCTTGGCGGTGAGGGCTTCCCGAGACTCTAGTTTCGCCTGCCTGGCCCGGTAAAGGGCCAGGAGCCGGTGAAGCAGTTTCTCCTCCTCGGGCTCATCGCTCCCGCCAGGCGCTTCAACGATCTTCAACCCCGCAGAGGCGAGGACCTCTCCATCAAAGGTCTCTCCCTCCTCGGGGGCTCGCGACGAGGATCCCCAAGGCACTTGTATGAAGACGCCACCGGGGGCCTCAAGATAGAAGCCCGACTGCTCCTTGTCGGCGGAGGGGTCGGCGGCCAGCGCAACGCTCGACTCTCCTGCCGCCTCCGGGCCGGCAGTGTGGCCGCCGTCCCCCTCCCCGGCCGCTGCGTCTGCGGTCGGGGCAGTCTCCTCCGCGGCGGGCTCGTCGGCTCCTGCCATGCCTTCAGCGGCAGTGGCGTTGCCGCCGTCGCCTTGCGCACCCTCCTCGCCGGTGGCCTCGGTCTCCATCCGGTCCGGCGCGGGAGGATCTAGAAGAAAAGGAAAAAAAAGAAGATCAAGCAAATATCCAAAAAGACAAGTCCAAGAAGAAAAAGCTGTCAGACTTTCCTTCGCGGACTTCGTCGACAACAGGCTCCCTCGCCGGGGAGTCCTCCCTTGGCGGTGGAGCGGTGGCTCCTGCTGGCGGAGGGCCGCCCGTGCCCTCCCTTGGCGGGGTGGCCACCCTTGTCGGGCTGCCCGCCCTTGGCGGGGAGCCCGTCCTTGGCGGAACGTCCTCCCTCGCCGGGGAGCTCGCCCTTGGCGGGGAGGGCGGAATCGGCAGCTCCTCGGGAGTAACCTCCGGTTGCTCCTGCGGCTGCGGATCCATTTCTGCACAAGACAAACAAAACAAACAGAGCAGCAAAACATCAGTACAAAGCAAAGACCTCAAGCGCGCCCAACAAGTAGGAAATTCAAGACCAGACTTACGCTGGGGGCTGCGCTGGGGGCTGCTCCTCGGAGCAGCGCTTGGGTCCGGCAAGTTCGTCGCCGGCGCGTCCCCTGTCGCC
>LR738712.1:695667735-695687734 GCA_902687465.1 Secale cereale | reverse complement strand
GAGTCGTCCTCGACCTCGACCACGGGGACCTTGGCCCTCTTCGCCATCCGTTGGGTCAGGGTCCTGCAGGCGAATCAAGAAACAAGATCAGAATCATCAACGAGAGAATCAAGACAGAATTGAAGAAGCTACAAAATACAAGTGCTTACTCCTGTTCCTCGTCGTCGTCGTCGCTCAGGGCGGAGAAGTCGAACTCCACCTGAGGCGCCCCCGCGCGAGGAGCAGGAGGAGAAGGCTCCCTCGGGCGCTTGGCGGTCTCCGGGGCTGGGGGCTGCGAAGACCCAGCCTCCGTGGACGCCGAGGCCCGGGGAGCAGGCGGAGCAGCTGCTCCACTCTGAGAGGCTCCCCCTCCGCTTGGCGCTGGTGCGCGGGGCGCCTCCGCCGCAGCTGGTGCGCGGGGTGCCTCCGCCGCGGCTGGTGCACGGGGTGCCTCCGTCGCGGCTTGGTTCGCTCTGGTGGCGCGCGTCGCCCGGCGAACAGGCTGTTGTCGGGGCGCCTGCATCCTTGTCGCTGTGGGCGCCTTGCGGAGACGCTTCAGCGGTGTTCGCTGGGGACTGGCCCGAGGCGGGGAGTTCTCCGAGGACGATGAGACGTCGTCATCGAGTCCCAGAGACCCACCGCTGTCCTCATCGGTCTCGGTGTCCTCCTCCTCCTCCCCGACGGGCTCGCTGGGTCCGACATCTGATCCTGCGGCCCCGCTCCCTCCGGTGGCTCCGCTCCCTCCGGTGGCGCTGCTCCCTCCGGCACCTCTGCTCCCTCCGGCACCCTCACTTGCCGCGGCCTCGCTCACGACCCCGGGAATCCTGGCGTGCCTCAGGGAAGGGACTCCGGCAAGCTCGTCGGGCGGAAGCTTGAGCAGTCTGCGGATCTCAGCCTCCTCTGCTTGGCACGATGCATCCTCAGCCTCTGCCTCGTCGACGGAGAACCCGAAGTCTCCTGCTGCTGCAGCTGCGGCGGCCTCTTCCATCCGGGAAGCAATATAGGCTATGTCCCGCTCTGTGGTGGCCCGAGTGAGACCCTTGTTCTCCTCGGCGTTCCTCGGCCGCTCGACCAGATTATCGAAGAAGCTCATGATGGCATCCGGCGTGGGCACTATCCATGTGGGGTCGACGCCGTGAGAGTCACACGCGGGCATCATTGCGCGCAAAGCGTCCCGGGCAGTGCTGTTGCATAGCGGCACCACTCCCCGGGGAGATCTAAACCACTCCGGATGGGCCGGGTCGTGCTTAAAAAGCTCCCGGACCATCCCCTTCAGCTCCAATGCTGTGAAGTTGAAGTTCAGACCCGGGCGCAGCCTCATAATATCCGCCGCATTGCCGAATTCCCATGCTGGCCTTTTCCTTTCCTGTAAAGGGGCAATGCGGCGGCGGAGGAAATCTGCCCCTACCTCTCCGATGGTCAACTTGGCTACCCGGAGACGAAGTATCCTAACAAGAGCAACATTGAGCTTGACATCATCCGGGGCCAACTCGCTCCAGTCCCTGCCGCGCACTATGGCTGTTGTGCGCGGCGCAGTGAAGGGCTCCGGGTGGTCCTCTACTATCCAACACCAGTCCGCGCGCCACTCTTCCCACTTGCCGCGGAGCTCTCCTTTCAGATATGACTCCTTCTTGTTCAAGCGGAAGATCCAAGATATACCCCCGGAGAGGGGAGCGCCGGCCTCTACTCTAGGCATAAAAAAGTGGCGAAAGAGCGCTACGTTTGGATAGATCCCTATATAGTTTTCGCACAGATGTGCGAAAACCGCCATCGTGAGGATGGCGTTGGGGGTGAAGTCTAGAAGGTGGAGGCCGTACGTGTTCATGATGTCGCAGAAAAACTCCGAGAATGGAGGACACAAGCCACAGTGGAAGAAGACAGCGAAGAAGAAATACCCGCCGGGGAGCAGATCTTTGGCGCCGGCGGGGTAGACTCTGGTCCGGGGATGCGCCTTGGTCTCCTTGGCCCAGAAGAGGTAATACTTGTTCCAGAGCTCCCTCGCGCGGAGCCTCGGCGCGAAGACTACGTTCCTCTTCCGCAGGGCGACGAGCTTCGCCGCCTGCTCGGATTTCTCCCTCTTGGCCTTCTCCGCTTTCGCCTTCTCGGCCTTCGGAGCCATGGCGGAGGCGGCGGGGAAAGGGGCGAGGAGTTCGACGGTGCCGCGGGTGCGGAAGAGGGCGGAGGAGGTGTGGAGGCGGAGCGCAGAGGGGGATTTCTGGAGGTTGAAGAAGCAATGAAAGCGCAGGAGGGAAACTGCCCCTGTTTCCTCTGCTTTTAAGGGGGAAGTGGGGGACGCTCCGCATTTCCCATTAAAGAACGTGGCCACGATCTCTCCCACGACACCGCAATCGACGCGTGCCGTTAGGGAGGGACGCGGCGGATGCGGAAGGGGAATTACGGCTCGCCGTGGGCCGCGCGGGCCCGTGCACTGTTTTGGGCCTGGCCCAACAGCGCTCGGCACCGTGTGTGGCCCAGCCCCGGGGGCTCCTGTCGGTGTACTAAGATAGGGGTACCTTAGTACCCCAACTTGTGCACGGGCAGTGGCAGCTTCCCGCGGCAGGGTCTACCACGTGCTTGCCGGAAACCTCTCTGGTCCTTATTAAGCCATTCAAAAACAAAGTATACAAGTCAGAAGATCAAGACCCCGGCAAGTGGAGCTTGCCGGGAAGGCCGTCCCAGGCCCAAGACTATAACATTAACACAAGACCCTGGCAAGAGGAGCTTGCCAGGAAGACTAGAAGACTGCATCTCAGAAGACATGCCTCGGCGCAACATGCGCCCCGGCAGGGCCCGGGGAGCGACAAGCTTCATGGCCCGGCAAGGTCAAGGCCCCGGCAAGGTGCTTGCCGGGGAGAGTTACGCTGTGTGCCCCCGCTCCAGCTCATCGACCCACGCGTCGCCCTGGGGCCGTCCCAGGGATGCGTGGCGGATGGCTGTGCAGCCTGGGGGACACGGTGGCACTCCACGGTGACGAAGCTACCACCGTGGCGAACGGAGACGCACGGGCGGGCGCTTTTGGGGTCGACGGCGACGGGCATTTAATGCTCTTGTCCCCCACTGTCAAGTTAGGTGATGACCACTGTTCATCCACTGTTCACGCACTGTTCCCGCACTATTACAACTACCACCAAAGTTACATTTTTGCCCTTCTTCTACGTTGACACCTGTCGGTGACCCCTTGAGCTATAAAAGGAGGCCCATGCACAATGTAGAAAGGGTTCGGAACCTAGATCGCTCACTCGCTCGGTGTAGCTAGTTCTTCAAGCTCCCGAGCTCCAACACTCAATACAAAACCAAGCAGGAGTAGGGTTTTACGCGTCCGTCGCGGCCCGAACCTGGGTAAACTGCCCGCGTGCTCTCCTCGATCTGCTCTTCGTGCTCCCTCCGCTCCCTTACCGCAACGTACAAGGGGCTCCGGTCCCATAGGTGTTCGTGGTGGGCAGTTTCCCCCGACATCTTTGGCGCGCCAGGTAGGGGGCGTCGAGGTTGTGCGAACCTGATCCGGCGTTCACGCGGGCGCATTCTTCATCAACCTCTCCAGCTTCATCAACTTCATCAGCAACAGCAGCATGGCCCCGAAGAAGAAAGCCTTGGAGGTCGCAGGCCCGTCTGCGTCTGTTCCACCGCCCCCAGAACCAACGGTGGGTGGAGGAGACGCCGGCGGAAGGGTGGTCGCCGGCGAGGAAACTCGCGGCACCACCAAATCTAAGGACAAAACGGACGACCGAGCCTCGGTGTCCGTAGATGCGCCACGTCCGTCTCAGCAGACGACAACCCAGTAGCGCCGTGGTACAGGAGGTACCATCCGCTTGCTGGGGCAAGGACAAACTGGAGGATCGCGGGATGCTCCGGGCCACCGTCCTGGCACGAGCAAGGCACGGTCGCCGGGGCGGGAAACTGCTCCTTCTAACCCTGTTAGAAGTCCGAGCATATCCCGCTCCTCGCACCGCTCGCCCCCGCTCCCCTCCTCTCCAGCAGAAGCACTCGCAAGAGCGCAACTGCTCCTCGACTTCCCTCCAGCGGCAGACAAAGCCGAAGACTGGAGGGCGACGATACAAAGCCTCATCGCCTTCGCCAACAACGACACGCCGCAGCAGCCGGCGACCTCGCGGCCACGGCAAGTCGAGAAGACGAAGGCCGACGGCGACAAGACCGCCGAGGGTGCAACCACCGTGCACTCCCCGCCGCGGAAGCAGAAGACGCCTCCCCGCCGGATTAACGTCGACGACGACTCCACGGCGTCGTCGGATCCGCGGGCTCGTCGGGACCAGCGTCAAGTCCTTGACGACCGGCGACAAGAAGACGCTCGGACGACGATCGAGCGCCGCCGAGAAGCTCGGCGACAATCAGATCAGCGCGCTGGAACCGCTGTCGACACACACGCGCCCGGTGAGCCAGGCGACTTGCCGTACGCAGCAGGTTGCCCTGCGTTTACCCGTGAGCTGCGGCGTGTCCAGTGGCCCAGCGTGAAAAACTTCAGGCCCGACGTACCCGAGAAGTACGACGGCAAGACGCACCCCTCGGAGTTCCTCAGCATATACACCATCGCGGTGCAGGCTGCCGGGGGGCGCGACGAGAAGATACTGGCGAATTACTTCCCGCTGGTGCTTAAGCCGAACGTTCGTTCTTGGCTTATGCACTTGCCGGAAGGCTCTATTTCTTCGTGGGCCGATTTGTGCCATCAGTTTGTTGGCGCCTTCACAGGCGGCCACAAGCCCCACGGCCAGGAGAGTGATCTCCACATCTTGGCCCAGAAGGAAGGAGAACCCCTGCGCAAGTACATCCAACGATTCAGCCGCGTGCAGCACAACATCCCCGACGTCCACCCTGCCGCGGTTATTAGCGCGTTCCACCAGAACGTGCGTAACCGCCGCATGCGTGAGGAGATGGCCATGACCAAGATACGGGATGTCAGCGAGCTCTATGCTCTGGCTGACAAGTGCGCGCGCGCCGAAGAGGGGAGGAGACTCCCCGGGGAGGATGCTGGCGCAGGGGGAAGCGACAGCGACGACGCCGCCCCGACAAAGAAGAGCCGGCGGCGGAACAATAGGAAGAAGAAGAGCAAGGAAGTGCTTGCCGTCGAGAAGTCCGGCAAAGAGGCTCCCGCCAAAACAGCACAGGCCGGCGGCTCCGGCAAGGAGCCTGCCCCTGTAGCGGCAGCCGACAAGCAGGACGGCTCCGACAAGCAATATTGCAAGATCCACCGCACCAAGGGTCACGACCTTTCGAACTGCAAGCGCGTCGAGTACCTCGTAGAGCAGCAGAAAGCTGAATACGAGCGGCGCAACAAGGAGAAGGCCCAAGGTGGCGGAGGAGAACCAAGCAAGAAGCGGCCATTCAATGGCCGGGGAGGGCGCCGCGGCAAGGCCAAGCAGCGGCAAGGTGATCGACCTCCCCGGGGCCGCGACAAGGATGAGGAAGAAGAAGACGACGACGACATGGAGGAAGGCGATAACAGCGAGCAGGAGTTCCAGAAGGCCACAGAAGTGCTGTGCGTCGACGGAGGTGCCTCTCTGCATACTTCCCACCGCCAACTCAAGCAGTGGGTGCGTGAAGTAAACGCAGCAGAGCCGCCCGTTGAGTCGCGCAGGCTGCTGAAGTGGTCCAGCACGCCCATCATTTTTGATCTTGAGGATCACCCTGACCGCACCACTGCGGTCGGGTGCTTGCCGATGTTGGTCTCGCCAACCATCCGCAACCTCAAGGTCACCAAAATGTTGGTTGACGGCGGGGCCGGCCTGAATTTGATCTCCTCAGCTGTGATCAAGAAACTCCAGATCCCAGATGGCGAGCTCGAAGAAACCGGTTCGTTCCAAGGAATAAACCCGGGGAGGAGCAAGCCCAAGGGGAAGATCACTCTGCCAGTGACCTTTGGCGGGGAGCTCAACTTCAGGACAGAGAGAATAACCTTTGATGTTGCCGATATCCCATTGCCATATAATGGGATACTTGGACGTCCTGCCCTCGCCAAGTTCATGGCAGCTTCCCACTATGCCTACAATGTGCTCAAGATGCCGGGGCCGATAAGCGTCATCTCTGTCCATGGCGACAAGAAGGACGCGCTTATCTGCGCCGACAAGATATACCGGGATGCAGCAGCCGCGGCGGAGAGCAACACGCTTGCCGCTGAAGCTCCCGGGGGGAAGAAGACCAAGACCAAGTCCGGCAAGTGCTCTGAGGCCCACTCCGGCAAACGCACCTCTTCGGAGTGCTGCGCTGCCATCGAGGACGTTCCATCGAGCTCCACCGGCAAGTGCAAGAAGGGGATGGCCGCTCCACCGGCAACCAAGAAGGTGTCCGCCAGGGAGGACGGCACTCGTGGTACCTTCACCATCAGTGCTACGCTTGACAGCAAATAGGAAAGCGCGCTCGTTGCCTTCCTGCGGGCGAATGTCGATGTGTTTGCATGGCAACCATCTGACATCCCTGTCGGGCTCATTTCTGAGAAGTAACTCACAGAATAGCCCTGAGTCACACTGGCTCCCAAGCACAACCAGTGGACAACCTTGATATAGATAACCAGTACAATAATATTACACAGGGTTGAGTCAGGGTGACTCAATAATTTATTACAACAACTCAACACACTAGGGTGGCGAAATATGACAGTGGGTGGTGGAACTCAACGCTGAAAGACTAGCATAGAGTCAAGCGTCAGTGTGAGGCTTGACTATTTTATTGGTGTGGCGGAAGCTTGACGGATGGTACAAGTGATAGACTCAAGACACAGGCGTGCTGACTGGGAACCTTCTAAGCGTCGGCCTCGCTAGCGCAATTCTCCTCCACGGGCTCGTCCTCCTCCAAGTCTGGCCAAGTAAATAGCCAGGGACAAGCCAGTGAGTACTTTGAATGTACTCGCAAACATTATGAAAATAAGGTATACTGAAAGCACATGCCATGATAAATAAACTACATGTATGCAACAATTGACAAGACTTGGCATGGTGGAATATGGTTAGTACACGATATTATTAATAATATAAGAAGATAAAATAAATGCCGATCGGATGTCAAGTGACATCACGGTAGGACTTAAAGAGAAATGCCAGTCGGGTGTCCACAAGAGTAGTGGCGTGATAAACCGCCTGACACTCGAGGGACGCCTCAGAAAGGACTTTAAGAGAAATGCCAGTTGGGTATCCACAAGAGCAGTGGCGTGATAAACCGCCTGACACTCGAGGGACGCCTCAAAAAGGACTTTAAGAGAAATGCCAGTTGGGTATCCACAAGAGCAGTGGCGTGATAAACCGCCTGACACTCGAGGGACGCCTCAAAAAGGACTTTAAGAGAAATGCCAGTTGGGTATCCACAAGAGCAGTGGCGTGATAAACCGCCTGACACTCGAGGGACGCCACAAAAGGTCTTTTAAAATAAAAGCGAGTGTCCGGGGTAGTCTAGCCAGCCCCTGAGACACTCTTGAAGGTAACAACAAAATTATCGGGTTAGTCAATAAATATAATATTCATCATAAATAAATTCATGATAATTCTGACTATGTCGAAAGCATCATGCAAACATAACATACTCAAGTATATTATTTTCCTCCAGAGACTGACACCGGGACCGATACTTGACCCACCCAACTAAGTCCTTGACCGTTGACGCGGCTATTCGAATAGATATAACTCTGCAGAGGGTGTACCCTTTACCCACAAGTATAGGATCTAGACAGCACCGTGCACTGACTAAAACCTAATACGGACTTTGGGTTGAAAACACTCCTGACGCATACCCGCCCACCGGATGCTTGGACTCACCCACAGCATCACTCCAGACACCTTAAGTCAGGGAGGCTACAACCTCCGAAAAGCATGGGATCACTATTAAACGCGCGGATTACAAGGGGTGCCCCCCTCTCGGCTACAACCGGTAACACCCATGCCCCTGACCCGATGACAGGCTACAACCTTCATCGCAGTTATCTGGGTGGCGTGCACCCGTCCAGGGGTTAACAACTTACTAGGCCGTACCCTCCTTTCGGAAGGACCCGTGGCAGCACGGTATACAGCTAGGTGTAAGAGCAAGACTCGATCTAGGCAGACTCAGGAGGTACTGTTAAAATATCATCAGTGTTCTTTTATCAGTATCACATGACACCACTGTGTCAACAAAGGACCATGCCCACTAGCATGTCCCAACCAGCAGCAACATCTCTGCCCTCACGTAACCACTTGTATGCCAGACAAGCTAGTGTGACATGCAAGCCAAAGTAAAACCAACATGACATGACCATGCATGCACATGTGATAACATGCAACGTATGATGCACTACCATACTTTGCAACCATGCAAGGAAGTAACATCATATCTCAAGTTCAATAATGCTTGCCTTGTCCAAAGTAATCAGGAGAAAACCCTTCTGAAAATCCAGCAAAAGTTCCCTCTTCTTTTTCTGAAAATTTCAATTTTGAATTCGAATAAGAAAACCAACACAGAACAGAAAAAGTTCTCAAAATATTTTTAAATAAATCTTAAAATAAACTAGAGCAGAAAAGAAAATTTTAGCAAAAAGAATCAACTCATTTGGATTTATATTTTAAAAGTTATTAGCTTTTCAAAACCAGGGGTTTTTCTGTAAAACAGAAGTCCCAGAGTTATTTAAAAGAAAACGTTTCGGTTACGGGTACGTCTTCCTGTGCAGAAGGCGTAAAGCGCAGAGTGCGCTTTCACTTAAAACAGAATAGAGAGAGAGAGAGCTGACGGGTGGGGGCCACCCGTCAGGTTTAAATTCAAACGCGCTCGCGCGCGAGTACAGAGAGGCGGCGGCGATCGCCGGCGACGATCGCCGGGGTCTCAGGGTCCGGCGCTGGTCGCAACATGACCAGCGGGGACTTCCGCATCCAGGGGTGGTGGAGGTGGCCACCGGCGGTCACCTGAACGGCGGTGAGCTCGTCGCCGGCGGAGGATGATTCTGGTGAGGTGGTGGCTCGTCGGAGAGGGCTCGGGGAGGTAAATTGACTTAGGGATTCGGCAAGGTGGTGGAAAAGGAGAGGATCGATGGAGTTTGGGCTGCTCTGGTGGTGTATGTGCTCGGTTCGGTTCGAGGACAGAGGCGGCGGAGCGGTGGCCGGAGGGGAAGAAGACGACCCCCTCGGGGCCTGGTGGGTGGTCAGGAGGAGGTATGGGAGGTGGTGAAGGCGAGTGCTGGCGCTAGAGGAGCTCGGGAACCCTTTATATAGGCGAGTCGGAGATGGCCGAAGCGGGTGGGGCTCGCCGGAGTTAATGAGGTCGCCGGGGTTGGTTCTGGTCGGTGATCTGAGTGTCGGGGCATTCTAGAGGCCCGTGGCGTTCGTCCGAAGCCTCCGCGTGGGCGGGCTTGCGCCTGCACGACACGTTGGCGATGTGCTGTCCGCACGGGCGCGGCGGAGCGGCCGGCTCCGGCGACTGTCAGACGGGCCCCGTGCGGCGTGGCCGGTGTGTCTTTTGTGCGGAGGTGAGAGAGGGAGTGACGCGTGTGCGAAGAAGTAGGTAGGGGTGCTGCTGGGCAGTGAATGGCGGCCTATGGCCGTGGCGTGTCCGCTCGGCCCCGCCGTGGACGCGCTTGGGGAGGCTGCACCGGCCCGGTGCCACCTCGCCGGCGTGGAGTGGCTGGGCGCTGGGCCAGGGAGTGCTACGGCACTGGACACAAGCAACATCGCCGTGCGGGAGGGAAGATGATGGATGCACGGCACCCTGTCTCTGTCGGCCGAAGTAAATTCAGTTAACTGAATTTTAATTCAGTTATGAACAGTGCCAGCAACCTGTTTGATGAAATGCTTTGAGGGTTTAGGCAACTAGTTTGATCATGGGGTTTTGGGTGGTGGTGTGTAGCTACTCAAAAATGAGTTTGCCAGGAGGCCAAGAATTTTGGTGAAGTTTGGAAATGGTTTGGGGCAAAAACATGATTTCTGGACCAAATTTGAACTGAATTTATTTTGAAAATTTTGAACTGTGGGACCAAATGTTTTTGGAGAAATGGGTTGAGGGTACCATATATATGTAGGGATAATTTTGGTGGATGCAGAAGAGTCATAGAAAATATAGTTCCTTTGTAAATGTCAAGAAACTATGATTTATTCAAATTCCCCTTTTGGAATATAAAGTAAATAGAAAGAATATTTTTGTGGAGTGGGGAGGAGTTGTGAAATATCACAGAAGGTGTACATGACTTGAGAGGAAAAATTTGGAGTGGCAGAAAAATTATTTGGGAATTTTTATGGTGCTAGAAGAGGTGGAAAAGATTTTTGCTTTTGAAAATAATTGACCAAAACCAAAGATTCTTAAGAAAGAAAAAGTTTTTAAAACCTCCAAAATACTTAAATCAAATAAGTCCATCCTTCAAACAGAACCCTCCAACCAAAATTTTAAAAACTTAGTTAAAGTTTTGCAAAAGTTTTCAAAACTCCAGAGGAATATTTTTGGGGTGTGACAGCACCTACCCCCTTAAGAAAAATCTCGTCCCCGAGATTCCAGCTGTTCCTCAAACAGGTACGGATACTCAGTCCTTAAATGATCTTCTCTTTCCCAGGTTGCCTCTTCCTCGGTGTGATTGCTCCATTGGACTTTGCAAAATTTTATTGCATTTTGCCGGGTCCTCCGTTCAGACTCCTCTAAAATTTTTATAGGACGCTCCCGATAGGTAAGGTCGGGTTGAAGGTCTAATTCCTGGTGCTGCACCTGTTTTTCCGGGTTGCTGATACACTTCCTCAGTTGAGACACATGGAACACATCGTGGACATCTGATAATTCTGCGGGTAATTCCAGTTGATAAGCAACCCTGCCCCTTCTTGCAGTTATTTTGAATGGTCCGATAAATCTCGGTGCTAATTTCCCCTTGACCTTAAATCTCTGTAGCCCCCTTGTTGGAGATACTCTAAGATACACGTAGTCATTTGGCTCAAAGTGGATCTGGCGGTGTTTTTGATCATAATAACTATTCTGTCGGCTCTGAGCTGCCTTTAGTCGGTCCTGAATAAGTTTTACTTTGGTTTCTGCCTCTATTAGCATATCTGGTCCAAAGATTCGGCTGTCTCCGGTCTCAGACCAATTTAATGGGGTTCGGCACCGTCGTCCGTATAATGCTTCGAACGGTGCCATTTTTAGGCTAGCTTGATAACTGTTGTTGTAGGAAAATTCTGCATAAGGCAAACTATCCTCCCAACTGACTCCGTAGGTAAGCACACATGCTCTCAACATGTCCTCTAATATTTGATTTACCCGCTCTGTCTGTCCTCCGGTCTGCGGGTGGTATGCTGTGCTGAAGGCCAGTTGCGTGCCTAAGGCTTGCTGTAAATGTTCCCAAAATCTAGAGACAAATTGGGTGCCTCTGTCGGATACAATTATTTTGGGTACTCCGTGTAGACAAACAATCCTGGATAGATACAGCCTGGCTAGCCTCTGTGTTGAGTAGGTGGTTTTTACCGGAATGAAATGTGCTACCTTAGTTAGTGAATCTATTATTATCCAGATGGCATCATTCCCATGGCGTGACCTTGGCAAACCAACCACAAAATCCATGCCAATCCTGTCCCACTTCCATTCAGGCACTTTAATTGGTTGCAACAACCCTGCTGGTCTCTGGTGTTCCGCCTTCACTCGTTGGCAGGTATCACAACATGCCACATATATGGCTATATCCCTTTTCATCCCGTGCCACCAGAATCTCTCCTGTATATCCTTATACATTTTTGTCCCTCCGGGGTGAATAGAATATGGAGCGGTGTGTGCCTCTGCCATTATTTGCTGCTTTAATTCCTCAATGTTTGGCACGCATAGTCTCTGTCCAAACCAGATAATTCCTTGGTCGTCTTCAATAAATTCGGGCGCTCTGCCCAGTTTCATCTTTTTCCTAATTCCTTCAATACTCGGATGTCCCTTCTGGGCGTCTCTGATCTGGTCCTCTAAGGTTGGTTTTATTTCCAACTGGGAGATGGTCCCTTCCGTGACTAGGGCCATGTTGAGTTTGGCAAATTCCTGGCTGAGCACATGTTGCGAGAGCTGTACGCTGCCATTTCCGGCGTATGGATTTCTGCTGAGGGCATCTGCCACAACATTGGCTTTACCAGGGTGATAGTGAATTCCTACGTCATAATCCTTAATTAATTCAAGCCATCGTCGCTGTCTCAAATTTAATTCCGGCTGCGTAAAAATATACTTAAGACTTTTGTGGTCCGTGTATATTTCACATCGGTTCCCCAGAAGATAGTGTCGCCACTCTTTGAGTGCGTGTATTACTGCAGCAAGTTCCAGATCGTGAACGGGGTAATTTTCTTCATGTCTCCGTAGCTGCCTTGATGTGTAAGCTACTACTTTTCCTTCTTGCATTAACACACACCCAAGGCCCTTCCCGGATGCATCACAGTATATATCAAAATTTTTGTGTACATCGGGTACAACTAGGACTGGTGACGTTGTTAACCTCTTTTTCAACTCCTGAAAACTCTTTTCACAAGCTTCAGTCCATTCAAACTTCTTATCTTTCTTGAGTAATTGGGTCATGGGTCTGGCTATAGTGGAAAATCCTTCAATAAATCTTCGATAATAGCCTGCTAGACCAAGAAAACTTCTGACCTCCGTTACGTTTGTGGGTTGCTTCCATCCCAATACATCCTTTACTTTTCCCGGGTCCACAGCGATTCCATCTTGGGTTAGTACGTGTCCAAGGAAACCCACTTCTCTCAACCAAAATTCACATTTGCTGAATTTGGCATAAAGCTGATGTCTTCTTAATTCTTCTAGTACTATCCGAAGGTGCTGCTCATGTTCTTCGGGCGTCTTAGAGTAAATAAGTATGTCATCGATAAATACCACCACAAATTTATCCAAATATTTCATGAAAACCTTGTTCGTGAGATGCACAAAATATGCAGGGGCATTGGTCAAACCGAACGGCATTACTGTGAACTCATATAATCCATATCTTGTGGTAAACGCCGTCTTAGGTATGTCCGTCGTCCGAATTTTTAGCTGATGATAACCTGACCTTAGGTCTATCTTTGAGAAGACTTTAGCTTCAGCTAGCTGCTCAAACAAGTCGTTGATTCTAGGCGGTGGATATTTATTCTTGATAGTGACCATATTAAGTGCCCTGTAATCAATGCACAGCCGTAGGGTACCATCCCTCTTTTTGGCGAATAAAACTGGCGAACCCCATGGTGACGAGCTGGGTCGTACGTAACCTTTCTCCATCAACTCCTTAATTTGCTTCTTTAATTCTGCCAATTCTGTTGGGGCCATACGGTACGGTTTCTTGTATATGGGTGTCGTTCCAGGTGCTAGTTCAATAACGAACTCAATCTCGCGGTCCGGTGGCATTCCTGGTAACTCTTCAGGAAATACATCAGGATATTCACAGACTACAGGAACCGTATTTAATTCCACCGTATCCACTTGATTTAATTTCCCTTGGAATGTGGCAATCTTCCTTGTACCCACTTTGATGGTCTTCCCTTGGCAATTGGTAAGAGTTACTGTGCGGTTATAGCAGTCTATAAAACCTTTGTTTGTGGTTAACCAATCCATTCCCAGAATAATGTCCAAATCAACTGCGTCCAATATGATGAGATTGGCTAGGAATCCCATTCCTTCAATTTCGATGTTCACATCCTTGCAGTACCATTGAGTATTTTGCTTCGATCCCGGGGACTGAATAACCATGGAATTTTGCAAAGGCAAAAAGGGAAACTGATTCTTCGAGGCAAATCTTTTAGAAATGCATGAGTGGGAAGCTCCGGAATCAAATAAAACTGTAGCATTTACTGAGTTGGCGGGGAACGTACCAAACACGATATCCGGTGCGTTCTGAGCTTCCTCAAAATTCACGTGGTTGATATGTCCTGGCTTGTGGTTGTTATTGGGGTTGAAATTATTGCGTCGCGGAGCGTTGGTCGCACCGCGGCCATTGTTGTTGTTGTTGGCTTTGGGAGGGTTGTTTCCTTGTTTCGGGCACTGTTTAGCGTAATGCCCCTCTCCTCCACAGGAGTAACATGTAACTCCAGAATGAAAATTTGTATCCTTAGTCCTATTGTGGAATGCACTGCGGTTCTGAGGTGGAGCTGTATTTGTTGGCCGGGTCATTACTGGCTTTTGAACGTCATTCCTGGGCCTGTTGTTGCGAACCTGTCCTGACTGGTTCATGCGACGCTTGCAAGCCTCATCCATATTGCGGTGTTCATTTTCCAGAATAATAGCCTTATCCACAAGTGTCTTAAAGTCTGGAAAAGTGTGAACCATCAGCTGGCACTTTAGGGATGAGACAAGTCCGTCGAGAAATTTTTCCATCTTTTTGTTTTCTGTCATATATTCGTCGTTGGCGTATCTGGCCAACTGAGTAAACTGATCCAGATATTGGGACACTGTGGAGCCCCGCTGTTTGAGATCCTCAAATTCCCTCTTCTTTAATTTCATAATGCTATTTGGGATATGCGCTCCTCGGAAATGCTCCTTGAGTTGTGCCCATGTCATATTTGCTCCGTCAGGGTGGGTGTGACATAAGTTTTCCCACCACGACGCAGCCATTCCAGAAAAATAATGTGGTGTGTACAACACCTTTTCCTGGTCCGTACACTGGGCAATGTCCAATTTTCTTTCCATGTCTCGAAGCCAGTCGTCTGCCTCTAGTGGCTTGTCAGTGTGCGTAAAAACCGTTGGGCGGGTCTTTTGCAACTCAGATAGTTTGGACCTGGGTTGCTGTTGTCCATGGTGATTTCCCATGTTAATCAAATGCTGCATCATCTCCTGATGTTGTTGCTGACTCTGCTCAAATAAGCGACACACTTGCGAAAATGCTGAATCACTGCTTTGCTGACTCGTCTGCCCTTGAGTAAAATTATTTTCCATCTGTCCAGCGTTGTTCTCATCTGGAGTTGGCATAGAACGGGTCCAGGGACGATGCATTTTCTTTCTGGGGTATTTGCATAACACCAAAGAAAATAATCAAAAAGGCAGAAATAAGTTTCCAAATAAATTTTTCCCCCGGACAAGGTAAGGCAAGGCAAACAGTTATATTACACAAGTGATTTTGATTATACAAGCAGGATTTAATTATACAGGATATAATTATACAGGGTACATGCGGAAACTGTATCATACAAGATCATTTTATTCTACTAGCGCACTCTCCGTGCTCTCATCGGCCAGCGGTCATAGCTATTTTACAAAGGCTAGGCGGAACAGGAAATAAATATATTACATCCGTGTTCTCAAGTGGTCGTTTGGCGAAGAAGACTGTGTTCGTTCACACAGCTCATCCTAGGTCCTGCTGAGAGTGAGACTCAGGCAAGGCACCCATGATGTGATATCGCCCTCCTCCTCTTCCTCCTCGAGGATCGCCTCTAGTCGTGTAGTCGTTGATGCCGTGCCTGCTGGAGGTGGCACCGTGCTGGTCAGTGTAGAAGTTCTGGTAGGAATGGGTGCAGCCGGACGGCTAGCATCGCCAGTCGGGGTCGAGCGCTGAGTCGCAGGATTAGCCAGAGGAATATTTGGTGTAGTGGAGGTGCGTGGAGCACGAGGCGAAGGAGAGCGGTACTCGCTCCTGCGAATGATTCTTGCACGAGACAAGTCCATCCGCGCAGTGAGGTAGTCATCCACCATGGAGGTGAAGGCTGACTCCAAGGCCATGATATACTGGACAAGTGGCTCAATAGCCGTGTCCTTTTCCCCTATGGTGCAGGAAAAAGCATAGTGGCTGGTGTATGGGACGTGACAAGGCATGTAGTAATAGGGACGGTCCTGCATGACGGGCAGGATATCCTTGAGACGTGCGATAGCCTCACGTGCGGCCATCTGGATAGCATGCCTCTCAGTGGGCATGGCTCTCCCCATGAAGCGGTAGTTGCGGAAAGATACGGACGCACCACCCCGAATATATACCGAAGCCTGGTACATAGTCAGGGTCTCTGAGATCTTGTCCGGGTAGATGACGTACTCCGGACGCCCAAGGAACCCCAGCGCGTCTTTCGCGATGCTCGCGAGAAGACGGGAAAATCCCGCAGGCTCGTTGGCGAAAACTTGCGACGGGCAGCTGCCACCAGCCATCTACAATAGTAGACAAAAATCCAAGTAGTCATGTCATAAGTGTATGATGACTACAGAAAATTTGCTACGATGCATGAGATGCATGCTGGAGAAAAAAAAAATGTCAGCATTGACTCGGTGTCTAGTGATCGTGCCTAGGGCTCCTACAGTCAGCCTGGCTCTGGTACCAAGGTCTGTCGGGCTCATTTCTGAGAAGTAACTCACAGAATAGCCCTGAGTCACACTGGCTCCCAAGCACAACCAGTGGACAACCTTGATATAGATAACCAGTACAATAATATTACACAGGGTTGAGTCAGGGTGACTCAATAATTTATTACAACAACTCAACACACTAGGGTGGCGAAATATGACAGTGGGTGGTGGAACTCAACGCTGAAAGACTAGCATAGAGTCAAGCGTCAGTGTGAGGCTTGACTATTTTATTGGTGTGGCGGAAGCTTGACGGATGGTACAAGTGATAGACTCAAGACACAGGCGTGCTGACTGGGAACCTTCTAAGCGTCGGCCTCGCTAGCGCAATTCTCCTCCACGGGCTCGTCCTCCTCCAAGTCTGGCCAAGTAAATAGCCAGGGACAAGCCAGTGAGTACTTTGAATGTACTCGCAAACATTATGAAAATAAGGTATACTGAAAGCACATGCCATGATAAATAAACTACATGTATGCAACAATTGACAAGACTTGGCATGGTGGAATATGGTTAGTACACGATATTATTAATAATATAAGAAGATAAATTAAATGCCGGTCGGATGTCAAGTGACATCACGGTAGGACTTAAAGAGAAATGCCAGTCGGGTGTCCACAAGAGTAGTGGCGTGATAAACCGCCTGACACTCGAGGGACGCCTCAAAAAGGACTTTAAGAGAAATGCCAGTTGGGTATCCACAAGAGTAGTGGCGTGATAAACCGCCTGACACTCGAGGGACGCCACAAAAGGACTTTAAAAGAAATGCCAGTTGGGTATCCACAAGAGTAGTGGCGTGATAAACCGCCTGACACTCGAGGGACGCCACAAAAGGTCTTTAAAATAAAAGCGAGTGTCCGGGGTAGTCTAGCCAGCCCCTGAGACACTCTTGAAGGTAATAACAAAATTATCGGGTTAGTCCATAAATATAATATTCATCATA
Source organism: Secale cereale (assembly GCA_902687465.1). Taxonomy (NCBI): domain Eukaryota; kingdom Viridiplantae; phylum Streptophyta; class Magnoliopsida; order Poales; family Poaceae; genus Secale; species Secale cereale. The sequence goes on along the minus strand of LR738712.1, from coordinate 695,670,609 downwards.
AATGAATTCATGATAATTCTGACTATGTCGAAAGCATCATGCAAACATAACATACTCAAGTATATTATTTTCCTCCAGAGACTGACACCGGGACCGATACTTGACCCACCCAACTAAGTCCTTGACCGTGGACGCGGCTATTCGAATAGATATAACTCTGCAGAGGGTGTACCCTTTACCCACAAGTATAGGATCTAGACAGCATCGTGCACTGACTAAAACCTAATACGGACTTTGGGTTGAAACACACCTGACGCATACACACCCACCGAATGCTTGGACTCACCCACAGCATCACTCCAGAAACCTTAAGTCAGGGAGGCTACAACCTCCGAAAAGCATGGGATCACTATTAAACGCGCGGATTACAAGGGGTGCCCCCCTCTCGGCTACAACCGGTAACACCCATGCCCCTGACCCGATGACAGGCTACAACCTTCATCGCAGTTATCTGGGTGGCGTGCACCCGTCCAGGGGTTAACAACTTACTAGGCCGTACCCTCCTTTCGGAAGGACCCGTGGCAGCACGGTATACAGCTAGGTGTAAGAGCAAGACTCGATCTAGGCAGACTCAGGAGGTACTGTTAAAATATCATCAGTGTTCTTTTATCAGTATCACATGACACCACTGTGTCAACAAAGGACCATGCCCACTAGCATGTCCCAACCAGCAGCAACATCTCTGCCCTCACGTAACCACTTGTATGCCAGACAAGCTAGTGTGACATGCAAGCCAAAGTAAAACCAACATGACATGACCATGCATGCACATGTGATAACATGCAACGTATGATGCACTACCATACTTTGCAACCATGCAAGGAAGTAACATCATATCTCAAGTTCAATAATGCTTGCCTTGTCCAAAGTAATCAGGAGAAAACCCTTCTGAAAATCCAGCAAAAGTTCCCTCTTCTTTTTCTGAAAATTTCAATTTTGAATTCGAATAAGAAAACCAACACAGAACAGAAAAAGTTCTCAAAATATTTTTAAATAAATCTTAAAATAAACTAGAGCAGAAAAGAAAATTTTAGCAAAAAGAATCAACTCATTTGGATTTATATTTTAAAAGTTATTAGCTTTTCAAAACCAGGGGTTTTTCTGTAAAACAGAAGTCCCAGAGTTATTTAAAAGAAAACGTTTCGGTTACGGGTACGTCTTCCTGTGCAGAAGGCGTAAAGCGCAGAGTGCGCTTTCACTTAAAACAGAATAGAGAGAGAGAGAGCTGACGGGTGGGGGCCACCCGTCAGGTTTAAATTCAAACGCGCTCGCGCGCGAGTACAGAGAGGCGGCGGCGATCGCCGGCGACGATCGCCGGGGTCTCAGGGTCCGGCGCTGGTCGCAACATGACCAGCGGGGACTTCCGCATCCAGGGGTGGTGGAGGTGGCCACCGGCGGTCACCTGAACGGCGGTGAGCTCGTCGCCGGCGGAGGATGATTCTGGTGAGGTGGTGGCTCGTCGGAGAGGGCTCGGGGAGGTAAATTGACTTAGGGATTCGGCAAGGTGGTGGAAAAGGAGAGGATCGATGGAGTTTGGGCTGCTCTGGTGGTGTATGTGCTCGGTTCGGTTCGAGGACAGAGGCGGCGGAGCGGTGGCCGGAGGGGAAGAAGACGACCCCCTCGGGGCCTGGTGGGTGGTCAGGAGGAGGTATGGGAGGTGGTGAAGGCGAGTGCTGGCGCTAGAGGAGCTCGGGAACCCTTTATATAGGCGAGTCGGAGATGGCCGAAGCGGGTGGGGCTCGCCGGAGTTAATGAGGTCGCCGGGGTTGGTTCTGGTCGGTGATCTGAGTGTCGGGGCATTCTAGAGGCCCGTGGCGTTCGTCCGAAGCCTCCGCGTGGGCGGGCTTGCGCCTGCACGACACGTTGGCGATGTGCTGTCCGCACGGGCGCGGCGGAGCGGCCGGCTCCGGCGACTGTCAGACGGGCCCCGTGCGGCGTGGCCGGTGTGTCTTTTGTGCGGAGGTGAGAGAGGGAGTGACGCGTGTGCGAAGAAGTAGGTAGGGGTGCTGCTGGGCAGTGAATGGCGGCCTATGGCCGTGGCGTGTCCGCTCGGCCCCGCCGTGGACGCGCTTGGGGAGGCTGCACCGGCCCGGTGCCACCTCGCCGGCGTGGAGTGGCTGGGCGCTGGGCCAGGGAGTGCTACGGCACTGGACACAAGCAACATCGCCGTGCGGGAGGGAAGATGATGGATGCACGGCACCCTGTCTCTGTCGGCCGAAGTAAATTCAGTTAACTGAATTTTAATTCAGTTATGAACAGTGCCAGCAACCTGTTTGATGAAATGCTTTGAGGGTTTAGGCAACTAGTTTGATCATGGGGTTTTGGGTGGTGGTGTGTAGCTACTCAAAAATGAGTTTGCCAGGAGGCCAAGAATTTTGGTGAAGTTTTGGAAATGGTTTGGGGCAAAAACATGATTTCTGGACCAAATTTGAACTGAATTTATTTTGAAAATTTTGAACTGTGGGACCAAATGTTTTTGGAGAAATGGGTTGAGGGTACTATATATATGTAGGGATAATTTTGGTGGATGCAGAAGAGTCATAGAAAATATAGTTCCTTTGTAAATGTCAAGAAACTATGATTTATTCAAATTCCCCTTTTGGAATATAAAATAAATAGAAAGAATATTTTTGTGGAGTGGGGAGGAGTTGTGAAATATCACAGAAGGTGTACATGACTTGAGAGGAAAAATTTGGAGTGGCAGAAAAATTATTTGGGAATTTTTATGGTGCTAGAAGAGGTGGAAAAGATTTTTGCTTTTGAAAATAATTGACCAAAGCCAAAGATTCTTAAGAAAGAAAAAGTTCTTAAAACCTCCAAAATACTTAAATCAAATAAGTCCATCCTTCAAACAGAACCCTCAACCAAAATTTT
>LR738712.1:695640767-695667725 GCA_902687465.1 Secale cereale | reverse complement strand
TGGAGCGCCAAGAATTCATTGCCGAAGAGATCAAGAAACTAGAAGCAGCAGGCCTGGTTAGAGGCGTGATCCATCCCACGTGGTTAGCAAATCCAGTTGTCGTGCGTAAGGCCAACGGGAAGTGGAGACTGTGTATAGACTTCACCGATGTGAATAAAGCATGTCCCAAGGATCCATTTCCCTTGCCGCGCATTGACCAGATTGTTGACTCCACCGCCGGATGTGAGCTGCTCTCCTTCCTTGATGCATATTCAGGCTACCACCAGATTTTCATGGCCAAGGAAGACGAAGAGAAGACTGCATTTATCACTCCATGCGGCACATATTGCTTCATACGCATGCCCTTTGGATTGAAGAATGCAGGCTCAACCTTTGCAAGGGTGGTGCACACTGCTTTTGAGCCACAGATCCACAGAAATGTAGAAGCATACATGGATGACATAGTGGTAAAGAGCAAGAGCAAAGATACCCTGATCCAAGATTTGGAAGAAACATTTGCAAACCTGCGCAAGATTCAGCTCAAGTTGAACCCCGAGAAGTGCGTCTTTGGAGTCCCATCCGGCAAGCTTCTCGGGTTCTTTGTGTCCCAGAGGGGGATTGAGGCCAATCCCGACAAGATAAAAGCCATCGAGCAGATCGAAGCCCCGAAGCGCGTCAAGGATGTAAGGAGACTTGCAGGTTGTGTAGCTGCCCTCAGTAGGTTCATTTCGAAGTCTGCAGAACGCGCCCTGCCTTTCTTCAAGATCTTGAAGAAGGCAGGTCCTATGAAATGGACTCCGGAAGCGGAGGCAGCGCTGCAAGATTTGAAAGGATATCTATCCTCCACTCCAATACTTGTCGCACCTAGGCCGCAAGAGAAGTTGCTGCTGTACCTAGCAGCAACCAATCAAGTGGTTAGTGCTGCGTTAGTAGCGGAAAGGGAGGCAGAGGAAGAGTCTACATCACCGGCAAGCGAATCCAGCGACAAGCAGGGGGCTGCTCCGACAAGCTCTGGCCCCGACAAGGACAACTATGCGCAGGAACAAGGAGAAGTGCGAAGAAAGATGGTGCAGCGCCCGGTGTATTTTGTGAGTTCCCTCTTGCAGGGAGCTAGATCAAGATACTCCGGGGTGCAAAAGTTGCTTTTCGGCCTCCTCATGGCCTCGAGAAAGCTGCGCCATTACTTCCAAGCACATGAGATAACAGTGGTCACTCGCTTTCCGTTGAAGAGGATATTGCAGAATCCAGAAGCAACAGGCAGGATCGTTGAGTGGGCACTGGAGCTGTCGAGCTTTGGTCTCAAGTTTGAGAGTACTTCAACTATACAGAGCCGAGCTTTGGCAGAATTCATAGCTGAATGGACCCCAACGCCCGATGAGGAAGTTCCAGAGACAAGTGTTCCCGTACAAGAAGCGACAAGTGAATGGGTAATGTACTTTGATGGTGCCTTCTCGCTACAAGGCGCCGGTGCCGGCGTGGTACTCATAGCGCCTACCGGAGAGCACCTCAAGTATGTTATCCAGATGCACTTTCCCAGGGAGCAAGCGACAAACAATACTGCTGAGTATGAAGGCTTGCTTGCCGGCCTCAGTATTGCGGCCGAACTTGGGATCAAGAAGCTAATTGTGCGGGGAGATTCTCAGTTGGTGGTCCGACAAGTCAACAAGAGTTACCAGGGCCCTTTGATGGAAGCTTATGTAGATGAAGTGAGGAAGCTTGAAGAACACTTTGAAGGTCTGCAAATGGAGCACGTTCCAAGAGCTCAGAATGATATAGCAGATGGCCTTTCAAAGTGTGCTGCGATGAAGTTACCTGTGGAACCAGGGACCTTCCTGCTCAAGCTAACTCAACCATCCGTTACACCATCAGTTGGGCAAAGTAAGAAGAGAAAGTTGGTCTCCGGCGACTACTTGCCGGCGGATCTTCCCGAAGCCGCCGCCAAGGTTCCCAAGATCAACGACCAGAACGCTGAGGAACAGTTTGATCCTGCAGATCCTAGGATCTGTACAGTTGAAGCAATCGTTCCCGACAAGCCTTGCCCCGGCGAGCTTGCCGGGGGACCATCAGCTCCGGCGGAGATGCAAGTTCTTGCCGTAGAAGCTGAGGTTCCCGCAGCGGCCCTCATGCCTTTAGTCCTTGCCGTTGAGCCTCGGGCTCCAGCATGGGCGCAGCAGATCATCCGTTTTCTGCTAACTGGAGAACTTCCCGACGACCCAGAAGAGATAGAGAAAATAACCAGGCAGTCAAGTATGTACCAGTTCGTGGACAATGAACTGTACAGAAGAAGGCTCAATGGTGTCAGGTTGAAGTGCATTTCCAGGGAAGATGGACAGAAGCTGTTGGCGGAGATACATGGAGGCATATGTGGCCACCACATTGGCGCAAGGGCACTTGCCGGGAAGGCCTTCCGGCAAGGGTTCTTCTGGCCAGAAGCTCTCCAAGATGCAACTGCACAAGTAACCAAGTGTGAAGCGTGCCAGTTCCATGCCAAGCAAATTCATCAGCCAGCTCAAGCTCTCCAGACAATCCCTTTGTCCTGGCCCTTCTCGGTCTGGGGGCTAGATATCCTCGGCCCCTTCCCCCGTGCTGTCGGGGGCTTTGAGTACTTGTACGTTGCAATCGACAAGTTCACAAAGTGGCCAGAAGTGGAACCGGTGAGAAAGGTGACAGCACAGTCAGCAGTCAGGTTCTTCAGGTCAATTGTTTGCCGTTTCGGGATCCCTAACAGGATCATCACCGACAACGGCACGCAATTCACTAGTCGCACCTTCATGCAATACGTCCAAGACCTTGGCGCCAAGGTCTGCTTCGCTTCTGTTGCTCACCCGAGGAGCAACGGTCAAGCGGAGAGGGCAAATGCTGAAGTGCTGCGCGGACTCAAGACAAGGACCTTTGACAGGCTGCGCAAGTGCGGAAGAAACTAGATAGAGGAGCTACCGGCGGCTCTTTGGTCAATCAGGACGACACCAAGTCGAGCCACCGGACAGACACCCTTTGCTCTTGTCTATGGAGCAGAGGCAGTTCTCCCCACGGAACTCGTATACGGATCTCCTCGAGTGCTCGCTTATGATGAGCTCGAGCAAGAGCAACTGCGACAAGATGATGCATTGCTCCTCGAGGAGGAACGTCTCCAGGCTGCTGTACGAGCTGCGCGATACCAGCAAGCCTTGCGCCACTATCATAGCCGCAAGGTTAAGGCCAGGAGTCTCGAGGAAGGCGACCTTGTTCTTCGGCGTGTTCAGTCCGCCAAGAATTCCAACAAGTTGACGCCGAAGTGGGAAGGCCCTTATCGGGTGAGACAAGTAACAAGGCCCGGCGCTGTCCGCCTTGAGACCGAAGAAGGCTTACCGGTGAGCAACTCCTGGAACATAGAGCATCTTCGCAAGTTTCACCCATAAGGCGCGGTTGCCGTGATCCGCTCCGGCAACCACCTTTTTGTACGAGTCTTGCCGCTGTTGCATGTAATCCTTTGTACAAAGCCGGGCGCAGACCCCGTGCATCAGTAAAGCTTTCGCGTTTTGCACTATTTGCCTTTTTCATGCCTTTCTTCGCTATTTGCATGCACTGTTTGGCATCTTGTGCAACACACGTACCCGGTAAGCAGTATCACGCCGAAAGGCCCTATACTTGTTTTCCCTCCTCTTTTTCTTTCCCTCTTAAGCAGAAGGAATGTTCCTCGCGCACAAGTTTGCCGGGGGGGGAGGAGATGGAGGATGAACCAAGTGCTGTTCAAGAAAGAGAAGCCTTGTCGGGGAAACAAGCAATATATGAAAGCTAAGTTACCAGAATTTGAGCAGTTCAAATTTTTAAATTTTAGTTATCTTCCTTGAACCACCACACTTTGTATGGAAAACCTGTGCGCGGAGGAACCCACCTGTAGCTAGACGCACCCTTACCTTGTTTTCGAGTATGCTCAACGACTTAAGTGAGCTGCGACAAGTGTCGCGCCCTTACTTCGTTTTCGAGTTCGCTCAGCAAGCTAAGTGCGTTGCGGCTAGCTGCGGCAAAGTTGCTTGCCGGTAAGGCCTTGGCCGGCAGGCTGCTCGGAGTCCAGCACTCAGCGCTCGCGGCAAGGGCCCCTTGCCGGCAAGTCCCCTACCTGGCGCGCCAAAGATGTCGGGGGAAACTGCCCACCACGAACACCTATGGGACCGGAGCCCCTTGTACGTTGCGGTAAGGGAGCGGAGGGAGCACGAAGAGCAGATCGAGGAGAGCACGCGGGTAGTTTACCCAGGTTCGGGCCGCGACGGACGCGTAAAACCCTACTCCTGCTTGGTTTTGTATTGAGTGTTGGAGCTCGGGAGCTTGAAGAACTAGCGACACCGAGCGAGTGAGCGATCTAGGTTCCGAACCCTTTCTACGTTGTGCATGGGCCTCCTTTTATAGCTCAAGGGGTCACCGACAGGTGTCAACGTAGAAGAAGGGCAAAAATGTAACTTTGGTGGTAGTTGTAATAGTGCGGGAATAGTGCGTGAACAGTGGATGAACAGTGGTCATCACCTAACTTGACAGTGGGGGACAAGAGCATTAAATGCCCGTCGCCGTCGACCCCAAAAGCGCCCGCCCGTGCGTCTCCGTTCGCCACGGTGGTAGCTTCGTCACCGTGGAGTGCCACCGTGTCCCCCAGGCTGCACAGCCATCCGCCACGCGTCCCTGGGACGGCCCCAGGGCGACGCGTGGGTCGATGAGCTGGAGCGGGGGCACACAGCGTAACTCTCCCCGGCAAGCACCTTGCCGGGGCCTTGACCTTGCCGGGCCCTGAAGCTTGTCGCTCCCCGGGCCCTGCCGGGGCGCATGTTGCGCCGAGGCATGTCTTCTGAGATGCAGTCTTCTAGTCTTCCTGGCAAGCTCCTCTTGCCAGGGTCTTGTGTTAATGTTATAGTCTTGGGCCTGGGACGGCCTTCCCGGCAAGCTCCACTTGCCGGGGTCTTGATCTTCTGACTTGTATACTTTGTTTTTGAATGGCTTAATAAGGACCAGAGAGGTTTCCGGCAAGCACGTGGTAGACCCTGCCGCGGGAAGCTGCCACTGCCCGTGCACAAGTTGGGGTACTAAGGTACCCCTATCTTAGTACACCGACAGGAGCCCCCGGGCCTGGGCCACACACGGTGCCAAGCGCTGTAGGGCCAGGCCCAAAATAGTGCACAGGCACGCGCGGCCCACGGCGAGCCGTAATTCCCATTCCGCATCCGCCGCGTCCCTCCCTAATGGCACGCGTCGATTGCGGTGTCGTGGGAGAGATCGTGGCCACGTTCTTTAATGGGAAATGCGGAGCGTCCCCCACTTCCCCCTTAAAAGCAGAGGAAACAGGGGCAGTTTCCCTCCTGCGCTTTCATTGCTTCTTCAACCTCCAGAAATCCCCCTCTGCGCTCCGCCTCCACACCTCCTCCGCCCTCTTCCGCACCCGCGGCACCGTCGAACTCCTCGCCCCTTTCCCCGCCGCCTCCGCCATGGCTCCGAAGGCCGAGAAGGCAAAAGCGGAGAAGGCCAAGAGGAAGAAATCCGAGCAGGCGGCGAAGCTCGTCGCCCTGCGGAAGAGGAACGTAGTCTTCGCGCCGAGGCTCCGCGCGAGGGAGCTCTGGAACAAGTATTACCTCTTCTGGGCCAAGGAGACCAAGGCGCATCCCCGGACCAGAGTCTACCCCGCCGGCGCCAAAGATCTGCTCCCCGGCGGGTATTTCTTCTTCGCTGTCTTCTTCCACTGTGGCTTGTGTCTTCCATTCTCGGAGTTTTTCTGCGACATCATGAACACGTACGGCCTCCACCTTCTAGACTTCACCCCCAACGCCATCCTCACGATGGCGGTTTTCGCACATCTGTGCGAAAACTATATAGGGATCTATCCAAACGTAGCGCTCTTTCGCCACTTTTTTATGCCTAGAGTAGAGGCCGGCGCTCCCCTCTCCGGGGGTATATCTTGGATCTTCCGCTTGAACAAGAAGGAGTCATATCTGAAAGGAGAGCTCCGCGGCAAGTGGGAAGAGTGGTGCGCGGACTGGTGGTGGATAGTAGAGGACCACCCGGAGCCCTTCACTGCGCCGCGCACAACAGCCATAGTGCGCGGCAGGGACTGGAGCGAGTTGGCCCCGGATGATGTCAAGCTCAATGTTGCTCTTGTTAGGATACTTCGTCTCCGGGTAGCCAAGTTGACCATCGGAGAGGTAGGGGCAGATTTCCTCCGCCGCCGCATTGCCCCTTTACAGGAAAGGAAAAGGCCAGCATGGGAATTCGGCAATGCGGCGGATATTATGAGGCTGCGCCCGGGTCTGAACTTCAACTTCACAGCATTGGAGCTGAAGGGGATGGTCCGGGAGCTTTTTAAGCACGACCCGGCCCATCCGGAGTGGTTTAGATCTCCCCGGGGAGTGGTGCCGCTATGCAACAGCACTGCCCGGGACGCTTTGCGCGCAATGATGCACGCGTGTGACTCTCACGGCGTCGACCCCACATGGATAGTGCCCACGCCGGATGCCATCATGAGCTTCTTCGATAATCTGGTCGAGCGGCCGAGGAGCGCCGAGGAGAACAAGGGTCTCACTCGGGCCACCACAGAGCGGGACATAGCCTATATTGCTTCTCGGATGGAAGAGGCCGCCGCAGCTGCAGCAGCAGGAGACTTCGGGTTCTCCGTCGACGAGGCAGAGGCTGAGGATGCATCGTGCCAAGCAGAGGAGGCTGAGATCCGCAAACTGCTCAAGCTTCCGCCCGACGAGCTTGCCGGAGTCCCTTCCCTGAGGCACGCCGGGATTCCCGGGGTCGTGAGCGAGGCCGCGGCAAGTGAGGGTGCCGGAGGGAGCAGAGGTGCCGAAGGGAGCAGCGCCACCGGAGGGAGCGGAGCCACCGGAGGGAGCGGGGCCGCAGGATCAGATGTCGGACCCAGCGAGCCCGTCGGGGAGGAGGAGGAGGACACCGAGACCGATGAGGACAGCGGTGGGTCTCTGGGACTCGATGACGACGTCTCATCATCCTCGGAGAACTCCCCGCCTCGGGCCAGTCCCCAGCGAACACCGCTGAAGCGTCTCCGCAAGGCGCCCACAGCGAAAAGGACGCAGGCGCCCCGACAACAGCCTGTTCGCCGGGCGACGCGCGCCACCAGAGCGAACCAAGCCGCGACGGAGGCGCCCCATGCACCAGCCACGGCGGAGGCACCCCGCGCACCAGCTGCGACGGAGGCGCCCCGCGCACCAGCGCCAAGCGGAGGGGGAGCCTCTCAGAGTGGAGCAGCTGCTCCGCCTGCTCCCCGGGCCTCGGCGTCCACGGAGGCTGGGTCTTCGCAGCCCCCAGCCCCGGAGACCGCCAAGCGCCCGAGGGAGCCTTCTCCTCCTGCTCCTCGCGCGGGGGCGCCTCAGGTGGAGTTCGACTTCTCCGCCCTGAGCGACGACGACGACGAGGAACAGGAGTAAGCACTTGTATTTTGTAGCTTCTTCAATTCTGTCTTGATTCTCTCGTTGATGATTCTGATCTTGTTTCTTGATTCGCCTGCAGGACCCTGACCCAACGGATGGCGAAGAGGGCCAAGGTCCCCGTGGTCGAGGTCGAGGACGACTCGCCCGTCGCGGCGACAGGGGACGCGCCGGCGACGAACTTGCCGGACCCAAGCGCTGCTCCGAGGAGCAGCCCCCAGCGCAGCCCCCAGCGTAAGTCTGGTCTTGAATTTCCTACTTGTTGGGCGCGCTTGAGGTCTTTGCTTTGTACTGATGTTTTGATGCTCTGTTTGTTTTGTTTGTCTTGTGCAGAAATGGATCCGCAGCCGCAGGAGCAACCGGAGGTTACTCCCGAGGAGCTGCCGATTCCGCCCTCCCCGCCAAGGGCGAGCTCCCCGGCGAGGGAGGACGTTCCGCCAAGGACGGGCTCCCCGCCAAGGGCGGGCAGCCCGACAAGGGTGGCCACCCCGCCAAGGGAGGGCACGGGCGGCCCTCCGCCAGCAGGAGCCACCGCTCCACCGCCAAGGGAGGACTCCCCGGCGAGGGAGCCTGTTGTCGACGAAGTCCGCGAAGGTAAGTCTGACAGCTTTTTCTTCTTGGACTTGTCTTTTTGGATATTTGCTTGATCTTTTTTTTTCCTTTTCTTCTAGATCCTCCCGCGCCGGACCGGATGGAGACCGAGGCCACCGGCGAGGAGGGTGCGCAAGGCGACGGCGGCAACGCCACTGCCGCTGAAGGCATGGCAGGAGCCGACGAGCCCGCCGCGGAGGAGACTGCCCCGACCGCAGACGCAGCGGCCGGGGAGGGGGACGGCGGCCACACTGCCGGCCCGGAGGCGGCAGGAGCGTCGAGCGCTGCGCCGGCCGCCGACCCCTCCGCCGACAAGGAGCAGTCGGGCTTCTATCTTGAGGCCCCCGGTGGCGTCTTCATACAAGTGCCATGGGGATCCTCGTCGCGAGCCCCCGAGGAGGGAGAGACCTTTGATGGAGAGGTCCTCGCCTCCGCGGGGTTGAAGATCGTTGAAGCGCCTGGCGGGAGCGATGAGCCCGAGGAGGAGAAACTGCTTCACCGGCTCCTGGCCCTTTACCGGGCCAGGCAGGCGAAACTAGAGTCTCGGGAAGCCCTCACCGCCAAGGCTACAACGGACTTGGAGAAACGCGCCGCAGAGCTCCGCGCCGCCAACCAGGCGGCCCTCCGCGACTTGGCGGAGGAGCGCGAGAGGCTTGCCGGAGAGCAGCAGGAGTTCCTCCTGGAGAAGGCTGAGGCCGAGGAGCAGCAGCGACTGGTCGGTGAAGCGCTGTCCCAGCGAGAAGGAGCGCTCAACCAGCGGAAGGTCGACCTCGACGCTCACGAGGACGACCTTACCGCCCGGGAGTAGGCCCTTGGCGGAGAATTGAAGGAAGCGAAAACCGCCGCGGCCACCACGGAGACCGCCAAGAAGGACCTTGAAGCTAAGGTGGTGCAGCTAGAGGAGTACCTGAAGGCGAGCACGGAGAGGGTCACCGCGCTCAACATAGAGCGCGAGAAAGACGCCCATACCAACTCTGAACTCCAGGTACGCCTCTCCAAGCAGGGCGACGAGCTCAAAGCCGCCAAGGACTCAATTGCTGATCTGGAGTTGAAGGTCTCCACGCTGAAAGATTCACTTGATGCCGTCTGAGACCGCGAAACCAAGCTGAAGGACGAGCTCCGCAAGGAGCGAGGCCTGGTGGAGAGCGCCGCCACTTCAGCTAACAACTTCCGCCGGACCGTCGAAATATGGACTGAAGATTTGGTGGCTTCTGCTGGCAACATCGACAAGGAGCTGATGGCGCTGAGGGTGGAACATCTCATATACTCTCCGGATCCAAATCTCCCCCACAGCGCCAAGCTCAGTCTTTTCTTCAGGGGGATCGCGCCGGCGCTCGCACGTCTGCAGCAGAAGCTCCCCGCGCAGCTGGCCGAGGAGTCGCGCCAGCTCTGCGCGGGGACCCTGGAGCGCGTCTTGATCAAGATTGTTTACCGCAATCCTGGTATTAATCTCGTCAACGTCCTCCGCAGCTTGCCGGCCGACGCAGATCAGGAGGCACTGAAGGCGCAGGTCGCCCACATCATCGCCAAGGTGAACAAGATCTCCAGGCGCGAGGGCGACCGCATAGACTAGGCCTCCTTCTTTCTATTTCCTTTGTTGCTGCATAGAGCGCCATGAACATGAATCTATTAGTCATTGCGACAAGTTATCCCTTGTAATATATTATCTTATTTTGATCAATCGATGCTGTGTTATCTCCCTTGCTTTGGTCCTTTACTTTGTATGCTTTTAACCCTACGCTTCCAGGGGACTTGCCGGCAAGGGGCCCTTGCCGCGAGCGCTGAGTGCTGGACTCCAAGCAGCCTGCCGGCCAAGGCCTTACCGGCAAGCAACTTTGCCACAGCTAGCCGCAACGCACTTAGCTTGCTGAGCGAACTCGAAAACGAAGTAAGGGCGCGACACTTGTCGCAGCTCACTTAAGTCGTTGAGCATACTCGAAAACAAGGTAAGGGTGCGTCTAGCTACGGGTGGGTTCCTCCGCGCACAGGTTTTCCATACAAAGTGTGGTTGTTCAAGGAAGATAACTAAAATTTAAAATTTTGAACTGCTCAAATTCTGGTAACTTAGCTTTCATATATTGCTTGTTTCCCCGACAAGGCTTCTCTTTCTTGAACAGCACTTGGTTCATCCTCCATCTCCTCCCCCCCGGCAAACTTGTGCGCGAGGAACATTCCTTCTGCTTAAGAGGGAAAGAAAAAGAGGAGGGGAAACAAGTATAGGGCCTTTCGGCGTGATACTGCTTACCGGGTACGTGTGTTGCACAAGATGCCAAACAGTGCATGCAAATAGCGAAGAAAGGCATGAAAAAGGCAAATAGTGCAAAACGCGAAAGCTTTACTGATGCACGGGGTCTGCGCCCGGCTTTGTACAAAGGATTACATGCAACAGCGGCAAGACTCGTACAAAAAGGTGGTTGCCGGAGCGGATCACGGCAACCGCGCCTTATGGGTGAAACTTGCGAAGATGCTTTATGTTCCAGGAGTTGCTCACCGGTAAGCCTTCTTCGGTCTCAAGGCGGACAGCGCCGGGCCTTGTTACTTGTCTCACCCGATAAGGGCCTTCCCACTTCGGCGTCAACTTGTTGGAATTCTTGGCGGACTGAACACGCCGAAGAACAAGGTCGCCTTCCTCGAGACTCCTGGCCTTAACCTTGCGGCTATGATAGCGGCGCAAGGCTTGCTGGTATCGAGCAGCTCGTACAGCAGCCTGGAGACGTTCCTCCTCGAGGAGCAATGCATCATCTTGTCGCAGTTGCACTTGCTCGAGCTCATCATAAGCGAGCACTCGAGGAGATCCATATATGAGTTCCGTGGGGAGAACTGCCTCTGCTCCATAGACAAGAGCAAAGGGTGTCTGTCCGGTGGCTCGACTTGGTGTCGTCCTGATTGACCAAAGAGCTGCCGGTAGCTCCTCTATCCAGTTTCTTCCGCACTTGCGCAGCCTGTCAAAGGTCCTTGTCTTGAGTCCGCGCAGCACTTCAGCATTTGCCCTCTCCGCTTGACCGTTGCTCCTCGGGTGAGCAACAGAAGCGAAGCAGACCTTGGCGCCAAGGTCTTGGACGTATTGCATGAAGGTGCGACTAGTGAATTGCGTGCCGTTGTCGGTGATGATCCTGTTAGGGATCCCGAAACGGCAAACAATTGACCTGAAGAACCTGACTGCTGACTGTGCTGTCACCTTTCTCACCGGTTCCACTTCTGGCCACTTTGTGAACTTGTCGATTGCAACGTACAAGTACTCAAAGCCCCCGATAGCACGGGGGAAGGGGCCGAGGATATCTAGCCCCCAGACCGAGAAGGGCCAGGACAAAGGGATTGTCTAGAGAGCTTCAGCTGGCTGATGAATTTGCTTGGCATGGAACTGGCACGCTTCACACTTGGTTACTTGTGCAGTTGCATCTTGGAGAGCTTCTGGCCAGAAGAACCCTTGCCGGAAGGCCTTCCCGGCAAGTGCCCTTGCGCCAATGTGGTGGCCACATATGCCTCCATGTATCTCCGCCAACAGCTGCTGTCCATCTTCCCTGGAAATGCACTTCAACCTGACACCATTGAGCCTTCTTCTGTACAGTTCATTGTCCACGAACTGGTACATACTTGACTGCCTGGTTATTTTCTCTATCTCTTCTGGGTCGTCGGGAAGTTCTCCAGTTAGCAGAAAACGGACGATCTGCTGCGCCCATGCTGGAGCCCGAGGCTCAACGGCAAGGACTAAAGGCATGAGGGCCGCTGCGGGAACCTCAGCTTCTACGGCAAGAACTTGCGTCTCCGCCGGAGCTGATGGTCCCCCGGCAAGCTCGCCGGGACGAGGCTTGTCGGGAACGATTGCTTCAATTGTACAGATCCTAGGATCTGCAGGATCAAACTGTTCCTCAGCGTTCTGGTCGTTGATCTTGGGAACCTTGGCGGCGGCTTCGGGAAGATCCGCCGGCAAGTAGTCGCCGGAGACCAACTTTCTCTTCTTACTTTGCCCAACTGATGGTGTAACGGATGGTTGAGTTAGCTTGAGCAGGAAGGTCCCTGGTTCCACAGGTAACTTCATCGCAGCACACTTTGAAAGGCCATCTGCTATATCATTCTGAGCTCTTGGAACGTGCTCCATTTGCAGACCTTCAAAGTGTTCTTCAAGCTTCCTCACTTCATCTACATAAGCTTCCATCAAAGGGCTCTGGTAACTCTTGTTGACTTGTCGGACCACCAACTGAGAATCTCCCCGCACAATCAGCTTCTTGATCCCAAGTTCGGCCGCAATCCTGAGGCCGGCAAGCAAGCCTTCATACTCAGCAGTATTGTTTGTCGCTTGCTCCCTGGGAAAGTGCATCTGGATAACATACTTGAGGTGCTCTCCGGTAGGCGCTATGAGTACCACGCCGGCACCGGCGCCTTGCAGCGAGAAGGCACCATCAAAGTACATTACCCATTCACTTGTCGCTTCTTGTACGGGAACACTTGTCTCTGGAACTTCCTCATCGGGCGTTGGGGTCCATTCAGCTATGAATTCTGCCAAAGCTCGGCTCTGTATAGTTGAAGTACTCTCAAACTTGAGACCAAAGCTCGACAGCTCCAGTGCCCACTCAACGATCCTGCCTGTTGCTTCTGGATTCTGCAATATCCTCTTCAACGGAAAGCGAGTGACCACTGTTATCTCATGTGCTTGGAAGTAATGGCTCAAGAATCCATGGACAAGCCAAAGATGTCGGGGGAAACTGCCCACCACGAACACCTATGGGACCGGAGCCCCTTGTACGTTGCAGTAAGGGAGCGGAGGGAGCACGAAGAGCAGATCGAGGAGAGCACGCGGGCAGTTTACCCAGGTTCGGGCCGCGACGGACGCGTAAAACCCTACTCCTGCTTGGTTTTGTATTGAGTGTTGGAGCTCGGGAGCTTGAAGAACTAGCTACACCGAGCGAGTGAGCGATCTAGGTTCCGAACCCTTTCTACGTTGTGCATGGGCCTCCTTTTATAGCTCAAGGGGTCACCGACAGGTGTCAACGTAGAAGAAGGGCAAAAATGTAACTTTGGTGGTAGTTGTAATAGTGCGGGAACAGTGCGTGAACAGTGGATGAACAGTGGTCATCACCTAACTTGACAGTGGGGGACAAGAGCATTAAATGCCCGTCGCCGTCGACCCCAAAAGCGCCCGCCCGTGCGTCTCCGTTCGCCACGGTGGTAGCTTCGTCACCGTGGAGTGCCACCGTGTCCCCCACGCTGCACAGCCATCCGCCACGCGTCCCTGGGACGGCCCCAGGGCGACGCGTTAGTCGATGAGCTGGAGCGGGGGCACACAGCGTAACTCTCCCCGGCAAGCACCTTGCCGGGGCCTTGACCTTGCCGGGCCCTGAAGCTTGTCGCTCCCCGGGCCCTGCCGGGGCGCATGTTGCGCCGAGGCATGTCTTCTGAGATGCAGTCTTCTAGTCTTCCTGGCAAGCTCCTCTTGCCAGGGTCTTGTGTTAATGTTATAGTCTTGGGCCTGGGACGGCCTTCCCGGCAAGCTCCACTTGCCGGGGTCTTGATCTTCTGACTTGTATACTTTGTTTTTGAATGGCTTAATAAGGACCAGAGAGGTTTCCGGCAAGCACGTGGTAGACCCTGCCGCGGGAAGCTGCCACTGCCCGTGCACAAGTTGGGGTACTAAGGTACCCCTATCTTAGTACACCGACAGGAGCCCCCGGGCCTGGGCCACACACGGTGCCGAGCGCTGTTGGGCCAGGCCCAAAACAGTGCACGGGCACGCGCGGCCCACGGCGAGCCGTAATTCCCCTTCCGCATCCGCCGCGTCCCTCCCTAACGGCACGCGTCGATTGCGGTGTCGTGGGAGAGATCGTGGCCACGTTCTTTAATGGGAAATGCGGAGCGTCCCCCACTTCCCCCTTAAAAGCAGAGGAAACAGGGGCAGCTTCCCTCCTGCGCTTTCATTGCTTCTTCAACCTCCAGAAATCCCCCTCTGCGCTCCGCCTCCACACCTCCTCCGCCCTCTTCCGCACCCGCGGCACCGTCGAACTCCTCGCCCCTTTCCCCGCCGCCTCCGCCATGGCTCCGAAGGCTGAGAAGGCGAAAGCGGAGAAGGCCAAGAGGGAGAAATCCGAGCAGGCGGCGAAGCTCGTCGCCCTGCGGAAGAGGAACGTAGTCTTCGCGCTGAGGCTCCGCGCGAGGGAGCTCTGGAACAAGTATTACCTCTTCTGGGCCAAGGAGACCAAGGCGCATCCCCGGACCAGAGTCTACCCCGCCGGCGCCAAAGATCTGCTCCCCGGCGGGTATTTCTTCTTCGCTGTCTTCTTCCACTGTGGCTTGGTCCTCCATTCTCGGAGTTTTTCTGCGACATCATGAACACGTACGGCCTCCACCTTCTAGACTTCACCCCCAACGCCATCCTCACGATGGCGGTTTTCGCACATCTGTGCGAAAACTATATAGGGATCTATCCAAATGTAGCGCTCTTTCGCCACTTTTTTATGCCTAGAGTAGAGGCCGGCGCTCCCCTCTCCGGGGGTATATCTTGGATCTTCCGCTTGAACAAGAAGGAGTCATATCTGAAAGGAGAGCTCCGCGGCAAGTGGGAAGAGTGGCGCGCGGACTGGTGTTGGATAGTAGAGGACCACCCGGAGCCCTTCACTGCGCCGCGCACAACAGCCATAGTGCGCGGCAGGGACTGGAGCGAGTTGGCCCCGGATGATGTCAAGCTCAATGTTGCTCTTGTTAGGATACTTCGTCTCCGGGTAGCCAAGTTGACCATCGGAGAGGTAGGGGCAGATTTCCTCCGCCGCCGCATTGCCCCTTTACAGGAAAGGAAAAGGCCAGCATGGGAATTCGGCAATGCGGCGGATATTATGAGGCTGCGCCCGGGTCTGAACTTCAACTTCACAGCATTGGAGCTGAAGGGGATGGTCCGAGAGCTTTTTAAGCACGACCCGGCCCATCCGGAGTGGTTTAGATCTCCCCGGGGAGTGGTGCCGCTATGCAACAGCACTGCCCGGGACGCTTTGCGCGCAATGATGCCCGCGTGTGACTCTCACGGCGTCGACCCCACATGGATAGTGCCCACGCCGGATGCCATCATGAGCTTCTTCGATAATCTGGTCGAGCGGCCGAGGAACGCCGAGGAGAACAAGGGTCTCACTCGGGCCACCACAGAGCGGGACATAGCCTATATTGCTTCCCGGATGGAAGAGGCCGCCGCAGCTGCAGCAGCAGGAGACTTCGGGTTCTCCGTCGACGAGGCAGAGGCTGAGGATGCATCGTACCAAGCAGAGGAGGCTGAGATCCGCAGACTGCTCAAGCTTCCGCCCGACGAGCTTGCCGGAGTCCCTTCCCTGAGGCACGCCGGGATTCCCGGGGTCGTGAGCGAGGCCGTGGCAAGTGAGGGTGCCGGAGGGAGCAGAGGTGCCGGAGGGAGCAGCGCCACCGGAGGGAGCGGGGCCGCAGGATCAGATGTCGGACCCAGCGAGCCCGTCGGGGAGGAGGAGGAGGACACCGAGACCGATGAGGACAGCGGTGGCTCTCTGGGACTCGATGACGACGTCTCATCGTCCTCGGAGAACTCCCCGCCTCGGGCCAGTCCCCAGCGAACACCGCTGAAGCGTCTCCGCAAGGCGCCCACAGCGACAAGGACGCAGGCGCCCCGACAACAGCCTGTTCGCCGGGCGACGCGCGCCACCAGAGCGAACCAAGCCGCGACGGAGGCGCCCCGTGCACCAGCCGCGGCGGAGGCACCCCGCGCACCAGCGCCAAGCGGAGGGGGAGCCTCTCAGAGTGGAGCAGCTGCTCCGCCTGCTCCCCGGGCCTCGGCGTCCACGGAGGCTGGGTCTTCGCAGCCCCCAGCCCCGGAGACCGCCAAGCGCCCGAGGGAGCCTTCTCCTCCTGCTCCTCGCGCGGGGGCGCCTCAGGTGGAGTTCGACTTCTCTGCCCTGAGCGACGACGACGATGAGGAACAGGAGTAAGCACTTGTATTTTGTAGCTTCTTCAATTCTGTCTTGATTCTCTCGTTGATGATTCTGATCTTGTTTCTTGATTCGCCTGCAGGACCCTGACCCAACGGATGGCGAAGAGGGCCAAGGTCCCCGTGGACGAGGTCGAGGACGACTCGCCCGTCGCGGCGACAGGGGACGCGCCGGCGACGAACTTGCCGGACCCAAGCGCTGCTCCGAGGAGCAGCCCCCAGCGCAGCCCCCAGCGTAAGTCTGGTCTTGAATTTCCTACTTGTTGGGCGCGCTTGAGGTCTTTGCTTTGTACTGATGTTTTGCTGCTCTGTTTGTTTTGTTTGTCTTGTGCAGAAATGGATCCGCAGCCGCAGGAGCAACCGGAGGTTACTCCCGAGGAGCTGCCGATTCCGCCCTCCCCGCCAAGGGCGAGCTCCCCGGCGAGGGAGGACGTTCCGCCAAGGACGGGCTCCCCGCCAAGGGCGGGCAGCCCGACAAGGGTGGCCACCCGCCAAGGGAGGGCACGGGCGGCCCTCCGCTAGCAGGAGCCACCGCTCCACCGCCAAGGGAGGACTCCCCGGCGAGGGAGCCTGTTGTCGACGAAGTCCGCGAAGGTAAGTCTGACAGCTTTTTCTTCTTGGACTTGTCTTTTTGGATATTTGCTTGATCTTTTTTTGTTTCCTTTTCTTCTAGATCCTCCCGCGCCGGACCGGATGGAGACCGAGGCCACCGGCGAGGAGGGTGCGCAAGGCGACGGCGGCAACGCCACTGCCGCTGAAGGCATGGCAGGAGCCGACGAGCCCGCCGCGGAGGAGACTGCCCCGACCGCAGACGCAGCGGCCGGGGAGGGGGATGGCGGCCACACTGCCAGCCCGGAGGCGGCAGGAGCGTCGAGCGCTGCGCCGGCCGCCGACCCCTCCGCCGGCAAGGAGCAGTCGGGCTTCTATCTTGAGGCCCCCGGTGGCGTCTTCATACAAGTGCCATGTGGATCCTCGTCGCGAGCCCCCGAGGAGGGAGAGACCTTTGATGGAGAGGTCCTCGCCTCCGCGGGGTTGAAGATCGTTGAAGCGCCTGGCGGGAGCGATGAGCCCGAGGAGGAGAAACTGCTTCACCGGCTCCTGGCCCTTTACCGGGCCAGGCAGGCGAAACTAGAGTCTCGGGAAGCCCTCACCGCCAAGGCTGCAGCGGACTTGGAGAAACGTGCCGCAGAGCTCCGCGCCGCCAACCAGGCGGCCCTCCGCGACTTGGCGGAGGAGCGCGAGAGGCTTGCCGGAGAGCAGCAGGAGTTCCTCCTGGAGAAGGCTGAGGCCGAGGAGCAGCAGCGACTGGTCGGTGAAGCGCTGTCCCAGCGAGAAGGAGCGCTCAACCAGCGGAAGGTCGACCTCGACGCTCACGAGGACGACCTTACCGCCCGGGAGCAGGCCCTTGGCGGAGAATTGAAGGAAGCGAAAGCCGCCGTGGCCACCGCGGAGACCGCCAAGAAGGACCTTGAAGCTAAGGTGGTGCAGCTGGAGGAGTACCTGAAGGCGAGCACGGAGAGGGTCACCGCGCTCAACATAGAGCGCGAGAAAGACGCCCATACCAACTCTGAACTCCAGGTACGCCTCTCCAAGCAGGGCGACGAGCTCAAAGCCGCCAAGGACTCAATTGCTGATCTGGAGTTGAAGGTCTCCACGCTGAAAGATTCACTTGACGCCGTCCGAGACCGCGAAACCAAGCTGAAGGACGAGCTCCGCAAGGAGCGAGGCCTGGTGGAGAGCGCCGCCACTTCAGCTAACAACTTCCGCTGGACCGTCGAAATATGGACTGAAGATTTGGTGGCTTCTGCTGGAAACATCGACAAGGAGCTGATGGCGCTGAGGGTGGAACACCTCATATACTCTCCGGATCCAAATCTCCCCCACAGCGCCAAGCTCAGTCTTTTCTTCAGGGGGATCGCGCCGGCGCTCGCACGTCTGCAGCAGAAGCTCCCCGCGCAGCTGGCCGAGGAGTCGCGCCAGCTCTGCGCAGGGACCCTGGAGCGCGTCTTGACCAAGATTGTTTACCGCAATCCTGGTATTAATCTCGTCAACGTCCTCCGCAGCTTGCCGGCCGACGCAGATCAGGAGGCACTGAAGGCGCAGGTCGCCCACATCATCGCCAAGGTGAACAAGATCTCCAGGCGCGAGGGCGACCGCGTAGACTAGGCCTCCTTCTTTCTATTTCCTTTGTTGCTGCATAGAGCGCCATGAACATGAATCTATTAGTCATTGCGACAAGTTATCCCTTATAATATATTATCTTATTTTGATCAATCGATGCTGTGTTATCTCCCTTGCTTTGGTCCTTTACTTTGTATGCTTTTAACCCTACGCTTCCAGGGTACTTGCCGGCAAGGGGCCCTTGCCGCGAGCGCTGAGTGCTGGACTCCGAGCAGCCTGCCGGCCAAGGCCTTACCGGCAAGCAACTTTGCCGCAGCTAGCCGCAACGCACTTAGCTTGCTGAGCGAACTCGAAAACGAAGTAAGGGCGCGACACTTGTCGCAGCTCACTTAAGTCGTTGAGCATACTCGAAAACAAGGTAAGGGTGGGTCTAGCTACGGGTGGGTTCCTCCGCGCACAGGTTTTCCATACAAAGTGTGGTTGTTCAAGGAAGATAACTAAAATTTAAAAATTTGAACTGCTCAAATTCTGGTAACTTAGCTTTCATATATTGCTTGTTTCCCCGACAAGGCTTCTCTTTCTTGAACAGCACTTGGTTCATCCTCCATCTCCTCCCCCCCGGCAAACTTGTGCGCGAGGAACATTCCTTTTGCTTAAGAGGGAAAGAAAAAGAGGAGGGAAAACAAGTATAGGGCCTTTCGGCGTGATACTGCTTACCGGGTACGTGTGTTGCACAAGATGCCAAACAGTGCATGCAAATAGCGAAGAAAGGCATGAAAAAGGCAAATAGTGCAAAACGCGAAAGCTTTACTGATGCACGGGGTCTGCGCCCGGCTTTGTACAAAGGATTACATGCAACAGCGGCAAGACTCGTACAAAAAGGTGGTTGCCGGAGCGGATCACGGCAACCGCGCCTTATGGGTGAAACTTGCGAAGATGCTCTATGTTCCAGGAGTTGCTCACCGGTAAGCCTTCTTCGGTCTCAAGGCGGACAGCGCCGGGCCTTGTTACTTGTCTCACCCGATAAGGGCCTTCCCACTTCGGCGTCAACTTGTTGGAATTCTTGGCGGACTGAACACGCCGAAGAACAAGGTCGCCTTCCTCGAGACTCCTGGCCTTAACCTTGCGGCTATGATAGCGGCGCAAGGCTTGCTGGTATCGAGCAGCTCGTACAGCAGCCTGGAGACGTTCCTCCTCGAGGAGCAATGCATCATCTTGTCGCAGTTGCTCTTGCTCGAGCTCATCATAAGCGAGCACTCGAGGAGATCCGTATACGAGTTCCGTGGGGAGAACTGCCTCTGCTCCATAGACAAGAGCAAAGGGTGTCTGTCCGGTGGCTCGACTTGGTGTTGTCCTGATTGACCAAAGAGCCGCCGGTAGCTCCTCTATCCAGTTTCTTCCGCACTTGCGCAGCCTGTCAAAGGTCCTTGTCTTGAGTCCGCGCAGCACTTCAGCATTTGCCCTCTCCGCTTGACCGTTGCTCCTCGGGTGAGCAACAGAAGCGAAGCAGACCTTGGCGCCAAGGTCTTGGACGTATTGCATGAAGGTGCGACTAGTGAATTGCATGCCGTTGTCGGTGATGATCCTGTTAGGGATCCCGAAACGGCAAACAATTGACCTGAAGAACCTGACTGCTGACTGTGCTGTCACCTTTCTCACCGGTTCCACTTCTGGCCACTTTGTGAACTTGTCGATTGCAACGTACAAGTACTCAAAGCCCCCGACAGCACGGGGGAAGGGGCCGAGGATATCTAGCCCCCAGACCGAGAAGGGCCAGGACAAAGGGATTGTCTGGAGAGCTTGAGCTGGCTGATGAATTTGCTTGGCATGGAACTGGCACGCTTCACACTTGGTTACTTGTGCAGTTGCATCTTGGAGAGCTTCTGGCCAGAAGAACCCTTGCCGGAAGGCCTTCCCGGCAAGTGCCCTTGCGCCAATGTGGTGGCCACATATGCCTCCATGTATCTCCGGCAACAGCTTCTGTCCATCTTCCCTGGAAATGCACTTCAACCTGACACCATTGAGCCTTCTTCTGTACAGTTCATTGTCCACGAACTGGTACATACTTGACTGCCTGGTTATTTTCTCTATCTCTTCTGGGTCGTCGGGAAGTTCTCCAGTTAGCAGAAAACGGACGATCTGCTGCGCCCATGCTGGAGCCCGAGGCTCAACGGCAAGGACTAAAGGCATGAGGGCCGCTGCGGGAACCTCAGCTTCTACGGCAAGAACTTGCGTCTCCGCCGGAGCTGATGGTCCCCCGGCAAGCTCGCCGGGGCGAGGCTTGTCGGGAACGATTGCTTCAACTGTACAGATCCTAGGATCTACAGGATCAAACTGTTCCTCAGCGTTCTGGTCGTTGATCTTGGGAACCTTGGCGGCGGCTTCGGGAAGATCCGCCGGCAAGTAGTCGCCGGAGACCAACTTTCTCTTCTTACTTTGCCCAACTGATGGTGTAACGGATGGTTGAGTTAGCTTGAGCAGGAAGGTCCCTGGTTCCACAGGTAACTTCATCGCAGCACACTTTGAAAGGCCATCTGCTATATCATTCTGAGCTCTTGGAATGTGCTCCATTTGCAGACCTTCAAAGTGTTCTTCAAGCTTCCTCACTTCATCTACATAAGCTTCCATCAAAGGGCTCTGGTAACTCTTGTTGACTTGTCGGACCACCAACTGAGAATCTCCCCGCACAATCAGCTTCTTGATCCCAAGTTCGGCCGCAATCCTGAGGCCGGCAAGCAAGCCTTCATACTCAGCAGTATTGTTTGTCGCTTGCTCCCTGGGAAAGTGCATCTGGATAACATACTTGAGGTGCTCTCCGGTAGGCGCTATGAGTACCACGCCGGCACCGGCGCCTTGCAGCGAGAAGGCACCATCAAAGTACATTACCCATTCACTTGTCGCTTCTTGTACGGGAACACTTGTCTCTGGAACTTCCTCATCAGGCGTTGGGGTCCATTCAGCTATGAATTCTGCCAAAGCTCGGCTCTGTATAGTTGAAGTACTCTCAAACTTGAGACCAAAGCTCGACAGCTCCAGTGCCCACTCAACGATCCTGCCTGTTGCTTCTGGATTCTGCAATATCCTCTTCAACGGAAAGCGAGTGACCACTGTTATCTCATGTGCTTGGAAGTAATGGCGCAAGAATCCATGGACAAGCCAAAGATGTCGGGGGAAACTGCCCACCACGAACACCTATGGGACCGGAGCCCCTTGTACGTTGCGGTAAGGGAGCGGAGGGAGCACGAAGAGCAGATCAAGGAGAGCACGCGGGCAGTTTACCCAGGTTCGGGCCGCGACGGACGCGTAAAACCCTACTCCTGCTTGGTTTTGTATTGAGTGTTGGAGCTCGGGAGCTTGAAGAACTAGCTACACCGAGCGAGTGAGCGATCTAGGTTCCGAACCCTTTCTACGTTGTGCATGGGCCTCCTTTTATAGCTCAAGGGGTCGCCGACAGGTGTCAACGTAGAAGAAGGGCAAAAATGTAACTTTGGTGGTAGTTGTAATAGTGCGGGAACAGTGCGTGAACAGTGGATGAACAGTGGTCATCACCTAACTTGACAGTGGGGGACAAGAGCATTAAATGCCCGTCGCCGTCGACCCCAAAAGCGCCGGCCCGTGCGTCTCCGTTCGCCACGGTGGTAGCTTCGTCACCGTGGAGTGCCACCGTGTCCCCCAGGCTGCACAGCCATCCGCCACGCGTCCCTGGGATGGCCCCAGGGCGACGCGTGGGTCGATGAGCTGGAGCGGGGGCACACAGCGTAACTCTCCCCGGCAAGCACCTTGCCGGGGCCTTGACCTTGCCGGGCCCTGAAGCTTGTCGCTCCCCGGGCCCTGCCGGGGCCCATGTTGCGCCGAGGCATGTCTTCTGAGATGCAGTCTTCTAGTCTTCCTGGCAAGCTCCTCTTGCCAGGGTCTTGTGTTAATGTTATAGTCTTGGGCCTGGGACGGCCTTCCCGGCAAGCTCCACTTGCCGGGGTCTTGATCTTCTGACTTGTATACTTTGTTTTTGAATGGCTTAATAAGGACCAGAGAGGTTTCCGGCAAGCACGTGGTAGACCCTGCCGCGGAAAGCTGCTACTGCCCGTGCACAAGTTGGGGTACTAAGGTACCCCTATCTTAGTACACCGACAGGAGCCCCCGGGCCTGGGCCACACACGGTGCCGAGCGCTGTTGGGCCAGGCCCAAAACAGTGCACGGGCACGCGCGGCCCACGGCGAGCCGTAATTCCCCTTCCGCATCCGCCGCGTCCCTCCCTAACGGCACGCGTCGATTGCGGTGTCGTGGGAGAGATCGTGGCCACGTTCTTTAATGGGAAATGCGGAGCGTCCCCCACTTCCCCCTTAAAAGCAGAGGAAACAGGGGCAATTTCCCTCCTGCGCTTTCATTGCTTCTTCAACCTCCAGAAATCCCCCTCTGCGCTCCGCCTCCACACCTCCTCCGCCCTCTTCCGCACCCGCGGCACCGTCGAACTCCTCGCCCCTTTCCCCGCCGCCTCCGCCATGGCTCCGAAGGCCGAGAAGGCGAAAGCGGAGAAGGCCAAGAGGGAGAAATCCGAGCAGGCAGCGAAGCTCGTCGCCCTGCGGAAGAGGAACGTAGTCTTCGCGCCGAGGCTCCGCGCGAGGGAGCTCTGGAACAAGTATTACCTCTTCTGGGCCAAGGAGACCAAGGCGCATCCCCGGACCAGAGTCTACCCCGCCGGCGCCAAAGATCTACTCCCTGGCGGGTATTTCTTCTTCGCTGTCTTCTTCCACTGTGGCTTGTGTCCTCCATTCTCGGAGTTTTTCTGCGACATCATGAACACGTACGGCCTCCACCTTCTAGACTTCACCCCCAACGCCATCCTCACGATGGCGGTTTTCGCACATCTGTGCGAAAACTATATAGGGATCTATCCAAACGTAGCGCTCTTTCGCCACTTTTTTATGCCTAGAGTAGAGGCCGGCGCTCCCCTCTCCGGGGGTATATCTTGGATCTTCCGCTTGAACAAGAAGGAGTCATATCTGAAAGGAGAGCTCCGCGGCAAGTGGGAAGAGTGGCACGCGGACTGGTGTTGGATAGTAGAGGACCACCCGGAGCCCTTCACTGCGCCGCGCACAACAGCCATAGTGCGCGGCAGGGACTGGAGCGAGTTGGCCCCGGATGATGTCAAGCTCAATGTTGCTCTTGTTAGGATACTTCGTCTCCGGGTAGCCAAGTTGACCATCGGAGAGGTAGGGGCAGATTTCCTCCGCCGCCGCATTGCCCCTTTACAGGAAAGGAAAAGGCCAGCATGGGAATTCGGCAATGCGGCGGATATTATGAGGCTGCGCCCGGGTCTGAACTTCAACTTCACAGCATTGGAGCTGAAGGGGATGGTCCGGGAGCTTTTTAAGCACGACCCGGCCCATCTGGAGTGGTTTAGATCTCCCCGGGGAGTGGTGCCGCTATGCAACAGCACTGCCCGGGACGCTTTGCGCGCAATGATGCCCGCGTGTGACTCTCACGGCGTCGACCCCACATGGATAGTGCCCACGCCGATGCCATCATGAGCTTCTTCGATAATCTGGTCGAGCGGCCGAGGAACGCCGAGGAGAACAAGGGTCTCACTCGGGCCACCACAGAGCGGGACATAGCCTATATTGCTTCCCGGATGGAAGAGGCCGCCGCAGCTGCAGCAGCAGGAGACTTCGGGTTCTCCGTCGACGAGGCAGAGGCTGAGGATGCATCGTGCCAAGCAGAGGAGGCTGAGATCCGCAGACTGCTCAAGCTTCCGCCCGACGAGCTTGCCGGAATCCCTTCCCTGAGGCACGCCGGGATTCCCGGGGTCGTGAGCGAGGCCGCGGCAAGTGAGGGTGCCGGAGGGAGCAGAGGTGCCGGAGGGAGCAGCGCCACCGGAGGGAGCGGAGCCACCGGAGGGAGCGGGGCCGCAGGATCAGATGTCGGACCCAGCGAGCCCGTCGGGGAGGAGGAGGAGGACACCGAGACCGATGAGGACAGCGGTGGGTCTCTGGGACTCGATGACGACGTCTCATCGTCCTCGGAGAACTCCCCGCCTCGGGCCAGTCCCCAGCGAACACCGCTGAAGCGTCTCCGCAAGGCGCCCACAGCGACAAGGACGCAGGCGCCCCGACAACAGCCTGTTCGCCGGGCGACGCGCGCCACCAGAGTGAACCAAGCCGCGATGGAGGCGCCCCGTGCACCAGCCGCGGCGGAGGCACCCCGCGCACCAGCTGCGGCGGAGGCGCCCCGCGCACCAGCGCCAAGCGGAGGGGGAGCCTCTCAGAGTGGAGCAGCTGCTCCGCCTGCTCCCTGGGCCTCGGCGTCCACGGAGGCTGGGTCTTCGCAGCCCCCAGCCCCGGAGACCGCCAAGCGCCCGAGGGAGCCTTCTCCTCCTGCTCCTCGCGCGGGGGCGCCTCAGGTGGAGTTCGACTTCTCCGCCCTGAGCGACGACGACGACGAGGAACAGGAGTAAGCACTTGTATTTTGTAGCTTCTTCAATTCTGTCTTGATTCTCTCGTTGATGATTCTGATCTTGTTTCTTGATTCGCCTGCAGGACCCTGACCCAACGGATGGCGAAGAGGGCCAAGGTCCCCGTGGTCGAGGTCGAGGACGACTCGCACGTCGCGGCGACAGGGGACGCGCCGGCGACGAACTTGCCGGACCCAAGCGCTGCTCCGAGGAGCCGCCCCCAGCGCAGCCCCCAGCGTAAGTCTGGTCTTGAATTTCCTACTTGTTGGGCGCGCTTGAGGTCTTTGCTTTGTACTGATGTTTTGCTGCTCTGTTTGTTTTGTTTGTCTTGTGCAGAAATGGATCCGCAGCCGCAGGAGCAACCGGAGGTTACTCCCGAGGAGCTGCCGATTCCGCCCTCCCCGCCAAGGGCGAGCTCCCCGGCGAGGGAGAACGTTCCGCCAAGGACGGGCTCCCCGCCAAGGGAGGGCAGCCCGACAAGGGTGGCCACCCCGCCAAGGGAGGGCACGGGCGGCCCTCCGCCAGCAGGAGCCACCGCTCCACCGCCAAGGGAGGACTCCCCGGCGAGGGAGCCTGTTGTCGACGAAGTCCGCGAAGGTAAGTCTGACAACTTTTTCTTCTTGGACTTGTCTTTTTGGATATTTGCTTGATCTTCTTTTTTTTTTCCTTTTCTTCTAGATCCTCCCGCGCCGGACCGGATGGAGACTGAGGCCACCGGCGAGGAGGGTGCGCAAGGCGACGGCGGCAACGCCACTGCCGCTGAAGGCATGGCAGGAGCCGACGAGCCCGCCGCGGAGGAGACTGCCCTGACCGCAGACGCAGCGGCCGGGGAGGGGGACGGCGGCCACACTGCCGGCCCGGAGGCGGCAAGAGCGTCGAGCGCTGTGCCGGCCGCCGACCCCTCCGCCGGCAAGGAGCCGTCGGGCTTCTATCTTGAGGCCCCCGGTGGCGTCTTCATACAAGTGCCATGGGGATCCTCGTCGCGAGCCCCCGAGGAGGGAGAGACCTTTGATGGAGAGGTCCTCGCCTCCGCGGGGTTGAAGATCGTTGAAGCGCCTGGCGGGAGCGATGAGCCTGAGGAGGAGAAACTGCTTCACCGGCTCCTGGCCCTTTACCGGGCCAGGCAGGCGAAACTAGAGTCTCGGGAAGCCCTCACCGCCAAGGTTGCAGCGGACTTGGAGAAACGCGCCGCAGAGCTCCGCGCCGCCAACCAGGCGGCCCTCCGCGACTTGGCGGAGGAGCGCGAGAGGCTTGCCGAAGAGCAGCAGGAGTTCCTCCTGGAGAAGGCTGAGGCCGAGGAGCAGCAGCGACTGGTCGGTGAAGCGCTCTCCCAGCGAGAAGGAGCGCTCAACCAGCGGAAGGTCGACCTCGACGCTCACGAGGACGACCTTACCGCCCGGGAGCAGGCCCTTGGCGGAGAATTGAAGGAAGCGAAAGCCGCCGCGGCCACCGCGGAGACCGCCAAGAAGGACCTTGAAGCTAAGGTGGTGCAGCTGGAGGAGTACCTGAAGGCGAGCACGGAGAGGGTCACCGCGCTCAACATAGAGCGCGAGAAAGACGCCCATACCAACTCTGAACTCCAGGTACGCCTCTCCAAGCAGGGCGACGAGCTCAAAGCCGCCAAGGACTCAATTGCTGATCTGGAGTTGAAGGTCTCCACGCTGAAAGATTCACTTGACGCCGTCCGAGACCGCGAAACCAAGCTGAAGGACGAGCTCTGCAAGGAGCGAGGCCTGGTGGAGAGCGCCGCCACTTCAGCTAACAACTTCCGCCGGACCGTCGAAATATGGACTGAAGATTTGGTGGCTTCTGCTGGCAACATCGACAAGGAGCTGATGGCGCTGAGGGTGGAACACCTCATATACTCTCCGGATCCAAATCTCCCCCACAGCGCCAAGCTCAGTCTTTTCTTCAGGGGGATCGCGCCGGCGCTCGCACGTCTGCAGCAGAAGCTCCCCGCGCAGCTGGCCGAGGAGTCGCGCCAGCTCTGCGCGGGGACCCTGGAGCGCGTCTTGACCAAGATTGTTTACCGCAATCCTGGTATTAATCTCGTCAACGTCCTCCGCAGCTTGCCGGCCGACGCAGATCAGGAGGCACTGAAGGCGCAGGTCGCCCACATCATCGCCAAGGTGAACAAGATCTCCAGGCGCGAGGGCGACCGCGTAGACTAGGCCTCCTTCTTTCTATTTCCTTTGTTGCTGCATAGAGCGCCATGAACATGAATCTATTAGTCATTGCGACAAGTTATCCCTTGTAATATATTATCTTATTTTGATCAATCGATGCTGTGTTATCTCCCTTGCTTTGGTCCTTTACTTTGTATGCTTTTAACCCTACGCTTCCAGGGGACTTGCCGGCAAGGGGCCCTTGCCGCGAGCGCTGAGTGCTGGACTCCGAGCAGCCTGCCGGCCAAGGCCTTACCGGCAAGCAACTTTGCCGCAGCTAGCCGCAACGCACTTAGCTTGCTGAGCGAACTCGAAAAC
>LR738712.1:695468966-695640358 GCA_902687465.1 Secale cereale | reverse complement strand
CCCGGCAAACTTGTGCGCGAGGAACATTCCTTCTGCTTAAGAGGGAAAGAAAAAGAGGAGGGAAAACAAGTATAGGGCCTTTCGGCGTGATACTGCTTACCGGGTACGTGTGTTGCACAAGATGCCAAACAGTGCATGCAAATAGCGAAGAAAGGCATGAAAAAGGCAAATAGTGCAAAACGCGAAAGCTTTACTGATGCACGGGGTCTGCGCCCGGCTTTGTACAAAGGATTACATGCAACAACGGCAAGACTCGTACAAAAAGGTGGTTGCCGGAGCGGATCACGGCAACCGCGCCTTATGGGTGAAACTTGCGAAGATGCTCTATGTTCCAGGAGTTGCTCACCGGTAAGCCTTCTTCGGTCTCAAGGCGGACAGCGCCGGGCCTTGTTACTTGTCTCACCCGATAAGGGCCTTCCCACTTCGGCGTCAACTTGTTGGAATTCTTGGCGGACTGAACACGCCGAAGAACAAGGTCGCCTTCCTCGAGACTCCTGGCCTTAACCTTGCGGCTATGATAGCGGCGCAAGGCTTGGTGGTATCGAGCAGCTCGTACAGCAGCCTGGAGACGTTCCTCCTCGAGGAGCAATGCATCATCTTGTCGCAGTTGCTCTTGCTCGAGCTCATCATAAGCGAGCACTCGAGGAGATCCGTATACGAGTTCCGTGGGGAGAACTGCCTCTGCTCCATAGACAAGAGCAAAGGGTGTCTGTCCGGTGGCTCGACTTGGTGTCGTCCTGATTGACCAAAGAGCCGCCGGTAGCTCCTCTATCCAGTTTCTTCCGCACTTGCGCAGCCTGTCAAAGGTCCTTGTCTTGAGTCCGCGCAGCACTTCAGCATTTGCCCTCTCCGCTTGACCGTTGCTCCTCGGGTGAGCAACAGAAGCGAAGCAGACCTTGGCGCCAAGGTCTTGGACGTATTGCATGAAGGTGCGACTAGTGAATTGCGTGCCGTTGTCGGTGATGATCCTGTTAGGGATCCCGAAACGGCAAACAATTGACCTGAAGAACCTGACTGCTGACTGTGCTGTCACCTTTCTCACCGGTTCCACTTCTGGCCACTTTGTGAACTTGTCGATTGCAACGTACAAGTACTCAAAGCCCCCGATAGCACGGGGGAAGGGGCCGAGGATATCTAGCCCCCAGACCGAGAAGGGCCAGGACAAAGGGATTGTCTAGAGAGCTTCAGCTGGCTGATGAATTTGCTTGGCATGGAACTGGTACGCTTCACACTTGGTTACTTGTGCAGTTGCATCTTGGAGAGCTTCTGGCCAGAAGAACCCTTGCCGGAAGGCCTTCCCGGCAAGTGCCCTTGCGCCAATGTGGTGGCCACATATGCCTCCATGTATCTCCGCCAACAGCTTCTGTCCATCTTCCCTGGAAATGCACTTCAACCTGACACCATTGAGCCTTCTTCTGTACAGTTCATTGTCCACGAACTGGTACATACTTGACTGCCTGGTTATTTTCTCTATCTCTTCTGGGTCGTCGGGAAGTTCTCCAGTTAGCAGAAAACGGACGATCTGCTGCGCCCATGCTGGAGCCCGAGGCTCAACGGCAAGGACTAAAGGCATGAGGGCCTCTGCGGGAACCTCAGCTTCTACGGCAAGAACTTGCGTCTCCGCCGGAGCTGATGGTCCCCCGGCAAGCTCGCCGGGGCGAGGCTTGTCGGGAACGATTGCTTCAACTGTACAGATCCTAGGATCTGCAGGATCAAACTGTTCCTCAGCGTTCTGGTCGTTGATCTTGGGAACCTTGGCGGCGGCTTCGGGAAGATCCGCCGGCAAGTAGTCGCCGGAGACCAACTTTCTCTTCTTACTTTGCCCAACTGATGGTGTAACGGATGGTTGAGTTAGCTTGAGCAGGAAGGTCCCTGGTTCCACAGGTAACTTCATCGCAGCACACTTTGAAAGGCCATCTGCTATATCATTCTGAGCTCTTGGAACGTGCTCCATTTGCAGACCTTCAAAGTGTTCTTCAAGCTTCCTCACTTCATCTACATAAGCTTCCATCAAAGGGCTCTGGTAACTCTTGTTGACTTGTCGGACCACCAACTGAGAATCTCCCCGCACAATCAGCTTCTTGATCCCAAGTTCGGCCGCAATCCTGAGGCCGGCAAGCAAGCCTTCATACTCAGCAGTATTGTTTGTCGCTTGCTCCCTGGGAAAGTGCATCTGGATAACATACTTGAGGTGCTCTCCGGTAGGCGCTATGAGTACCACGCCGGCACCGGCGCCTTGCAGCGAGAAGGCACCATCAAAGTACATTACCCATTCACTTGTCGCTTCTTGTACGGGAACACTTGTCTCTGGAACTTCCTCATCGGGCGTTGGGGTCCATTCAGCTATGAATTCTGCCAAAGCTCGGCTCTGTATAGTTGAAGTACTCTCAAACTTGAGACCAAAGCTCGACAGCTCCAGTGCCCACTCAACGATCCTGCCTGTTGCTTCTGGATTCTGCAATATCCTCTTCAACGGAAAGCGAGTGACCACTGTTATCTCATGTGCTTGGAAGTAATGGCACAGCTTTCTCGAGGCCATGAGGAGGCCGAAAAGAAACTTCTGCACCCCGGAGTATCTTGATCTAGCTCCCTGCAAGAGGGAACTCACAAAATACACCGGGCGCTGCACCATCTTTCTTCGCACTTCTCCTTGTTCCTGCGCAGAGTTGTCCTTGTCGGGGCCAGAGCTTGTCGGAGCAGCCCCCTGCTTGTCGCTGGATTCGGTTGCCGGTGATGTAGACTCTTCCTCTGCCTCCCTTTCCGCTACTAACGCAGCACTAACCACTTGATTGGTTGCTGCTAGGTACAACAGCAACTTCTCTTGCGGCCTAGGTGCGACAAGTATTGGAGTGGAGGATAGATATCCTTTCAAATCTTGCAGCGCTGCCTCCGCTTCCGGAGTCCATTTCATAGGACCTGCCTTCTTCAAGATCTTGAAGAAAGGCATGGCGCGTTCTGCAGACTTCGAAATGAACCTATTGAGGGCAGCTACACAACCTGCAAGTCTCCTTACATCCTTGACGCGCTTCGGGGCTTCGATCTGCTCGATGGCTTTTATCTTGTCGGGATTGGCCTCAATCCCCCTCTGGGACACAAAGAACCCGAGAAGCTTGCCGGATGGGACTCCAAAGACGCACTTCTCGGGGTTCAACTTGAGCTGAATCTTGCGCAGGTTTGCAAATGTTTCTTCCAAATCTTGGATCAGGGTATCTTTGCTCTTGCTCTTTACCACTATGTCATCCATGTATGCTTCTACATTTCTGTGGATCTGTGGCTCAAAAGCAGTGTGCACCACCCTTGCAAAGGTTGAGCCTGCATTCTTCAATCCAAAGGGCATGCGTATGAAGCAATATGTGCCGCATGGAGTGATAAATGCAGTCTTCTCTTCGTCTTCCTTGGCCATGAAAATCTGGTGGTAGCCTGAATATGCATCAAGGAAGGAGAGCAGCTCACATCCGGCGGTGGAGTCAACAATCTGGTCAATGCGCGGCAAGGGAAATGGATCCTTGGGACATGCTTTATTCACATCGGTGAAGTCTATACACAGTCTCCACTTCCCGTTGGCCTTACGCACGACAACTGGATTTGCTAACCACGTGGGATGGATCACGCCTCTAACCAGGCCTGCTGCTTCTAGTTTCTTGATCTCTTCGGCAATGAATTCTTGGCGCTCCACGGCTTGCTTCCTGACCTTCTGCTTGACGGGCCGCGCATGAGGACAAACAGCAAGCTTGTGCTCAATTACCTTCCTGGGAACGCCAGGGATGTCAGATGGTTGCCATGCAAACACATCGACATTCGCCCGCAGGAAGGCAACGAGCGCGCTTTCCTATTTGCTGTCAAGCGTAGCACTGATGGTGAAGGTACCACCAGTGCCGTCCTCCCTGGCGGACACCTTCTTGGTTGCCGGTGGAGCGGCCATCCCCTTCTTGCACTTGCCGGTGGAGCTCGATGGAACGTCCTCGACGGCAGCGCAGCACTCCGAAGAGGTGCGTTTGCCAGAGTGGGCCTCAGAGCACTTGCCGGACTTGGTCTTGGTCTTCTTCCCCCCGGGAGCTTCAGCGGCAAGCGTGTTGCTCTCCGCCGCGGCTGCTGCATCCCGGTATATCTTGTCGGCGCAGATAAGCGCGTCCTTCTTGTCGCCATGGACAGAGATGATGCTTATCGGCCCCGGCATCTTGAGCACATTGTAGGCATAGTGGGAAGCTGCCATGAACTTGGCGAGGGCAGGACGTCCAAGTATCCCATTATATGGCAATGGGATATCGGCAACATCAAAGGTTATTCTCTCTGTCCTGAAGTTGAGCTCCCCGCCAAAGGTCACTGGCAGAGTGATCTTCCCCTTGGGCTTGCTCCTCCCCGGGTTTATTCCTTGGAACGAATCGGTTTCTTCGAGCTCGCCATCTGGGATCTGGAGTTTCTTGATCACAGCTGAGGAGATCAAATTCAGGCCGGCCCCGCCGTCAACCAACATTTTGGTGACCTTGAGGTTGCGGATGGTTGGCTAGACCAACATCGGCAAGCACCCGACCGCAGTGGTGCGGTCAGGGTGATCCTCAAGATCAAAAATGATAGGCGTGCTGGACCACTTCAGCAGCATGCGCGACTCAACGGGCGGCTCTGCTGCGTTTACTTCACGCACCCACTGCTTGAGTTGGCGGTGGGAAGTATGCAGAGAGGCGCCTCCGTCGACGCACAGCACTTCTGTGGCCTTCTGGAACTCCTGCTCGCTGTTATCGCCTTCCTCCATGTCGTCGTCGTCTTCTTCTTCCTCATCCTTGTCGCGGCCCCGGGGAGGTCGATCACCTTGCCGCTGCTTGGCCTTGCCGCGGCGCCCTCCCCGGCCATTGAATGGCCGCTTCTTGCTTGGTTCTCCTCCGCCACCTTGGGCCTTCTCCTTGTCGCGCCGCTCGTATTCAGCTTTCTGCTACTCTACGAGGTACTCGACGCGCTTGCAGTTCGAAAGGTCGTGACCCTTGGTGCGGTGGATCTTGCAATATTGCTTGTCGGAGCCGTCCTGCTTGTCGGCTGCCGCTACAGGGGCAGGCTCCTTGCCGGAGCCGCCGGCCTGTGCTGTTTTGGCGGGAGCCTCCTTGCCGGACTTCTCGACGGCAAGCACTTCCTTGCTCTTCTTCTTCCTATTGTTCCGCCGCCGGCTCTTCTTTGCCGGGGCGGCGTCATCGCTGTCGCTTCCCCCTGCGCCAGCATCCTCCCCGGGGAGTCTCCTCCCCTCTTCGACGCGCGCGCACTTGTCAGCCAGAGCATAGAGCTCGCTGACATCCCGTATCTTGGTCATGGCCATCTCCTCACGCATGCGGCGGTTACGCACGTTCTGGTGGAACGCGCTAATAACCGCGGCAGGGTGGACGTCGGGGATGTTGTGCTGCACGCGGCTGAATCGTTGGATGTACTTGCGCAGGGGTTCTCCTTCCTTCTGGGCCAAGATGTGGAGATCACTCTCTTGGCCGTGGGGCTTGTGGCCGCCTGTGAAGGCGCCAACAAACTGATGGCACAAATCGGCCCAGGAAGAAATAGAGCCTTCCGGCAAGTGCATAAGCCAAGAACGAACGTTCGGCTTAAGCACCAGCGGGAAGTAATTCGCCAGTATCTTCTCGTCGCGCCCCCTGGCAGCCTGCACCGCGATGGTGTATATGCTGAGGAACTCCGAGGGGTGCGTCTTGCCGTCGTACTTCTCGGGTACATCGGGCCTGAAGTTTTTCACGCTGGGCCACTGGACACGCCGCAGCTCACGGGTAAACGCAGGGCAACCTGCCGCGTGCGGCAAGTCGCCTGGCTCACCGGGCGCGTGTGTGTCGACAGCGGTTCCAGCGCGCTGATCTGATTGTCGCCGAGCTTCTCGGCGGCGCTCGATCGTCGTCCGAGCGTCTTCTTGTCGCCGGTCGTCAAGGACTTGACGCTGGTCCCGACGAGCCCGCGGATCCGACGACGCCGTGGAGTCGTCGTCGACGTTAATCCGGCGGGGAGGCGTCTTCTGCTTCCGCGGCGGGGAGTGCACGGTGGTTGCACCCCCGGCGGTCTTGTCGCCGTCGGCCTTCGTCTTCTCGACTTGCCGTGGCCGCGAGGTCGCCGGCTGCTGCGGCGTGTCGTTGTTGGCGAAGGCGATGAGGCTTTGTATTGTCGCCCTCCAGTCTTCGGCTTTGTCTGCCGCTGGAGGGAAGTCGAGGAGCAGTTGCGCTCTTGCGAGTGCTTCTGCTGGAGAGGAGGGGAGCGGGGGCGAGCGGTGCGAGGAGCGGGATATGCTCGGACTTCTAACAGGGTTAGAAGGAGCAGTTTCCCGCCCCGGCGACCGTGCCTTGCTCGTGCCAGGACGGTGGCCCGGAGCATCCCGCGATCCTCCAGTTTGTCCTTGCCCCAGCAAGCGGATGGTACCTCCTGTACCACGGCGCTGCTGGGTTGTCGTCTGCTGAGACGGACGTGGCGCATCTACGGACACCGAGGCTTGGTCGTCCGTTTTGTCCTTAGATTTGGTGGTGCCGCGAGTTTCCTCGCCGGCGACCACCCTTCCGCCGGCGTCTCCTCCACCCACCGTTGGTTCTGGGGGCGGTGGAACAGACGCAGACGGGCCTGCGACCTCCGAGGCTTTCTTCTTCGGGGCCATGCTGCTGTTGCTGATGAAGTTGATGAAGCTGGAGAGGTTGATGAAGAATGCGCCCGCGTGAACGCCGGATCAGGTTCACACAACCTCGACGCCCCCTACCTGGCGCGCCAAAGATGTCGGGGGAAACTGCCCACCACGAACACCTATGGGACCGTAGCCCCTTGTACGTTGCGGTAAGGGAGCGGAGGGAGCACGAAGAGCAGATCGAGGAGAGCACGCGGGCAGTTTACCCAGGTTCGGGCCGCGACGGACGCGTAAAACCCTACTCCTGCTTGGATTTGTATTGAGTGTTGGAGCTCGGGAGCTTGAAGAACTAGCTACACCGAGCGAGTGAGCGATCTAGGTTCCGAACCCTTTCTACGTTGTGCATGGGCCTCCTTTTATAGCTCAAGGGGTCACCGACAGGTGTCAACGTAGAAGAAGGGCAAAAATGTAACTTTGGTGGTAGTTGTAATAGTGCGGGAACAGTGCGTGAACAGTGGATGAACAGTGGTCATCACCTAACTTGACAGTGGGGGACAAGAGCATTAAATGCCCGTCGCCGTCGACCCCAAAAGCGCCCGCCCGTGCGTCTCCGTTCGCCACGGTGGTAGCTTCGTCACCGTGGAGTGCCACCGTGTCCCCCAGGCTGCACAGCCATCCGCCACGCGTCCCTGGGACGGCCCCAGGGCGACGCGTTAGTCGATGAGCTGGAGCGGGGGCACACAGCGTAACTCTCCCCGGCAAGCACCTTGCCGGGGCCTTGACCTTGCCGGGCCCTGAAGCTTGTCGCTCCCCGGGCCCTGCCGGGGCGCATGTTGCGCCGAGGCATGTCTTCTGAGATGCAGTCTTCTAGTCTTCCTGGCAAGCTCCTCTTGCCAGGGTCTTGTGTTAATGTTATAGTCTTGGGCCTGGGACGGCCTTCCCGGCAAGCTCCACTTGCCGGGGTCTTGATCTTCTGACTTGTATACTTTGTTTTTGAATGGCTTAATAAGGACCAGAGAGGTTTCCGCCAAGCAATATATGAAAGCTAAGTTACCAGAATTTGAGCAGTTCAAATTTTTAAATTTTAGTTATCTTCCTTGAACAACCACACTTTGTATGGAAAACCTGTGCGCGGAGGAACCCACCCGTAGCTAGACGCACCCTTACCTTGTTTTCGAGTATGCTCAACGACTTAAGTGAGCTGCGACAAGTGTCGCACCCTTACTTCGTTTTCGAGTTCGCTCAGCAAGCTAAGTGCGTTGCGGCTAGCTGCGGCAAAGTTGCTTGCCGGTAAGGCCTTGGCCGGCAGGCTGCTCGGAGTCCAGCACTCAGCGCTCGCGGCAAGGGCCCCTTGCCGGCAAGTCCCCTGGAAGCGTAGGGTTAAAAGCATACAAAGTAAAGGACCAAAGCAAGGGAGATAACACAGCATCGATTGATCAAAATAGGATAATATATTACAAGGGATAACTTGTCGCAATGACTAATAGATTCATGTTCATGGCGCTCTATGCAGCAACAAAGGAAATAGAAAGAAGGAGGCCTAGTCTACGCGGTCGCCCTCGCGCCTGGAGATCTTGTTCACCTTGGCGATGATGTGGGCGACCTGCGCCTTCAGTGCCTCCTGATCTGCGTCGGCCGGCAAGCTGCAGAGGACATTGACGAGATTAATACCAGGATTGCGGTAAACAATCTTGGTCAAGACGCGCTCCAGGGTCCCCGCGCAGAGCTGGCGCGACTCCTCGGCCAGCTGCGCGGGGAGCTTCTGCTGCAGACGTGCGAGCGCCGGCGCGATCCCCCTGAAGAAAAGACTGAGCTTGGCGCTGTGGGGGAGATTTGGATCCGGAGAGTATATGAGGTGTTCCACCCTCAGCGCCATCAGCTCCTTGTCGATGTTGCCAGCAGAAGCCACCAAATCTTCAGTCCATATTTCGACGGTCCGACGGAAGTTGTTAGCTGAAGTGGCGGCGCTCTCCACCAGGCCTCGCTCCTTGCGGAGCTCGTCCTTCAGCTTGGTTTCGCGGTCTCGGACGGCGTCAAGTGAATCTTTCAGCGTGGAGACCTTCAACTCCAGATCGGCAATTGAGTCCTTGGTGGCTTTGAGCTCGTCGCCCTGCTTGGAGAGGCGTACCTGGAGTTCAGAGTTGGTATGGGCGTCTTTCTCGCGCTCTATGTTGAGCGCGGTGACCCTCTCCGTGCTCGCCTTCAGGTACTCCTCCAGCTGCACCACCTTAGCTTCAAGGTCCTTCTTGGCGGTCTCCGCGGTGGCCGCGGCGGCTTTCGGTTCCTTCAATTCTCCACCAAGGGCCTGCTCCCGGGCGGTAAGGTCGTCCTCGTGAGCGTCGAGGTCGACCTTCCGCTGGTTGAGCGCTCCTTCTCGCTGGGACAGCGCTTCACCGACCAGTCGCTGCTGCTCCTCGGCCTCAGCCTTCTCCAGGAGGAACTCCTGCTGCTCTCCGGCAAGCCTCTCGCGCTCCTCCGCCAAGTCGCGGAGGGCCGCCTGGTTGGCGGCGCGGAGCTCTGCGGCGCGTTTCTCCAAGTCCGCTGCAGCCTTGGCGGTGAGGGCTTCCCGAGACTCTAGTTTCGCCTGCCTGGCCCGGTAAAGGGCCAGGAGCCGGTGAAGCAGTTTCTCCTCCTCGGGCTCATCGCTCCCGCCAGGCGCTTCAACAATCTTCAACCCCGCGGAGGCGAGGACCGCTCCATCAAAGGTCTCTCCCTCCTCGAGGGCTCGCGACGAGGATCCCCATGGCACTTGTATGAAGACGCCACCGGGGGCCTCAAGATAGAAGCCCGACTGCTCCTTGCCGGCGGAGGGGTCGGCGGCCGGCGCAGCGCTCGACGCTCCTGCCGCCTCCGGGCCGGCAGTGTGGCCGCCGTCCCCCTCCCCGGCCGCTGCGTCTGCGGTCGGGGCAGTCTCCTCCGTGGCGGGCTCGTCGGCTCCTGCCATGCCTTCAGCGGCAGTGGCGTTGCCGCCGTCGCCTTGCGCACCCTCCTCGCCGGTGGCCTCGGTCTCTATCCGGTCCGGCGCGGGAGGATCTAGAAGAAAAGGAAAAAAAAGAAGATCAAGCAAATATCCAAAAAGACAAGTCCAAGAAGAAAAAGCTGTCAGACTTACCTTCGCGGACTTCGTCGACAACAGGCTCCCTCGCTGGGGAGTCCTCCCTTGGCGGTGGAGCGGTGGCTCCTGCTGGCGGAGGGCCGCCCGTGCCCTCCCTTGGCGGGGTGGCCACCCTTGTCGGGCTGCCCGCCCTTGGCGGGGAGCCCGTCCTTGGCGGAACGTCCTCCCTCGCCGGGGAGCTCGCCCTTGGCGGGGAGGGCGGAATCGGCAGCTCCTCGGGAGTAACCTCCGGTTGCTCCTGCGGCTGCGGATCCATTTCTGCACAAGACAAACAAAACAAACAGAGCAGCAAAACATCAGTACAAAGCAAAGACCTCAAGCGCGCCCAACAAGTAGGAAATTCAAGACCAGACTTACGCTGGGGGCTGCGCTGGGGGCTGCTCCTCGGAGCAGCACTTGGGTCTGGCAAGTTCGTCGCCGGCGCGTCCCCTGTCGCCGCGACGGGTGAGTCGTCCTCGACCTCGACCACGGGGACCTTGGCCCTCTTCGCCATCCGTTGGGTCAGGGTCCTGCAGGCGAATCAAGAAACAAGATCAGAATCATCAACGAGAGAATCAAGACAGAATTGAAGAAGCTACAAAATACAAGTGCTTACTCCTGTTCCTCGTCGTCGTCGTCGCTCAGGGCGGAGAAGTCGAACTCCACCTGAGGCGCCCCCGCGCGAGGAGCAGGAGGAGAAGGCTCCCTCGGGCGCTTGGCGGTCTCCGGGGCTGGGGGCTGCGAAGACCCAGCCTCCGTGGACGCCGAGGCCCGGGGAGCAGGCGGAGCAGCTGCTCCACTCTGAGAGGCTCCCCCTCCGCTTGGCGCTGGTGCGCGGGGCGCCTCCGCCGCAGCTGGTGCGCGGGGTGCCTCCGCCGCGGCTGGTGCATGGGGCGCCTCCGTCGCGGCTTGGTTCGCTCTGGTGGCGCGCATCGCCCGGCGAACAGGCTGTTGTCGGGGCGCCTGCGTCCTTGTCGCTGTGGGCGCCTTGCGGAGACGCTTCAGCGGTGTTCGCTGGGGACTGGCCCGAGGCGGGGAGTTCTCCGAGGACGATGAGACATCGTCATCGAGTCCCAGAGACCCACCGCTGTCCTCATCGGTCTCGGTGTCCTCCTCCTCCTCCCCGACGGGCTCGCTGGGTCCGACATCTGATCCTGCGGCCCCGCTCCCTCCGGTGGCTCCGCTCCCTCCGGTGGCGCTGCTCCCTCCGGCACCCTCACTTGCCGCGGCCTCGCTCACGACCCCGGGAATCCCGGCGTGCCTCAGGGAAGGGACTCCGGCAAGCTCGTCGGGCGGAAGCTTGAGCAGTCTGCGGATCTCAGCCTCCTCTGCTTGGCACGATGCATCCTCAGCCTCTGCCTCGTCGACGGAGAACCCGAAGTCTCCTGCTGCTGCAGCTGCGGCGGCCTCTTCCATCCGGGAAGCAATATAGGCTATGTCCCGCTCTGTGGTGGCCCGAGTGAGACCCTTGTTCTCCTCGGCGTTCCTCGGCCGCTCGACCAGATTATCGAAGAAGCTCATGATGGCATCCGGCGTGGGCACTATCCATGTGGGGTCGACGCCGTGAGAGTCACACACGGGCATCATTGCGCGCAAAGCGTCCCGGGCAGTGCTGTTGCATAGCGGCACCACTCCCCGGGGAGATCTAAACCACTCCGGATGGGCCGGGTCGTGCTTAAAAAGCTCCCGGACCATCCCCTTTAGCTCCAATGCTGTGAAGTTGAAGTTCAGACCCGGGCGCAGCCTCATAATATCCGCCATATTGCCGAATTCCCATGCTGGCCTTTTCCTTTCCTGTAAAGGGGCAATGCGGCGGCGGAGGAAATCTGCCCCTACCTCTCCGATGGTCAACTTGGCTACCCGGAGACGAAGTATCCTAACAAGAGCAACATTGAGCTTGACATCATCCGGGGCCAACTCGCTCCAGTCCCTGCCGCGCACTATGGCTGTTGTGCGCGGCACAGTGAAGGGCTCCGGGTGGTCCTCTACTATCCAACACCAGTCCGCGCGCCACTCTTCCCACTTGCCGCGGTGCTCTCCTTTCAGATATGACTCCTTCTTGTTCAAGCGGAAGATCCAAGATATACCCCCGGAGAGGGGAGCGCCGGCCTCTACTCTAGGCATAAAAAAGTGGCGAAAGAGCGCTACGTTTGGATAGATCCCTATATAGTTTTCGCACAGATGTGCGAAAACCGCCATCGTGAGGATGGCGTTGGGGGTGAAGTCTAGAAGGTGGAGGCCGTACGTGTTCATGATGTCGCAGAAAAACTCCGAGAATGGAGGACACAAGCCACAGTGGAAGAAGACAACGAAGAAGAAATACCCGCCGGGGAGCAGATCTTTGGCGCCGGCGGGGTAGACTCTGGTCCGGGGATGCGCCTTGGTCTCCTTGGCCCAGAAGAGGTAATACTTGTTCCAGAGCTCCCTCGCGCGGAGCCTCGGCGCGAAGACTACGTTCCTCTTCCGCAGGGCGACGAGCTTCGCCGCCTGCTCGGATTTCTCCCTCTTGGCCTTCTCCGCTTTCGCCTTCTCGGCCTTCGGAGCCATGGCGGAGGCGGTGGGGAAAGGGGCGAGGAGTTCGACGGTGCCGCGGGTGCGGAAGAGGGCGGAGGAGGTGTGGAGGCGGAGCGCAGAGGGGGATTTCTGGAGGTTGAAGAAGCAATGAAAGCGCAGGAGGGAAACTGCCCCTGTTTCCTCTGCTTTTAAGGGGGAAGTGGGGGACGCTCCGCATTTCCCATTAAAGAACGTGGCCACGATCTCTCCCACGACACCGCAATCGACGCGTGCCGTTAGGGAGGGACGCGGCGGATGCGGAAGGGGAATTACGGCTCGCCGTGGGCCGCGCGTGCCCGTGCACTGTTTTGGGCCTGGCCCAACAGCGCTCGGCACCGTGTGTGGCCCAGGCCCGGGGGCTCCTGTCGGTGTACTAAGATAGGGGTACCTTAGTACCCCAACTTGTGCACGGGCAGTGGCAGCTTCCCGCGGCAGGGTCTACCACGTGCTTGCCGGAAACCTCTCTGGTCCTTATTA
Organism: Secale cereale; assembly: GCA_902687465.1. Taxonomy (NCBI): domain Eukaryota; kingdom Viridiplantae; phylum Streptophyta; class Magnoliopsida; order Poales; family Poaceae; genus Secale; species Secale cereale. The sequence goes on along the minus strand of LR738712.1, from coordinate 695,627,651 downwards.
AGCCATTCAAAAACAAAGTATACAAGTCAGAAGATCAAGACCCCGGCAAGTGGAGCTTGCCGGGAAGGCCGTCCCAGGCCCAAGACTATAACATTAACACAAGACCCTGGCAAGAGGAGCTTGCCAGGAAGACTAGAAGACTGCATCTCAGAAGACATGCCTCGGCGCAACATGCGCCCCGGCAGGGCCCGGGGAGCGACAAGCTTCAGGGCCCGGCAAGGTCAAGGCCCCGGCAAGGTGCTTGCCGGGGAGAGTTACGCTGTGTGCCCCCGCTCCAGCTCATCGACCCACGCGTCGCCGAAACTGCCCACCACGAACACCTATGGGACCGGAGCCCCTTGTACGTTGCGGTAAGGGAGCGGAGGGAGCACGAAGAGCGGATCGAGGAGAGCACGCGGGCAGTTTACCCAGGTTCGGGCCGCGACGGACGCGTAAAACCCAACTCCTGCTTGGTTTTGTATTGAGTGTTGGAGCTCGCGAGCTTGAAGAACTAGCTACACCGAGCGAGTGAGCGATCTAGGTTCCGAACCCTTTCTACGTTGTGCATGGGCCTCCTTTTATAGCTCAAGGGGTCACCGACAGGTGTCAACGTAGAAGAAGGGCAAAAATGTAACTTTGGTGGTAGTTGTAATAGTGCGGGAACAGTGCGTGAACAGTGGATGAACAGTGGTCATCACCTAACTTGACAGTGGGGGACAAGAGCTTTAAATGCCCGTCGCCGTCGACCCCAAAAGCGCCCGCCCGTGCGTCTCCGTTCACCACGGTGGTAGCTTCGTCACCGTGGAGTGCCACCGTGTCCCCCAGGCTGCACAGCCATCTGCCACGCGTCCCTGGGACGGCCCCAGGGCGACGCGTGGGTCGATGAGCTGGAGCGGGGGCACACAGCGTAACTCTCCCCGGCAAGCACCTTGCCGGGGCCTTGACCTTGCCGGGCCCTGAAGCTTGTCGCTCCCCGGGCCCTGCCGGGGCGCATGTTGCGCCGAGGCATGTCTTCTGAGATGCAGTCTTCTAGTCTTCCTGGCAAGCTCCTCTTGCCAGGGTCTTGTGTTAATGTTATAGTCTTGGGCCTGGGACGGCCTTCCCGGCAAGCTCCACTTGCCGGGGTCTTGATCTTCTGACTTGTATACTTTGTTTTTGAATGGCTTAATAAGGACCAGAGAGGTTTCCGGCAAGCACGTGGTAGACCCTGCCGCGGGAAGCTGCCACTGCCCGTGCACAAGTTGGGGTACTAAGGTACCCCTATCTTAGTACACCGACAGGAGCCCCCGGGCCTGGGCCACACACTGTGCCGAGCGCTGTTGGGCCAGGCCCAAAACAGTGCACGGGCACGCGCGGCCCACGGCGAGCCGTAATTCCCCTTCCGCATCCGCCGCGTCCCTCCCTAACGGCACGCGTCGATTAAGGTGTCGTGGGATAGAGATCGTGGCCACGTTCTTTAATGGGAAATGCGGAGCATCCCCCACTTCCCCCTTAAAAGCAGAGGAAACAGGGGCAGTTTCCCTCCTGTGCTTTCATTGCTTCTTCAACCTCCAGAAATCCCCCTCTGCGCTCCGCCTCCACACCTCCTCCGCCCTCTTCCGCACCCGCGGCACCGTCGAACTCCTCGCCCCTTTCCCCGCCGCCTCCGCCATGGCTCCGAAGGCCGAGAAGGCGAAAGCGGAGAAGGCCAAGAGGGAGAAATCCGAGCAGGCGGCGAAGCTCGTCGCCCTGCGGAAGAGGAACGTAGTCTTCGCGCCGAGGCTCCGCGCGAGGGAGCTCTGGAACAAGTATTATCTCTTCTGGGCCAAGGAGACCAAGGCGCATCCCCGGACCAGAGTCTACGCCGCCGGCGCCAAAGATCTGCTCCCCGGCGGGTATTTCTTCTTCGCTGTCTTCTTCCACTGTGGCTTGTGTCCTCCATTCTCGGAGTTTTTCTGCGACATCATGAACACGTACGGCCTCCACCTTCTAGACTTCACCCCCAACGCCATCCTCACGATGGCGGTTTTCGCACATCTGTGTGAAAACTATATAGGGATCTATCCAAACGTAGCGCTCTTTCGCCACTTTTTTATGCCTAGAGTAGAGGCCGGCGCTCCCCTCTCCGGGGGTATATCTTGGATCTTCCGCTTGAACAAGAAGGAGTCATATCTGAAAGGAGAGCTCCGCGGCAAGTGGGAAGAGTGGCGCGCGGACTGGTGTTGGATAGTAGAGGACCACCCGGAGCCCTTCACTGCGCCGCACACAACAGCCATAGTGCGCGGCAGGGACTGGAGCGAGTTGGCCCCGGATGATGTCAAGCTCAATGTTGCTCTTGTTAGGATACTTCGTCTCCGGGTAGCCAAGTTGACCATCGGAGAGGTAGGGGCAGATTTCCTCCGCCACCGCATTGCCCCTTTACAGGAAAGGAAAAGGCCAGCATGGGAATTCGGCAATGCGGTGGATATTATGAGGCTGCGCCCGGGTCTGAACTTCAACTTCACAGCATTGGAGCTGAAGGGGATGGTCCGGGAGCTTTTTAAGCACGACCCGGCCCATCCGGAGTGGTTTAGATCTCCTCGGGGAGTGGTGCCGCTATGCAACAGCACTGCCCGGGACGCTTTGCGCGCAATGATGCCCGCGTGTGACTCTCACGGCGTCGACCCCACATGGATAGTGCCCACGCCGGATGCCATCATGAGCTTCTTCGATAATCTGGTCGAGCGGCCGAGGAACGCCGAGGAGAACAAGGGTCTCACTCGGGCCACCACAGAGCGGGACATAGCCTATATTGCTTCCCGGATGGAAGAGGCCGCCGCAGCTGCAGCAGCAGGAGACTTCGGGTTCTCCGTCGACGAGGCAGAGGCTGAGGATGCATCGTGCCAAGCAGAGGAGGCTGAGATCCGCAGACTGCTCAAGCTTCCGCCCGACGAGCTTGCCGGAGTCCCTTCCCTGAGGCACGCCGGGATTCCCGGGGTCGTGAGCGAGGCCGCGGCAAGTGAGGGTGCCGGAGGGAGCAGCGCCACCGGAGGTAGCGGAGCCACCGGAGGGAGCGGGGCCGCAGGATCAGATGTCGGACCCAGCGAGCCGGTCGGGGAGGAGGAGGAGGACACCGAGACCGATGAGGACAGCGGTGGGTCTCTGGGACTCGATGACGACGTCTCATCGTCCTCGGAGAACTCCCCGCCTCGGGCCAGTCCCCAGCGAACACCGCTGAAGCGTCTCCGCAAGGCGCCCACAGCGACAAGGACGCAGGCGCCCCGACAACAGCCTGTTCGCCGGGCGACGCGCGCCACCAAAGCGAACCAAGCCGCGACGGAGGCGCCCCGTGCACCAGCCGCGGCGGAGGCACCCCGCACACCAGCTGCGGTGGAGGCGCCCCGCGCACCAGTGCCAAGCGGAGGGGGAGCCTCTCAGAGTGGAGCAGCTGCTCCGCCTGCTCCCCGGGCCTCGGCGTCCACGGAGGCTGGGTCTTCGCAGCCCCCAGCCCCGGAGACCGCCAAGCGCCCGAGGGAGCCTTCTCCTCCTGCTCCTCGCGCGGGGGCACCTCAGGTGGAGTTCGACTTCTCCGCCCTGAGCGACGACGACGACGAGGAACAGGAGTAAGCACTTGTATTTTGTAGCTTCTTCAATTCTGTCTTGATTCTCTCGTTGACGATTCTGATCTTGTTTCTTGATTCGCCTGCAGGACCCTGACCCAACGGATGGCGAAGAGGGCCAAGGTCCCCGTGGTCGAGGTCGAGGACGACTCGCCCATCGCGGCGACAGGGGACGCGCCGGCGACGAACTTGCCGGACCCAAGCGCTGCTCCGAGGAGCAGCCCCCAGCGCAGCCCCCAGCGTAAGTCTGGTCTTGAATTTCCTACTTGTTGGGCGCGCTTGAGGTCTTTGCTTTGTACTGATGTTTTGCTGCTCTGTTTGTTTTGTTTGTCTTGTGCAGAAATGGATCCGCAGCCGCAGGAGCAACCGGAGGTTACTCCCGAGGAGCTGCCGATTCCGCCCTCCCCGCCAAGGGCGAGCTCCCCGGCGAGGGAGGACGTTCCGCCAAGGACGGGCTCCCCGCCAAGGGCGGGCAGCCCGACAAGGGTGGCCACCCCGCCAAGGGAGGGCACGGGCGGCCCTCCGCCAGCAGGAGCCACCGCTCCACCGCCAAGGGAGGACTCCCCGGCGAGGGAGCCTGTTGTCGACGAAGTCCGCGAAGGTAAGTCTGATAGCTTTTTCTTCTTGGACTTGTCTTTTTGGATATTTGCTTGATCTTCTTTTTTTTTCCTTTTCTTCTAGATCCTCCCGCGCCGAACCGGATGGAGACCGAGGCCACCGGCGAGGAGGGTGCGCAAGGCGACGGCGGCAATGCCACTGCCGCTGAAGGCATGGCAGGAGCCGACGAGCCCGCCGCGGAGGAGACTGCCCCGACCGCAGACGCAGCGGCCGGGGAGGGGGACGGAGGCCACACTACCGGCCCGGAGGCGGCAGGAGCGTCGAGCGCTGCGCCGGCCGCCGACCCCTCCGCCGGCAAGGAGCAGTCGGGCTTCTATCTTGAGGCCCCCGGTGGCGTCTTCATACAAGTGCCATGGGGATCCTCGTCATGAGCCCCCGAGGAGGGAGAGACCTTTGATGGAGAGGTCCTCGCCTCCGCGGGGTTGAACATCGTTGAAGCGCCTGGCGGGAGCGATGAGCCCGAGGAGGAGAAACTGCTTCACCGGCTCCTGGCCCTTTACCGGGCCAGGCAGGCGAAACTAGAGTCTCGGGAAGCCCTCACCGCCAAGGCTGCAGCGGACTTGGAGAAACGCGCCGCAGAGCTCCGCGCCGACAACCAGGCGGCCCTCCACGACTTGGCGGAGGAGCGCGAGAGGCTTGCCGGAGAGCAGCAGGAGTTCCTCCTGGAGAAGGCTGAGGCCGAGGAGCAGCAGCGACTGGTCGGTGAAGTGCTGTCCTAGCGAGAAGGAGCGCTCAACCAGCGGAAGGTCGACCTCGACGCTCACGAGGACGACCTTACCGCCCGGGAGCAGGCCCTTGGCGGAGAATTGAAGGAAGCGAAAGCCGCCGCGGCCACCGCGGAGACCGCCAAGAAGGACCTTGAAGCTAAGGTGGTGCAGCTGGAGGAGTACCTGAAGGCGAGCACGGAGAGGGTCACCGCGCTCAACATAGAGCGCGAGAAAGACGCCCATACCAACTCTGAACTCCAGGTACGCCTCTCCAAGCAGGGCGACGAGCTCAAAGCCGCCAAGGACTCAATTGCTGATCTGGAGTTGAAGGTCTCCACGCTGAAAGATTCACTTGACGCCGTCCGAGACCGCGAAACCAAGCTGAAGGACGAGCTCCGCAAGGAGCGAGGCCTGGTGGAGAGCGCCGCCACTTCAGCTAACAACTTCCGCCGGACCGTCGAAATATGGACTGAAGATTTGGTGGCTTCTGCTGGCAACATCGACAAGGAGCTGATGGCGCTGAGGGTCGAACACCTCATATACTCTCCGGATCCAAATCTCCCCCACAGCGCCAAGCTCAGTCTTTTCTTCAGGGGGATCGTGCCGGCGCTCGCACGTCTGCAGCAGAAGCTCCCCGCGCAGCTGGCCGAGGAGGCGCGCCAGCTCTGCGCGGGGACCCTGGAGCGCGTCTTGACCAAGATTGTTTACCGCAATCCTGGTATTAATCTCGTCAACGTCCTCCGCAGCTTGCCGGCCGACGCAGATCAGGAGGCACTAAAGGCGCAGGTCGCCCACATCATCGCCAAGGTGAACAAGATCTCCAGGCGCGAGGGCGACCGCGTAGACTAGGCCTCCTTCTTTCTATTTCCTTTGTTGCTGCATAGAGCGCCATGAACATGAATCTATTAGTCATTGCGACAAGTTATCCCTTGTAATATATTATCTTATTTTGATTAATCGATGATGTGTTATCTCCCTTGCTTTGGTCCTTTACTTTGTATGCTTTTAACCCTACGCTTCCAGGGGACTTGCCGGCAAGGGGCCCTTGCCGCGAGCGCTGAGTGCTGGACTCCGAGCAGCCTGCCGGCCAAGGCCTTACCGGCAAGCAACTTTGCCGCAGCTAGCCGCAACGCACTTAGCTTGCTGAGCGAACTCGAAAACGAAGTAAGGGCGCGACACTTGTCGCAGCTCACTTAAGTCGTTGAGCATACTCGAAAACAAGGTAAGGGTGCGTCTAGCTACGGGTGGGTTCCTCCGCGCACAGGTTTTCCATACAAAGTGTGGTTGTTCAAGGAAGATAACTAAAATTTAAAAATTTGAACTGCTCAAATTCTGGTAACTTAGCTTTCATATATTGCTTGTTTCCCCGACAAGGCTTCTCTTTCTTGAACAGCACTTGGTTCATCCTCCATCTCCTCCCCCCCCCGGCAAACTTGTGCGCGAGGAACATTCCTTCTGCTTAAGAGGGAAAGAAAAAGAGGAGGGAAAACAAGTATAGGGCCTTTCGGCGTGATACTGCTTACCGGGTACGTGTGTTGCACAAGATGCCAAACAGTGCATGCAAATAGCGAAGAAAGGCATGAAAAAGTCAAATAGTGCAAAACGCGAAAGCTTTACTGATGCACGGGGTCTGCGCCCGGCTTTGTACAAAGGATTACATGCAACAGCGGCAAGACTCGTACAAAAAGGTGGTTGCCGGAGCGGATCACGGCAACCGCGCCTTATGGGTGAAACTTGCGAAGATGCTCTATGTTCCAGGAGTTGCTCACCGGTAAGCCTTCTTCGGTCTCAAGGCGGACAGCGCCGGGCCTTGTTACTTGTCTCACCCGATAAGGGCCTTCCCACTTCGGCGTCAACTTGTTGGAATTCTTGGCGGACTGAACACGCCGAAGAATAAGGTCGCCTTCCTCGAGACTCCTGGCCTTAACCTTGCGGCTATGATAGCGGCGCAAGGCTTGCTGGTATCGAGCAGCTCGTACAGCAGCCTGGAGACGTTCCTCCTCGAGGAGCAATGCATCATCTTGTCGCAGTTGCTCTTGCTCGAGCTCATCATAAGCGAGCACTCGAGGAGATCCGTATACGAGTTCCGTGGGGAGAACTGCCTCTGCTCCATAGACAAGAGCAAAGGGTGTCTGTCCGGTGGCTCGACTTGGTGTCGTCCTCACTGACCAAAGAGCCGCCGGTAGCTCCTCTATCCAGTTTCTTCCGCACTTGCGCAGCCTGTCAAAGGTCCTTGTCTTGAGTCCGCGCAGCACTTCAGCATTTGCCCTCTCCGCTTGACCGTTGCTCCTCGGGTGAGCAACAGAAGCGAAGCAGACCTTGGCGCCAAGGTCTTGGACGTATTGCATGAAGGTGCGACTAGTGAATTGCGTGCCGTTGTCGGTGATGATCCTGTTAGGGATCCCGAAACGGCAAACAATTGACCTGAAGAACCTGACTGCTGACTGTGCTGTCACCTTTCTCACCGGTTCCAGTTCTGGCCACTTTGTGAACTTGTCGATTGCAACGTACAAGTACTCAAAGCCCCCGATAGCACGGGGGAAGGGGCCGAGGATATCTAGCCCCCAGACCAAGAAGGGCCAGGACAAAGGGATTGTCTAGAGAGCTTCAGCTGGCTGATGAATTTGCTTGGCATGGAACTGGCACGCTTCACACTTGGTTACTTGTGCAGTTGCATCTTGGAGAGCTTCTGGCCAGAAGAACCCTTGCCGGAAGGCCTTCCCGGCAAGTGCCCTTGCGCCAATGTGGTGGCCACATATGCCTCCATGTATCTCCGCCAACAGCTTCTGTCCATCTTCCCTGGAAATGCACTTCAACCTGACACCATTGAGCCTTCTTCTGTACAGTTCATTGTCCACGAACTGGTACATACTTGACTGCCTGGTTATTTTCTCTATCTCTTCTGGGTCGTCGGGAAGTTCTCTAGTTAGCAGAAAACGGACGATCTGCTGCGCCCATGCTGGAGCCCGAGGCTCAACGGCAAGGACTAAAGGCATGAGGGCCGCTGCGGGAACCTCAGCTTCTACGGCAAGAACTTGCGTCTCCGCCGGAGCTGATGGTCCCCCGGCAAGCTCGCCGGGGCGAGGTTTGCCGGGAACGATTGCTTCAACTGTACAGATCCTAGGATCTGCAGGATCAAACTGTTCCTCAGCGTTCTGGTCGTTGATCTTGGGAACCTTGGCGGCGGCTTCGGGAAGATCCGCCGGCAAGTAGTCGCCGGAGACCAACTTTCTCTTCTTACTTTGCCCAACTGATGGTGTAACGGATGGTTGAGTTAGCTTGAGCAGGAAGGTCCCTGGTTCCACAGGTAACTTCATCGCAGCACACTTTGAAAGGCCATCTGCTATATCATTCTGAGCTCTTGGAACGTGCTCCATTTGCAGACCTTCAAAGTGTTCTTCAAGCTTCCTCACTTCATCTACATAAGCTTCCATCAAAGGGCTCTGGTAACTCTTGTTGACTTGTCGGACCACCAACTGAGAATCTCCCCGCACAATCAGCTTCTTGATCCCAAGTTCGGCCGCAATCCTGAGGCCGGCAAGCAAGCCTTCATACTCAGCAGTATTGTTTGTCGCTTGCTCCCTGGGAAAGTGCATCTGGATAACATACTTGAGGTGCTCTCCGGTAGGCGCTATGAGTACCACGCCGGCACCGGCGCCTTGCAGCGAGAAGGCACCATCAAAGTACATTACCCATTCACTTGTCGCTTCTTGTACGGGAACACTTGTCTCTGGAACTTCCTCATCGGGCGTTGGGGTCCATTCAGCTATGAATTCTGCCAAAGCTCGGCTCTGTATAGTTGAAGTACTCTCAAACTTGAGACCAAAGCTCGACAGCTCCAGTGCCCACTCAACGATCCTGCCTGTTGCTTCTGGATTCTGCAATATCCTCTTCAACGGAAAGCGAGTGACCACTGTTATCTCATGTGCTTGGAAGTAATGGCGCAGCTTTCTCGAGGCCATGAGGAGGCCGAAAAGCAACTTCTGCACCCCGGAGTATCTTGATCTAGCTCCCTGCAAGAGGGAACTCACAAAATACACCGGGCGCTGCACCATCTTTCTTCGCACTTCTCCTTGTTCCTGCGCAGAGTTGTCCTTGTCGGGGCCAGAGCTTGTCGGAGCAGCCCCCTGCTTGTCGCTGGATTCGCTTGCCGGTGATGTAGACTCTTCCTCTGCCTCCCTTTCCGCTACTAACGCAGCACTAACCACTTGATTGGTTGCTGCTAGGTACAGCAGCAACTTCTCTTGCGGCCTAGGTGCGACAAGAATTGGAGTGGAGGATAGATATCCTTTCAAATCTTGCAGCGCTGCCTCCGCTTCCGGAGTCCATTTCATAGGACCTGCCTTCTTCAAGATCTTGAAGAAAGGCAGGGCGCGTTCTGCAGACTTCGAAATGAACCTACTGAGGGCAGCTACACAACCTGCAAGTCTCCTTACATCCTTGACGCGCTTCGGGGCTTCGTTCTGCTCGATGGCTTTTATCTTGTCGGGATTGGCCTCAATCCCCCTCTGGGACACAAAGAACCCGAGAAGCTTGCCGGATGGGACTCCAAAGACGCACTTCTCGGGGTTCAACTTGAGCTGAATCTTGCGCAGGTTTGCAAATGTTTCTTCCAAATCTTGGATCAGGGTATCTTTGCTCTTGCTCTTTACCACTATGTCATCCATGTATGCTTCTACATTTCTGTGGATCTGTGGCTCAAAAGCAGTGTGCACCACCCTTGCAAAGGTTGAGCCTGCATTCTTCAATCCAAAGGGCATGCGTATGAAGCAATATGTGCCGCATGGAGTGATAAATGCAGTCTTCTCTTCGTCTTCCTTGGCCATGAAAATCTGGTGGTAGCCTGAATATGCATCAAGGAAGGAGAGCAGCTCACATCCGGCGGTGGAGTCAACAATCTGGTCAATGCGCGGCAAGGGAAATGGATCCTTGGGACATACTTTATTCACATCGGTGAAGTCTATACACAGTCTCCACTTCCCGTTGGCCTTACGCACGACAACTGGATTTGCTAACCACGTGGGATGGATCACGCCTCTAACCAGGCCTGCTGCTTCTAGTTTCTTGATCTCTTCGGCAATGAATTCTTGGCGCTCCACGGCTTGCTTCCTGACCTTCTGCTTGACGGGCCGCGCATGAGGACAAACAGCAAGCTTGTGCTCAATTACCTTCCTGGGAACGCCGGGGATGTCAGATGGTTGCCATGCAAACACATCGACATTCGCCCACAGGAAGGCAACGAGCGCGCTTTCCTATTTGCTGTCAAGCGTAGCACTGATGGTGAAGGTACCACCAGTGCCGTCCTCCCTGGCGGACACCTTCTTGGTTGCCGGTGGAGCGGCCATCCCCTTCTTGCACTTGCCGGTGGAGCTCGATGGAACGTCCTCGATGGCAACGCAGCACTCCGAAGAGGTGCGTTTGCCTGAGTGGGCCTCAGAGCACTTGCCGGACTTGGTCTTGGTCTTCTTCCCCCCGGGAGCTTCAGCGGCAAGCGTGTTGCTCTCCGCCGCGGCTGCTGCATCCCGGTATATCTTGTCGGCGCAGATAAGCGCGTCCTTCTTGTCGCCATGGACAGAGATGACGCTTATCGGCCCCGGCATCTTGAGCACATTGTAGGCATAGTGGGAAGCTGCCATGAACTTGGCGAGGGCAGGACGTCCAAGTATCCCATTATATGGCAATGGGATATCGGCAACATCAAAGGTTATTCTCTCTGTCCTGAAGTTGAGCTCCCCGCCAAAGGTCACTGGCAGAGTGATCTTCCCCTTGGGCTTGCTCCTCCCCGGGTTTATTCCTTGGAACGAACCGGTTTCTTCGAGCTCGCCATCTGGGATCTGGAGTTTCTTGATCACAGCTGAGGAGATCAAATTCAGGCCGGCCCCGCCGTCAACCAACATTTTGGTGACCTTGAGGTTGCGGATGGTTGGCGAGACCAACATCGGCAAGCACCCGACCGCAGTGGTGCGGTCAGGGTGATCCTCAAGATCAAAAATGATGGGCGTGCTGGACCACTTCAGCAGCCTGCGCGACTCAACGGGCGGCTCTGCTGCGTTTACTTCACGCACCCACTGCTTGAGTTGGCGGTGGGAAGTATGCAGAGAGGCGCCTTCGTCGACGCACAACACTTCTGTGGCCTTCTGGAACTCCTGCTCGCTGTTATCGCCTTCCTCCATGTCGTCGTTGTCTTCTTCTTCCTCATCCTTGTCGCGGCCCCGGGGAGGTCGATCACCTTGCCGCTGCTTGGCCTTGCCGCGGCGCCCTCCCCGGCCATTGAATGGCCGCTTCTTGCTTGGTTCTCCTCCGCCACCTTGGGCCTTCTCCTTGTCACGCCGCTCGTATTCAGCTTTCTGCTGCTCTACGAGGTACTCGACGCGCTTGCAGTTCGAAAGGTCGTGACCCTTGGTGCGGTGGATCTTGCAATATTGCTTGTCGGAGCCGTCCTGCTTGTCGGCTGCCGCTACAGGGGCAGGCTCCTTGCCGGAGCCGCCGGCCTGTGCTGTTTTGGCGGGAGCCTCCTTGCCGGACTTCTCGACGGCAAGCAATTCCTTGCTCTTCTTTTTCCTATTGTTCCGCCGCCGGCTCTTCTTTGCCGGGGCGGCGTCGTCGCTGTCGCTTCCCCCTGCGCCAGCATCCTCCCCGGGGAGTCTCCTCCCCTCTTCGGCGCGCGCGCACTTGTCAGCCAGAGCATAGAGCTCGCTGACATCCCGTATCTTGGTCATGGCCATCTCCTCACGCATGCGGCGGTTACGCACGTTTTGGTGGAACGCGCTAATAACCGCGGCAGGGTGGACGTCGGGGATGTTGTGCTGCACGCGGCTGAATCGTTGGATGTACTTGCGCAGGGGTTCTCCTTCCTTCTGGGCCAAGATGTGGAGATCACTCTCCTGGCCGTGGGGCTTGTGGCCGCCTGTGAAGGCGCCAACAAACTGATGGCACAAATCGGCCCACGAAGAAATAGAGCCTTCCGGCAAGTGCATAAGCCAAGAACGAACGTTCGGCTTAAGCACCAGCGGGAAGTAATTCGCCAGTATCTTCTCATCGCGCCCCCTGGCAGCCTGCACCGCGATGGTGTATATGCTGAGGAACTCCGAGGGGTGCGTCTTGCCGTCGTACTTCTCGGGTACGTCGGGCCTGAAGTTTTTCACGCTGGGCCACTGGACACGCCGCAGCTCACGGGTAAACGCAGGGCAACCTGCCGCGTACGGCAAGTCGCCTGGCTCACCGGGCGCGTGTGTGTCGACAGCGGTTCCAGCGCGCTGATCTGATTGTCGCCGAGCTTCTCGGCGGCGCTCGATCGTCGTCCGAGCGTCTTCTTGTCGCCGGTCGTCAAGGACTTGACGCTGGTCCCGACGAACCCGCGGATTCGACGACGCCGTGGAGTCGTCGTCGACGTTAATCCGGCGGGGAGGCGTCTTCTGCTTCCGCGGCGGGGAGTGCACGGTGGTTGCACCCCCGGCGGTCTTGTCGCCGTCGGCCTTCGTCTTCTCGACTTGCCGTGGCCGCGAGGTCGCCGGCTGCTGCGGCGTGTCGTTGTTGGCGAAGGCGATGAGGCTTTGTATCGTCGCCCTCCAGTCTTCGGCTTTGTCTGCCGCTGGAGGGAAGTCGAGGAACAGTTGCGCTCTTGCGAGTGCTTCTGCTGGAGAGGAGGGGAGCGGGGGCGAGCGGTGCGAGGAGCGGGATATGCTCGGACTTCTAACAGGGTTAGAAGGAGCAGTTTCCCGCCCCGGCGACTGTGCCTTGCTCGTGCCAGGACGGTGGCCCGGAGCATCCCGCGATCCTCCAGTTTGTCCTTGCCCCAGCAAGCGGATGGTACCTCCTGTACCACGGCGCTGCTGGGTTATCGTCTGCTGAGACGGACGTGGCGCATCTACGGACACCGAGGCTCGGTCGTCCGTTTTGTCCTTAGATTTGGTGGTGCCGCGAGTTTCCTCGCCGGCGACCACCCTTCCGCCGGCGTCTCCTCCACCCACCGTTGGTTCTGGGGGCGGTGGAACAGACGCAGACGGGCCTGCGACCTCCGAGGCTTTCTTCTTCGGGGCCATGCTGCTGTTGCTGATGAAGTTGATGAAGCTGGAGAGGTTGATGAAGAATGCGCCCGCGTGAACGCCGGATCAGGTTCGCACAACCTCGACGCCCCCTACCTGGCGCGCCAAAGATGTCGGGGGAAACTGCCCACCACGAACACCTATGGGACCGGAGCCCCTTGTACGTTGCGGTAAGGGAGCGGAGGGAGCACGAAGAGCAGATCGAGGAGAGCACGCGGGCAGTTTACCCAGGTTCGGGCCGCGACGGACGCGTAAAACCCTACTCCTGCTTGGTTTTGTATTGAGTGTTGGAGCTCGGGAGCTTGAAGAACTAGCTACACCGAGCGAGTGAGCGATCTAGGTTCCGAACCCTTTCTACGTTGTGCATGGGCCTCCTTTTATAGCTCAAGGGGTCACCGACAGGTGTCAACGTAGAAGAAGGGCAAAAATGTAACTTTGGTGGTAGTTGTAATAGTGCGGGAACAGTGCGTGAACAGTGAATGAACAGTGGTCATCACCTAACTTGACAGTGGGGGACAAGAGCATTAAATGCCCGTCGCCGTCGACCCCAAAAGCGCCCGCCCGTGCGTCTCCGTTCGCCACGGTGGTAGCTTCGTCACCGTGGAGTGCCACCGTGTCCCCCAGGCTGCACAGCCATCCGCCACGCGTCCCTGGGATGGCCCCAGGGCGACGCGTGGGTCGATGAACTGGAGCGGGGGCACACAGCGTAACTCTCCCCGGCAAGCACCTTGCCGGGGCCTTGACCTTGCCGGGCCCTGAAGCTTGTCGCTCCCCGGGCCCTGCCGGGGCGCATGTTGCGCCGAGGCATGTCTTCTGAGATGCAGTCTTCTAGTCTTCCTGGCAAGCTCCTCTTGCCAGGGTCTTGTGTTAATGTTATAGTCTTGGGCCTGGGACGGCCTTCCCGGCAAGCTCCACTTGCCGGGGTCTTGATCTTCTGACTTGTATACTTTGTTTTTGAATGGCTTAATAAGGACCAGAGAGGTTTCCGGCAAGCACGTGGTAGACCCTACCGCGGGAAGCTGCCACTGCCCGTGCACAAGTTGGGGTACTATGGTACCCCTATCTTAGTACACCGACAGGAGCCCCCGGGCCTGGGCCACACACGGTGCCGAGCGCTGTTGGGCCAGGCCCAAAACAGTGCACGGGCACGCGCGGCCCACGGCGAGCCGTAATTCCCCTTCCGCATCCGCCGCGTCCCTCCCTAACGGCACGCGTCGATTGCGGTGTCGTGGGAGAGATCGTGGCCACGTTCTTTAATGGGAAATGCGGAGCGTCCCCCACTTCCCCCTTAAAAGCAGAGGAAACAGGGGCAGTTTCCCTCCTGCGCTTTCATTGCTTCTTCAACCTCCAGAAATCCCCCTCTGCGCTCCGCCTCCACACCTCCTCCGCCCTCTTCCGCACCCGCGGCACCGTCGAACTCCTCGCCCCTTTCCCCGCCGCCTCCGCCATGGCTCCGAAGGCCGAGAAGGCGAAAGCGGAGAAGGCCAAGAGGGAGAAATCCGAGCAGGCGGCGAAGCTCGTCGCCCTGCGGAAGAGGAACGTAGTCTTCGCGCCGAGGCTCCGCGCGAGGGAGCTCTGGAACAAGTATTACCTCTTCTGGGCCAAGGAGACCAAGGCGCATCCCCGGACCAGAGTCTACCCCGCCGGCGCCAAAGATCTGCTCCCCGGCGGGTATTTCTTCTTCGCTGTCTTCTTCCACTGTGGCTTGTGTCCTCCATTCTCGGAGTTTTTCTGCGACATCATGAACACGTACGGCCTCCACCTTCTAGACTTCACCCCCAACGCCATCCTCACGATGGCGGTTTTCGCACATCTGTGCGAAAACTATATAGGGATCTATCCAAACGTAGCGCTCTTTCGCCACTTTTTTATGCCTAGAGTAGAGGCCGGCGCTCCCCTCTCCGGGGGTATATCTTGGATCTTCCGCTTGAACAAGAAGGAGTCATATCTGAAAGGAGAGCTCCGCGGCAAGTGGGAAGAGTGGCACGCGGACTGGTGTTGGATAGTAGAGGACCACCCGGAGCCCTTCACTGCGCCGCGCACAACAGCCATAGTGCGCGGCAGGGACTGGAGCGAGTTGGCCCCGGATGATGTCAAGCTCAATGTTGCTCTTGTTAGGATACTTCATCTCCGGGTAGCCAAGTTGACCATCGGAGAGGTAGGGGCAGATTTCCTCCGCCGCCGCATTGCCCCTTTACAAGAAAGGAAAAGGCCAGCATGGGAATTCGGCAATGCGGCGGATATTATGAGGCTGCGCCCGGGTCTGAACTTCAACTTCACAGCATTGGAGCTGAAGGGGATGGTCCGGGAGCTTTTTAAGCACGACCCGGCCCATCCGGAGTGGTTTAGATCTCCCCGGGGAATGGTGCCGCTATGCAACAGCACTGCCCGGGACGCTTTGCGCGCAATGATGCCCGCGTGTGACTCTCACGGCGTCGACCCCACATGGATAGTGCCCACGCCGGATGCCATCATGAGCTTCTTCGATAATCTGGTCGAGCGGCCGAGGAACGCCGAGGAGAACAAGGGTCTCACTCGGGCCACCACAGAGCGGGACATAGCCTATATTGCTTCCCGGATGGAAGAGGCCGCCGCAGCTGCAGCAGCAGGAGACTTCGGGTTCTCCATCGACGAGGCAGAGGCTGAGGATGCATCGTGCCAAGCAGAGGAGGCTGAGATCCGCAGACTGCTCAAGCTTCCGCCCGACGAGCTTGCCGGAGTCCCTTCCCTGAGGCACGCCAGGATTCCCGGGGTCGTGAGCGAGGCCGCGGCAAGTGAGGGTGCCGGAGGGAGCAGAGGTGCCGGAGGGAGCAGCGCCACCGGAGGGAGCGGAGCCACCGGAGGGAGCGGGGCCGCAGGATCAGATGTCGGACCCAGCGAGCCCGTCGGGGAGGAGGAGGAGGACACCGAGACCGATGAGGACAGCAGTGGGTCTCTGGGACTCGATGACGACGTCTCATCGTCCTCCGAGAACTCCCCGCCTCGGGCCAGTCCCCAGCGAACACCGCTGAAGCGTCTCCGCAAGGCGCCCACAGCGACAAGGACGCAGGCGCCCCGACAACAGCCTGTTCGCCGGGCGACGCGCGCCACCAGAGCGAACCAAGCCACGACGGAGGCGCCCCGTGCACCAGCCGCGGCGGAGGCACCCCGCGCACCAGCTGCGGCGGAGGCGCCCCGCGCACCAGCGCCAAGCGGAGGGGGAGCCTCTCAGAGTGGAGCAGCTGCTCCGCCTGCTCCCCGGGCCTCGGCGTCCACGGAGGCTGGGTCTTCGCAGCCCCCAGCCCCGAAGACCGCCAAGCGCCCGAGGGAGCCTTCTCCTCCTGCTCCTCGCGCGGGGGCGCCTCAGGTGGAGTTCGACTTCTCCGCCCTGAGCGACGACGACGACGAGGAACAGGAGTAAGCACTTGTATTTTGTAGCTTCTTTAATTCTGTCTTGATTCTCTCGTTGATGATTCTGATCTTGTTTCTTGATTTGCCTGCAGGACCCTGACCCAACGGATGGCGAAGAGGGCCAAGGTCCCCGTGGTCGAGGTCGAGGACGACTCGCCCGTCGCGGCGACAGGGGACGCGCCGCCGACGAACTTGCCGGACCCAAGCGCTGCTCCGAGGAGCAGCCCCCAGCGCAGCCCCCAGCGTAAGTCTGGTCTTGAATTTCCTACTTGTTGGGCGCGCTTGAGGTCTTTGCTTTGTACTGATGTTTTGCTGCTCTGTTTGTTTTGTTTGTCTTGTGCAGAAATGGATCCGCAGCCGCAGGAGCAACCGGAGGTTACTCCCGAGGAGCTGCCGATTCCGCCCTCCCCGCCAAGGGCGAGCTCCCCGGCGAGGGAGGACGTTCCGCCAAGGACGGGCTCCCCGCCAAGGGCGGGCAGCCCGACAAGGGTGGCCACCCCGGCAAGGGAGGGCACGGGCGGCCCTCCGCCAGCGGGAGCCACCGCTCCACCGCCAAGGGAGGACTCCCCGGCGAGGGAGCCTGTTGTCGACGAAGTCCGCGAAGGTAAGTCTGACAGCTTTTTCTTCTTGGACTTGTCTTTTTGGATATTTGCTTGATCTTTTTTTTTTCTTCTAGATCCTCCCGCGCCGGACCGGATGGAGACCGAGGCCACCGGCGAGGAGGGTGCGCAAGGCGATGGCGGCAACGCCACTGCCACTGAAGGCATGGCAGGAGCCGACGAGCCCGCCGCGGAGGAGACTGCCCCGACCGCAGACGCAGCGGCCGGGGAGGGGGACGGCGGCCACACTGCCGGCCCGGAGGCGGCAGGAGCGTCGAGCGCTGCGCCGGCCGCCGACCCCTCCGCCGGCAAGGAGCAGTCGGGCTTCTATCTTGAGGCCCCCGGTGGCGTCTTCATACAAGTGCCATGGGGATCCTCGTCGCGATCCCCCGAGGAGGGAGAGACCTTTGATGGAGAGGTCCTCGCCTCCGCGGGGTTGAAGATCGTTGAAGCGCCTGGCGGGAGCGATGAGCCCGAGGAGGAGAAACTGCTTCACCGGCTCCTGGCCCTTTACCGGGCCAGGCAGGCGAAACTAGAGTCTCGGGAAGCCCTCACCGCCAAGGCTGCAGCGGACTTGGAGAAACGCGCCACAGAGCTCCGCGCCGCCAACCAGGCGGCCCTCCGCGACTTGGCGGAGGAGCGCGAGAGGCTTGCCGGAGAGCAGCAGGAGTTCCTCCTGGAGAAGGCTGAGGCCGAGGAGCAGCAGCGACTGGTCGGTGAAGCGCTCTCCCAGCGAGAAGGAGCGCTCAACCAGCGGAAGGTCGACCTCGACGCTCACGAGGACGACCTTACCGCCCGGGAGCAGGCCCTTGGCGGAAAATTGAAGGAAGCGAAAGCCGCCGCGGCCACCGCGGAGACCGCCAAGAAGGACCTTGAAGCTAAGGTGGTGCAGCTGGAGGAGTACCTGAAGGCGAGCACGGAGAGGGTCACCGCGCTCAACATAGAGCGCGAGAAAGACGCCCATACCAACTCTGAACTCCAGGTACGCCTCTCCAAGCAGGGCGACGAGCTCAAAGCCGCCAAGGACTCAATTGCTGATCTGGAGTTGAAGGTCTCCACGCTGAAAGATTCACTTGACGCCGTCCGAGACCGCGAAACCAAGCTGAAGGACGAGCTCCGCAAGGAGCGAGGCCTGGTGGAGAGCGCCGCCACTTCAGCTAACAACTTCCGCCGGACCGTCGAAATATGGACTGAAGATTTGGTGGCTTCTGCTGGCAACATCGACAAGGAGCTGATGGCGCTGAGGGTGGAACACCTCATATACTCTCCGGATCCAAATCTCCCCCACAGCGCCAAGCTCAGTCTTTTCTTCAGGGGGATCGCGCCGGCGCTCGCACGTCTGCAGCAGAAGCTCCCCGCGCAGCTGGCCGAGGAGTCATGCCAGCTCTGCGCGGGGACCCTGGAGCGCGTCTTGACCAAGATTGTTTACCGCAATCCTGGTATTAATCTCGTCAACGTCCTCCGCAGCTTGCCGGCCGACGCAGATCAGGAGGCACTGAAGGCGCAGGTCGCCCACATCATCGCCAAGGTGAACAAGATCTCCAGGCGCGAGGGCGACCGCGTAGACTAGGCCTCCTTCTTTCTATTTCCTTTGTTGCTGCATAGAGCGCCATGAACATGAATCTATTAGTCATTGCGACAAGTTATCCCTTGTAATATATTATCTTATTTTGATCAATCGATGATGTGTTATCTCCCTTGCTTTGGTCCTTTACTTTGTATGCTTTTAACCCTACGCTTCCAGGGGACTTGCCGGCAAGGGGCCCTTGCCGCGAGCGCTGAGTGCTGGACTCCGAGCAGCCTGCCGGCCAAGGCCTTACCGGCAAGCAACTTTGCCGCAGCTAGCCGCAACGCACTTAGCTTGCTGAGCGAACTCGAAAACGAAGTAAGGGCGCGACACTTGTCGCAGCTCACTTAAGTCGTTGAGCATACTCGAAAACAAGGTAAGGGTGCGTCTAGCTACGGGTGGGTTCCTCCGCGCACAGGTTTTCCATACAAAGTGTGGTTGTTCAAGGAAGATAACTAAAATTTAAAAATTTGAACTGCTCAAATTCTGGTAACTTAGCTTTCATATATTGCTTGTTTCCCCGACAAGGCTTCTCTTTCTTGAACAGCACTTGGTTCATCCTCCATCTCCTCCCTCCCGGCAAACTTGTGCGCGAGGAACATTCCTTCTGCTTAAGAGGGAAAGAAAAAGAGGAGGGAAAACAAGTATAGGGCCTTTCGGCGTGATACTGCTTACCGGGTACGTGTGTTGCACAAGATGCCAAACAGTGCATGCAAATAGCGAAGAAAGGCATGAAAAAGGCAAATAGTGCAAAACGCGAAAGCTTTACTGATGCACGGGGTCTGCGCCCGGCTTTGTACAAAGGATTACATGCAACAGCGGCAAGACTCGTACAAAAAGGTGGTTGCCGGAGCGGATCACGGCAACCGCGCCTTATAGTGAAACTTGCGAAGATGCTCTATGTTCCAGGAGTTGCTCACCGGTAAGCCTTCTTCGGTCTCAAGGCGGACAGCGCCGGGCCTTGTTACTTGTCTCACCCGATAAGGGCCTTCCCACTTCGGCGTCAACTTGTTGGAATTCTTGGCGGACTGAACACGCCGAAGAACAAGGTCGCCTTCCTCGAGACTCCTGGCCTTAACCTTGCGGCTATGATAGCGGCGCAAGGCTTGCTGGTATCGAGCAGCTCGTACAGCAGCCTGGAGACGTTCCTCCTTGAGGAGCAATGCATCATCTTGTCGCAGTTGCTCTTGCTCGAGCTCATCATAAGCGAGCACTCGAGGAGATCCGTATACGAGTTCCGTGGGGAGAACTGCCTCTGCTCCATAGACAAGAGCAAAGGGTGTCTGTCCGGTGGCTCGACTTGGTGTCGTCCTGATTGACCAAAGAGCCGCCGGTAGCTCCTCTATCCAGTTTCTTCCGCACTTGCGCAGCCTGTCAAAGGTCCTTGTCTTGAGTCCGCGCAGCACTTCAGCATTTGCCCTCTCCGCTTGACCGTTGCTCCTCGGGTGAGCAACAGAAGCGAAGCAGACCTTGGCGCCAAGGTCTTGGACGTATTGCATGAAGGTGCGACTAGTGAATTGCGTGCCGTTGTCGGTGATGATCCTGTTAGGGATCCCGAAACGGCAAACAATTGACCTGAAGAACCTGACTGCTGACTGTGCTGTCACCTTTCTCACCGGTTCCACTTCTGGCCACTTTGTGAACTTGTCGATTGCAACGTACAAGTACTCAAAGCCCCCGACAGCACGGGGGAAGGGGCCGAGGATATCTAGCCCCCAGACCGAGAAGGGCCAGGACAAAGGGATTGTCTGGAGAGCTTGAGCTGGCTGATGAATTTGCTTGGCATGGAACTGGCACGCTTCACACTTGGTTACTTGTGCAGTTGCATCTTGGAGAGCTTCTGGCGAGATGAACCCTTGCCGGAAGGCCTTCCCGGCAAGTGCCCTTGCGCCAATGTGGTGGCCACATATGCCTCCATGTATCTCCGCCAACAGCTTCTGTCCATCTTCCCTGGAAATGCACTTCAACCTGACACCATTGAGCCTTCTTCTGTACAGTTCATTGTCCACGAACTGGTACATACTTGACTGCCTGGTTATTTTCTCTATCTCTTCTGGGTCGTCGGGAAGTTCTCCAGTTAGCAGAAAACGGACGATCTGCTGCGCCCATGCTGGAGCCCGAGGCTCAACGGCAAGGACTAAAGGCATGATGGCCGCTGCGGGAACCTCAGCTTCTACGGCAAGAACTTGCGTCTCCGCCAGAGCTGATGGTCCCCCGGCAAGCTCGCCGGGGCGAGGCTTGTCGGGAACGATTGCTTCAACTGTACAGATCCTAGGATCTGCAGGATCAAACTGTTCCTCAGCGTTCTGGTCGTTGATCTTGGGAACCTTGGCGGCGGCTTCGGGAAGATCCGCCGGCAAGTAGTCGCCGGAGACCAACTTTCTCTTCTTACTTTGCCCAACTGATGGTGTAACGGATGGTTGAGTTAGCTTGAGCAGGAAGGTCCCTGGTTCCACAGGTAACTTCATCGCAGCACACTTTGAAAGGCCATCTGCTATATCATTCTGAGCTCTTGGAACGTGCTCCATTTGCAGACCTTCAAAGTGTTCTTCAAGCTTCCTCACTTCATCTACATAAGCTTCCATCAAAGGGCTCTGGT
This sequence comes from Secale cereale, assembly GCA_902687465.1. NCBI lineage: Eukaryota > Viridiplantae > Streptophyta > Magnoliopsida > Poales > Poaceae > Secale > Secale cereale. Next base: position 695,606,569 of record LR738712.1, on the reverse strand, counting down.
AACTCTTGTTGACTTGTCGGACCACCAACTGAGAATCTCCCCGCACAATCAGCTTCTTGATCCCAAGTTCGGCCGCAATCCTAAGGCCGGCAAGCAAGCCTTCATACTCAGCAGTATTGTTTGTCGCTTGCTCCCTGGGAAAGTGCATCTAGATAACATACTTGAGGTGCTCTCCGGTAGGCGCTATGAGTACCACGCCGGCACCGGCGCCTGGCAGCGAGAAGGCACCATCAAAGTACATTACCCATTCACTTGTCGCTTCTTGTACGGGAACACTTGTCTCTGGAACTTCCTCATCGGGCGTTGGGGTCCATTCAGCTATGAATTCTGCCAAAGCTCGGCTCTGTATAGTTGAAGTACTCTCAAACTTGAGACCAAAGCTCGACAGCTCCAGTGCCCACTCAACGATCCTGCCTGTTGCTTCTGGATTCTGCAATATCCTCTTCAACGGAAAGCGAGTGACCACTGTTATCTCATGTGCTTGGAAGTAATGGCGCAGCTTTCTCGAGGCCATGAGGAGGCCGAAAAGCAACTTCTGCACCCCGGAGTATCTTGATCTAGCTCCCTGCAAGAGGGAACTCACAAAATACACCGGGCGCTGCACCATCTTTCTTCGCACTTCTCCTTGTTCCTGCGCAGAGTTGTCCTTGTCGGGGCCAGAGCTTGTCGGAGCAGCCCCCTGCTTGTCGCTGGATTCGCTTGCCGGTGATGTAGACTCTTCCTCTGCCTCCCTTTCCGCTACTAACGCAGCACTAACCACTTGATTGGTTGCTGCTAGGTACAGCAGCAACTTCTCTTGCGGCCTAGGTGCGACAAGTATTGGAGTGGAGGATAGATATCCTTTCAAATCTTGCAGCGCTGCCTCCGCTTCCGGAGTCCATTTCATAGGACCTGCCTTCTTCAAGATCTTGAAGAAAGGCAGGGCGCGTTCTGCAGACTTCGAAATGAACCTACTGAGGGCAGCTACACAACCTGCAAGTCTCCTTACATCCTTGACGCGCTTCGGGGCTTCGATCTTCTCGATGGCTTTTATCTTGTCGGGATTGGCCTCAATCCCCCTCTGGGACACAAAGAACCCGAGAAGCTTGCCGGATGGGACTCCAAAGACGCACTTCTCGGGGTTCAACTTGAGCTGAATCTTGCGCAGGTTTGCAAATGTTTCTTCCAAATCTTGGATCAGGGTATCTTTGCTCTTGCTCTTTACCACTATGTCATCCATGTATGCTTCTACATTTCTGTGGATCTGTGGCTCAAAAGCAGTGTGCACCACCCTTGCAAAGGTTGAGCCTGCATTCTTCAATCCAAAGGGCATGCGTATGAAGCAATATGTGCCGCATGGAGTGATAAATGCAGTCTTCTCTTCGTCTTCCTTGGCCATGAAAATCTGGTGGTAGCCTGAATATGCATCAAGGAAGGAGAGCAGCTCACATCCGGCGGTGGAGTCAACAATCTGGTCAATGTGCGGCAAGGGAAATGGATCCTTGGGACATGCTTCATTCACATCGGTGAAGTCTATACACAGTCTCCACTTCCCGTTGGCCTTACGCACGACAACTGGATTTGCTAACCACGTGGGATGGATCACGCCTCTAACCAGGCCTGCTGCTTCTAGTTTCTTGATCTCTTCGGCAATGAATTCTTGGCGCTCCACGGCTTGCTTCCTGACCTTCTGCTTGACGGGCCGCGCATGAGGACAAACAGCAAGCTTGTGCTCAATTACCTTCCTGGGAACGCCGGGGATGTCAGATGGTTTCCATGCAAACACATCGACATTCGCCCGCAGGAAGGCAACGAGCGCGCTTTCCTATTTGCTGTCAAGCGTAGCACTGATGGTGAAGGTACCACCAGTGCCGTCCTCCCTGGCGGACACCTTCTTGGTTGCCGGTGGAGCGGCCATCCCCTTCTTGCACTTGCCGGTGGAGCTCGATGGAACGTCCTCGACGGCAGCGCAGCACTCCGAAGAGGTGCGTTTGCCGGAGTGGGCCTCAGAGCACTTGCCGGACTTGGTCTTGGTCTTCTTCCCCCCGGGAGCTTCAGCGGCAAGCGTGTTGCTCTCCGCCGCGGCTGCTGCATCCCGGTATATCTTGTCGGCGCAGATAAGCGCGTCCTTCTTGTCGCCATGGACAGAGATGACGCTTATCGGCCCCGGCATCTTGAGCACATTGTAGGCATAGTGGGAAGCTTCCATGAACTTGGCGAGGGCAGGACGTCCAAGTATCCCATTATATGGCAATGGGATATCGGCAACATCAAAGGTTATTCTCTCTGTCCTGAAGTTGAGCTCCCTGCCAAAGGTCACTGGCAGAGTGATCTTCCCCTTGGGCTTGCTCCTCCCCGGGTTTATTCCTTGGAACGAACCGGTTTCTTCGAGCTCGCCATCTGGGATCTGGAGTTTCTTGATCACAACTGAGGAGATCAAATTCAGGCCGGCCCCGCCGTCAACCAACATTTTGGTGACCTTGAGGTTGCGGATGGTTGGCGAGATCAACATCGGCAAGCACCCGACCGTAGTGGTGCGGTCAGGGTGATCCTCAAGATCAAAAATGATGGGCGTGCTGGACCACTTCAGCAGCCTGCGCGACTCAACGGGCGGCTCTGCTGCGTTTACTTCACGCACCCACTGCTTGAGTTGGCGATGGGAAGTATGCAGAGAGGCGCCTCCGTCGACGCACAGCACTTCTGTGGCCTTCTGGAACTCCTGCTCGCTGTTATCGCCTTCCTCCATGTCGTCGTCGTCTTCTTCTTCCTCATCCTTGTCGCGGCCCCGGGGAGGTCGATCACCTTGCCGCTGCTTGGCCTTGCCGCGGCGCCCTCCCCGGCCATTGAATGGCCGCTTCTTGCTTGGTTCTCCTCCGCCACCTTGGGCCTTCTCCTTGTCGCGCCGCTCGTATTCAGCTTTCTGCTGCTCTACGAGGTACTCGACGCGCTTGCAGTTCGAAAGGTCGTGACCCTTGGTGCGGTGGATCTTGCAATATTGCTTGTCGGAGCCGTCCTGCTTGTCGGCTGCCGCTACAGGGGCAGGCTCCTTGCCGGAGCCGCCGGCCTGTGCTATTTGGGCGGGAGCCTCCTTGCCGGACTTCTCGACGGCAAGCACTTCCTTGCTCTTCTTCTTCCTATTGTTCCGCCGCCGGCTCTTCTTTGCCGGGGCGGCGTCGTCGCTGTCGCTTCCCCCTGCGCCAGCATCCTCCCCGGGGAGTCTCCTCCCCTCTTCGGCGCGCGCGCACTTGTCAGCCAGAGCATAGAGCTCGCTGACATCCCATATCTTGGTCATGGCCATCTCCTCACGCATGCGGCGGTTACGCACGTTCTGGTGGAACGCGCTAATAACCGCGGCAGGGTGGACGTCGGGGATGTTGTGCTGCACGCGGCTGAATCGTTGGATGTACTTGCGCAGGGGTTCTCCTTCCTTCTGGGTCAAGATGTGGAGATCACTCTCCTGGCCGTGGGGCTTGTGGCCGCCTGTGAAGGCGCCAACAAACTGATGGCACAAATCGGCCCACGAAGAAATAGAGCCTTCCGGCAAGTGCATAAGCCAAGAACGAACGTTCGGCTTAAGCACCAGCGGGAAGTAATTCGCCAGTATCTTCTCGTCGCGCCCCCCGGCAGCCTGCACCGCGATGGTGTATATGCTGAGGAACTCCGAGGGGTGCGTCTTGCCGTCGTACTTCTCGGGTACGTCGGGCCTGAAGTTTTTCACGCTGGGCCACTGGACACGCCGCAGCTCACGGGTAAACGCAGGGCAACCTGCCTCGTACGGCAAGTCGCCTGGCTCACCGGGCGCGTGTGTGTCGACAGCGGTTCCAGCGCGCTGATCTGATTGTCGCCGAGCTTCTCGGCGGCGCTCGATCGTCGTCCGAGCGTCTTCTTGTCGCCGGTCGTCAAGGACTTGACGCTGGTCCCGACGAGCCCGCGGATCCGACGACGCCGTGGAGTCGTCGTCGATGTTAATCCGGCGGGGAGGCGTCTTCTGCTTCCGCGACGGGGAGTGCACGGTGGTTGCACCCCCGGCGGTCTTGTCGCCGTCGGCCTTCGTCTTCTCGACTTGCCGTGGCCGCGAGGTCGTCGGCTGCTGCGGCGTGTCGTTGTTGGCGAAGGCGATGAGGCTTTGTATCGTCGCCCTCCAGTCTTCGGCTTTGTCTGCCACTGGAGGGAAGTCGAGGAGCAGTTGCGCTCTTGCGAGTGCTTCTGCTGGAGAGGAGGGGAGCGGGGGCGAGTGGTGCGAGGAGCGGGATATGCTCGAACTTCTAACAGGGTTAGAAGGAGCAGTTTCCCACCCCGGCGACCGTGCCTTGCTCGTGCCAGGACGGTGGCCCGGAGCATCCCGCGATCCTCCAGTTTGTCCTTGCCCCAGCAAGCGGATGGTACCTCCTGTACCACGGCGCTGCTGGGTTGTCGTCTGCTGAGACGGACATGGCGCATCTACGGACACCGAGGCTCGGTCGTCCGTTTTGTCCTTAGATTTGGTGGTGCCGCGAGTTTCCTCGCCGGCGACCACCCTTCCGCCGGCGTCTCCTCCACCCACCGTTGGTTCTGGGGGCGGTGGAACAGACGCAGACGGGCCTGCGACCTCCGAGGCTTTCTTCTTCGGGGCCATGCTGCTGTTGCTGATGAAGTTGATGAAGCTGGAGAGGTTGATGAAGAATGCGCCCGCGTGAACGCCGGATCAGGTTCGCACAACCTCGACGCCCCCTACCTGGCGCGCCAAAGATGTCGGGGGAAACTGCCCACCACGAACACCTATTGGACCGGAGCCCCTTGTACGTTGCAGTAAGGGAGCGGAGGGAGCACGAAGAGCAGATCGAGGAGAGCACGCGGGCAGTTTACCCAGGTTCGGGCCGCGACGGACGCGTAAAACCCTACTCCTGCTTGGTTTTGTATTGAGTGTTGGAGCTCGGGAGCTTGAAGAACTAGCTACACCGAGCGAGTGAGCGATCTAGGTTCCGAACCCTTTCTACGTTGTGCATGGGCCTCCTTTTATAGCTCAAGGGGTCACCGACAGGTGTCAACGTAGAAGAAGGGCAAAAATGTAACTTTGGTGGTAGTTGTAATAGTGCGGGAACAGTGCGTGAACAGTGGATGAACAGTGGTCATCACCTAACTTGACAGTGGGGGACAAGAGCATTAAATGCCCATCGCCGTCGACCCCAAAAGCGCCCGCCCGTGCGTCTCCGTTCGCCACGGTGGTAGCTTCGTCACCGTGGAGTGCCACCGTGTCCCCCAGGCAGCACAGCCATCCGCCACGCGTCCCTGGGACGGCCCCAGGGCGACGCGTGGGTCGATGAGCTGGAGCGGGGGCACACAGCGTAACTCTCCCCGGCAAGCACCTTGCCGGGGCCTTGACCTTGCCGGGCCCTGAAGCTTGTCGCTCCCCGGGCCCTGCCGGGGCGCATGTTGCGCCGAGGCATGTCTTCTGAGATGCAGTCTTCTAGTCTTCCTGGCAAGCTCCTCTTGCCAGGGTCTTGTGTTAATGTTATAGTCTTGGGCCTGGGACGGCCTTCCCGGCAAGCTCCACTTGCCGGGGTCTTGATCTTCTGACTTGTATACTTTGTTTTTGAATGGCTTAATAAGGACCAGAGAGGTTTCCGGCAAGCACGTGGTAGACCCTGCCGCGGGAAGCTGCCACTGCCCGTGCACAAGTTGGGGTACTAAGGTACCCCTATCTTAGTACACCGACAGGAGCCCCCGGGCCTGGGCCACACACGGTGCCGAGCGCTGTTGGGCCAGGCCCAAAACAGTGCACGGGCACGCGCGGCCCACGGCGAGCCGTAATTCCCCTTCTGCATCCGCCGCGTCCCTCCCTAACGGCACGCGTCGATTGCGGTGTCGTGGGAGAGATCGTGGCCACGTTCTTTAATGGGAAATGCGGAGCGTCCCCCACTTCCCCCTTAAAAGCAGAGGAAACAGGGGCAGTTTCCCTCCTGCGCTTTCATTGCTTCTTCAACCTCCAGAAATCCCCCTCTGCGCTCCGCCTCCACACCTCCTCCGCCCTCTTCCGCACCCGCGGCACCGTCGAACTCCTCGCCCCTTTCCCCGCCGCCTCCGCCATGGCTCCGAAGGCCGAGAAGGCGAAAGCGGAGAAGGCCAAGAGGGAGAAATCCGAGCAGGCGGCGAAGCTCGTCGCCCTGCGGAAGAGGAACGTAGTCTTCGCGACGAGGCTCCGCGCGAGGGAGCTCTGGAACAAGTATTACCTCTTCTGGGCCAAGGAGACCAAGGCGCATCCCCGGACCAGAGTCTACCCCGCCGGCGCCAAAGATCTGCTCCCCGGCGGGTATTTCTTCTTCGCTGTCTTCTTCCACTGTGGCTTGTGTCCTCCATTCTCGGAGTTTTTCTGCGACATCATGAACACGTACGGCCTCCACCTTCTAGACTTCACCCCCAACGCCATCCTCACGATGGCGGTTTTCGCACATCTGTGCGAAAACTATATAGGGATCTATCCAAACGTAGCGCTCTTTCGCCACTTTTTTATGCCTAGAGTAGAGGCCGGCGCTCCCCTCTCCGGGGGTATATCTTGGATCTTCCGCTTGAACAACGTAGCGCTCTTTCGCCACTTTTTTATGCCTAGAGTAGAGGCCGGCGCTCCCCTCTCCGGGGGTATATCTTGGATCTTCTGCTTGAACAAGAAGGAGTCATATCTGAAAGGAGAGCTCCGCGACAAGTGGGAAGAGTGGCGCGCGGACTGGTGTTGGATAGTAGAGGACCACCCGGAGCCCTTCACTGCGCCGCGCACAACAGCCATAGTGCGCGGCAGGGACTGGAGCGAGTTGGCCCCGGATGATGTCAAGCTCAATGTTGCTCTTGTTAGGATACTTCGTCTCCGGGTAGCCAAATTGACCATCGGAGAGGTAGGGGCAGATTTCCTCCGCCGCCGCATTGCCCCTTTACAGGAAAGGAAAAGGCTAGCATGGGAATTCGGCAATGCGGCGGATATTATGAGGCTGCGCCCGGGTCTGAACTTCAACTTCACAGCATTGGAGCTGAAGGGGATGGTCCGGGAGCTTTTTAAGCACGACCCGGCCCATCCGGAGTGGTTTAGATCTCCCCGGGGAGTGGTGCCGCTATGCAACAGCACTTCCCGGGACGCTTTGCGCGCAATGATGCCCGCGTGTGACTCTCACGGCGTCGACCCCACATGGATAGTGCCCACGCCGGATGCCATCATGAGCTTCTTCGATAATCTGGTCGAGCGGCCGAGGAACGCCGAGGAGAACAAGGGTCTCACTCGGGCCACCACAGAGCGGGACATAGCCTATATTGCTTCCCGGATGGAAGAGGCCGCCGCAGCTGCAGCAGCAGGAGACTTCGGGTTCTCCGTCGACGAGGCAGAGGCTGAGGATGCATCGTGCCAAGCAGAGGAGGCTGAGATCCGCAGACTGCTCAAGCTTCCGCCCGACGAGCTTGCCGGAGTCCCTTCCCTGAGGCACGCCGGGATTCCCGGGGTCGTGAGCGAGGCCGCGGCAAGTGAGGGTGCCGGAGGGAGCAGATGTGCCGGAGGGAGCAGCGCCACCGGAGGGAGCGGAGCCACCGGAGGGAGCGGGGCCGCAGGATCAGATGTCGGACCCAGCGAGCCCGTCGGGGAGGAGGAGGAGGACACCGAGACCGATGAGGACAGCGGTGGGTCTCTGGGACTCGATGACGACGTCTCATCGTCCTCGGAGAACTCCCCGCCTCGGGCCAGTCCCCAGCGAACACCGCTGAAGCGTCTCCGCAAGGCGCCCACAGCGACAAGGACGCAGGCGCCCCGACAACAGCCTGTTCGCCGGGCGACGCGCGCCACCAGAGCGAACCAAGCCGCGACGGAGGCGCCCCGTGCACCAGCCGCGGCGGAGGCACCCCGCGCACCAGCTGCGGCGGAGGCGCCCCGCGCACCAGCGCCAATCGGAGGGGGAGCCTCTCAGAGTGGAGCAGCTGCTCCGCCTGCTCCCCGGGCCTCGGCGTCCACGGAGGCTGGGTCTTCGCAGCCCCCAGCCCCGGAGACCGCCAAGCGCCCGAGGGAGCCTTCTCCTCCTGCTCCTCGCGCGGGGGCGCCTCAGGTGGAGTTCGACTTCTCCGCCCTGAGCGACGACGACGACGAGGAACAGGAGTAAGCACTTGTATTTTGTAGCTTCTTCAATTCTGTCTTGATTCTCTCGTTGATGATTCTGATCTTGTTTCTTGATTCGCCTGCAGGACCCTGACCCAACGGATGGCGAAGAGGGCCAAGGTCCCCGTGGTCGAGGTCGAGGACGACTCGCCCGTCGCGGCGACAGGGGACGCGCCGGCGACGAACTTGCCGGACCCAAGCGCTACTCCGAGGAGCAGCCCCCAACGCAGCCCCCAGCGTAAGTCTGGTCTTGAATTTCCTACTTGTTGGGCGCGCTTGAGGTCTTTGCTTTGTACTGATGTTTTGCTGCTCTGTTTGTTTTGTTTGTCTTGTGCAGAAATGGATCCGCAGCCGCAGGAGCAACCGGAGGTTACTCCCGAGGAGCTGCCGATTCCGCCCTCCCCGCCAAGGGCGAGCTCCCCGGCGAGGGAGGACGTTCCGCCAAGGACGGGCTCCCCGCCAAGGGCGGGGGGCCCGACAAGGGTGGCCACCCCGCCAAGGGAGGGCACGGGCGGCCCTCCGCCAGCAGGAGCCACCGCTCCACCGCCAAGGGAGGACTCCCCGGCGAGGGAGCCTGTTGTCGACGAAGTCCGCGAAGGTAAGTCTGACAGCTTTTTCTTCTTGGACTTGTCTTTTTGGATATTTGCTTGATCTTCTTTTTTTTTCCTTTTCTTCTAGATCCTCCCGCGCCGGACCGGATGGAGACCGAGGCCACCGGCGAGGAGGGTGTGCAAGGCGACAGCGGCAACGCCACTGCCGCTGAAGGCATGGCAGGAGCCGACGAGCCCGCCGCGGAGGAGACTGCCCCGACCACAGACGCAACGGCCGGGGAGGGGGACGGCGGCCACACTGCCGGCCCGGAGGCGGCAGGAGCGTCGAGCGCTGCGCCGGCCGACGACCCCTCCGCCGGCAAGGAGCAGTCGGGCTTCTATCTTGAGGCCCCCGGTGGCGTCTTCATACAAGTGCCATGGGGATCCTCGTCGCGAGCCCCCGAGGAGGGAGAGACCTTTGATGGAGAGGTCCTCGCCTCCGCGGGGTTGAAGATCGTTGAAGCGCCTGGCGGGAGCGATGAGCCCGAGGAGGAGAAACTGCTTCACCGGCTCCTGGCCCTTTACCGGGCCAGGCAGGCGAAACTAGAGTCTCGGGAAGCCCTCACCGCCAAGGCTGCAGCGGACTTGGAGAAACGCACCGCAGAGCTCCGCACCGCCAACCAGGCGGCCCTCCACGACTTGGCGGAGGAGCGCGAGAGGCTTGCCGGAGAGCAGCAGGAGTTCCTCCTGGAGAAGGCTGAGGCCGAGGAGCAGCAGCGACTGGTCGGTGAAGCGCTGTCCCAGCGAGAAGGAGCGCTCAACCAGCGGAAGGTCGACCTCGACGCTCACGAGGACGACCTTACCGCCCGGGAGCAGGCCCTTGGCGGAGAATTGAAGGAAGCGAAAGCCGCCGCGGCCACCGCGGAGACCGCCAAGAAGGACCTTGAAGCTAAGGTGGTGCAGCTGGAGGAGTACCTGAAGGCGAGCACGGAGAGGGTCACCGCGCTCAACATAGAGTGCGAGAAAGACGCCCATACCAACTCTGAACTCCAGGTACGCCTCTCCAAGCAGGGCGACGAGCTCAAAGCCGCCAAGGACTCAATTGCTGATCTGGAGTTGAAGGTCTCCACACTGAAAGATTCACTTGACGCCGTCCGAGACCGCGAAACCAAGCTGAAGGACGAGCTCCGCAAGGAGCGAGGCCTGGTGGAGAGCGCCGCCACTTCAGCTAACAACTTCCGCCGGACCGTCGAAATATGGACTGAAGATTTGGTGGCTTCTGCTGGCAACATCGACAAGGAGCTGATGGCGCTGAGGGTGGAACACCTCATATACTCTCCGGATCCAAATCTCCCCCACAGCGCCAAGCTCAGTCTTTTCTTCAGGGGGATCACGCCGGCGCTCGCACGTCTATAGCAGAAGCTCCCCGCGCAGCTGGCCGAGGAGTCACGCCAGCTCTGCGCGGGGACCCTGGAGCGCGTCTTGACCAAGATTGTTTACCGCAATCCTGGTATTAATCTCGTCAACGTCCTCCGCAGCTTGCCGGCCGACGCAGATCAGGAGGCACTGAAGGTGCAGGTCGCCCACATCATCGCCAAGGTGAACAAGATCTCCAGGCGCGAGGGCGACCGCGTAGACTAGGCCTCCTTCTTTCTATTTCCTTTGTTGCTGCATAGAGCGCCATGAACATGAATCTATTAGTCATTGCGACAAGTTATCCCTTGTAATATATTATCTTATTTTGATCAATCGATGCTGTGTTATCTCCCTTGCTTTGGTCCTTTACTTTGTATGCTTTTAACCCTACGCTTCCAGGGGACTTGCCGGCAAGGGGCCCTTGCCGCGAGCGCTGAGTGCTGGACTCCGAGTAGCCTGCCGGCCAAGGCCTTACCGGCAAGCAACTTTGCCGCAGCTAGCCGCAACGCACTTAGCTTGCTGAGCGAACTCGAAAACGAAGTAAGGGCGCGACACTTGTCGCAGCTCACTTAAGTCGTTGAGCATACTCGAAAACAAGGTAAGGGTGCGTCTAGCTACGGGTGGGTTCCTCCGCGCACAGGTTTTCCATACAAAGTGTGGTTGTTCAAGGAAGATAACTAAAATTTAAAAATTTGAACTGCTCAAATTCTGGTAACTTAGCTTTCATATATTGCTTGTTTCCCCGACAAGGCTTCTCTTTCTTGAACAGCACTTGGTTCATCCTCCATCTCCTCCCCCCCGGCAAACTTGTGTGTGAGGAACATTCCTTCTGCTTAAGAGGGAAAGAAAAAGAGGAGGGAAAACAAGTATAGGGCCTTTCGGCGTGATACTGCTTACCGGGTACGTGTGTTGCACAAGATGCCAAACAGTGCATGCAAATAGCGAAGAAAGGCATGAAAAAGGCAAATACTGCAAAACGCGAAAGCTTTACTGATGCACTGGGTCTGCGCCCGGCTTTGTACAAAGGATTACATGCAACAGCGGCAAGACTCATACAAAAAGGTGGTTGCCGGAGCGGATCACGGCAACCGCGCCTTATGGGTGAAACTTGTGAAGATGCTCTATGTTCCAGGAGTTGCTCACCGGTAAGCCTTCTTCGGTCTCAAGGCGGACAGCGCCGGGCCTTGTTACTTGTCTCACCCGATAAGGGCCTTCCCACTTCGGCGTCAACTTGTTGGAATTCTTGGCGGACTGAACACGCCGAAGAACAAGGTCGCCTTCCTCGAGACTCCTGGCCTTAACCTTGTGGCTATGATAGCGGCGCAAGGCTTGCTGGTATCGAGCAGCTCGTACAGCAGCCTGGAGACGTTCCTCCTCGAGGAGCAATGCATCATCTTGTCGCAGTTGCTCTTGCTCGATCTGCTCTTCTGATTGTCGCTGTTTGACCTTCTGCTTCCTTTGACTTGAAGGCTCGCGTCCCCGTCCAACCGCCTCTCCGGCCAGATCCCGGTCGCCATCTCCGCGCTGCAGAAGCTCACCACCCCCTACCTGGCGCGCCAAAGATGTCGGGGGAAACTGCCCACCACGAACACCTATGGGACCGGAGCCCCTTGTACGTTGCGGTAAGGGAGCGGAGGGAGCACGAAGAGCAGATCGAGGAGAGCACGCGGGCAGTTTACCCAGGTTCGGGCCGCGACGGACGCGTAAAACCCTACTTCTGCTTGGTTTTGTATTGAGTGTTGGAGCTCGGGAGCTTGAAGAACTAGCTACACCGAGCGAGTGAGCGATCTAGGTTCCGAACCCTTTCTACGTTGTGCATGGGCCTCCTTTTATAGCTCAAGGGGTCACCGACAGGTGTCAACGTAGAAGAAGGGCAAAAATGTAACTTTGGTGGTAGTTGTAATAGTGCGGGAATAGTGCGTGAACAGTGGATGAACAGTGGTCATCACCTAACTTGACAGTGGGGGACAAGAGCATTAAATGCCCGTCGCCGTCGACCCCAAAAGCGCCCGCCCGTGCGTCTCCGTTCGCCACGGTGGTAGCTTCGTCACCGTGGAGTGCCACCGTGTCCCCCAGGCTGCACAGCCATCCGCCACGCGTCCCTGGGACGGCCCCAGGGCGACGCGTGGGTCGATGAGCTGGAGCGGGGGCACACAGCGTAACTCTCCCCGGCAAGCACCTTGCGGGGGCCTTGACCTTGCCGGGCCCTGAAGCTTGTCGCTCCCCGGGCCCTGCCGGGGCGCATGTTGCGCCGAGGCATGTCTTCTGAGATGCAGTCTTCTAGTCTTCCTGGCAAGCTCCTCTTGCCAGGGTCTTGTGTTAATGTTATAGTCTTGGGCCTGGGACGGCCTTCCCGGCAAGCTCCACTTGCCGGGGTCTTGATCTTCTGACTTGTATACTTTGTTTTTGAATGGCTTAATAAGGACCAGAGAGGTTTCCGGCAAGCACGTGGTAGACCCTGCCGCGGGAAGCTGCCACTGCCCGTGCACAAGCTGGGGTACTAAGGTACCCCTATCTTAGTACACCGACAGGAGCCCCCGGGCCTGGGCCACACACGGTGCCGAGCGCTGTTGGGCCAGGCCCAAAACAGTGCACGGGCACGCGCGGCCCACGGCGAGCCGTAATTCCCCTTCTGCATCCGCCGCGTCCCTCCCTAACGGCACGCGTCGATTGCGGTGTCGTGGGAGAGATCGTGGCCACGTTCTTTAATGGGAAATGCGGAGCGTCCCCCACTTCCCCCTTAAAAGCAGAAGAAACAGGGGCAGTTTCCCTCCTGCGCTTTCATTGCTTCTTCAACCTCCAGAAATCCCCCTCTGCGCTCCGCCTCCACACCTCCTCCGCCCTCTTCCGCACCCGCGGCACCGTCGAACTCCTCGCCCCTTTCCCCGCCGCCTCCGCCATGGCTCCGAAGGCCGAGAAGGCGAAAGCGGAGAAGGCCAAGAGGGAGAAATCCGAGCAGGCGGCGAAGCTCGTCGCCCTGCGGAAGAGGAACGTAGTCTTCGCGCCGAGGCTCCGCGCGAGGGAGCTCTGGAACAAGTATTACCTCTTCTGGGCCAAGGAGACCAAGGCGCATCCCCGGACCAGAGTCTACCCCGCCGGCGCAAAAGATCTGCTCCCCGGCGGGTATTTCTTCTTCGCTGTCTTCTTCCACTGTGGCTTGTGTCCTCCATTCTCGGAGTTTTTCTGCGACATCATGAACACGTACGGCCTCCACCTTCTAGACTTCACCCCCAACGCCATCCTCACGATGGCGGTTTTCGCACATCTGTGCGAAAACTATATAGTTATCTATCCAAACGTAGCGCTCTTTCGCCACTTTTTTATGCCTAGAGTAGAGGCCGGCGCTCCCCTCTCCGGGGGTATATCTTGGATCTTCCGCTTGAACAAGAAGGAGTCATATCTGAAAGGAGAGCTCCGCGGCAAGTGGGAAGAGTGGCGCGCGGACTGGTGTTGGATAGTAGAGGACCACCCGGAGCCCTTCATTGCGCCGCGCACAACAGCCATAGTGCGCGGCAGGGACTGGAGCGAGTTGGCCCCGGATGATGTCAAGCTCAATGTTGCTCTTGTTAGGATACTTCGTCTCCGGGTAGCCAAGTTGACCATCGGAGAGGTAGGGGCAGATTTCCTCCGCCGCCGCATTGCCCCTTTACAGGAAAGGAAAAGGCCAGCATGGGAATTCGGCAATGCGGCGGATATTATGAGGCTGCGCCCGGGTCTGAACTTCAACTTCACAGCATTGGAGCTGAAGGGGATGGTCCGGGAGCTTTTTAAGCACGACCCGGCCCATCCGGAGTGGTTTAGATCTCCCCGGGGAGTGGTGCCACTATGCAACAGCACTGCCCGGGACGCTTTGCGCGCAATGATGCCCGCGTGTGACTCTCACGGCGTCGACCCCACATGGATAGTGCCCACGCCGGATGCCATCATGAGCTTCTTCGATAATCTGGTCGAGCGGCCGAGGAACGCCGAGGAGAACAAGGGTCTCACTCGGGCCACCACAGAGCAGGACATAGCCTATATTGCATCCCGGATGGAAGAGGCCGCCGCAGCTCCAGCAGCAGGAGACTTCGGGTTCTCTGTCGACGAGGCAGAGGCTGAGGATGCATCGTGCCAAGCAGAGGAGGCTGAGATCCGCAGACTGCTCAAGCTTCCGCCCGACGAGCTTGCCGGAGTCCCTTCCCTGAGGCACGCCGGGATTCCCGGGGTCGTGAGCGAGGCCGCGGCAAGTGAGGGTGCCGGAGGGAGCAGAGGTGCCGGAGGGAGCAGCGCCACCGGAGGGAGCGGAGCCACCGGAGGGAGCGGGGCCGCAGGATCAGATGTCGGACCCAGCGAGCCCGTCGGGGAGGAGGAGGAGGACACCGAGACCGATGAGGACAGCGGTGGGTCTCTGGGACTCGATGACGACGTCTCATCGTCCTCGGAGAACTCCCCGCCTCGGGCCAGTCCCCAGCGAACACCGCTGAAGCGTCTCCGCAAGGCGCCCACAGCGACAAGGACGCAGGCGCCCCGACAACAGCCTGTTCGCCGGGCGACGCGCGCCACCAGAGCGAACCAAGCCGCGACGGAGGCGCCCCGTGCACCAGCCGCGGCGGAGGCACCCCGCGCACCAGCTGCGGCGGAGGCGCCCCGCGCACCAGCGCCAAGCGGAGGGGGAGCCTCTCAGAGTGGAGCAGCTGCTCCGCCTGCTCCCCGGGCCTCGGCGTCCACGGAGGCTGGGTCTTCGCAGCCCCCAGCCCCGGAGACCGCCAAGCGCCCGAGGGAGCCTTCTCCTCCTGCTCCTCGCGCGGGGGCGCCTCAGGTGGAGTTCGACTTCTCCGCCCTGAGCGACGACGACGACGAGGAACAGGAGTAAGCACTTGTATTTTGTAGCTTCTTCAATTCTGTCTTGATTCTCTCGTTGATGATTCTGATCTTGTTTCTTGATTCGCCCGCAGGACCCTGACCCAACGGATGGCGAAGAGGGCCAAGGTCCCCGTGGTCGAGGTCGAGGACGACTCGCCCGTCGCGGCGACAGGGGACGCGCCGGCGACGAACTTGCCGGACCCAAGCGCTGCTCCGAGGAGCAGCCCCCAGCGCAGCCCCCAGCGTAAGTCTGGTCTTGAATTTCCTACTTGTTGGGCGCGCTTGAGGTCTTTGCTTTGTACTGATGTTTTGCTGCCCTGTTTGTTTTGTTTGTCTTGTGCAGAAATGGATCCGCAGCCGCAGGAGCAACCGGAGGTTACTCCCGAGGAGCTGCCGATTCCGCCCTCCCCGCCAAGGGCGAGCTCCCCGGCGAGGGAGGACGTTCCGCCAAGGACGGGCTCCCCGCCAAGGGCGGGCAGCCCGACAAGGGTGGCCACCCCGCCAAGGGAGGGCATGGGCGGCCCTCCGCCAGCAGGAGCCACCGCTCCACCGCCAAGGGAGGACTCCCCGGCGAGGGAGCCTGTTGTCGACGAAGTCCGCGAAGGTAAGTCTGACAGCTTTTTCTTCTTGGACTTGTCTTTTTGGATATTTGCTTGATCTTCTTTTTTTTTCCTTTTCTTCTAGATCCTCCCGCGCCGGACCGGAAGAGACCGAGGCCACAGGCGAGGAGGGTGCGCAGGGTGACGGCGGCAACGCCACTGCCGCTGAAGGCATGGCAGGAGCCGACGAGCCCGCCGCGGAGGAGACTGCCCCGACCACAGACGCAGCGGCCGGGGAGGGGGACGGCGGCCACACTGCCGGCCCGGAGGCGGCAGGAGCGTCGAGCGCTGTGCCGGCCGCCGACCCCTCCGCCGGCAAGGAGCAGTCGGGCTTCTATCTTGAGGCCCCCGGTGGCGTCTTCATACAAGTGCCATGGGGATCCTCGTCGCGAGCCCCCGAGGAGGGAGAGACCTTTGATGGAGAGGTCCTCGCCTCCGCGGGGTTGAAGATCGTTGAAGCGCCTGGCGGGAGCGATGAGCCCGAGGAGGAGAAACTGCTTCACCGGCTCCTGGCCCTTTACCGGGCCAGGCAGGCGAAACTAGAGTCTCGGGAAGCCCTCACCGCCAAGGCTGCAGCGGACTTGGAGAAACGCGCCGCAGAGCTCCGCGCCGCCAACCAGGCGGCCCTCCGCGACTTGGCGGAGGAGCGCGAGAGGCTTGCCGGAGAGCAGCAGGAGTTCCTCCTGGAGAAGGCTGAGGCCGAGGAGCAGCAGCGACTGGTCGGTGAAGCGCTGTCCCAGCGAGAAGGAGCGCTCAACCAGCGGAAGGTCGACCTCGACGCTCACGAGGACGACCTTACCGCCCGGGAGCAGGCCCTTGGCGGAGAATTGAAGGAAGCGAAAGCCGCCGCGGCCACCGCGGAGACCGCCAAGAAGGACCTTGAAGCTAAGGTGGTGCAGCTGGAGGAGTACCTGAAGGCGAGCACGGAGAGGGTCACCGCGCTCAACATAGAGCGCGAGAAAGACGCCCATACCAACTCTAAACTCCAGGTACGCCTCTCCAAGCAGGGCGACGAGCTCAAAGCCGCCAAGGACTCAATTGCTGATCTGGAGTTGAAGGTCTCCACGCTGAAAGATTCACTTGACGCCGTCCGAGACCGCGAAACCAAGCTGAAGGACGAGCTCCGCAAGGAGCGAGGCCTGGTGGAGAGCGCCGCCACTTCAGCTAACAACTTCCGCCAGACCGTTGAAATATGGACTGAAGATTTGGTGGCTTCTGCTGGCAACATCGACAAGGAGCTGATGGCGCTGAGGGTGGAACACCTCATATACTCTCCGGATCCAAATCTCCCCCACAGCGCCAAGCTCAGTCTTTTCTTCAGGGGGATCGCGCCGGCGCTCGCACGTCTGCAGCAGAAGCTCCCCGCGCAGCTGGCCGAGGAGTCGCGCCAGCTCTGCGCGGGGACCCTGGAGCGCGTCTTGACCAAGATTGTTTACCGCAATCCTGGTATTAATCTCGTCAACGTCCTCCGCAGCTTGCCGGCCGACGCAGATCAGGAGGCACGGAAGGCGCAGGTCGCCCACATCATCGCCAAGGTGAACAAGATCTCCAGGCGCGAGGGCAACCGCGTAGACTAGGCCTCCTTCTTTCTTTTTCCTTTGTTGCTGCATAGAGCGCCATGAACATGAATCTATTAGTCATTGCGACAAGTTATCCCTTGTTATATATTATCTTATTTTGATCAATCGATGATGTGTTATCTCCCTTGCTTTGGTCCTTTACTTTGTATGCTTTTAACCCTACGCTTCCAAGGGACTTGCCGGCAAGGGGCCCTTGCCGCGAGCGCTGAGTGCTGGACTCCGAGCAGCCTGCCGGCCAAGGCCTTACCGGCAAGCAACTTTGCCGCAGCTAGCCGCAACGCACTTAGCTTGCTGAGCGAACTTGAAAACGAAGTAAGGGCGCGACACTTGTCGCAGCTCACTTAAGTCGTTGAGCATACTCGAAAACAAGGTAAGGGTGCGTCTAGCTACGGGTGGGTTCCTCCGCGCACAGGTTTTCCATACAAAGTGTGGTTGTTCAAGGAAGATAACTAAAATTTAAAAATTTGAACTGCTCAAATTCTGGTAACTTAGCTTTCATATATTGATTGTTTCCCCGACAAGGCTTCTCTTTCTTGAACAGCACTTGGTTCATCCTCCATCTCCTCCCCCCCGGTAAACTTGTGCGCGAGGAACATTCCTTCTGCTTAAGAGGGAAAGAAAAAGAGGAGGGAAAACAAGTATAGGGCCTTTCGGCGTGATACTGCTTACCAAGTACGTGTGTTGCACAAGATGCCAAACAGTGCATGCAAATAGCGAAGAAAGGCATGAAAAAGGCAAATAGTGCAAAACGCGAAAGCTTTACTGATGCACGGGGTCTGCGCCCGGCTTTGTACAAAGGATTACATGCAACAGCGGCAAGACTCGTACAAAAAGGTGGTTGCCGGAGCGGATCACGGCAACCGCGCCTTATGGGTGAAACTTGCGAAGATGCTCTATGTTCCAGGAGTTGCTCACCGGTAAGCCTTCTTCGGTCTCAAGGCGGACAGCGCCGGGCCTTGTTACTTGTCTCACCTGATAAGGGCCTTCCC
Source organism: Secale cereale (assembly GCA_902687465.1). Lineage (NCBI taxonomy): Eukaryota > Viridiplantae > Streptophyta > Magnoliopsida > Poales > Poaceae > Secale > Secale cereale. The sequence continues at coordinate 695,588,530 of LR738712.1, read as the reverse complement.
ACTTCGGCGTCAACTTGTTGGAATTCTTGGCGGACTGAACACGCCGAAGAACAAGGTCGCCTTCCTCGAGACTCCTGGCCTTAACCTTGCGGCTATGATAGCGGCGCAAGGCTTGCTGGTATCGAGCAGCTCGTACAGCAGCCTGGAGACGTTCATCCTCGAGGAGCAATGCATCATCTTGTCGCAGTTGCTCTTGCTCGAGCTCATCATAAGTGAGCACTCGAGGAGATCCGTATACGAGTTCCGTGGGGAGAACTTCCTCTGCTCCATAGACAAGAGCAAAGGGTGTCTGTCCGGTGGCTCGACTTGGTGTCGTCCTGATTGACCAAAGAGCCGCCGGTAGCTCCTCTATCCAGTTTCTTCCGCACTTGCGCAGCCTGTCAAAGGTCCTTGTCTTGAGTCCGCGCAGCACTTCAGCATTTGCCCTCTCCGCTTGACCGTTGCTCCTCGGGTGAGCAACAGAAGCGAAGCAGACCTTGGCGCCAAGGTCTTGGACGTATTGCATGAAGGTGCGACTAGTGAATTGCGTGCCGTTGTCGGTGATGATCCTGTTAGGGATCCCGAAACGGCAAACAATTGACCTGAAGAACCTGACTGCTGACTGTGCTGTCACCTTTCTCACCGGTTCCACTTCTGGCCACTTTGTGAACTTGTCGATTGCAACGTACAAGTACTCAAAGCCCCCGACAGCACGGGGGAAGGGGCCGAGGATATCTAGCCCCCAGACCGAGAAGGGCCAGGACAAAGGGATTGTCTGGAGAGCTTGAGCTGGCTGATGAATTTGCTTGGCATGGAACTGGCACGCTTCACACTTGGTTACTTGTGCAGTTGCATCTTGGAGAGCTTCTGGCCAGAAGAACCCTTGCCGGAAGGCCTTCCCGGCAAGTGCCCTTGCGCCAATGTGGTGGCCACATATGCCTCCATGTATATCCGCCAACAGCTTCTGTCCATCTTCCCTGGAAATGCACTTCAACCTGACACCATTGAGCCTTCTTCTGTACAGTTCATTGTCCATGAACTGGTACATACTTGACTGCCTGGTTATTTTCTCTATCTCTTCTGGGTCGTCGGGAAGTTCTCCAGTTAGCAGAAAACGGACGATCTGCTGCGCCCATGCTGGAGCCCGAGGCTCAACGGCAAGGACTAAAGGCATGAGGGCCGCTGTGGGAACCTCAGCTTCTACGGCAAGAACTTGCGTCTCCGCCGGAGCTGATGGTCCCCCGGCAAGCTCGCCGGGGCGAGGCTTGTCGGGAATGATTGCTTCAACTGTACAGATCCTAGGATCTGCATGATCAAACTGTTCCTCAGCGTTCTGGTCGTTGATCTTGGGAACCTTGGCGGCGGCTTCGGGAAGATCCGCCGGCAAGTAGTCGCCGGAGAACACCTTTCTCTTCTTACTTTGCCCAACTGATGGTGTAACGGATGGTTGAGTTAGCTTGAGCAGGAAGGTCCCTGGTTCCACAGGTAACTTCATCGTAGCACACTTTGAAAGGCCATCTGCTATATCATTCTGAGCTCTTGGAACGTGCTCCATTTGCAGACCTTCAAAGTGTTCTTCAAGCTTCCTCACTTCATCTACATAAGCTTCCATCAAAGGGCTCTGGTAACTCTTGTTGACTTGTCGGACCACCAACTGAGAATCTCCCCGCACAATCAGCTTCTTGATCCCAAGTTCGGCCGCAATCCTGAGGCCGGCAAGCAAGCCTTCATACTCAGCAGTATTGTTTGTCGCTTGCTCCCTGGGAAAGTGCATCTGGATAACATACTTGAGGTGCTCTCCGGTAGGCGCTATGAGTACCACGCCGGCACCGGCGCCTTGCACCGGCGCCTACGCGGTCGCCCTCGCGCCTGGAGATCTTGTTCACCTTGGCGATGATGTGGGCGACCTGCGCCTTCAGTGCCTCCTGATCTGCGTCGGCCGGCAAGCTGCGGAGGACGTTGACGAGATTAATACCAGGATTGCGGTAAACAATCTTGGTCAAGACGCGCTCCAGGGTCCCCGCGCAGAGCTGGCGTGACTCCTCGGCCAGCTGCGCGGGGAGCTTCTGCTGCAGACGTGCGAGCGCCGGCGTGATCCCCCTGAAGAAAAGACTGAGCTTGGCGCTGTGGGGGAGATTTGGATCCGGAGAGTATATGAGGTGTTCCACCCTCAGCGCCATCAGCTCCTTGTCGATGTTGCCAGCAGAAGCCACCAAATCTTCAGTCCATATTTCGACGGTCCGGCAGAAGTTGTTAGCTGAAGTGGCGGCGCTCTCCACCAGGCCTCGCTCCTTGCGGAGCTCGTCCTTCAGCTTGGTTTCGCGGTCTCGGACGGCGTCAAGTGAATCTTTCAGCGTGGAGACCTTCAACTCCAGATCAGCAATTGAGTCCTTGGCGGCTTTGAGCTCGTCGCCCTGCTTGGAGAGGCGTACCTGGAGTTCAGAGTTGGTATGGGCGTCTTTCTCGCGCTCTATGTTGAGCGCGGTGACCCTCTCCGTGCTCGCCTTCAGGTACTCCTCCAGCTGCACCACCTTAGCTTCAAGGTCCTTCTTGGCGGTCTCCGCGGTGGCCGCGGCGGCTTTCGGTTCCTTCAATTCTCCACCAAGGGCCTGCTCCCGGGCGGTAAGGTCGTCCTCGTGAGCGTCGAGGTCGACCTTCCGCTGGTTGAGTGCTCCTTCTCGCTGGGACAGCGCTTCACCGACCAGTCGCTGCTGCTCCTCGGCCTCAGCCTTCTCCAGGAGGAACTCCTGCTGCTCTCCGGCAAGCCTCTCGCGCTCCTCCGCCAAGTCGCGGAGGGCCGCCTGGTTGGCAGCGCGGAGCTCTGCAGCGCGTTTCTCCAAGTCCGCTGCAGCCTTGGCGGTGAGGGCTTCCCGAGACTCTAGTTTCGCCTGCCTGGCCCGGTAAAGGGCCAGGAGCCGGTGAAGCAGTTTCTCCTCCTCGGGCTCATCGCTCCCGCCAGGCGCTTCAACGATCTTCAACCCCGCAGAGGTGAGGACCTCTCCATCAAAGGTCTCTCCCTCCTCGGGGGCTCGCGACGAGGATCCCCATGGCACTTGTATGAAGACGCCACCGGGGGCCTCAAGATAGAAGCCCGACTGCTCCTTGTCGGCGGAGGGGTCGGCGGCCGGCGCAGCGCTCGACTCTCCTGCCGCCTCCGGGCCGGCAGTGTGGCCGCCGTCCCCCTCCCCGGCCGCTGCGTCTGCGGTCGGGGCAGTCTCCTCCGCGGCGGGCTCGTCGGCTCCTGCCATGCCTTCAGCGGCAGTGGCGTTGCCGCCGTCGCCTTGCGCACCCTCCTCGCCGGTGGCCTCGGTCTCCATCCGGTCCGGCGCGGGAGGATCTAGAAGAAAAGGAAAAAAAAAGATCAAGCAAATATCCAAAAAGACAAGTCCAAGAAGAAAAAGCTGTCAGACTTTCCTTCGCGGACTTCGTCGACAACAGGCTCCCTCGCCGGGGAGTCCTCCCTTGGCGGTGGAGCGGTGGCTCCTGCTGGCGGAGGGCCGCCCGTGCCCTCCCTTGGCGGGGTGGCCACCCTTGTCGGGCTGCCCGCCCTTGGCGGGGAGCCCGTCCTTGGCGGAACGTCCTCCCTCGCCGGGGAGCTCGCCCTTGGCGGGGAGGGCGGAATCGGCAGCTCCTCGGGAGTAACCTCCGGTTGCTCCTGCGGCTGCGGATCCATTTCTGCACAAGACAAACAAAACAAACAGAGCAGCAAAACATCAGTACAAAGCAAAGACCTCAAGCGCGCCCAACAAGTAGGAAATTCAAGACCAGACTTACGCTGGGGGCTGCGCTGGGGGCTGCTCCTCGGAGCAGCGCTTGGGTCCGGCAAGTTCGTCGCCGGCGCGTCCCCTGTCGCCACGACGGGCGAGTCGTCCTCGACCTCGACCACGGGGACCTTGGCCCTCTTCGCCATCCGTTGGGTCAGGGTCCTGCAGGCGAATCAAGAAACAAGATCAGAATCATCAACGAGAGAATCAAGACAGAATTGAAGAAGCTACAAAATACAAGTGCATACTCCTGTTCCTCGTCGTCGTCGTCGCTCAGGGCGGAGAAGTCGAACTCCACCTGAGGCGCCCCCGCGCGAGGAGCAGGAGGAGAAGGCTCCCTCGGGCGCTTGGCGGTCTCCGGGGCTGGGGGCTGCGAAGACCCAGCCTCCGTGGACGCCGAGGCCCGGGGAGCAGGCGGAGCAGCTGCTCCACTCTGAGAGGCTCCCCCTCCGCTTGGCGCTGGTGCGCGGGGCGCCTCCGCCGCAGCTGGTGCGCGGGGTGCCTCCGCCGCGGCTGGTGCACGGGGTGCCTCCGTCGCGGCTTGGTTCGCTCTGGTGGTGCGCGTCGCCCGGCGAACAGGCTGTTGTCGGGGCGCCTGCGTCCTTGTCGCTGTGGGCGCCTTGCGGAGACGCTTCAGCGGTGTTCGCTGGTGACTGGCCCGAGGCGGGGAGTTCTCCGAGGACGATGAGACGTCGTCATCGAGTCCCAGAGACCCACCGCTGTCCTCATCGGTCTCGGTGTCCTCCTCCTCCTCCCCGACGGGCTCACTGGGTCCGACATCTGATCCTGCGGCCCCGCTCCCTCCGGTGGCTCCGCTCCCTCCGGTGGCGCTGCTCCCTCCGGCACCTCTGCTCCCTCCGGCACCCTCACTTGCCGCGGCCTCGCTCACGACCCCGGGAATCCCGGCGTGCCTCAGGGAAGGGACTCCGGCAAGCTCGCCGGGCGGAAGCTTGAGCAGTCTGCGGATCTCAGCCTCCTCTGCTTGGCACGATGCATCCTCAGCCTCTGCCTCGTCGACGGAGAACCCGAAGTCTCCTGCTGCTGCAGCTGCGGCGGCCTCTTCCATCCGGGAAGCAATATAGGCTATGTCCCGCTCTGTGGTGGCCCGAGTGAGACCCTTGTTCTCCTCGGCGTTCCTCGGCCGCTCGACCAGATTATCGAAGAAGCTCATGATGGCATCCGGCGTGGGCACTATCCATGTGGGGTCGACACCGTGAGAGTCACACGCGGGCATCATTGCACGCAAAGCGTCCCGGGCAGTGCTGTTGCATAGCGGCACCACTCCCCGGGGAGATCTAAACCACTCCGGATGGGCCGGGTCGTGCTTAAAAAGCTCCCGGACCATCCCCTTCAGCTCCAATGCTGTGAAGTTGAAGTTCAGACCCGGGCGCAGCCTCATAATATCCGCCGCATTGCCGAATTCCCATGCTGGCCTTTTCCTTTCCTGTAAAGGGGCAATGCGGCGGCGGAGGAAATCTGCCCCTACCTCTCCGATGGTCAACTTGGCTACCCGGAGACGAAGTATCCTAACAAGAGCAACATTGAGCTTGACATCATCCGGGGCCAACTCGCTCCAGTCCCTGCCGCGCACTATGGCTGTTGTGCGCGGCGCAGTGAAGGGCTCCGGGTGGTCCTCTACTATCCAACACCAGTCCGCGCGCCACTCTTCCCACTTGCCGCGGAGCTCTCCTTTCAGATATGACTCCTTCTTGTTCAAGCGGAAGATCCAAGATATACCCCCGGAGAGGGGAGCGCCGGCCTCTACTCTAGGCATAAAAAAGTGGCGAAAGAGCGCTACGTTTGGATAGATCCCTATATAGTTTTCGCACAGATGTGCGAAAACCGCCATCGTGAGGATGGCGTTGGGGGTGAAGTCTAGAAGGTGGAGGCCGTACGTGTTCATGATGTCGCAGAAAAACTCCGAGAATGGAGGACACAAGCCACAGTGGAAGAAGACAGCGAAGAAGAAATACCCGCCGGGGAGCAGATCTTTGGCGCCGGCGGGGTAGACTCTGGTCCGGGGATGCGCCTTGGTCTCCTTGGCCCAGAAGAGGTAATACTTGTTCCAGAGCTCCCTCGCGCGGAGCCTCGGCGCGAAGACTACGTTCCTCTTCCGCAGGGCGACGAGCTTCGCCGCCTGCTCGGATTTCTCCCTCTTGGCCTTCTCTGCTTTCGCCTTCTCGGCCTTCGGAGCCATGGCGGAGGCGGCGGGGAAAGGGGCGAGGAGTTCGACGGTGCCGCGGGTGCGGAAGAGGGCGGAGGAGGTGTGGAGGCGGAGCGCAGAGGGGGATTTCTGGAGGTTGAAGAAGCAATGAAAGCGCAGGAGGGAAACTGCCCCTGTTTCCTCTGCTTTTAAGGGGGAAGTGGGGGACGCTCCGCATTTCCCATTAAAGAACGTGGCCACGATCTCTCCCACGACACCGCAATCGACGCGTGTCGTTAGGGAGGGACGCGGCGGATGCGGAAGGGGAATTACGGCTCGCCGTGGGCCGCGCGTGCCCGTGCACTGTTTTGGGCCTGGCCCAACAGCGCTCGGCACCGTGTGTGGCCCAGCCCCGGGGGCTCCTGTCGGTGTACTAAGATAGGGGTACCTTAGTACCCCAACTTGTGCACGGGCAGTGGCAGCTTCCCGCGGCAGGGTCTACCACGTGCTTGCCGGAAACCTCTCTGGTCCTTATTAAGCCATTCAAAAACAAAGTATACAAGTCAGAAGATCAAGACCCCGGCAAGTGGAGCTTGCCGGGAAGGCCGTCCCAGGCCCAAGACTATAACATTAACACAAGACCCTGGCAAGAGGAGCTTGCCAGGAAGACTAGAAGACTGCATCTCAGAAGACATGCCTCGGCGCAACATGCGCCCCGGCAGGGCCCGGGGAGCGACAAGCTTCATGGCCCGGCAAGGTCAAGGCCCCGGCAAGGTGCTTGCCGGGGAGAGTTACGCTGTGTGCCCCCGCTCCAGCTCATCGACCCACGCGTCGCCCTGGGGCCGTCCCAGGGATGCGTGGCGGATGGCTGTGCAGCCTGGGGGACACGGTGGCACTCCACGGTGACGAAGCTACCACCGTGGCGAACGGAGACGCACGGGCGGGCGCTTTTGGGGTCGACGGCGACGGGCATTTAATGCTCTTGTCCCCCACTGTCAAGTTAGGTGATGACCACTGTTCATCCACTGTTCACGCACTGTTCCCGCACTATTACAACTACCACCAAAGTTACATTTTTGCCCTTCTTCTACGTTGACACCTGTCGGTGACCCCTTGAGCTATAAAAGGAGGCCCATGCACAATGTAGAAAGGGTTCGGAACCTAGATCGCTCACTCGCTCGGTGTAGCTAGTTCTTCAAGCTCCTGAGCTCCAACACTCAATACAAAACCAAGCAGGAGTAGGGTTTTACGCGTCCGTCGCGGCCCGAACCTGGGTAAACTGCCCGCGTGCTCTCCTCGATCTGCTCTTCGTGCTCCCTCCGCTCCCTTACCGCAACGTACAAGGGGCTCCGGTCCCATAGGTGTTCGTGGTGGGCAGTTTCCCCCGACATCTTTGGCGCGCCAGGTAGGGGGCGTCGAGGTTGTGCGAACCTGATCCGGCGTTCACGCGGGCGCATTCTTCATCAACCTCTCCAGCTTCATCAACTTCATCAGCAACAGCAGCATGGCCCCGAAGAAGAAAGCCTCGGAGGTCGCAGGCCCGTCTGCGTCTGTTCCACCGCCCCCAGAACCAACGGTGGGTGGAGGAGACGCCGGCGGAAGGGTGGTCGCCGGCGAGGAAACTCGCGGCACCACCAAATCTAAGGACAAAACGGACGACCGAGCCTCGGTGTCCGTAGATGCGCCACGTCCGTCTCAGCAGACGACAACCCAGTAGCGCCGTGGTACAGGAGGTACCATCCGCTTGCTGGGGCAAGGACAAACTGGAGGATCGCGGGATGCTCCGGGCCACCGTCCTGGCACGAGCAAGGCACGGTCGCCGGGGCGGGAAACTGCTCCTTCTAACCCTGTTAGAAGTCCGAGCATATCCCGCTCCTCGCACCGCTCGCCCCCGCTCCCCTCCTCTCCAGCAGAAGCACTCGCAAGAGCGCAACTGCTCCTCGACTTCCCTCCAGCGGCAGACAAAGCCAAAGACTGGAGGGCGACGATACAAAGCCTCATCGCCTTCGCCAACAACGACACGCCGCAGCAGCCGGCGACCTCGCGGCCACGGCAAGTCGAGAAGACGAAGGCCGACGGCGACAAGACCGCCGGGGGTGCAACCACCGTGCACTCCCCGCCGCGGAAGCAGAAGACGCCTCCCCGCCGGATTAACGTCGACGACGACTCCACGGCGTCGTCGGATCCGCGGGCTCGTCGGGACCAGCGTCAAGTCCTTGACGACCGGCGACAAGAAGACGCTCGGACGATGATCGAGCGCCGCCGAGAAGCTCGGCGACAATCAGATCAGCGCGCTGGAACCGATGTCGACACACACGCGCCCGGTGAGCCAGGCGACTTGCCGTACGCAGCAGGTTGCCCTGCGTTTACCCGTGAGCTGCGGCGTGTCCAGTGGCCCAGCGTGAAAAACTTCAGGCCCGACGTACCCGAGAAGTACGACGGCAAGACGCACCCCTCGGAGTTCCTCAGCATATACACCATCGCGGTGCAGGCTGCCGGGGGGCGCGACGAGAAGATACTGGCGAATTACTTCCCGCTGGTGCTTAAGCCGAACGTTCGTTCTTGGCTTATGCACTTGCCGGAAGGCTCTATTTCTTCGTGGGCCGATTTGTGCCATCAGTTTGTTGGCGCCTTCACAGGCGGCCACAAGCCCCACGGCCAGGAGAGTGATCTCCACATCTTGGCCCAGAAGGAAGGAGAACCCCTGCGCAAGTACATCCAACGATTCAGCCGCGTGCAGCACAACATCCCCGACGTCCACCCTGCCGCGGTTATTAGCGCGTTCCACCAGAACGTGCGTAACCGCCGCATGCGTGAGGAGATGGCCATGACCAAGATACGGGATGTCAGCGAGCTCTATGCTCTGGCTGACAAGTGCGCGCGCGCCGAAGAGGGGAGGAGACTCCCCGGGGAGGATGCTGGCGCAGGGGGAAGCGACAGCGACGACGCCGCCCCGGCAAAGAAGAGCCGGCGGCGGAACAATAGGAAGAAGAAGAGCAAGGAAGTGCTTGTCGTCGAGAAGTCCGGCAAGGAGGCTCCCGCCAAAACAGCACAGGCCGGCGGCTCCGGCAAGGAGCCTGCCCCTGTAGTGGCAGCCGACAAGCAGGACGGCTCCGACAAGCAATATTGCAAGATCCACCGCACCAAGGGTCACGACCTTTCGAACTGCAAGCGCGTTGAGTACCTCGTAGAGCAGCAGAAAGCTGAATACGAGCGGCGCGACAAGGAGAAGGCCCAAGGTGGCGGAGGAGAACCAAGCAAGAAGCGGCCATTCAATGGCCGGGGAGGGCGCCGCGGCAAGGCCAAGCAGCGGCAAGGTGATCGACCTCCCCGGGGCTGCGACAAGGATGAGGAAGAAGAAGACGACGACGACATGGAGGAAGGCGATAACAGCGAGCAGGAGTTCCAGAAGGCCACAGAAGTGCTGTGCGTCGACGGAGGCGCCTCTCTGCATACTTCCCACCGCCAACTCAAGCAGTGGGTGTGTGAAGTAAACGCAGCAGAGCCGCCCGTTGAGTCGCGCAGGCTGCTGAAGTGGTCCAGCACGCCCATCATTTTTGATCTTGAGGATCACCCTGACCGCACCACTGCGGTCGGGTGCTTGCCGATGTTGGTCTCACCAACCATCCGCAACCTCAAGGTCACCAAAATGTTGGTTGACGGCGGGGCCGGCCTGAATTTGATCTCCTCAGCTGTGATCAAGAAACTCCAGATCCCAGATGGCGAGCTCGAAGAAACCGGTTCGTTCCAAGGAATAAACCCGGGGAGGAGCAAGCCCAAGGGGAAGATCACTCTGCCAGTGACCTTTGGCGGGGAGCTCAACTTCAGGACAGAGAGAATAACCTTTGATGTTGCCGATATCCCATTGCCATATAATGGGATACTTGGACGTCCTGCCCTCGCCAAGTTCATGGCAGCTTCCCACTATGCCTACAATGTGCTCAAGATGCCGGGGCCGATAAGCGTCATCTCTGTCCATGGCGACAAGAAGGACGCGCTTATCTGCGCCGACAAGATATACCGGGATGCAGCAGCCGCGGCGGAGAGCAACACGCTTGCCGCTGAAGCTCCCGGGGGGAAGAAGACCAAGACCAAGTCCGGCAAGTGCTCTGAGGCCCACTCCGGCAAACGCACCTCTTCGGAGTGCTGCGCTGCCGTCGAGGACGTTCCATCGAGCTCCACCGGCAAGTGCAAGAAGGGGATGGCCGCTCCACCGGCAACCAAGAAGGTGTCCGCCAGGGAGGACGGCACTGGTGGTACCTTCACCATCAGTGCTACGCTTGACAGCAAATAGGAAAGCGCGCTCGTTGCCTTCCTGCGGGCGAATGTCGATGTGTTTGCATGGCAACCATCTGACATCCCCGACGTTCCCAGGAAGGTAATTGAGCACAAGCTTGCTGTTTGTCCTCATGCGCGGCCCGTCAAGCAGAAGGTCAGGAAGCAAGCCATGGAGCGCCAAGAATTCATTGCCGAAGAGATCAAGAAACTAGAAGCAGCAGGCCTGGTTAGAGGCGTGATCCATCCCACGTGGTTAGCAAATCCAGTTGTCGTGCGTAAGGCCAACGGGAAGTGGAGACTGTGTATAGACTTCACCGATGTGAATAAAGCATGTCCCAAGGATCCATTTCCCTTGCCGCGCATTGACCAGATTGTTGACTCCACCGCCGGATGTGAGCTGCTCTCCTTCCTTGATGCATATTCAGGCTACCACCAGATTTTCATGGCCAAGGAAGACGAAGAGAAGACTGCATTTATCACTCCATGCGGCACATATTGCTTCATACGCATGCCCTTTGGATTGAAGAATGCAGGCTCAACCTTTGCAAGGGTGGTGCACACTGCTTTTGAGCCACAGATCCACAGAAATGTAGAAGCATACATGGATGACATAGTGGTAAAGAGCAAGAGCAAAGATACCCTGATCCAAGATTTGGAAGAAACATTTGCAAACCTGCGCAAGATTCAGCTCAAGTTGAACCCCGAGAAGTGCGTCTTTGGAGTCCCATCCGGCAAGCTTCTCGGGTTCTTTGTGTCCCAGAGGGGGATTGAGGCCAATCCCGACAAGATAAAAGCCATCGAGCAGATCGAAGCCCCGAAGCGCGTCAAGGATGTAAGGAGACTTGCAGGTTGTGTAGCTGCCCTCAGTAGGTTCATTTCGAAGTCTGCAGAACGCGCCCTGCCTTTCTTTAAGATCTTGAAGAAGGCAGGTCCTATGAAATGGACTCCGGAAGCGGAGGTAGCGCTGCAAGATTTGAAAGGATATCTATCCTCCACTCCAATACTTGTCGCACCTAGGCCGCAAGAGAAGTTGTTGCTGTACCTAGCAGCAACCAATCAAGTGGTTAGTGCTGCGTTAGTAGCGGAAAGGGAGGCAGAGGAAGAGTCTACATCACCGGCAAGCGAATCCAGCGACAAGCAGGGGGCTGCTCCGACAAGCTCTGGCCCCGAGGACAACTCTGCGCAGGAACAAGGAGAAGTGCGAAGAAAGATGGTGCAGCGCCCGGTGTATTTTGTGAGTTCCCTCTTGCAGGGAGCTAGATCAAGATACTCCGGGGTGCAGAAGTTGCTTTTCGGCCTCCTCATGGCCTCGAGAAAGCTGCGCCATTACTTCCAAGCACATGAGATAACAGTGGTCACTCGCTTTCCGTTGAAGAGGATATTGCAGAATCCAGAAGCAACAGGCAGGATCGTTGAGTGGGCACTGGAGCTGTTGAGCTTTGGTCTCAAGTTTGAGAGTACTTCAACTATACAGAGCCGAGCTTTGGCAGAATTCATAGCTGAATGGGCCCCAACGCCCGATGAGGAAGTTCCAGAGACAAGTGTTCCCGTACAAGAAGCGACAAGTGAATGGGTAATGTACTTTGATGGTGCCTTCTCGCTGCAAGGCGCCGGTGCCGGCGTGGTACTCATAGCGCCTATCGGAGAGCACCTCAAGTATGTTATCCAGATGCACTTTCCCAGGGAGCAAGCGACAAACAATACTGCTGAGTATGAAGGCTTGCTTGCCGGCCTCAGGATTGCGGCCGAACTTGGGATCAAGAAGCTGATTGTGCGGGGAGATTCTCAGTTGGTGGTCCGACAAGTCAACAAGAGTTACCAGAGCCCTTTGATGGAAGCTTATGTAGATGAAGTGAGGAAGCTTGAAGAACACTTTGAAGGTCTGCAAATGGAGCACGTTCCAAGAGCTCAGAATGATATAGCAGATGGCCTTTCAAAGTGTGCTGCGATGAAGTTACCTGTGGAACCAGGGACCTTCCTGCTCAAGCTAACTCAACCATCCGTTACAACATCAGTTGGGCAAAGTAAGAAGAGAAAGTTGGTCTCCGGCGACTACTTGCCGGCGGATCTTCCCGAAGCCGCCACCAAGGTTCCCAAGATCAACGACCAGAACGCTGAGGAACAGTTTGATCCTGCAGATCCTAGGATCTGTACAGTTGAAGCAATCGTTCCCGACAAGCCTCGCCCCGGCGAGCTTGCCGGGGGACCATCAGCTCCGACGGAGACGCAAGTTCTTGCCGTAGAAGCTGAGGTTCCCGCAGCGGCCCTCATGCCTTTAGTCCTTGCCGTTGAGCCTCGGGCTCCAGCATGGGCGCAGCAGATCGTCCGTTTTCTGCTAATTGGAGAACTTCCCGACGACCCAGAAGAGATAGAGAAAATAACCAGGCAGTCAAGTATGTACCAGTTCGTGGACAATGAACTGTACAGAAGAAGGCTCAATGGTGTCAGGTTGAAGTGCATTTCCAGGGAAGATGGACAGAAGCTGTTGGCGGAGATACATGGAGGCATATGTGGCCACCACATTGGCGCAAGGGCACTTGCCGGGAAGGCCTTCCGGCAAGGGTTCTTCTGGCCAGAAGCTCTCCAAGATGCAACTGCACAAGTAACCAAGTGTGAAGCGTGCCAGTTCCATGCCAAGCAAATTCATCAGCCAGCTCAAGCTCTCCAGACAATCCCTTTGTCCTGGCCCTTCTCGGTCTGGGGGCTAGATATCCTCGCCCCCTTCCCCCGTGCTGTCGGGGGCTTTGAGTACTTGTACGTTGCAATCGACAAGTTCACAAAGTGGCCAGAAGTGGAACCGGTGAGAAAGGTGACAGCACAGTCAGCAGTCAAGTTCTTCAGGTCAATTGTTTGCCGTTTCGGGATCCCTAACAGGATCATCACCGACAATGGCATGCAATTCACTAGTCGCACCTTCATGCAATACATCCAAGACCTTGGCGCCAAGGTCTGCTTCGCTTCTGTTGCTCACCCGAGGAGCAACGGTCAAGCGGAGAGGGCAAATGCTGAAGTGCTGCGCGGACTCAAGACAAGGACCTTTGACAGGCTGCGCAAGTGCGGAAGAAACTGGATAGAGGAGCTACCGGCGGCTCTTTGGTCAATCAGGACGACACCAAGTCGAGCCACCGGACAGACACCCTTTGCTCTTGTCTATGGAGCAGAGGCAGTTCTCCCCACGGAACTCGTATACGGATCTCCTCGAGTGCTCGCTTATGATGAGCTCGAGCAAGAGCAACTGCGACAAGATGATGCATTGCTCCTCGAGGAGGAACGTCTCCAGGCTGCTGTACGAGCTGCTCGATACCAGCAAGCCTTGCGCCGCTATCATAGCCGCAAGGTTAAGGCCAGGAGTCTCGAGGAAGGCGACCTTGTTCTTCGGCGTGTTCAGTCCGCCAAGAATTCCAACAAGTTGACGCCGAAGTGGGAAGGCCCTTATCGGGTGAGACAAGTAACAAGGCCCGGCGCTGTCCGCCTTGAGACCGAAGAAGGCTTACCGGTGAGCAACTCCTGGAACATAGAGCATCTTCGCAAGTTTCACCCATAAGGCGCGGTTGCCGTGATCCGCTCCGGCAACCACCTTTTTGTACGAGTCTTGCCGTTGTTGCATGTAATCCTTTGTACAAAGCCGGGCGCAGACCCCGTGCATCAGTAAAGCTTTCGCGTTTTGCACTATTTGCCTTTTTCATGCCTTTCTTCGCTATTTGCATGCACTGTTTGGCATCTTGTGCAACACACGTACCCGGTAAGCAGTATCACGCCGAAAGGCCCTATACTTGTTTTCCCTCCTCTTTTTATTTCCCTCTTAAGCAGAAGGAATGTTCCTCGCGCACAAGTTTGCCGGGGGGGAGGAGATGGAGGATGAACCAAGTGCTGTTCAAGAAAGAGAAGCCTTGTCGGGGAAACAAGCAATATATGAAAGCTAAGTTACCAGAATTTGAGCAGTTCAAATTTTTAAATTTTAGTTATCTTCCTTGAACAACCACACTTTGTATGGAAAACCTGTGCGCGGAGGAACCCACCCGTAGCTAGACGCACCCTTACCTTGTTTTCGAGTATGCTCAACGACTTAAGTGAGCTGCGACAAGTGTCGCGCCCTTACTTCGTTTTCGAGTTCGCTCAACAAGCTAAGTGTGTTGCGGCTAGCTGCGGCAAAGTTGCTTGCCGGTATGGCCTTGGCCGGCAGGCTGCTCGGAGTCCAGCACTCAGCGCTCGCGGCAAGGGCCCCTTGCCGGCAAGTCCCCTGGAAGCGTAGGGTTAAAAGCATACAAAGTAAAGGACCAAAGCAAGGGAGATAACACAGCATCGATTGATCAAAATAAGATAATATATTACAAGGGATAACTTGTCGCAATGACTAATAGATTCATGTTCATGGCGCTCTATGCAGCAACAAAGGAAATAGAAAGAAGGAGGCCTAGTCTACGCGGTCGCCCTCGCGCCTGGAGATCTTGTTCACCTTGGCGATGATGTGGGCGACCTGCGCCTTCAGTGCCTCCTGATCTGCGTCGGCCGGCAAGCTGCGGAGGACGTTGACGAGATTAATACCAGGATTGCGGTAAACAATCTTGGTCAAGACGCGCTCCAGGGTCCCCGCGCAGAGCTGGCGCGACTCCTCGGCCAGCTGCACGGGGAGCTTCTGCTGCAGACGTGCGAGCGCCGGCGCGATCCCCCTGAAGAAAAGACTGAGCTTGGCGCTGTGGGGGAGATTTGGATCCGGAGAGTATATGAGGTGTTCCACCCTCAGCGCCATCAGCTCCTTGTCGATGTTGCCAGCAGAAGCCACCAAATCTTCAGTCCATATTTCGACGGTCCGGCGGAAGTTGTTAGCTGAAGTGGCGGCGCTCTCCACCAGGCCTCGCTCCTTGCGGAGCTCGTCCTTCAGCTTGGTTTCGCGGTCTCGGACGGCGTCAAGTGAATCTTTCAGCGTGGAGACCTTCAACTCTAGATCAGAAATTGAGTCCTTGGCGGCTTTGAGCTCGTCGCCCTGCTTGGAGAGGCGTACCTGGAGTTCAGAGTTGGTATGGGCGTCTTTCTCGCGCTCTATGTTGAGCGCGGTGACCCTCTCCGTGCTCGCCTTCAGGTACTCCTCCAGCTGCACCACCTTAGCTTCAAGGTCCTTCTTGGCGGTCTCCGCGGTGGCCGCGGCGGCTTTCGCTTCCTTCAATTCTCCGCCAAGGGCCTGCTCCCGGGCGGTAAGGTCGTCCTCGTGAGCGTCGAGGTCGACCTTCCGCTGGTTGAGCGCTCCTTCTCGCTGGGACAGCGCTTCACCGACCAGTCGCTGCTGCTCCTCGGCCTCAGCCTTCTCCAGGAGGAACTCCTGCTGCTCTCCGGCAAGCCTCTCGCGCTCCTCCGCCAAGTCGCGGAGGGCCGCCTGGTTGGCGGCGCGGAGCTCTGCGGCGCGTTTCTCCAAGTCCGCTGCAGCCTTGGCGGTGAGGGCTTCCCGAGACTCTAGTTTCGCCTGCCTGGCCCGGTAAAGGGCCAGGAGCCGGTGAAGCAGTTTCTCCTCCTCGGGCTCATCGCTCCCGCCAGGCGCTTCAACGATCTTCAACCCCGCGGAGGCGAGGACCTCTCCATCAAAGGTCTCTCCCTCCTCGGGGGCTCGCGACGAGGATCCCCATGGCACTTGTATGAAGACGTCACCGGGGGCCTCAAGATAGAAGCCCGACTGCTCCTTGCCGGCGGAGGGGTCGGCGGCCGGCGCAGCGCTCGACGCTCCTGCCGCCTCCGGGCCAGCAGTGTGGCCGCCGTCCCCCTCCCCGGCCGCTGCGTCTGCGGTCGGGGCAGTCTCCTCCGCGGCGGGCTCGTCGGCTCCTGCCATGCCTTCAGCGGCAGTGGCGTTGCCGCCGTCGCCTTGCGCACCCTCCTCGCCGGTGGCCTCGGTCTCCATCCGGTCCGGCGCGGGAGGATCTAGAAGAAAAGGAAAAAAAAAGATCAAGCAAATATCCAAAAAGACAAGTCCAAGAAGAAAAAGCTGTCAGACTTACCTTCGCGGACTTCGTCGACAACAGGCTCCCTCGCCGGGGAGTCCTCCCTTGGCGGTGGAGCGGTGGCTCCTGCTGGCGGAGGGCCGCCCGTGCCCTCCCTTGGCGGGGTGGCCACCCTTGTCGGGCTGCCCGCCCTTGGCGGGGAGCCTGTCCTTGGCGGAATGTCCTCCCTCGCCGGGGAGCTCGCCCTTGGCGGGGAGGGCGGAATCGGCAGCTCCTCGGGAGTAACCTCCGGTTGCTCCTGCGGCTGCGGATCCATTTCTGCACAAGACAAACAAAACAAACAGAGCAGCAAAACATCAGTACAAAGCAAAGACCTCAAGCGCGCCCAACAAGTAGGAAATTCAAGACCAGACTTACGCTGGGGGCTGCGCTGGGGGCTGCTCCTCGGAGCAGCGCTTGGGTCCGGCAAGTTCGTCGCCGGCGCGTCCCCTGTCGCCGCGACGGGCGAGTCGTCCTCGACCTCGACCACGGGGACCTTAGCCCTCTTCGCCATCCGTTGGGTCAGGGTCCTGCGGGCGAATCAAGAAACAAGATCAGAATCATCAACGAGAGAATCAAGACAGAATTGAAGAAGCTACAAAATACAAGTGCTTACTCCTGTTCCTCGTCATCGTCGTCGCTCAGGGCCGAGAAGTCGAACTCCACCTGAGGCACCCCCGCGCGAGGAGCAGGAGGAGAAGGCTCCCTCGGGCGCTTGGCGGTCTCCGGGGCTGGGGGCTGCGAAGACCCAGCCTCCGTGGACGCCGAGGCCCGGGGAGCAGGCGGAGCAGCTGCTCCACTCTGAGAGGCTCCCCCTCCGCTTGGCGCTGGTGCGCGGGGCGCCTCCGCCGCAGCTGGTGCGCGGGGTGCCTCCGCCGCGGCTGGTGCACGGGGCGCCTCCGTCGCGGCTTGGTTCGCTCTGGTGGCGCGCGTCGCCCGGCGAACAGGCTGTTGTCGGGGCGCGTGCGTCCTTGTCGCTGTGGGCGCCTTGCGGAGACGCTTCAGCGGTGTTCGCTGGGGACTGGCCCGAGGCGGGGAGTTCTCCGAGGACGATGAGACGTCGTCATCGAGTCCCAGAGACCCACCGATGTCCTCATCGGTCTCGGTGTCCTCCTCCTCCTCCCCGACGGGCTCGCTGGGTCCGACAACTGATCCTGCGGCCCCGCTCCCTCCGGTGGCGCTGCTCCCTCCGGCACCTCTGCTCCCTCCGGCACCCTCACTTGCCGCGGCCTCGCTCACGACCCCGGGAATCCCGGCGTGCCTCAGGGAAGGGACTCCGGCAAGCTCGTCGGGCGGAAGCTTGAGCAGTCTGCGGATCTCAGCCTCCTCTGCTTGGCACGATGCATCCTCAGCCTCTGCCTCGTCGACGGAGAACCCGAAGTCTCCTGCTGCTGCAGCTGCGGCGGCCTCTTCCATCCGGGAAGCAATATAGGCTATGTCCCGCTCTGTGGTGGCCCGAGTGAGACCCTTGTTCTCCTCGGCGTTCCTCGGCCGCTCGACCAGATTATCGAAGAAGCTCATGATGGCATCCGGCGTGGGCACTATCCATGTGAGGTCGACGCCGTGAGAGTCACACGCGGGCATCATTGCGCGCAAAGCGTCCCGGGCAGTGCTGTTGCATAGCGGCACCACTCCCCGGGGAGATCTAAACCACTCCGGATGGGCCGGGTCGTGCTTAAAAAGCTCCCGGACCATCCCCTTCAGCTCCAATGCTGTGAAGTTGAAGTTCAGACCCGGGCGCAGCCTCATAATATCCGCCGCATTGCCGAATTCCCATGCTGGCCTTTTCCTTTCCTGTAAAGGGGCAATGCGGCGGCGGAGGAAATCTGCCCCTACCTCTCCGATGGTCAACTTGGCTACCCGGAGACGAAGTATCCTAACAAGAGCAACATTGAGCTTGACATCATTCGGGGCCAACTCGCTCCAGTCCCTGCCGCGCACTATGGCTGTTGTGCGCGGCGCAGTGAAGGGCTCCGGGTGGTCCTCTACTATCCAACACCAGTCCGCACGCCACTCTTCCCACTTGCCGCGGAGCTCTCCTTTCAGATATGACTCCTTCTTGTTCAAGCGGAAGATCCAAGATATACCCCCGGAGAGGGGAGCGCCGGCCTCTACTCTAGGCATAAAAAAGTGGCGAAAGAGCGCTACGTTTGGATAGATCCCTATATAGTTTTCGCACAGATGTGCGAAAACCGCCATCGTGAGGATGGCGTTGGGGGTGAAGTCTAGAAGGTGGAGGCCGTACGTGTTCATGATGTCGCAGAAAAACTCCGAGAATGGAGGACACAAGCCACAGTGGAAGAAGACAGCGAAGAAGAAATACCCGCCGGGGAGCAGATCTTTGGCGCCGGCGGGGTAGACTCTGGTCCGGGGATGCGCCTTGGTCTCCTTGGCCCAGAAGAGGTAATACTTGTTCCAAAGCTCCCTCGCGCGGAGCCTCGGTGCGAAGACTACGTTCCTCTTCCGCAGGGCGACGAGCTTCACCGCCTGCTCGGATTTCTCCCTCTTGGCCTTCTCCGCTTTCGCCTTCTCGGCCTTCGGAGCCATGGCGGAGGCGGCGGGGAAAGGGGCGAGGAGTTCGACGGTGCCGCGGGTGCGGAAGAGGGCGGAGGAGGTGTGGAGGCGGAGCGCAGAGGGGGATTTCTGGAGGTTAAAGAAGCAATGAAAGCGCAGGAGGGAAACTGCCCCTGTTTCCTCTGCTTTTAAGGGGGAAGTGGGGGACGCTCCGCATTTCCCATTAAAGAACGTGGCCACAATCTCTCCCACGACACCGCAATCGACGCGTGCCGTTAGGGAGGGACGCGGCGGATGCGGAAGGGGAATTACGGCTCGCCGTGGGCCGCGCGTGCCCGTGCACTGTTTTGGGCCTGGCCCAACAGCGCTCGGCACCGTGTGTGGCCCAGGCCCGGGGGCTCCTGTCGGTGTACTAAGATAGGGGTACCTTAGTACCCCAACTTGTGCACGGGCAGTGGCAGCTTCCCGCGGCAGGGTCTACCACGTGCTTGCCGGAAACCTCTCTGGTCCTTATTAAGCCATTCAAAAACAAAGTATACAAGTCAGAAGATCAAGACCCCGGCAAGTGGAGCTTGCCGGGAAGGCCGTCCCAGGCCCAAGACTATAACATTAACACAAGACCCTGGCAAGAGGAGCTTGCCAGGAAGACTAGAAGACTGCATCTCAGAAGACATGCCTCGGCGCAACATGCGCCCCGGCAGGGCCCGGGGAGCGACAAGCTTCAGGGCCCGGCAAGGTCAAGGCCCCGGCAAGGTGCTTGCCGGGGAGAGTTACGCTGTGTGCCCCCGCTCCAGCTCATCGACCCACGCGTCGCCCTGGGGCCGTCCCAGGGACGCGTGGCGGATGGCTGTGCAGCCTGGGGGACACGGTGGCACTCCACGGTGACGAAGCTACCACCGTGGCGAACGGAGACGCACGGGCGGGCACTTTTGGGGTCGACGGCGACGGGCATTTAATGCTCTTGTCCCCCACTGTCAAGTTAGGTGATGACCACTGTTCATCCACTGTTCACGCACTGTTCCCGCACTATTACAACTACCACCAAAGTTACATTTTTGCCCTTCTTCTACGTTGACACCTGTCGGTGACCCCTTGAGCTATAAAAGGAGGCCCATGCACAACGTAGAAAGGGTTCGGAACCTAGATCGCTCACTCGCTCGGTGTAGCTAGTTCTTCAAGCTCCCGAGCTCCAACACTCAATACAAAACCAAGCAGGAGTAGGGTTTTACGCGTCCGTCGCGGCCCGAACCTGGGTAAACTGCCCGCGTGCTCTCCTCGATCTGCTCTTCGTGCTCCCTCCGCTCCCTTACCGCAACGTACAAGGGGCTCCGGTCCCATAGGTGTTCGTGGTGGGCAGTTTCCCCCGACAGGAGCCCCCGGGCCTGGGCCACACACGGTGCCGAGCGCTGTTGGGCCAGGCCCAAAACAGTGCACGGGCACGCGCGGCCCACGGCGAGCCGTAATTCCCCTTCCGCATCCGCCGCGTCCCTCCCTAACGGCACGCGTCGATTGCGGTGTCATGGGAGAGATCGTGGCCACGTTCTTTAATGGGAAATGCGGAGCGTCCCCCACTTCCCCCTTAAAAGCAGAGGAAACAGGGGCAGTTTCCCTCCTGCGCTTTCATTGCTTCTTCAACCTCCAGAAATCCCCCTCTGCGCTCCGCCTCCACACCTCCTCCGCCCTCTTCCGCACCTGCGGCACCGTCGAACTCCTCGCCCCTTTCCCCGCCACCTCCGCCATGGCTCCGAAGGCCGAGAAGGCGAAAGCGGAGAAGGCCAAGAGGGACAAATCCGAGCAGGCGGCGAAGCTCGTCGCCCTGCGGAAGAGGAACGTAGTCTTCGCGCCGAGGCTCCGCGCGAGGGAGCTCTGGAACAAGTATTACCTCTTCTGGGCCAAGGAGACCAAGGCGCATCCCCGGACCAGAGTCTACCCCGCCGGCGCCAAAGATCTGCTTCCCGGCGGGTATTTCTTCTTCGCTGTCTTCTTCCACTGTGGCTTGTGTCCTCCATTCTCGGAGTTTTTCTGTGACATCATGAACACGTACGGCCTCCACCTTCTAGACTTCACCCCCAACGCCATCCTCACGATGGCGGTTTTCGCACATCTGTGCGAAAACTATATAGGGATCTATCCAAACGTAGCGCTCTTTCGCCACTTTTTTATGCCTAGAGTAGAGGCCGGCGCTCCCCTCTCCGGGGGTATATCTTGGATCTTCCGCTTGAACAAGAAGGAGTCATATCTGAAAGGAGAGCTCCGCGGCAAGTGGGAAGAGTGGCGCGCGGACTGGTGTTGGATAGTAGAGGACCACCCGGAGCCCTTCACTGCGCCGCGCACAACAGCCATAGTGCGCGGCAGGGACTGGAGCGAGTTGGCCCCGGATGATGTCAAGCTCAATGTTGCACAACAGCCATACTCCGCCGCCGCATTGCCCCTTTACAGGAAAGGAAAAGGCTAGCATGGGAATTCGGCAATGCGGCGGATATTATGAGGCTGCGCCCGGGTCTGAACTTCAACTTCACAGCATTGGAGCTGAAGGGGATGGTCCGGGAGCTTTTTAAGCACGACCCGGCCCATCCGGAGTGGTTTAGATCTCCCCGGGGAGTGGTGCCGCTATGCAACAGCACTTCCTGGGACGCTTTGCGCGCAATGATGCCCGCGTGTGACTCTCACGGCGTCGACCCCACATGGATACTGCCCACGCCGGATGCCATCATGAGCTTCTTCGATAATCTGGTCGAGCGGCCGAGGAACGCCGAGGAGAACAAGGGTCTCACTCGGGCCACCACAGAGCGGGACATAGCCTATATTGCTTCCCGGATGGAAGAGGCCGCCGCAGCTGCAGCAGCAGGAGACTTCGGGTTCTCCGTCGACGAGGCAGAGGCTGAGGATGCATCGTGCCAAGCAGAGGAGGCTGAGATCCGCAGACTGCTCAAGCTTCCGCCCGACGAGCTTGCCGAAGTCCCTTCCCTGAGGCACGCCGGGATTCCCGGGGTCGTGAGCGAGGCCGCGGCAAGTGAGGGTGCCGGAGGGAGCAGAGGTGCCGGAGGGAGCAGCGCCACCGGAGGGAGCGGAGCCACCGGAGGGAGCGGGGCCGCAGGATCAGATGTCGGACCCAGCGAGCCCGTCGGGGAGGAGGAGGAGGACACCGAGACCGATGAGGACAGCGGTGGGTCTCTGGGACTCGATGACGACGTCTCATCGTCCTCGGAGAACTCCCCGCCTCGGGCCAGTCCCCAGCAAACACCGCTGAAGCGTCTCCGCAAGGCGCCCACAGCGACAAGGACGCAGGCGCCCCGACAACAGCCTGTTCGCCGGGCGACGCGCGCCACCAGAGCGAACCAAGCTGCGACGGAGGCGCCCCGTGCACCAGCCGTGGCGGAGGCACCCCGCGCACCAGCTGCGGCGGAGGCGCCCCGCGCACCAGCGCCAAGCGGAGGGGGAGCCTCTCAGAGTGGAGCAGCTGCTCCGCCTGCTCCCCGGGCCTCGGCGTCCACGGAGGCTGGGTCTTCGCAGCCCCCAGCCCCGGAGACCGCCAAGCGCCCGAGGGAGCCTTCTCCTCCTGCTCCTCGCGCGGGGGCGCCTTAGGTGGAGTTCGACTTCTCCGCCCTGAGCGACGACGACGACGAGGAACAGGAGTAAGTACTTGTATTTTGTAGCTTCTTCAATTCTGTCTTGATTCTCTCGTTGATGATTCTGATCTTGTTTCTTGATTCGCCTGCAGGACCCTGACCCAACGGATGGCGAAGAGGGCCAAGGTCCCCGTGGTCGAGGTCGAGGACGACTCGCCCGTCGCGGTGACAGGGGACGCGCCGGCGACGAACTTGCCGGACCCAAGCGCTGCTCCGAGGAGCAGCCCCCAGCGCAGCCCCCAGCGTAAGTCTGGTCTTGAATTTCCTACTTGTTGGGCGCGCTTGAGGTCTTTGCTTTGTACTGTTGTTTTGCTGCTCTGTTTGTTTTGTTTGTCATGTGCAGAAATGGATCCGCAGCCGCAGGAGCAACCGGAGGTTACTCCCGAGGAGCTGCCGATTCCGCCCTCCCCGCCAAGGGCGAGCTCCCCGGCGAGGGAGGACGTTCCGCCAAGGACGGGCTCCCCGCCAAGGGCGGGCAGCCCGACAAGGGTGGCCACCCCGCCAAGGGAGGGCACGGGCGGCCCTCCGCCAGCAGGAGCCACCGCTCCACCGCCAAGGGAGGACTCCCCGGCGAGGGAGCCTGTTGTCGACGAAGTCCGCGAAGGTAAGTCTGACAGCTTTTTCTTCTTGGACTTGTCTTTTTGGATATTTGCTTGATCTTCTTTTTTTTTCCTTTTCTTCTAGATCCTCCCGCGCCGGACCGGATGGAGACCGAGGCCACCGGCGAGGAGGGTGCGCAAGGCGACGGCGGCAACGCCACTGCCGCTGAAGGCATGGCAGGAGCCGACGAGCCCGCCGCGGAGGAGACTGCCCCGACCGCAGACGCAGCGGCCGGGTAGGGGGACGGCGGCCACACTGCCGGCCCGGAGGCGGCAGGAGCGTCGAGCGCTGCGCCGGCCGCCGACCCCTCCGCCGGCAAGGAGCAGTCGGGCTTCTATCTTGAGGCCCCCGGTGGCGTCTTCATACAAGTGCCATGGGGATCCTCGTCGCGAGCCCCCGAGGAGGGAGAGACCTTTGATGGAGAGGTCCTCGCCTCCGCGGGGTTGAAGATCGTTGAAGCGCCTGGCGGGAGCGATGAGCCCGAGGAGGAGAAACTGCTTCACCGGCTCCTGGCCCTTTACCGGGCCAGGCAGGCGAAACTAGAGTCTCGGGAAGCCCTCACCGCCAAGGTTGCAGCGGACTTGGAGAAACGCGCCGCAGAGCTCCGCGCCGCCAACCAGGCGGCCCTCCGCGACTTGGCGGAGGAGCGTGAGAGGCTTGCCAAAGAGCAGCAGGAGTTCCTCTTGGAGAAGGCTGAGGCCGAGGAGCAGCAGCGACTGGTCGGTGAAGCGCTGTCCCAGTGAGAAGGAGCGCTCAACCAGCGGAAGGTCGACCTCGACGCTCACGAGGACGACCTTACCGCCCGGGAGCAGGCCCTTGGCGGAGAATTGAAGGAAGCGAAAGCCGCCGCGGCCACCGCGGAGACCGCCAAGAAGGACCTTGAAGCTAAGGTGGTGCAGCTGGAGGAGTACCTGAAGGCGAGCACGGAGAGGGTCACCGCGCTCAACATAGAGCGCGAGAAAGACGCCCATACCAACTCTGAACTCCAGGTACGCCTCTCCAAGCAGGGCGACGAGCTCAAAGCCGCCAAGGACTCAATTGCTGATCTGGAGTTGAAGGTCTCCACGCTCAAAGATTCACTTGACGCCGTCCGAGACCGCGAAACCAAGCTGAAGGACGAGCTCCGCAAGGAGCGAGGCCTGGTGGAGAGCGCCGCCACTTCAGCTAACAACTTCCGCCGGACCGTCGAAATATGGACTGAAGATTTGGTGGCTTCTGCTGGCAACATCGACAAGGAGCTGATGGCGCTGAGGGTGGAACACCTCATATACTCTCCGGATCCAAATCTCCCCCACAGCGCCAAGCTCAGTCTTTTCTTCAAGGGGATCGCGCCGGCGCTCGCACGTCTGTAGCAGAAGCTCCCCGCGCAGCTGGCCAAGGAGTCGCGCCAGCTCTACGCGGGGACCCTGGAGCGCGTCTTGACCAAGATTTTTTTACCGCAATCCTGGTATTAATCTCGTCAACGTCCTCCGCAGCTTGCCGGCCGACGCAGATCAGGAGGCACTGAAGGCGCAGGTCGCCCACATCATCGCCAAGGTGAACAAGATCTCCAGGCGCGAGGGCGACCGCGTAGACTAGGCCTCCTTCTTTCTATTTCCTTTGTTGCTGCATAGAGCGCCATGAACATGAATCTATTAGTCATTGCGACAAGTTATCCCTTGTAATATATTACCTTATTTTGATCAATCGATGCTGTGTTATCTCCCTTGCTTTGGTCCTTTACTTTGTATGCTTTTAACCCTACGCTTCCAGGGGACTTGCCGGCAAGGGGCCCTTGCCACGAGCGCTGAGTGCTGGACTCCGAGCAGCCTGCCGGCCAAGGCCTTACCGGCAAGCAACTTTGCCGCAGCTAGCCGCAACGCACTTAGCTTGCTGAGCGAACTCGAAAACGAAGTAAGGGCGCGACACTTGTCGCAGCTCACTTAAGTCGTTGAGCATACTCGAAAACAAGGTAAGGGTGCGTCTAGCTACGGGTGGGTTCCTCCGCGCACAGGTTTTCCATACAAAGTGTGGTTGTTCAAGGAAGATAACTAAAATTTAAAAATTTGAACTGCTCAAATTCTGGTAACTTAGCTTTCATATATTGCTTGTTTCCCCGACAAGGCTTCTCTTTCTTGAACAGCACTTGGTTCATCCTCCATCTCCTCCCCCCCCCCCGGCAAACTTGTGCGCGAGGAACATTCCTTCTGCTTAAGATGGAAAGAAAAAGAGGAGGGAAAACAAGTATAGGGCCTTTCGGCGTGATACTGCTTACCGGGTACGTGTGTTGCACAAGATGCCAAACAGTGCATGCAAATAGCGAAGAAAGGCATGAAAAAGGCAAATAGTGCAAAACGCGAAAGCTTTACTGATGCACGGGGTCTGCGCCCGGCTTTGTACAAAGGATTACATGCAACAGCGGCAAGACTCGTACAAAAAGGTGGTTGCCGGAGCGGATCACGGCAACCGCGCCTTATGGGTGAAACTTGCGAAGATGCTCTATGTTCCAGGAGTTGCTCACCGGTAAGCCTTCTTCGGTCTCAAGGCGGACAGCGCCGGGCCTTGTTACTTGTCTCACCCGATAAGGGCCTTCCCACTTCGGCGTCAACTTGTTGGAATTCTTGGCGGACTGAACACGCCGAAGAACAAGGTCGCCTTCCTCGAGACTCCTGGCCTTAACCTTGCGGCTATGATAGCGGCGCAAGGCTTGCTGGTATCGAGCAGCTCGTACAGCAGCCTGGAGACGTTCCTCCTCGAGGAGCAATGCATCATCTTGTCGCAGTTGCTCTTGCTCGAGCTCATCATAAGCGAGCACTCGAGGAGATCCGTATACGAGTTCCGTGGGGAGAACTGCCTCTGCTCCATAGACAAGAGCAAAGGGTGTCTGTCCGGTGGCTCGACTTGGTGTCGTCCTGATTGACCAAAGAGCCGCCGGTAGCTCCTCTATCCAGTTTCTTCCGCACTTGCGCAGCCTGTCAAAGGTCCTTGTCTTGAGTCCGCGCAGCACTTCAGCATTTGCCCTCTCCGCTTGACCGTTGCTCCTCGGGTGAGCAACAGAAGCGAAGCAGACCTTGGCGCCAAGGTCTTGGACGTATTGCATGAAGGTGCGACTAGTGAATTGCGTGCCGTTGTCGGTGATGATCCTGTTAGGGATCCCAAAACGGCAAACAATTGACCTGAAGAACCTGACTTGTGCTGTCACCTTTCTCACCGGTTCCACTTCTGGCCACTTTGTGAACTTGTCGATTGCAACGTACAAGTACTCAAAGCCCCCGACAGCACGGGGGAAGGGGCCGAGGATATCTAGCCCCCAGACCGAGAAGGGCCAGGACAAAGGGATTGTCTGGAGAGCTTGAGCTGGCTGATGAATTTGCTTGGCATGGAACTGGCACGCTTCACACTTGGTTACTTGTGCAGTTGCATCTTGGAGAGCTTCTGGCCAAAAGAACCCTTGCCGGAAGGCCTTCCCGGCAAGTGCCCTTGCGCCAATGTGGTGGCCACATATGCCTCCATGTATCTCCGCCAACAGCTTCTGTCCATCTTCCCTGGAAATGCACTTCAACCTGACACCATTGAGCCTTCTTCTGTACAGTTCATTGTCCACGAACTGGTACATACTTGACTGCCTGGTTATTTTCTCTATCTCTTCTGGGTCGTCGGGAAGTTCTCCAGTTAGCAGAAAACGGACGATCTGCTGCGCCCATGCTGGAGCCCGAGGCTCAACGGCAAGGACTAAAGGCATGAGGGCCGCTGCGGGAACCTCAGCTTCTACGGCAAGAACTTGCGTCTCCGCCGGAGCTGATGGTCCCCCGGCAAGCTCGCCGGGGCAAGGCTTGTCGGGAACGATTGCTTCAACTGTACAGATCCTAGGATCTGCAGGATCAAACTGTTCCTCAGCGTTCTGGTCGTTGATCTTGGGAACCTTGGCGGCGGCTTCGGGAAGATCCGCCGGCAAGTAGTCGCCGGAGACCAACTTTCTCTTCTTACTTTGCCCAACTGATGGTGTAACGGATGGTTGAGTTAGCTTGAGCAGGAAGGTCCCTGGTTCCACAGGTAACTTCATCGCAGCACACTTTGAAAGGCCATCTGCTATATCATTCTGAGCTCTTGGAACGTGCTCCATTTGCAGACCTTCAAAGTGTTCTTCAAGCTTCCTCACTTCATCTACATAAGCTTCCATCAAAGGGCTCTGGTAACTCTTGTTGACTTGTCGGACCACCAACTGAGAATCTCCCCGCACAATCAGCTTCTTGATCCCAAGTTCGGCCGCAATCCTGAGGCCGGCAAGCAAGCCTTCATACTCAGCAGTATTGTTTGTCGCTTGCTCCCTGGGAAAATGCATCTGGATAACATACTTGAGGTGCTCTCCGGTAGGCGCTATGAGTACCACGCCGGCACCGGCGCCTTGCAGCGAGAAGGCACCATCAAAGTACATTACCCATTCACTTGTCGCTTCTTGTACGGGAACACTTGTCTCTGGAACTTCCTCATCGGGCGTTGGGGTCCATTCAGCTATGAATTCTACCAAAGCTCGGCTCTGTATAGTTGAAGTACTCTCAAACTTGAGACCAAAGCTCGACAGCTCCAGTGCCCACTCAACGATCCTGCCTGTTGCTTCTGGATTCTGCAATATCCTCTTCAACGGAAAGCGAGTGACCACTGTTATCTCATGTGCTTGGAAGTAATGGCGCAGCTTTCTCGAGGCCATGAGGAGACCGAAAAGCAACTTCTGCACCCCGGAGTATCTTGATCTAGCTCCCTGCAAGAGGGAACTCACAAAATACACCGGGCGCTGCACCATCTTTCTTCGCACTTCTCCTTGTTCCTGCGCAGAGTTGTCCTTGTCGGGGCCAGAGCTTGTCGGAGCAGCCCCCTGCTTGTCGCTGGATTCGCTTGCCGGTGATGTAGACTCTTCCTCTGCCTCCCTTTCCGCTACTAACGCAGCACTAACCACTTGATTGGTTGCTGCTAGGTACAGCAGCAACTTCTCTTGCGGCCTAGGTGCGACAAGTATTGGAGTGGAGGATAGATATCCTTTCAAATCTTGCAGCGCTGCCTTCGCTTCCGGAGTCCATTTCATAGGACCTGCCTTCTTCAAGATCTTGAAGAAAGGCAGGGCGCGTTCTGCAGACTTCGAAATGAACCTACTGAGGGCAGCTACACAACCTGCAAGTCTCCTTACATCCTTGACGCGCTTCGGGGCTTCGATCTGCTCGATGGCTTTTATCTTGTCGGGATTGGCCTCATTCCCCCTCTGGGACACAAAGAACCCGAGAAGCTTGCCGGATGGGACTCCAAAGACGCACTTCTCGGGGTTCAACTTGAGCTGAATCTTGCGCAGGTTTGCAAATGTTTCTTCCAAATCTTGGATCAGGGTATCTTTGCTCTTGCTCTTTACCACTATGTCATCCATGTATGCTTCTACATTTCTGTGGATCTGTGGCTCAAAAGCAGTGTGCACCACCCTTGCAAAGGTTGAGCCTGCATTCTTCAATCCAAAGGGCATGCGTATGAAGCAATATGTGCCGCATGGAGTGATAAATGCAGTCTTCTCTTCGTCTTCCTTGGCCATGAAAATCTGGTGGTAGCCTGAATATGCATCAAGGAAGGAGAGCAGCTCACATCCGGCGGTGGAGTCAACAATCTGGTCAATGCGCGGCAAGGGAAATGGATCCTTGGGACATGCTTTATTCACATCGGTGAAGTCTATACACAGTCTCCACTTCCCGTTGGCCTTACGCACGACAACTGGATTTGCTAACCACGTGGGATGGATCACGCCTCTAACCAGGCCTGCTGCTTCTAGTTTCTTGATCTCTTCGGCAATGAATTCTTGGCGCTCCACGGCTTGCTTCCTGACCTTCTGCTTGACGGGCCGCGCATGAGGACAAACAGCAAGCTTGTGCTCAATTACCTTCCTGGGAACGCCGGGGATGTCAGATGGTTGCCATGCAAACACATCAACATTCGCCCGCAGGAAGGCAACGAGCGCGCTTTCCTATTTGCTGTCAAGCGTAGCACTGATGGTGAAGGTACCACCAGTGCCGTCCTCCCTGGCGGACACCTTCTTGGTTGCCGGTGGAGCGGCCATCCCCTTCTTGCACTTGTCGGTGGAGCTCGATGGAACGTCCTCGACGGCAGCGCAGCACTCCGAAGAGGTGCGTTTGCCGGAGTGGGCCTCAGAGCACTTGCCGGACTTGGTCTTGGTCTTCTTCCCCCCGGGAGCTTCAGCGGCAAGCGTGTCGCTCTCCGCCGCCGCTGCTGCATCCCGGTATATCTTGTCGGCGCAGATAAGCGCGTCCTTCTTGTCGCCATGGACAGAGATGACGCTTATCGGCCCCGGCATCTTGAGCACATTGTAGGCATAGTGGGAAGCTGCCATGAACTTGGCGAGGGCAGGACGTCCAAGTATCCCATTATATGGCAATGGGATATCGGCAACATCAAAGGTTATTCTCTCTGTCCTGAAGTTGAGCTCCCCGCCAAAGGTCACTGACAGAGTGATCTTCCCCTTGGGCTTGCTCCTCCCCGGGTTTATTCCTTGGAACGAACCGGTTTCTTCGAGCTCGCCATCTGGGATCTGGAGTTTCTTGATCACAGCTGAGGAGATCAAATTCAGGCCGGCCCCGCCGTCAACCAACATTTTGGTGACCTTGAGGTTGCGGATGGTTGGCGAGACCAACATCGGCAAGCAAGTGGAGACAATCAGATCCTTGTACAGGAAGCCACCAAATTGTTCCACCCTCCGCGATCGCGAGATGGTACCTCCCGCGATCCCCCTGAAGAAAAGACTGAGCTTGGCGCTGTGGGGGAGATTTGGATCCGGAGAGTATATGAGGTGTTCCACCCTCAGCGCCATCAGCTCCTTGTCGATGTTGCCAGCAGAAGCCACCAAATCTTCAGTCCATATTTCGACGGTCCGGCGGAAGTTGTTAGCTGAAGTGGCGGCGCTCTCCACCAGGACTCGCTCCTTGCGGAGCTCGTCCTTCAGCTTGGTTTCGCGGTCTCGGACGGCGTCAAGTGAATCTTTCAGCATGGAGACCTTCAACTCCAGATCAGCAATTGAGTCCTTGGCGGCTTTGAGCTCGTCGCCCTGCTTGGAGAGGCGTACCTGGAGTTCAGAGTTGGTTTGGGCGTCTTTCTCGCGCTCTATGTTGAGCGCGGTGACCCTCTCCGTGCTCGCCTTCAGGTACTCCTCCAGCTGCACCACCTTAGCTTCAAGGTCCTTCTTGGCGGTCTCCGCGGTGGCCGCGGCGGCTTTCGCTTCCTTCAATTCTCCGCCAAGGGCCTGCTCCCGGGCGGTAAGGTCGTCCTCGTGAGCGTCGAGGTCGACCTTCCGCTGGTTGAGCGCTCCTTCTCGCTGGGACAGCGCTTCACCGACCAGTCGCTGCTGCTCCTCGGCCTCAGCCTTCTCCAGGAGGAACTCCTGCTGCTCTCCGGCAAGCCTCTCGCGCTCCTCCGCCAAGTCGCGGAGGGCCGCCTGGTTGGCGGCGCGGAGCTCTGCGGCGCGTTTCTCCAAGTCCGCTGCAGCCTTGGCGGTGAGGGCTTCCCGAGACTCTAGTTTCGCCTGCCTGGCCCGGTAAAGGGCCAGGAGCCGGTGAAGCAGTTTCTCCTCCTCGGGCTCATCGCTCCCGCCAGGCGCTTCAACGATCTTCAACCCCGCGGAGGCGAGGACCTCTCCATCAAAGGTCTCTCCCTCCTCGGGGGCTCACGACGAGGATCCCCATGGCACTTGTATGAAGACGCCACCGGGGGCCTCAAGATAGAAGCCCGACTGCTCCTTGCCGGCGGAGGGGTCGGCGGCCGGCGCAGCGCTCGACGCTCCTGCCGCCTCCGGGCCGGCAGTGTGGCCGCCGTCCCCCTCCCCGGCCGCTGCGTCTGCGGTCGGGGCAGTCTCCTCCGCGGCGGGCTCGTCGGCTCCTGCCATGCCTTCAGCAGCAGTGGCGTTGCCGCCGTCGCCTTGCGCACCCTCCTCGCCGGTGGCCTCGGTCTCCATCCGGTCCGGCGCGGGAGGATCTAGAAGAAAAGGAAAAAAAAAAGAAGATCAAGCAAATATCCAAAAAGACAAGTCCAAGAAGAAAAAGCTATCAGACTTACCTTCGCGGACTTCGTCGACAACAGGCTCCCTCGCCGGGGAGTCCTCCCTTGGCGGTGGAGCGGTGGCTCCTGCTGGCGGAGGGCCGCCCGTGCCCTCCCTTGGCGGGGTGGCCACCCTTGTCGGGCTGCCCGCCCTTGGCGGGGAGCCCGTCCTTGGCGGAACGTCCTCCCTCGCCGGGGAGCTCGCCCTTGGCGGGGAGGGCGGAATCGGCAGCTCCTCGGGAGTAACCTCCGGTTGCTCCTGCGGCTGCGGATCCATTTCTGCACAAGACAAACAAAACAAACAGAGCAGCAAAACATCAGTACAAAGCAAAGACCTCAAGCGCGCCCAACAAGTAGGAAATTCAAGACCAGACTTACGCTGGGGGCTGCACTGGGGGCTGCTCCTCGGAGCAGCGCTTGGGTCCGGCAATTTCGTCGCCGGCGCGTCCCCTGTCGCCGCGACGGGCGAGTCGTCCTCGACCTCGACCACGGGGACCTTGGCCCTCTTCGCCATCCGTTGGGTCAGGGTCCTGCAGGCGAATCAAGAAACAAGATCAGAATCATCAACGAGAGAATCAAGACAGAATTGAAGAAGCTACAAAATACAAGTGCTTACTCCTGTTCCTCGTCGTCGTCGTCGCTCAGGGCGGAGAAGTCGAACTCCACCTGAGGCGCCCCCGTGCGAGGAGCAGGAGGAGAAGGCTCCCTCGGGCGCTTGGCGGTCTCCGGGGCTGGGGGCACGAAGACCCAGCCTCCGTGGACGCCGAGGCCCGGGGAGCAGGCGGAGCAGCTGCTCCACTCTGAGAGGCTCCCCCTCCGCTTGGCGCTGGTGCGCGGGGCGCCTCCGCCGTAGCTGGTGCGCGGGGTGCCTCCGCCGCGGCTGGTGCACGGGGCGCCTCCGTCGCGGCTTGGTTCGCTCTGGTGGCGCGCGTCGCCCGGCGAACAGGCTGTTATCGGGGCGCCTGCGTCCTTGTCGCTGTGGGCGCCTTGCGGAGACGCTTCAGCGGTGTTCGCTGGGGACTGGCCCGAGGCGGGGAGTTCTCCAAGGACGATGAGACGTCGTCATCGAGTCCCAGAGACCCACCGCTATCCTCATCAGTCTCGGTGTCCTCCTCCTCCTCCCCGACGGGCTCGCTGGGTCCGACATCTGATCCTGCGGCCCCGCTCCCTCCGGTGGCTCCGCTCCCTCCGGTGGCGCTGCTCCCTCCGGCACCTCTGCTCCCTCCGGCACCCTCACTTGCCGCGGCCTCGCTCACGACCCCGGGAATCCCGGCGTGCCTCAGGGAAGGGACTCCGGCAAGCTCGTCGGGCGGAAGCTTGAGCAGTCTACGGATCTCAGCCTCCTCTGCTTGGCACGATGCATCCTCAGCCTCTGCCTCGTCGACGAAGAACCCGAAGTCTCCTGCTGTTGCAGCTGCGGCGGCCTCTTCCATCCGGGAAGCAATATAGGCTATGTCCCGCTCTGTGGTGGCCCGAGTGAGACCCTTGTTCTCCTCGGCGTTCCTCGGCCGCTCAACCAGATTATCGAAGAAGCTCATGATGGCATCCGGCGTGGGCACTATCCATGTGGGGTCGACGCCGTGAGAGTCACACGCGGGCATCATTGCGCGCAAAGCGTCCCGGGCAGTGCTGTTGCATAGCGGCACCACTCCCCGGGGAGATCTAAACCACTCCGGATGGGCCGGGTCGTGCTTAAAAAGCTCCCGGACCATCCCCTTCAGCTCCAATGCTGTGAAGTTGAAGTTCAGACCCGGGCGCAGCCTCATAATATCCGCCGCATTGCCGAATTCCCATGCTGGCCTTTTCCTTTCCTGTAAAGGGGCAATGCGGCGGCGGAGGAAATCTGCCCCTACCTCTCCGATGGTCAACTTGGCTACCCGGAGACGAAGTATCCTAACAAGAGCAACATTGAGCTTGACATCATCCGGGGCCAACTCGCTCCAGTCCCTGCCGCGCACTATGGCTGTTGTGCGCGGCGTAGTGAAGGGCTCCGGGTGGTCCTCTACTATCCAACACCAGTCCACGCGCCACTCTTCCCACTTGCCGCGGAGCTCTCCTTTCAGATATGACTCCTTCTTGTTCAAGCGGAAGATGCAAGATATACCCCCGGAGAGGGGAGCGCCGGCCTCTACTCTAGGCATAAAAAAGTGGCGAAAGAGCGCTACGTTTGGATAGATCCCTATATAGTTTTCGCACAGATGTGCGAAAACCACCATCGTGAGGATGGCGTTGGGGGTGAAGTCTAGAAGGTGGAGGCCGTACGTGTTCATGATGTCGCAGAAAAACTCCGAGAATGGAGGACACAAGACACAGTGGAAGAAGACAGCAAAGAAGAAATACCCGTCGGGGAGCGGATCTTTGGCGCCGGCGGGGTAGACTCTGGTCCGGGGATGCGCCTTGGTCTCCTTGGCCCAGAAGAGGTAATACTTGTTCCAGAGCTCCCTCGCGCGGAGCCTCGGCGCGAAGACTACGTTCCTCTTCCGCAGGGCGACGAGCTTCGCCGCCTGCTCGGATTTCTCCCTCTTGGCCTTCTCCGCTTTCGCCTTCTCGGCCTTCGGAGCCATGGCGGAGGCGGCGGGGAAAGGGGCGAGGAGTTCGACGGTGCCGCGGGTGCGGAAGAGGGCGGAGGAGGTGTGGAGGCGGAGCGCAGAGGGGGATTTCTGGAGGTTGAAGAAGCAATGAAAGCGCAGGAGGGAAACTGCCCCTGTTTCCTCTGCTTTTAAGGGGGAAGTGGGGGACGCTCCGCATTTCCCATTAAAGAACGTGGCCACGATCTCTCCCACGACACCGCAATCGACGCGTGCCGTTAGGGAGGGACACCTATGGGACCGGAGCCCCTTGTACGTTGCGGTAAGGGAGCGGAGGGAGCACGAAGAGCAGATCGAGGAGAGCACGCGGGCAGTTTACCCAGGTTCGGGCCGCGACAGACGCGTAAAACCCTACTCCTGCTTGGTTTTGTATTGAGTGTTGGAGCTCGGGAGCTTGAAGAACTAGCTACACCGAGCGAGTGAGCGATCTAGGTTCCGAACCCTTTCTACGTTGTGCATGGGCCTCCTTTTATAGCTCAAGGGGTCACCGACAGGTGTCAACGTAGAAGAAGGGCAAAAATGTAACTTTGGTGGTAGTTGTAATAGTGCGGGAACAGTGCGTGAACAGTGGATGAACAGTGGTCATCACCTAACTTGACAGTGGGGGACAAGAGCATTAAATGCCCGTCGCCGTCGACCCCAAAAGCGCCCGCCCGTGCGTCTCCGTTCGCCACGGTGGTAGCTTCGTCACCGTGGAGTGCCACCGTGTCCCCCAGGCTGCACAGCCATCCGCCACGCGTCCCTGGGACGTCCCCAGGGCGACGCGTGGGTCGATGAGCTGGAGCGGGGGCACACAGCGTAACTCTCCCCGGCAAGCACCTTGCCGGGGCCTTGACCTTGCCGGGCCCTGAAGCTTGTCGCTCCCCGGGCCCTGCCGGGGCGCATGTTGCGCCGAGGCATGTCTTCTGAGATGCAGTCTTCTAGTCTTCCTGGCAAGCTCCTCTTGCCAGGGTCTTGTGTTAATGTTATAGTCTTGGGCCTGGGACGGCCTTCCCGGCAAGCTCCACTTGCCGGGGTCTTGATCTTCTGACTTGTATACTTTGTTTTTGAATGGCTTAATAAGGACCAGAGAGGTTTCCGGCAAGCACGTGGTAGACCCTGCCGCGGGAAGCTGCCACTGCCCGTGCACAAGTTGGGGTACTAAGGTACCCCTATCTTAGTACACCGACAATGAAAGTAAAAGCCTACGTCTAGTTTGGTGTATATTGCTAGGGTTTCGATGACCAGGGAGCGAATCCGCTTTGCCTGTGCCTCGATCTGTGGTTCTCTATCTTGAACCGTCGCCTGGTCGTCCCTTTATATAAGAGGTGATGCCCGGTCCGGTTTACAGAGTCCCGAGGCCGGCACATAAACGTGTCCGCCTCGGTCTCTACTCTTTCTATCTTACATCCCAAGTTACATAGTATGACGGTTTACAAATCATGGGCCCTAACACTTGGGCTCTAAACCTCTTGGGATGAAATCTCCTACTTCATGCTGCACTGGGCCTTGGATAAAATAATCTTTGATAACGTAAACTGGCCCCTCCTGGGCGGTTTATACCTCGTAGTAATATCCCTGACATTAGGCCCCAGATTGATTTGAACCTGTTCATGTCAATCTTCAAAATCTTGTATAGATCTTCCTTTCCGCAGCTTCAACATGCTTTGTAAACCGGCGTGACGTCACCTCCTCAGAGTACCTTAAACCGTCGTGACGCCATCCGCGCATTTAATACTTGTACCTGTTTTTACCTTTATCCATTAAAGCTCCGAAGATCGAGGCGACAACATCATCCATATCCGCTTTTTGGCTCCTCGATTCCTGCGCCTGCCGTTTTATCCCTTCGGCTTATAAATAGGGCCGAGGGGCGCCTCCTTTACCCCCCTTGCCTCTTCTTCTTCCTTTGTCTCCCTGCGCTTCGAGCTCCGCCGCCGTCCATCGAGTTTTGCATCTTCGTCGAGCCCGACCGCTGCATCAACGTGAACGCGTCCAGAAACTTGCCAGTGCCTCTCCGCTTCCATTGCCTCAGGTACGCCCACATGAGTCCCTGTTCTTTGCGGTTCTTCGCCATATACATTGTTTAGCCGTAGATCTCAAACTTTAGGTCAACCACCGTTAGCATGACTCCGCTCCATCATTGTAATCTGTCCTTTCCAATACGATTAGTTTAGACTGATTCTGCTAAAGACCTTCACTGTTTCCGCTGAATATAACTTGAATTATCTTTGAGTTTTCCATAGGCTGTAGATCCATATCTTACTGCTGCTTGTGTGAAAGTTGTTTCCCCACACTTTAGATCTACATCTCATCTGCCTGTGTCGACGGTTTAACTTTAGATCTGCGTCTTACCTGCCTGTGTTCGGCGGTTTAACTTTTTTCGAACATATAATCCAGTAGATACCATTAGGCCCCTGCTTAAACCGCCATTTAGACCGATACTTTCATATAACCTACCGGCTTAACTCTGCTTAGATTACCAAACCGGATCTTTATTGTATTTTCAGCCTTCCCTTTTGAAAAGATGACTTCCGCAGCCAAACAGTTTGTCTCTTGCAACTGGGTCCCATCCCGTATCACCGAGGACGATTTAGAAAAAATGGCCTCCATTGGCGCTTTAGGCCCAAAGGATGTTCTTCGCTGGAGGGCTCCCGGGTCAGAATTTCCTCCAAAGCCCATGGAAGGAGAAATCATTGTCTTCTTTGATCACCTGGCCCGGGGATTCAACCCTCCCGGGTCCAAGTTTTTCTGTGATGTATTAGCCAATTTTCAACTGCATCAACAAGACATTGGCCCCAATTCTGTATCAAACGTTTGCAACTTCCAAGTCTTCTGTGAAGCATATCTGCAAGAGGAACCAACTATGGAGCTATTCCGGGACTTTTTCCACTTAAACCGTCGGACCGAGTTTCATGATGGCCCAAATACTGAACTCGGCAGAATGACTATTCAGAAGAGGAAGGACGTTAGTTTCCCTCACGCCACTCTTCACAGCCATCCCAAGGATTGGAATCAAACTTGGTTCTACTGTGTAGACACTTCTCCGGCGGGTGAAAATCCACTAATGGGTTATCGGCCTCACCATCTTCAAGAGGACCACCCTTTCCCACAGCGCTTAAGCACCCAGGAGCGAGCTCAATATGCCCCCCAGCTTGCAAAGCTCAGGGCTTTTGTAGCCAACGGATTAACAGGAGTCGACTTCGTCCGCTGCTGGATTTCTTGGAGTATTCTCCCGCTAATTCGGCGTTCCGGTTTAATTTGCGAGTACACTGGGAACCCCAAGGACCCTTTGCGCCACACAGAGACAGTGCTTCTAGAGAATGAGGTGACCGAATCCGTCAAAAAACTGATGAACATACCTCTTGAAGAATGCAGTCAGACCAGATTGGCACCCTTCTGTGTGACCTATAAACCGCTGTCGGTTGCTTTGTTTTAATCCATCCATAGCACTTGGTTTAATACGACTTTATTCCTTTAAACAGGAGAACGATCCTTTCTGGAAAAGAAAAACCCAGGAAAAAACGGCGAAGCCAGCTCGCAAAAAGACCCTGGCCGTGAAGAGGAACAAGAAGAAGCCTGCTGCCGCATCAGGATCCAATGCGGAGGAAGATGATCCGGCCTCAGAGGTACCACCCCGTTCTTATGATTCCTTAGCCTTTCCTTTTGCCTGCATTTTTATTAATAATGACTGTTCCCAGGGTCTTGCTGAAGGCAGTAAAGCGGATGACATTGAGGTAATCTCTCTTTCCTCCGACTCAGAACCACCGCCACCAAAAATTCATCGGGTAGTCCGGAAATTTCAGTTTTCTCATCCTTATGCTCAACTGGATCCAAACTTTCTTGTGAAGAAGCAGCAACATGAAGCTCGCCGCACCACTCGCCACAGCGGCCATGTGGTTGAATCCACCTGATTACCGCACACTCCGGCTCGAAGGCGTCGTCCTGAGGTTTTACTTACTCCAACTGCTCTTTACCCCAAAGCAGGTCTTATTCGTCAACCCCTTAATCCGTCTGACTCGAATTATCAGGAAACTCCTCTCTCCTCTTCTGGCGAATCGACCGCCACACAAGTTCCTGTCCTCAAGACTGTTCACGGGTAAGCTGTCTTTTACTCTGTCCGGTTTAACTTTTCATCTCTGACTTCTGATTTTCATTATCTCTTTAATCTTCTCAATATGCCCAAGCCTAGCAAAAAGGCCAAATTGAGTAAACCGACAGTCGATAATACCACTCCTGGACCGGCAGACGATCCTGAGCTTGCCAACCCCTTGGAAGACAATGTTGAAATTCCAAATGATGATCCTCCTCCCATGGATCAAGAAGACTTTGCTGCTCAGGGGGACGCCCCCATGGAGCATACTGTTGAACCGGCTAGTCCTGCCCGGGCTAGCCCTGCTGGGGCTAGTCCGGCTCCTGCTAGTCCTGCTCACGTCAATCCCGCTGCTGCTGAACCTTCTAGGCCAACTGCTGCTTCAACTGATGATGTTGAGATTACTGGGACCGGTTTTACCACCCCAGGAGAACCTGTTGCTTTGGCCAAACACACTGCCAAGGAGGAGTTTCTTCACAAGGACAAGGGCAAGTGGAACACCGACCTATCCAGCTATGCGCAGCTCAGTGCTCAGGAACTTCATTCCGGGTACTTAAACCGGTTACATACCAGCCGCGACTATGAAGCCGGCTTGGTAAACTTAATGAAGGAACGCTATGAGGTAACTTCTTTTCCTTTGTCTTTCATTTCTGCTTCTGCCTTATAACTATACCTTTAATCCACCGTAGCCCCCAAGTGTCAGTTTAGCCTTTAAGGGTGAACCGGGACTTTAGTAGATCAAATATAAAACTTTGACTTGCATGTGTAGCCCCCAAGGGCCGGTTTACTTCATTGAGGGTAAACCGGGACTTTTCCTATGTTTAGAATAATGTCACATTAGCCCCCAAGTGCAAAGTATATAACTTGTTATGTGCTTGGGACTTGTCTGAAAAAATGTGCCTGCTTTCACTGCAAATGTACATTAGCCCCCAAGTGTCAAGTTCATAACTCGTTATGTGCTTGGGACTTTGACTGAATTACTCCATGAATGCTGATATACTTTATCTTTGGCAGAGTGACTTGAACCGGAGGGCCTCTGAAATAACTGAACTCCGGGATAGCCTAAAGTTCCAAGAGACTGCTTCTGTTAAAGTCAAGGATGAGCTTTCACTTGCATTAACTAATATGGAGAAGCTAACAAAAGACTTTGAAGCAGAGCGGTCAACTTGGGAGGTAGAAAAGGCTGCTTTAGAGAAAAGAGCCAATGATGTTGAGTCTGCTCTTAACCCGGTGACAGAAGAGCTGTCCGGGTTGAGGCAGCAAATAAATGACATGACATCTGCCATCTTCGGTAAGTTCTCTGACATAAGTTTATCCTTGCAATCCTGCACAGTTCCGGTTTAACTCATAATGCTTACGCAGGAGGCGCATCACTCATCTTGGCGATGATGTGCGAAAGAAACTGAAAGTTGCGTACACTTTGGTGGAGCAACTTTATTTCGGCGCTCAAAGGGCCATTAGCGCTATCTCCCACAACAAACCAACTCCAACCACCATCCAAGGTACTTTGGAGAAACTGTCATATTTGCCTGCCCGTCTTGTCGAAGTGAAGAAGTCATGCACAAGAGCTGGGTCTCTGATGGATTTAACCTGAGCCAAGGCGTGGGTTCCTGACTTTGATCCGGCTGAGATGAACGGTTATCCAAGCATGAAGGAAGACGAATCAGCCTTCTCCAGTGATGATCTTCGCGCTTTAACCAAGGATATGCGGCCTCTTGCCAGTAAACTTGCTGATGAAGTGGACTTATCGAGATATCATCCGGGCTATGATATGGAGAACGTATGGGTGGAGCGTCCGTCCTATGATATTGAGAATCTTATTCCACCCGTCCGTAAGCACATCTTCGCTCCTGACATTGATTCGTCAGAACTTATAAATGATGAAGTTTATTTCCGAGCCCTTGCCAAGATTGACTCGAGCACCACTGACTTCCAACAGCCGGAAGAAGCCACCAAAGACCCGGAGCAGGCTGACCCTCAATCGTCACGACGGGCTGATGCG
This sequence comes from Secale cereale, assembly GCA_902687465.1. Classification (NCBI taxonomy): domain Eukaryota; kingdom Viridiplantae; phylum Streptophyta; class Magnoliopsida; order Poales; family Poaceae; genus Secale; species Secale cereale. Next base: position 695,548,940 of record LR738712.1, on the reverse strand, counting down.
GAGTCTTAAACCAGCGCCGGTCTAACCTTATATCCCAGTAGTTTGCGAAAAACTGATATTCTTTGGGGCCTTCCAGCGCCTTGTAATAGGATAGCTGAGATACTATATTTGTGAGATTGTTATGATTGGCAACTTCTGAAATATATCCTGCTTGCAATGCTTTGACGGTTTATTCTACCTGTTTCTGCATAAGACAATGTTCAAAATGTCCTAACGGTTTACCGCTGAACGGGTCATACTACCCAAGCACATGATCTAAGTTCATAACTTGAACTGTGAATAAAATATAAGTATGTACCATACCTGCGATTAAGTGTATCTTAATAAACCTTAATCCGGCAGGAACGGTCCAAGGTGTAAGTGTTGATGCCTCCCTTGATTATTTGTCGGCTCGTCATGAAGGTCGAACCGGGTTACAATGAACTCCGGTTTAACTGTAATTTAGTACTGGTGTTTATAACCCACACTATAACTCTGTAATACAGATGTAGTGGCAACTTTGTAGTCATCCACTCTTGAATCAATGGACTTGGTTGAAAAACCAATGACCTTGAAGATAAAGATTTGAGAAAACATAAAAAATAAAAAATAAAGTTTTTGGGCAAATAAGACCATGTAGTCGAGGCTTTTTACGAGCTGCCAGGCTCCAAATCCGAGGCTTTTTATGAGCTGCCAGGCTACTGTCATTAACCATTTTTGCAAAACCTGTTAAGATGGTCCGCAATCCTTAACCAAATCATCAATGTCAAATGCTACCAAGTTCAAAATCCCATAAATATTTGACTTTGTGTAATCACTTGATGATCGTCAATTTAACGTTACCAAGTTCAGGGTCCATAAGGATTGACTTGTGTGTACGTTCGACGGGTCGTACCAGGTTTACTTGGGCGGCGTGACTTACTTGATGCAGGCAGGTTAATCCGGGGTTTTAGGTGTATATACCAAGCTTCCAAGCCGTGTTTACTACAAGAGTTTTCAACTCGCTGATGTCTTGCATCAGGAGCCCCCAGGTAGCATTTGAGCATGGCTCATCGGGGCCTATGTTTGAGTTGTGCGAAGCATCAAAACTCTCTTTTGCCCCTCATCATCATGTGGAAATTGCTGAAGCAACCAGAGCTGTGCTCTTATGATGGCCTTGATGCGGTCGCCGGTTTAAGAGGCCATAGGAACTCCCTTGCCCACAGAAGCTCCCATGTGATACTCTTATGAAAAATGCGGCTGATACCCCAGATTACCGGGGGCGCCGGTTTATTATATTGATCATAGTATATACAAAAGATATGTACATAAAGCGGAGCCTATGGCTCAAGTATAGTAAGGTCGAAGAAGAGCAATGTTCCACGGCCGCTTGGACTCCTCCTCTACCGTACGTGAGTCCTTATGTTCTCGAACGTCGATGAGGTAGTATGATCTGTTGTGCAGGTTCTTGCTGACCACAAAGGGTCCCTCCCAAGGTGGGTATAGCTTGTGCATGTCCGTCTGGTCTTGGATGAGCCGGAGCACCAAATCTCCTTCTTGAAACATCCTGGTTTTAACCCGGCGACTGTGGTACCGACGCAGATCTTGCTGATAAATCGCCGATCGAGCTGCTGTCGTGTCCCGTTCTTCGTCCAGCCGGTCCAACGCGTCTTGCCTTGCTTGTTCATTATCCGCTTCAACGTAAGCCGCCACCCGCGGCGATTCATGACATATATCACTAGGGAGGACTGTTTCAGCTCCGTATACCATGAAGAAAGGCGTGTACCCGGTGGACCTGTTAGGTGTAGTATTGATGCTCCATAGCACAGAAGGTAATTCCTCTACCCAACAACCCAGTGTTCTCTGCAAAGGAACCATAAGCCGGGGCTTGATGCCTCTCAAGATCTCTTGATTGGCTCTTTCAGCTTGGCAACTGAGGGTGAGCTACTGATGATACATCAAGACGGATGTGCTCTCGTTGATAGAACTCCTCCATAGCCCCCTTGGATAGTTGGTGCCATTATCAGTTATAATGTTGTGTGGAAAGCCAAACCGGAAAATCACCTTTTTGATGAACTGAACCGTTGTTGCTGCATCACACTTACTGACAGGCTCCGCTTCAACCCATTTTGTAAATTTGTCCACTGCCACAAAAAGGTGGTTTTCTTATCTTGGGATCTCTTGAAGGGTCCAACCATGTCAAGCCCCCAAGTCGCAAACGGCCAAGTAATTGGAATCATCCTTAACTCCTGTGCCAGTATATGAGCACGCAGTGAGAATTTCTGGCAAGCATCGCATTTTCTGACCAAGTCCTCTGCATCGGCATGAGCCGTCAACCAGTAGAACCCATGACGAAAAGCTTTAGCCACCAAAGATTTTGAACCGGCATGATGACCACAATCCCCTTCATGAATCTCTCTAAGAATATCACAGCCTTCCTCTGGTGATACACACCGCTGAAACGCTCCAGAAATGCTGCGATGATGAAGTTCTCCATTGACAATAGTCATTGACTTAGACCGTCGGATTATCTACCGAGCCAAGACTTCGTCCTCTGGTAACTCACGTCGGTTCATGTATGCTAGGTAAGGAAGCGTCCAATCCGGAATGACATGAAGTGTTGCGACCAATTGCGCCTCCGGATCAGGAACAGCCAAATCCTCCTCTGAAGGTAACTGCACCGGCGGATTGTGCAACTCATCCAAGAAGGTATTGGGTGGAACCGATTTATGCTGAGAACCCAGCCGACTTAACGCATCAGCTGCTTCATTCTTTCGCCGGTCTATATGATCCACCTGATAACCCTTGAAGTTTCCAGCAACAGCGTCCACCTCTCTTCGCATTCCAATGCAATCTTGCGACTCCCATGGACCGTAATGGTTCCCTTGTGGCCCGGCATCTTGAGCTGTAGATAGACCTAACACGGTCTAGCCATGAATTTGGCGTAAACCGGCCGCCCAAACAAGGCGTGGTATGGGCTCTTGATCTTTACCACCTCAAAGGTCACGGTCTCTGACCTGGAGTCGTGTTCATCTCCAAAGGTAACCTCTAGATCGATCTTGCCAACTGGATAGGCCGACTTACCTGGCACCACCCCATGAAACACTGTATTGGACTGTCGAAGCTTCTTATCTGTCAGTCCAATACGCTGGAAAGTCTCGTAATACAGAATGTTGATGCTGCTGCCTCCGTCCATAAGCACTTTGGTGAACTTGTAGCCACCCACCTGTGGTGCTACAACTAGAGCCAGCTGACCCGGATTATCGACCCGGGGTGGGTGGTCCTCTCTGCTCCACACAATGGGCTACTCCGACCAACGCAGGAAATGTGGCACTGCCGGTTCAACAGAATGTACCGCCCTCTTTAGAACTTTCTGATCACGCTTGCATAAGCTTGTGGTGAAGACATGATACTGCCCACTGCTCAGCTCCTTTGAATTATTCTGATATCTGGATTGCTGCTGCTGTTGACGCTGCTGATTTCCCTAATTGTTATATCTGCCCTGACCATGCTGCTGGTTATGCTGATTATGCCCATTGTGGTTGCTGTTATTACCTTGATATCCTGAACCGGATCCACCACCTTGATAACCCGGACCTTGGAAGCCAGGGCCTGATCCGCCGGGGGGCCCGTGATCATACCTAGTCCGGTTCATGAATTCCTGCATAATAAAGCAGTCTTTCCAGAGATGCGTGGCCGGCTTTTCCGGTGTGCCGTGCTTTGGGCAAGGCACATTCAACTGGCGTTCCAGATTAATAGGTGGCCTCCCATTACGTGGATGTGGTCTACCCTTGTGGCGCTGTCCATCCTCCTGAGCGTTGGTGTTGGCCACAAAATCTGAATTGCCATCCGCTTTACGCTTACCGTTGTATCCTTGATTCGCCGGATTGGGTTGCGGCAGTTTACCGTTCTTGCTCGCCTTCCCTGACTTGTCTCCATCTGCGTCTGGATGTTTGGTATTATCAGAGTCCCCATACTTCACTAAAGCGCCCATGAGTGTCCCCATGTCATTGCAGTCACGTTTAAGCCGTCCCAACTTTAATCGCAAGGGTTCAAACCGACAATTGCACTCCAATGTTACCACGGTTGTGCTTGGGTTGATGCTATTGGAGGAATGCAAGATCTCTGACACTCGACGCACCCAACTGCTTGTGGACTCCTGCTCTCCTTGAATGCAGGCAGCTAAATCGACAACAGACATTGGCTGCTTGCACGTGTCCTTGAAGTTATTGATAAACCGGCGCCGCAACTCGGCCCATGATCCGATGGAATTAGGTGGTAAACCCTTCAGCCAAGTACGAGTCATGCCTTCGAGCATCATTGTGAAATACTTAGTGCACGCTGCATCATCCACATCCAGCATCTCCATTGCCATCTCATAACTCTAAACCCATGCCTCTGGAGCCAGATCCGCCGTGTAATTGGGTACTTTGCGCGGTCCTTTGAAATCATTGGGCAGTTTCACGTTCCGTAAAGCGGGGATAAGACAAGGCACGCCCAGGGAACTGGACGTGACCCCCGGTTCAACTGTGGTGGTGGGACAAACCGGCGTCGCCTGACGGGCTTCGTACTGTGCAGTTACCTCGGCCTCCCGGCACTGCCTGGCCTGATCCACCACGTCCTGAGCGTTCGCCTCTCCTCCTACCGGATTATCATGCCTCGGCGGATTACATCTCCGTGCACTGCCTGATACGGCCGGTTCATCCATACGTCTAGTATAGCTCCGGCTTGGGCGGGGAGTCGAATGAATCCTCTCCCGGCTGTGAGAGTAAGCTTGCTGTTGAGTTAACGCCGTGTCCAACAACTCCCTGGCCCGTCGCGCCTCCACTACTATGGGGGACGTTCCTTCAATGGGAAGAGCGGCTAGTCGTGAAGCGGCGGCGACTATGTTATCCAGCGGATTAGAATAATGACCAGGTGGGGTGGGCACCTGTTGGGATGGTACAACCTGGCGGATTGGCTCTACGACCGGCGGCTGAACCGACGCTCCCGTGCCCGGCGCTCCTCCCCGGTTCATCTCCGGCTGGTTACTGGTTCCTGCTCCTGGCGTGCTAAAGAGATTCCTCGCCTCATAAACCGGTGGCAAGCGAGATCGCTGCCTTCTCATCATTACCTCATGTGAAGCGGTCTGATCCAACATAAGTCGATAGGCTTGAGCATCAAGCTCCGCCTGCTTTGTAGCCATCCTAGCTTTCTCAGCAGCCAGGTCCAACTTGGCTTGTTCAATCCGGCCTTTCACCTGAGCGACCTCCGCATCATGCTGCTCCTTATTGGCCTAGGCTACCTCTACTGTCAATAACATTGTCAAAGTATCGACCAAAACGGATAAAATGTCAGACGGCAACGGGGGAGGATCTCCAGCTCTAGCTCCCACCGCGTCCGATGTTAACGCCGCTGTGGTTGAGGACTGCTGCATAGGTTGTGATCCGGCCATGAAAACAGCAACCCGGTTTGGCGGATCGAGGGGGTCCGGAATACTGTCACCATCGAAACAGCCCTCAGATCGGCCGTCCTGCAATAGATATAAAGATTCTGTCTCTCCGGAAGAAGATTCATCGCCGGAATAGACAACAGTCTCGCCGCCAGAGTCTGATCCGTCCTCGGTTTGTACTCCATGTACTGCTCCAACGAAGACGTGCTTCACGGCGGGCCGAATCCGGGCAGGTCTCGCACGCTGAGCCGGCTCGACGATGTTGGGGTAGATGTCCGGCTCAGGGCCCGATTTGTCGATCTTGCCGATGAAGACGTGGATGCCACTGAAGGGGACCCGGTACCCGTATTTGATTGAGTCAGCCTCGGGGCCCCAGCCTGCATCGTCGATGTAGATCTTTCCGCGATGACTCTTAGTCATCCGGCCCACTGTGTAGCCCTTGAGTCCTTCAAAGCTGCCCTTCAAGAACTCGAAACCATCGTGCGATAGCCCCACGGTGGGCGCCAACTGTCGTGGTTTTGTCACGGCAGATGTCCTAGCAAAAGGACTTAGTCGTGAGGCCATCGCTACAGGTTAGCTTAAAGGGGTTAAAGCGGACAAGGACACAGGGGTTTTTATACAAGTTCGGCCCCTTCGATGAAGGTAAAAGCCTACGTCTAGTTTGGTGTATATTGCTAGGGTTTCGATGACCAGGGAGCGAATCCGCTTTGCCTGTGTCTCGATCTGTGGTTCTCTGTCTTGAACCGTCGCCGGGTCGTCCCTTTATATAAGAGGTGACGCCCGGTCTGGTTTACAGAGTCTCGAGGCCGGCTCATAAATGTGTCCGCCTCGGTCTCTACTCTTTCTATCTTACATCCCAAGTTACATAGTATGACGGTTTACAAATCATGGGCCCTGACACTTGGGCTCTAAACCTCTTGGGCTGAAATCTCCTACTTCATGCTCCACTGGGCCTTGGATAAAATAATCTTTGATAACGTAAACCGGCCCCTCCTGGGCGGTTTATACCTGGTAGTAATATGCCTGACAACGACGGTAGTTGACGGTAGTGGTACACATGTCGTAGAGGAACTTGTCGTTTCGGTCCGTAGTCGTTCGGGCGTAGCGGTACTCGTTTTGTAGATGTTCATGTCGCCGTGTTGTGGTACCTGGCGATTCCAAAGACCGCGGTAGAGGTACTTGACGCGCCACCGTGTAGTCGTACTCGAGGGTCATCGTGGTACTCGTTCATGTAGTCGTCGTACAAGTGTCGTAGTCGAACTTGATGGATTTGAGGGCTCCGAGCGTGCATCATGGTACTTGTCACAAACCACATCGAATGCAGTGGTGCATCTTGAAGAGGAACTTGGCGTTTCGTACCGCCGCTTGGTGAAATCCACGGGGCGGTTTTCAAGGATTCATAGGGATACTTGCCGGCGGGAGAAGAAATAGGGTGCGGCGAGGAGGACGGGAGGAGCGGGCTTGGGGCGGCCGTCCATGGCGCTCCTGGTCGGTAGCTCGGGCGCCAGGAACGCAAGGGCCGTGGGAGAGCTCCTCGGGCGCGGGAAGGAGGCGCAGGGGACGACGTGTATCGATGGCGGCGGGCCGGGGCGGCAGAGGCGTCAGCGACACGGAGGAGACAGCGGCGGAGGTCGCGGCCGGGATTGCGGCGATGCCAGAGTTCTCGCGAGGCAGCGGCGAGGCGGGAGAAGGAACAAGGCGGCAGCCGCGTCGGATTTCGCCAGCGGCGGTCGTGTCGCGGGGACGGGGGCGCTCGAGGGGCGCGGATCGAGCAAGGGAGCTGTTGTAGCGGGCGGTGGAGGTCGAGGTGCGACAGGGCGCTGGATTGGGAGGGAGTGACATGGGGGAGAGGGAGATGGGATCGAGCGGAAGGTAGCGGCGCTGCGGGAACAAGGGCAGGGATGAGTTGGGTTCGGTCGGCCTAGGGTTAGGAGGGGAGAGGGAGGCTGGGCCTTGGGCCTAGGAGGAGAGGTCGGCCGAGCTGGGCTGGCCACTGCGGCTGGGCCTCGAGGCAAAAGGGTCGGCCTGGCTACAGGTAAGAGGGCTCTCCTCTCTCTCTATCTATCTAAAAAACAAAACAAAGAAGAGAAAGAAAAGAAGGGGAGGTTAGGGGAAGAATTTGGGCATGATGTTAATTTTTTCCGGACTCACAAAAATGTGCACGGTCCACGAAAAATAGGAGAGGCATGAATGCAAGAGTTAAATTCAAACTCATTTGAATTTAATTTAAATGGTTTGAATTAGGACATGGTTTAGAAAGTGTCCAAAAATGTTGAGACTATAGGAGGAGCCTCGACAAAAGAGATAAGAGTTGTTGGCAAGGTTTGGAGGGGAGACTTGAAGCAAAAGAGGCATGGGAATATTTGCATGTGTGTTTCGGTGATCCCAAACTAATGGGATATTTTATTATAGCTCCCTAAAATATTGGGAGTATATGTTATAAAGAGAAGTCACCCTTCCCTTGATTTAAATGGATCGAACATCCACACAATTTATTTATTTGGGTTTTTAAAATTAAATGACATGATGACATGATGCAATGCAAACATAAATAAAGCAAGCACAAATGAAACACACGTAGACACCTGGAACATATGGAAGTCTTCTGGAGCGTCGGTCTTGGGGCGTTACAATCACACAAAATATTCATATCATGCACAACCCCGATGTCAGCCAACCACTTGTTTTCATACTCTATTCTTTCAAACCTTTCAACTTACACGCAATACATGAGCGTGAGCCATGGACATAGCACTATGGGTGGAATAGAGAGGTGGTTGTGGAGAAGACAAAAAGGAGGGAGATAGTCTCACATCAACTAGGCGTATCAACGAGCTATGGAGATGCCCATCAATAGATATCAATGTAAGTGAGTAGGGATTGCCATGCAACGGATGCACCAGAGATAAAAATGTATGAAAGCTCAACAAAAGAAACTAGTGGGTGTGCATCCAACTTGCTTGCTCATGAAGACCTTTGAGGAAGCCCATCGTTGGAATATACAAGCCAAGTTCTATAATGAAAATTCCCACTAGTATATGAAAGTAACTAAACATAAGACTCTATATCATGAAGAACATGGTGCTACTTTGAAGCACAAGTGTGGAAAAAATAGTAGCAATTGTCCCTTCTCTCTTTTCTCTCATTTTTTTGGAGGGGCTTTTTCGTGAGCTCCGTTAGTATAAGAAAGCAAACCACCACTCAAAGGTACAGCAATGAATTCATTCTTTGTTTATATTAGTGTTAAACCTACTGTATTCCAACTTCTCTATGGTTCGTATCCTCCAATACTACTCATAGATGCATTGAAATAAGCAAACAACACACGAAAAACACAATATGTCAAACACAGAACAGTCTGTAGTAATCTGCAGGTTTCGCCTACTTATGGAACTCCAAAAAATTCAAACTAAATTGGTAAATTTGCGGAATTTGTCTACCAATCATCTGCAAAAAGAATCAACTAAAAAGCACGCTCCAGTAAAATCTGAAGACCACTTTAGCGAGCGCTAACGATTCTGTTTTTCATAGCAAGATCACATAAACTTCACACAAGTCTTCCCAAAGGTTCTACTTGGCACAAACACTTACCAAAACATGAAAACACATCTAATTAGAGGCTATATGCAATATTTATTCCCTAACAACAACAAAAACAAAAAACATAAAGTTGGGTTGCCTCCCAACAAGCGCTATCGTTTTATGCCCCTAGCTAGGCACGATACAAGATAAATCTAGGTATTGCCATCTTTGGAAGGCAATCCATAAGTGGCTCTCATGATAGATTCATATGGTAATTTGATTTACTTTCTAGGAAAGTGTTCCATGTCTTTCCTTAACGGAAATTGGAATCTAATATTTCCTTCCTTCATATCAATAATTGCACCAATCGTTCTAAGGAAAGGTCTACCAAGAATAATAGGACATGAAGAATTGCAATCTATATCAAGAACAATGAAATCTACATGCACATAATTCCTATTGGCAACAATAAGAACATCATTAATTATTCCCATAGGTTTCTTAACAGTGGAATCTGCAAGATGCAAATTTAAGGAACAATCATCAAGCTCATGGAACCCTAGCAAATCACACAAAGTTTTTGGGATAGTGGAGACACTTGCACCCAAATCACACAAAGCATAGCATTCATGATCTTTTATTTTTATTTTGATAGTAGGTTCCCATTCATCATAAAGCTTTCTAGGGATAGAAACTTCTAACTCAAGTTTTTCTTCATAAGATTGCATCAAAGCATCAACTATGTGTTTGGTGAAAGTTTTATTTTGACTATAAGCATGCAGAGAATTTAGCACGGATTGCAACGAGGAAATACAATCAATCAAAGAGCAATTGTCATAATTGAATCCCTTGAAATCCAAAGTAGTGGGTTCATCACTATGCAAAGTTTTAATCTCTTCACTCCCACTTTTAGCAATTTTAGCATCAAGATAAAAAAACTCCGAATCATTGGGACACCTTAAAGCAGAATCATCTGCAATCCTATTTTCATCAAGATTAATACCAGAAAACAAGGATCTAATAGGAGACACATCAATAACTTTCAGATCTTCATCTTTATTTTCCTGCTCTTCCCGTTTAGTAGCCATCTTATTGATCAAGGTGGACTGTTTATCCGAAATTTGGGCAATTAAGTTCTCAAGATGAGCAAACTGAGATTTCAATCCATAAAATTCCTTAGACATAACGTCAAGGTCTTTATTCATATATTCCATAAACTTTTTCTGTTCTTTAAGCTCACTTCTGAAAAAGTCATTATGCTCAATTTGTATAGTCATAAAATGTCTAACATTGTTTTCAATATCCTACAGCCTCTTGAGGTGAGGGTCAACACTAATAGGGAGAGCCATAATGACAAGCAAACAAGCAGCACACGAGCAAACAAGAAGCAAGCGAACGATAAACACACGGCAGAAGAAGGGCAAATAAAACGGCAAGGGTGAAGTGGGGGAGAGGAAAACGAGAGGCTAATAAATGTAATGCGAAGGATAAGAGTTTGTGATAGGTACTTGGTATATGACTTTTGCGTAAGCCTCCCCGGCAACGGCGCCAGGAATTCTTCTTGCTACCTCTTGAGCTTGCGTTGTATTCCCTCGAAGAGGAAAGGGAGATGCAGCACAGTAGCGTAAGTTTTTACCTCGGTTTTTGAGAACCAAGGTATCAATCCAGTAGGAGACCACGCGCGAGTCCCTCGCACCTGCACAAGCAAATAAGAACTTCGCAGTTAATGCGATAAGGGGTTGACAATCCCTTTAGGGTCACTTACGAAAGTGAGATCTGATAGAGATGATAGTTTATATTTTTGGTATTTTTAGTTTATAAGAACAACAAATAAAAGCGGTAAAAGTAAAGTAGATGTAGATTGATATGTTGAGAATAGACCCGGGGGCCATAGTTTTCTCTAGTGGCTTCTCTCATGACAGCGATACTCTACGGCGGGTAAACAAATTACTGTCGAGCAATTGATAGAAAAGAGAATAATTATGAGACTATCTAGGCATGATCATTGTATATAGGCATCACATTTGAGACAAGTAGACCGACTCCTGCGTGCATCTACTACTATTACTCCACACATCGACCGCTATCCAGCATGCATCTAGTGTATTGAGTTCATACGAACAGAGTAACGCCTTAAGCAAGATGACATGATGTAGAGGGATAAACTCAAGGAATATGATATAAACCCCATCTTTTTATCCTCGATGGCAACAATACAATACGTGCCTTGCTGCCCCTACTGTCACTAGGAAAGGACACCGCAAGATTGAACCCAAAACCAAGCACTTCTCCCATTGCAAGAACTATAGATCTAGTAGGCCAAACCAAACCAATAATTCGAAGAGACTTGCAAGGATATTATGAGCACACATAAAAAGTTCAGAGAAGAACCAAATATCTTTCATAGATAACCTTGATCATAAACTCACAATTCATCGGATCTCGACAAACACACCACAAAAAGAGGTTACATCGAATAGATCTCCTCGAAGACCGAGGAGAACTTTGTATTGAGATCCAGAGAGAGAGAAGAAGCCATCTAGATACTAGCTATGGACCCGAAGGCCTGTGGTAAACTACTCACAACTCATGGTGAGGGTGATGATGATGATGATGATGATGAAGGCCTCCGTGATGGATCCCCCTCCGATGGAGCTCCGGAATAGGCTCCAAGATGGGATCTCCACGGGAACAGAAGGTACGGCGGTGGAATTAGGGTTTTCTCTCTGTTCACGGAGTTTCTAGGGTACGTAGACTTATATAGGAAGAAGGAGGGCACCGGGGGATGCTCGAGGGGGTCACGAGGTAGGGGGTGCGCCCTGGGAAGGGGGGCGCGCCCCCACCCTCGTGGGCCAGCCCTCTGTCCCTTGACGTGGTTCTCAAGCTCTGCGTGCGTGATTTTCTGCAAAAATATCTCTCGCGAAGGTTTCATTCAGTTTGGACTCCGTTTGATATTCTTTTTCTGGAAAACCCTGAAATAGGCAAAAAAACAGCAATCTGGACTGGGCCTTTGGGTTAGTAGGTTAGTCCCAAAAATGATATAAAAGTGAATGATAAAGCCCATTAAACATCCAAGACTTCATAAATAATAGCATGGAACAATAAGAAATTATAGATACGTTGGAGACGTATCATGGTTCATCAAGTCTACCTCCAAAGGGTACTTTGCATATTTCGCAAAAGTCTAAGAGTGATATCTCCTTAATCACATCATATAAACGAAACTCCACCATAGGTGGTGTTTTCCTAGAATGAAAATGAAAGCTTTGAGTGAAAATATTGGTGAGTAAGAGATACTGTTCTTTTTGGTCATTGAGGAAGTCGGTGAGGCCTCCATTATTTGCCAACCAATAAAAGTCTTCGTAAATACCGGCGGACATCATGTAATCATTACAAGGCCATTCGCACGGTCGAAATTCTGCCATGCGAGGAAGATTATACTTGCGCTTCTTGTTTTCTTCTTTCTTCTTCTCCTCTGAGCTCTTGCTGGAGGAGCCCCTCAACAGTCTCTTTAACATTTTCCTTTTCTGAAAATTTCTGAAATTTTTAGTAACTCACAATAAAAGTTAACCAAACTCAACAAGATTGATAGCAATAACTCCTATAAGTGCCTAGAGGCCATATCATGCATTAGAACTACTTGGGACTAAGAAAATTTGACATGCAAGCTCAAGAACAAGGTCACCACAGCAACAAAAAATTGCAAGAAATAGAGCACTAGAACAAAAACTAATTGGACCAATGGAGGAGTCACATACCAAGGAACAATCTCCCCAAACAGTTTGGTGAATGGTGCTTTGAGCAAGGAGATCGAAAATGGCAGCAAGATGAGCTAGAACTCGGGTTTGAGCTGGCTGGGGATTTTTTTGGGAGGAAGAAGAAGAGTGTGGGTGCAAGAATAAGTGGAGGGGGGCCATGTGGGGCCCACGAGGCAGGGGGCGCGCCCTGGACCCTCGTGACCACGTGCTGGCTCCCCTTGCCGTGTGTTCAGTGCCATATTTTCTTAAATATTCTAGAAAAAAATCATATTTCATTTTCATGGCATTTGGAGAACTTTTATTTTCGGGATATTTTTTATTGCACGGATAAGTCTAGAAGCAGACAGAAGATACTATTTTTGTTTTATTTATCCTAATTAACAGAAAGTAAAAAGAGGATATAGAAGGTTGTGCTATCTAGATTCACCTATCCCATGCTCATCAAAAGGAATCCATTAACAAGGTTGATCAGGTCTTGTTAATAAACTCTTTCCGAGTAACATGAAACCGGAGAATTTTCGAATAACACTAGGTTACCTCAATGGGGATATGTATGTCCCCAACAATAAGGATGTCATATGTCTTCTTGATAGTAGGAAGAGGAAACTCAAAACCTCCAATAGTAATAGTTGAACTTTTTCCAATATAATTGATATTGTAGACCTGAGGTTGTTTCCTCGGAAAGTGTACCGTATGCTCATTACCATTGACATGAAAAGTGACATTGCCTTTATTGCAATCAATAACAGCCCCTGCAGTATTCAAAAAGGGTCTTCCAAGAATAATAGACATACTATCGTCCTCGGGAATATCAAGTATAACAAAGTTCGTTAGAATAGTAACATTTCTAACTACAATAGGCACATCCTCACAAATACCGATAGGTATAGTAGTTGATTTATCAGCCATTTGCAAGGATATTTCAGTAGGTGTCAACTTACTCAAGTCAAGTCTACGATATAAAGAGAGAGGCATAACACTAACACCAGCTCCAAGATCACACAAAGCAGTTTTAACATAGTTTCTCTTAATGGAGCAAGGTATAGTGGGTACTCCTGGATCTCCTAATTTCTTAGGCATTCCACCCTCAAAAGTGTAATTGGCAAGTATGGTGGAAATTTCTACTTCAGGTATCTTTCTTTTGTTGGTAATAATATCTTTCATATACTTAGCATAAGGATTTGTTTTAAGCACATCAGTCAAACGCATATGCAAAAAGATAGGTCTAATCATTTCAGCGAAGCGCTCAAAATCCTCATCATCCTTTTTCTTGGATGGTTTAGGAGGAAAAGGCATGGGTTTCTGAACCCATGGTTCTCTTTCAATACCGTGCTTCATAGCAACAAAGTCTCTCTTATCATAACGTTGATTCTTTGATTGTGGGTTATCAAGATCAACAGCAGGTTCAATTTCTACTTCATTATCATTGCTAGGTTGAGCAACATCATGAACATCATCATTAATATTATCACTAGGTTCATGTTCATTACCGGATTGTGTCTCAGCATCAGAAACAGATATATCATTGGGATTCTCAGGTGTGTCAGCTGCAGGTTCACTAGAAGCATGCAAAGTCCTATCATTTTTCTTTTTCTTTTTCTTAGAAGAACTAGGTGCATCTAAATTAGCTCTATGAGAATCTTGCTCAATTCTCTTAGGGTGGCCTTCAGGATACAGAGGTTCCTGAGTCATTTTACCACCTCTAGTAGCAACTCTAACAGCATAGTCATTATTCTTACTATTTAATTCATTGAGCAAATCATTCTGAGCCTTAAGTACTTGTTCTACTTGAGTGGTGACCATAGGAGCATGTATACTAATAAGTTTCAGTTCACCTTTAGCTCTAGACAGATAATACCTCAAGCATTCAATCATATAAGCATTGTGTTGTAATTGTCCACCAACATAAGCATTGAAGTTTTCTTGTTTCACAATGAAATTTTCAAACTCATCTAAGCATTGGCTAGCAGACTTATTACGAGGAATATCACCTTCATCAAATCTATAGAGAGAATTTACCTTTACTACCTGTGTCGGGTTATCAAGACCATGTATTTCTTCAATAGGAGGTAAATTATTAACATCTTCAGCTTTAATACCTTTTTCTTTCATAGAATTCTTTTCCTCTTGCATATCTTCAGGACTGAGAAATAGAACACCTCTTTTCTTCGGAGTTGCCTTAGGGGCTGGTTCAGGAAGTGTCCAATTATTTTCATTGGCCAGCATATTATTCAATAGTAATTCAGCTTGTTCAACTATTCTTTCCCTGAAAACACAATGATAATCCACAAGTGTAGGAGATCAGTTGTAGCCTATTTTGATAAGTAAGAGTGTCGAACCCAACGAGGAGCTAAAGGCAGAACAAATATTCCCTCAAGTTCTATCGACCACCGATACAATTGTACGCACGCTTGACGATTACTTTACCTAGAACAAGTATGAAACTAGAAGTACTTTGTAGTTTTTGGATAGGTTTGCAAGAATATAAAGAGCACGTAAATAAAACTAGGGGCTGTTAAGACAAAGAAACAATAAATTTAATGATAGCGAGTGTGGAAAAGTGGTGGTAGGAGTTGCGAAATTGCCCCTAAGCAATTGACTACATTACTAGACCGATAGCAAGTTTTATGTGGGAGAGGCCACTGCTAGCATGTCATACCTTACTTGGAATTCTATGCACTTATGATTGAAACTATTAGCAAGCATCCGCAACTACTAATGTTCATTAAGGTAAAACCCAACCATAGCATTAAGATATATTGGTCCCCCTTCAATCCCGTATGCATCAATTTCTACGCTAGGTTGAAGTTTCTGTCACTCTTGCCCTCCAATACGTAGTCCTATCAACATACAACTAACCCTATGGTGTGATCCACGCGCGCGCTCATATGATGGGCACCAAAGGACAGCAACATAACCACAAGCAATTTAAATCAATCATAGCAATTCACCAATCACCGATATGACAAGGATAATCTACTCAGACATCATAGGATGGCAACACATCATTGGATAATAATATGAAGCATAAAGCACCATGTTCAAGTACAGCGGGTTGCGGTAGAGTGGACCGCTGTAGATAGATGGGGGAAGGTGATGGAGATGTTGGTGAAGATGACGGAGGTGTTGGTGTAGATCGCCGCCACACGATGATGGCCCCGGTGGCACTTCGGTGCCACCAGAAGCGAGGGGGAGAGAGCCCCCTCATTCTTCTTCTTCCTTGACCTTCTCCCTAGGTGGGAGAAGGGTTTCCCCTCTTGTCCATGTCCTCCATGGTGGCGGAGGCGCGAGAGCCCCTCCGAGATTGGATCTGTCTCTCTGTCTCTCTCTGTTTCTGCGTTCCCAGATTCTGGCCCTTCACCGTTTCTTAAATTCCCGGATATCCGTAACTCCGATTGGGCTGATTTTTTGACACGATTTTCATCCGGATATTAGTTTTCTTGTAGCGAAAGAAGGGCATCAACCGCCTTATGGTGTGGCCACGAGGGCCCATGGCGCGCCCCCTGCCTCGTGGCCCACCCGGGCATCGTCTCATGTTGGTTCCGCTTCCCAAAATTCACATATATTCCAAAAAAAATCTACGTCCGTTTTATTCCGTTTGGACTCCATTTGATATAGATATTCTGCGAAATAAAAAGCATGCAACAAACAGGAACTGGCACTGGGCACTGGATCAATATGTTAGTCCCAAAAATAGTATAAAAAGTTGCCAAAATTATATGAAAGTTGTAGAATATTGGCATGGAACAATCAAAAATTATAGATACGACGGAGATGTATCAGCATCCCCAAGCTTAATTCCTGCTCGTCCTCGAGTAGGTAAATGATAAAAAAGATAATTTTTGATGTGGAATTTGTTGGAAATATGCCCTAGAGGCAATAATAAATTGGTTATTATTATATTTCCTTGTTCACGATAATCGTTTATTATCCATGCTAGAATTGTATTGATAGGAAACTCAGATACATGTGTGGATACATAGACAAACACCATGTCCCTAGTGAGCCTCTAGACGACTAGCTCGTTGATCAATAGATGGTTACGGTTTCCTAACCATGGACATTGGATGTCGTTGATAACGGGATCACATCATTAGGAGAATGATGTGATGGACAAGACCCAATCCTAAGCCTAGCACAGATCGTGTAGTTCGCATGCTAAAGCTTTTCTACATGTCAAGTATATTTTCCTTAGACCATGAGATTGTGCAACTCCCGGATACCGTAGGAATGCTTTGGGTGTACCAAACGTCACAACGTAACTGGGTGGCTATAAAGGTGCACTACAGGTATCTCCGAAAGTGTCTGTTGGGTTGGCACGAATCGAGACTGGGATTTGTCACTCCGTATGACGGAGAGGTATCTCTGGGCCCACTCGGTAGGACATCATCATAATGTGCACAATATGTGATCAAGGAGTTGATCACGGGATGATGTGTTACGGAACGAGTAAAGAGACTTGCCGGTAACGAGATTGAGCAAGGTATCGGTATACCGACGATCGAATCTCGGGCAAGTGCTATACCGATAGACAAAGGGAATCGTATACGGGATTGATTGAATCCTTGACATCGTGGTTCATCCGATGAGATCATCGTGGAACATGTGGGAGCCAACATGGGTATCCAGATCCCGCTGTTGGTTATTGGTCGGAGAGTTGTCTCGGTCATGTCTACATGGTTCCCGAGCCCGTAGGGTCTACACACTTAAGGTTCGATGACGCTAGGGTTATAGGGAAAGTATGTACGCGGTTACCGAATGTTGTTCGGAGTCCCGGACGTCACGAGGAGTTCCGGAATAGTCCGGAGGTAAAGATTCATATATGGGAAGTCCTGTTTTGGTCACCGGAAAAGTTTCGGGCGATATCGGTAATGTACCGGGACCACCGGGAGGGTCCCGGGGGTCCACCAGGTGGGGCCACCAGCCCCTGAAGGCTGCGTGGGCTAAGTGTGGGAGGGGACCAGCCCCAAGGGGGCTGGTGCGCCCCCCCACCAAGTCCCTAGGCGCATGGAGAGTGGAGGGGGGCAAACCCTAGGTCCAGATGGGCCTTAAGGCCCACCCTAGGGCGCCCCCTCTCTCCCCCCCCCTTGGCCGCACCCTAGATGGGTTTTTGGGGGCTGCCGCACCCCTAGGGGTGGGAAACCCTAAAGGGGGCGCAGCCCCCCCTTCCCCCTATATATATGTGAGGTTTTGGGGCTGCTAGAGACATGAGAACGTCTCCCTCTTGGCGCAGCCCTACCCCTCTCCCTCCTCGTCTCTTGCAGCGCTTGGCGAAGCCCTGCTGGAGTCCCGCGCTCCTCCACCACCACCACGCCGTCGTGCTGCTGTTGGATGGAGTCTTCCCCAACCTCTCCCTCTCTCCTTGCTGGATCAAGGCGTGGGAGACGTCATCGGGCTGCACGTGTGTTGAACGCGGAGGCGCCGTTGTTCGGCGCTTAGATCGGAATCAACCGCGATCTGAATCGCAGCGAGTACGACTCCTTCATCCGCGTTCTTGCAACGCTTCCGCATCGCGATCTACAAGGGTATGTAGATCCACTCTCCTTTATGCTCGTTGCTAGATTACTCCATAGATAGATCTTGGTGATGCGTAGGAAAAATTTTGATTTTCTGCTACGATCCCCAACAGTGGCATCATGAGCTAGGTTTATGCGTAGTATCTTGCACGAGTAGAACACAAAGTAGTTGTGGGCATAGATCATGTCAATTCTCTTGCCGTTACTAGTCTTATCTTGATTCGGCGGCATCGTGGGATGAAGCGGCCCGGACCGACCTTACACGTACTCTTACGTGAGACAGGTTCCACCGACTGACATGCACTAGTTGCATAAGGTGGCTAGCGGGTATCTGTCTCTCCCACTTTAGTCGGATCGGATTCGATGAAAAGGGTCCTTATGAAGGGTAAATAGAAATTGGCATATCACGTTGTGGTTTTGGCGTAGGTAAGAAACGTTCTTGCTAGAAACCTATAGCAGCCACGTAAAAACTTGCAACAACAATTAGAGGACGTCTAACTTGTTCTTGCAGCATGTGCCGTGTGATGTGATATGGCCAAAAGGATGTGATGAATGATATATATGTGATGTATGAGATTGATCATGTTCTTGTAATAGGAATCACGACTTGCATGTCGATGAGAATGACAACCGGCAGGAGCCATAGGAGTTGTCTTATTTATTGTATGACCTGCGTGTCACTGAATAACGCCATGTAATTACTTTACTTTATTGCTAAACGTTAGCCATAGTAGTAGAAGTAATTGAAAGCACATTTGCTCTCCGGGTGGTTTTGGTAATTAATGACAACATACTTTGTGGTTGGACTAATGCTTTTATCAAGTATGTTTCAGGAAATCCAATCACATTGGTATGGCAAGATGACTGAAGAAGTGGACCCCTCAAAGTGCTAAGGCAAGCATTGGCAAAAGCTCAAGACTCCATTTTTGGTTTAGTGATCAAAGATCACATTGAGTCCATAGGAAAAGCCAATACTATTAAAAGGGGATGAGGTTGTGTTGATGATCTGGTTGCTCAAGTGCTTAGTGATTTAGCTCCTTCAACTATCAGCACCTTTCACTACCAAACACACTCATAAGTAATCTCGGACAAACCGATTCTTCCAACTCAGTCCCACCGAGATGAACCACTTCTGCCATATTCCAAACCCTAGAAAAATCGGTCACACCGAGTTTGAGATCGGTCTCACCGAAACTGAACTGCCAACCTTCTGTAATCATTTCACATCATTTCGGAATATCCGAGTTTGCATTTTCGGTCTTACCGAAATGGCCAGGTTCTGTCTTGGGTCAAATCGGTCTCACCGAGATTGCATTATCGGTCTCACCGATTCTGGCATGTTCCTATTCTTTCTCAAATCGGTCCAACCGAGTTTTCTTTCTCGGTCTCACCGAAATCTCCAACGTTCATATCAGATACACTTTCGGTCCCACCGAGATGGTATTTTCGGTCCCACCGAAAATCCCAACGTTCACTATATTTCAACTTTCGGTCTGACCGAGTTTTCACTTCGGTCTGACCGAGATTGGTCAAATGTGTGTGTAACGGTTGGATTTTGTGTGGAGGCTATATATACCCCTCCACCCCCTCTTCATTCGTGAGGAGAGCCATCAGAAAGTACCACCACTTCTACCATACACTTTCTGAGAAGTGAACCACCTACCCTTGTGTTGAGATCAAGTCATTCCATTCCTACCATATGAAACTTGATTTCTAGCCTTCCCAAGTTGCTTTCCACTCAAACCTTTCTTCCACCACAGCCATATCAGTGAGGAGAGTTGAGTGTTGGGGAGATTATCATTTGAAGCACAAGAGCAAGGAGTTCATCATCATCAACACCGTCTATTACCTTTTGGGGGGTGGTGCCTCCTAGATTGGTTAGGTGTCGCTTGGGAGCCTCCGTCTTTGAGATGTGGAGTTGAACCAAGAAGTTTGTAAGGGCAAGGAGATCGCCTACTTCGTGAAGATCTACCCCGAGTAAGGCTAGTCCTCCGTGGGCGTAGGCCATGATGGAATAGACAAGGTTGCTTCTTCGTGGACCCTTCGTGGGTGGAGCCCTCCGTGGACTCGCGCAGCCGTTACCCTCCGTGGGTTGAAGTCTCCATCAACGTGGATGTACGATAGCACCACCTATCGGAACCACGACAAAAATCTCCGTGTCACCAAACTGCGTTTGATCCTCTCCACCTCTCTTTACTATATATGCAATTTACTTTCCGCTGCCAATACTCTAGAATTGCATGTGTAGTATGCTACTTGACTTGTGTGCTTTGCAAAAACTGTCAAAATCTGTCCTTGATAAAAGACAGAATTTTTATCTTGTCGAGTAGTCTAATCACCCCCCCTCTAGACACTCTCACCTTCTTCGATCCTACAATTGGTATCAGAGCTTTGGTCTCCATTGCTTTGGTTTACACACCATTGGAGGAAGATGGACGTGTCTACGTTTGGGAGTGTTAGCCATAGAGTGCCTGTTCTTGATGGAAGGTTCTATAACTCTTGGAGGTCTGAAATGCTTAGTATCTTTAAGATGTACAATTTGTGCAAATATGTTGAGACCCCTTATGTGCCTCCTTTTGATCCCTTGCACCCTACCATGGATGAAGAGCTTGATTTGCTTCGTAACCTTAGAACTGTAAATCTTATCATTAGAGGGTTACCCGATGATTTGCTTAAGCTTGTTACAAACTTTGAGTGTGCTTATGCTGTGTGGAAATTCTTGGAAGAACTTTATCCGGACTACTCTTTGAGAAGTCTTGATGAAATTCTACACAAGACTATTGAATTTGATAAGTTGCACCCCAATGATCCCAACTTTGATAAATGCTTCTTTGAGCTTCGTGATCTTATGAAAAAGAAGGGTGATCCCGGTCTTATCAATGTTATCATTAGAAATGCTCTTGCATTGCATTCCGAAGATTATTATTCCATTGATCAAACTAATGCAAGTACTTATCAAATTGACCTAGGTGTTGATGATGAACAATCTATGGGTCAATATGATGATGAGCATGAGCATGATGATGATTACTCCGATTCGGACACCGAGCTAGACAAAGTCATGAAGAGTCTCAATCTTATGGCAAATATGAGAGACTACATGTCCGGTGGAAAAGAGTGGATTCTTGATAGTGGATGCACCGATCACATGACCGGAGACAAAGACATGTTTCGAGAGCTTGCAAAGAACGATGGTCCACGCAAGTATGTGACTTTTGGAGACAACTCCAAGGGTAAGGTACTTGGCCTTGGTAAGGTGGCCATATCTCATGATAGCTCTATTCAAAATGTCATGCTTGTAGAATCTCTTGGATACAATTTACTTTCCGTGTCTAGATTAGCTGACTTTGGATTCAATGTGCTATTCACCAAAGTAGATTGCCAAGTCTTTCGTCGTGACAATCAAAACATGGCTTTTACTGGTATCCGTAGAGGTGATCTATATATTGTTGATTTCACTAAGAGAGCCCAACCTAGAGCTTGTTTCATTGCTAAATCTTCTAAAGGTTGGTTGTGGCATAGAAGGCTAGGACATGTTGGTATGCGTAATCTAGACAAGCTAATCAAAGGTGATCATATTCTTGGTGTTAAAGATGTTTTCTTTGACAAAGATAGACTTTGTAGTGCTTGTCAAGCAGGAAAACAAGTTGGTGGAAGTCATCCCGTGAAAAACATCATGACCACTAGGAGACCGCTTGAGCTTCTTCATATGGATCTCTTCGGTCCCAATGCTTACAAAAGCCTTGGTGGTAACTCCTTTGGTCTAGTTATAGTTGATGATTATTCCAGATTTACGTGGGTATTTTTCCTTGATGATAAATCGCAGGTTCAGAAAATCTTCAAGACCTTTGCCAAAAAGGCCCAAAATCAATTTGAGGTGAAGATCAAGAAAGTTCGGAGTGACAATGGAACGGAGTTCAAGAACGCCAATGTAGACTCTTTTCTCGATGAGGAAGGAATTCTACATGAGTTCTCGGCTACGTACACTCCTCAACAAAATGGAGTTGTTGAGAGGAAGAACCGAACGCTCACTGAGATGGCAAGAACGATGCTTGATAAATACAAGACACCGAAGCATTTTTGGGGAGAAGCGGTCGAGACAGCTTGTCATGCTATCAACAGGCTTTATCTTCATAAGCTTCTCGGCAAGACATCATACGAGCTTCTCACCGGTAACAAACCCCAAGTGGGATACTTTCGTGTCTTTGGTTCAAAATGCTATATCCTTGATAAGCATCGTCGGTCTAAATTTGCTCCTAAATCTCATGAAGGCTTTCTTCTTGGTTATGGATCAAACTCCCACACCTACCGTGTCTACAATAATTTCACCCGAAAGGTTGAAGAGACGGTAGATGTGAAGTTTGATGAATCTAATGGCTCGCAAGTAGAGCAAATGCCTATTGATGTAGGAGACAAGGACCCATCGGAAGCAATCCAAGATTTATCTATCGGGAAGATCCGTCCCATGGAAGTGAAGGAGAGTACCTCATCTACATATGTGGAGCCACCTACCTCACAGAGAGATGAACCTCAAGGCAACATGGAGGCCTCCACAAGTGGAACTCACCAAGATGAGGAAATGCAACAAGAAGATCCACCGCAACCTCCTTCTCCACCACCTCAAGACAACACCAACAACAATGAAGAAGAAGAAGAAGAAGAAGAAGAAGATGAAGATGATGAGGAAGCTGAGCCACAACATCAACAAAAGCTATCCCGAGTCCGAGCAAGAGTCAAGAAAAATCATCCCGTGGAACAAATGATGAATGACATCAACTCCGGGAGAATTACTCGCTCTAAAACTCGCTTAGCTAACTTTTGTGAGCATTACTCATTTATCTCTAGTATTGAACCTATGAAGGTAGAAGAAGCACTTAAAGACCCGGATTGGGTGAACGCTATGCACGAAGAACTACACAACTTCGAGAGGAACAAGGTGTGGACATTGGTAGAGAAGCCCAACGATGATCAAAACATCATTGGAACCAAATGGGTGTTTCGGAACAAGCAGGATGAAGATGGACAAGTCATCCGCAACAAGGCTCGTCTCGTAGCTCAAGGTTACACACAAGTCGAAGGTATGGACTATGGTGAGACCTATGCCCCCGTTGCTAGACTTGAATCCATTCGCATTCTTCTTGCTTATGCCAATCACCATGATATTACTCTCTATCAAATGGACATCAAAAGTGCTTTCCTAAATGGTGAAATTGAGGAGGAAGTATTTGTTAAACAACCTCCCGGTTTTGTGAATCCCAAAAAGCCTAATCATGTTTACAAGTTGCATAAAGCTCTTTATGGTCTTAAACAAGCACCTAGAGCTTGGTACAAATGCTTAACTAGCTTTCTTCTTGAAAAAGGCTTTGAGATTGGAAAGATAGACTCAACGCTGTTCACAAAAAGGGTTAATGGTGAACTATTTGTGTGCCAAATATATGTTGATGATATTATCTTTGGTTCAACTAACCCCCATTTTAGCAAGAAGTTTGGACAGCTCATGTCGGAGAAGTATGAGATGTCCATGATGTGTGAACTCAAATTCTTCCTTGGGTTGCAAATCAAGCAATCTAAGGAGGGTACTTTTGTCTCACAAACAAAGTACACCAAGGATCTCTTCAAGAAGTTCAACATGCAAGAAAGCAAAGGTATGAGTACCCCCATGCCTACAAGTGGACATAATGACTTGACAAAAGATGGAGAACCCGTTGATCAAAAGGTTTACCGTTCTATGATTGGTTCTCTACTATATCTTTGTGCTTCTCGTCCTGACATAATGTTGAGTGTATGTATGTGTGCGCGATATCAAGCAGCCCCTAAAGAGTGTCATCTTAAAGCTGTTAAAAGGATAGTGAGATACTTGATACACACACCAAACTTTGGCATTTGGTATCCTAAGAGGGCCTCTTTCGACCTTGTTGGCTATTCCGACTCGGACTATGCCGGTGACAAGGTTGATAGAAAGTCAACTTCGGGTACGTGTCAATTCCTTGGTCGATCCCTTGTATCTTGGTCCTCCAAGAAACAAAATTCGGTATCTTTATCCACTGCCGAAGCAGAATACATTGCTGCTGGTTCGTGTTGTGCTCAATTGCTATGGATGACACAAATGCTTAAAGATTATGGGATACATGTGAGACGTGTTCCCTTGCTTTGTGACAATGAGAGTGCAATCAAGATTGGACACAATCCAGTGCAACACTCTCGAACAAAGCATATTGAAGTTCGTCACCATTTTATTCGTGATCATATTGCCAAGGGTGACATTAATCTTAAGCATGTTCGTACTGACAAACAACTTGCAGATATCTTTACAAAACCTCTTGATGAGAAAGTGTTTTGTCGCTTGAGGAGTGAGTTGAACATCATTGATGCTTCAAACTTGGAGTGATAACTCCATTGATGCATGCAAGGCATGAGCCTCTTGACTAATCCTTGATATTTCTCTTATGATGATGATCATATGTCTTGGACACATTTGCCTCCTTGTATTGCATCTAACTCTTTGCAGGTACTTGGATGATCTACATTCCACAAGATTACCACACACTCAAATCATGAGTAATCTTGTCATTGACCAAGTATCTAGCCCTTTGGGATGTTGAGTTCAAGGAACAAAATTCCACATATCCTTTTTGACACCTTATACATCTAGTATTTCACTCTTGTCATCTTGGATATCCTCGAGTATTTCCTTGCTTGCCTAACCCATGTAGGAAGATGAACTACACAAGTAGAAACGGCGCTCCAACTTCACATTCAATGAGCACCTACATCAAGTCTACCTACATGAGTAAAGCAACAACAAGCCCAAGGTATGTTCTTCACATCTTTAAGAAGCTTTGCTCAAAGTCATGAGTACAAGCAGCTTCATAAGACGTGATCACATCAAATGCTTAATCGAAAAAATGGCAACCCCATTTTGAGCTTAAACGATGAGTATGACCTATGATCAAATGTCCTCATTTGACTCCTAAGTCAATATACTCAAACATAGGTGACTTTGTCGCCGACCTTTATCTAGATGAAGTACATATGCTTTTGGAGTTTTTCTGTTTTTTCTTATGTTCTCTCATTGAGTTTTCTTTAAACAAAAAAAA
This sequence comes from Secale cereale, assembly GCA_902687465.1. Taxonomy (NCBI): domain Eukaryota; kingdom Viridiplantae; phylum Streptophyta; class Magnoliopsida; order Poales; family Poaceae; genus Secale; species Secale cereale. The sequence continues at coordinate 695,523,658 of LR738712.1, read as the reverse complement.
AAAGGTTCCTAGATGAAAATCCTTTTGAAGAATCTTTTTATTTCTTTTCTTATATTTCTTTGTGAATATCCTTCTGGAAATCTTTTTGTGGCTCTGGTCAATTCCCCGAAAATCTTTTACAAATTCATTGCAAATTTTTTGAAGTACTCCTCGCAGAGTGAGCTGAATTCTTTCTGTATTTTCTTGGAATAAACTCGGCGTCACCGATTGAAACTTTCGGTTTAACCGAAAAGTATTCGGACCCACCGATCCATCTAATTCGGTGTCACCGATTTATCTTCCAGGACATCAACTTCTGCAGCTCCACTCAAATTTAAATCTTAAAGGGGAGAAGACTCATTGGTTCTCTATGAATGTTCTTATTTGCCCTGTTGTGATTCTTAAGGATCCCACTTCTTTCTTTCTTTCTTTCTTTCTTTCCATCCTTCCTGCCCTACCTAGTTTACTGTCCTTTTCGGCACTTGATGTCAAAGGGGGAGAAGACTTAGGGGGAGTAGAGGGAGTAGAGGGAGAAGAGAAGACTTAAGGGGAGAAGAAAAGCAATCCTATCTTAAGGGGGAGAGAATCACATCAAAGCTTTGTCGTGTTTTACATTGGACATTACAATTGGCATCTTTCTTTTGATTTTGTTTTTTACCTCACACCCCTTGTTCTCACAATTGGTATCTTGTGAAATCTTTCAGTTTAGGGGGAGAAGACTTAGAGGAATCTTCACAATTGATATCCTATGAAAAGCAAAATCTCTCAGAGTTCATTGAAAATCTTTTAGTTTCGGAGACATGTTTGCTGATTCAAGCTTGTGCTCAATATGAGACACTCTTTATACATGTCCTCCCTGGCTTGGTACTCTTGATGTTCTTGCAATTGGTTGAAGGAATACTCTTGTGTTATCTAACCTTGTTTTCCCAAGTTTATCCTTTCAGGTACAATGCCAAGGAACCTCAAGGTAAGTATATGCATCTTGCAGAATGTGCATGATGGTGACTTGCTTGTAAATACTTGTTTGCAAGAAATCACCATGCACATATGCATTATCACTCACTTCCTTTTCTTCTGCTCTGATGCATATAGCCAAGCTGCATGTAGCACATCTTGCTTATCTCTCTTGTGTGCTTGTGGTAGTCCAAAACCATAATCTATGAAAATCTTGCACACTTGTAGGGGGAGCCTGTGTACTACATGCTTGTCAAAGCTTTCATGATAATTCTGTCTTTCTTTCAATAAGCTTTGATGTTTTGTTTAAGTATAATTTTTAGTGTGTTGCCATCAATTACCAAAAAGGGGGAGATTGAAAGCACATTTGCTCTCCGGGTGGTTTTGGTAATTAATGACAACATACTTTGTGGTTGGACTAATGCTTTTATCAAGTATGTTTCAGGAAATCCAATCACATTGGTATGGCAAGATGACTGAAGAAGTGGACCCCTCAAAGTGCTAAGGCAAGCATTGGCAAAAGCTCAAGACTCCATTTTTGGTTTAGTGATCAAAGATCACATTGAGTCCATAGGAAAAGCCAATACTATTAAAAGGGGATGAGGTTGTGTTGATGATCTGGTTGCTCAAGTGCTTAGTGATTTAGCTCCTTCAACTATCAGCACCTTTCACTACCAAACACACTCATAAGTAATCTCGGACAAACCGATTCTTCCAACTCAGTCCCACCGAGATGAACCACTTCTGCCATATTCCAAACCCTAGAAAAATCGGTCACACCGAGTTTGAGATCGGTCTCACCGAAACTGAACTGCCAACCTTCTGTAATCATTTCACATCATTTCGGAATATCCGAGTTTGCATTTTCGGTCTTACCGAAATGGCCAGGTTCTGTCTTGGGTCAAATCGGTCTCACCGAGATTGCATTATCGGTCTCACCGATTCTGGCATGTTCCTATTCTTTCTCAAATCGGTCCAACCGAGTTTTCTTTCTCGGTCTCACCGAAATCTCCAACGTTCATATCAGATACACTTTCGGTCCCACCGAGATGGTATTTTCGGTCCCACCGAAAATCCCAACGTTCACTATATTTGAACTTTCGGTCTGACCGAGTTTTCACTTCGGTCTGACCGAGATTGGTCAAATGTGTGTGTAACGGTTGGATTTTGTGTGGAGGCTATATATACCCCTCCACCCCCTCTTCATTCGTGAGGAGAGCCATCAGAAAGTACCACCACTTCTACCATACACTTTCTGAGAAGTGAACCACCTACCCTTGTGTTGAGATCAAGTCATTCCATTCCTACCATATGAAACTTGATTTCTAGCCTTCCCAAGTTGCTTTCCACTCAAACCTTTCTTCCACCACAGCCATATCAGTGAGGAGAGTTGAGTGTTGGGGAGATTATCATTTGAAGCACAAGAGCAAGGAGTTCATCATCATCAACACCGTCTATTACCTTTTGGGGGGTGGTGCCTCCTAGATTGGTTAGGTGTCGCTTGGGAGCCTCCGTCTTTGAGATGTGGAGTTGAACCAAGAAGTTTGTAAGGGCAAGGAGATCGCCTACTTCGTGAAGATCTACCCCGAGTAAGGCTAGTCCTCCGTGGGCGTAGGCCATGATGGAATAGACAAGATTGCTTCTTCGTGGACCCTTCGTGGGTGGAGCCCTCCGTGGACTCGCGCAGCCGTTACCCTCCGTGGGTTGAAGTCTCCATCAACGTGGATGTACGATAGCACCACCTATCGGAACCACGACAAAAATCTCCGTGTCACCAAACTGCGTTTGATCCTCTCCACCTCTCTTTACTATATATGCAATTTACTTTCCGCTGCCCATACTCTAGAATTGCATGTGTAGTATGCTACTTGACTTGTGTGCTTTGCAAAAACTGTCAAAATCTGTCCTTGATAAAAGACAGAATTTTTATCTTGTCGAGTAGTCTAATCACCCCCCCTCTAGACACTCTCACCTTCTTCGATCCTACAGTAATGTTTGGCGAGATGACTTCATGGAGACACGATGATGGAGATCATGATGATGGAGATCATGGTGTCATGCCGGTGACAATGATGATCATGGAGCCCCGAAGATGAAGATCAAAAGGAGCAAAATGATATTCGCCATATCATGTCACTATTTAATTGCATGTGATGTTTATCATGTTTTACATCTTATTTGCTTAGAACGACGGTAGTGAGTAAGATGATCTCTCACTAAAATCTCAAGAATTGTGTTCCCCCTAACTGTGCACCGTTGCTAAGGTTCGTTGTTCCGAAGCACCACGTGATGATCGGGTGTGATATGTTCTAACGTTCGCATACAACGGGTGTAAGCCAGATTTACACACGCGATACACTTAGGTTTCACTTGACGAGCCTAGCATGTACAGACATGGCCTCGGAACACGGAAGACCGAAAGGTCGAACATGAGTCGTATAGAAGATACGATCAACATGAAGATGTTCACCGTTGATGACTAGTCCGTCTCACGTGATGATCGGACACGGCCTAGTCGATTCGGATCATGTATCACTTAGATGACTAGAGAGATGTCTATCTGAGTGGGAGTTCATTAGATGAACTTCATTGTCATGAACAATAGTCTAAGTTGTCTTCGCAAATTATGTTGTAGACCAATAACTGCGTTGTAGCTCCTTGTTTAATACGATCCTAGAGAAAGACTAAGTTGAAAGATATTGTAAGCAAGGATGCGGACTAGGTCCGTAGTCTGAGGAGTGTCCTCACTGCTGCACAGAAAGCTTACGTCTTTGATGCACCGCTCGATGTGCAAACCCCTACAACGTTGTCTGTGGATGTTGTGAACACCTGAGAGACACGTCCTGATGACTACTTGATAGTTTAGTGCACCATACTTTACGGCTTAGAATCGGGATTCCAATGACGTTTTGAACGCCATGGAACATATGAGATGTTCTAAGAGCTGAAATTGGGATTTTAGGCTCATGCCCGTGTTGAGAGGTATGAGACCTCTGACAAGTTCCTTTGCCAAAAAGATGGAGGAGAATAGCTCAACTAGTGAGCGTGTGCTCAGAATGTCTGGGTGCTAAAATCACTTGAACCAAGTGGGAGTTAATCTTCCAGATGAGATAGTGGTTGACGGAATTCTCTAGACACTATCACCAAGCTACTAGAACTTCGTGATGAACTATGACATGCAAAGGATGGAGATGATCCCGGTGCTGTTAGCGGTTCTTAGTACCGCAAAAGTAGAAATCAAGAAGGAGCATCAAGTGTTGATGGTTTAACAAGACCACTGGTTTCAAAAGGGCAAGGGCTGGAAGGGAAACTTCATGGATGGCAAACCAGTTGTCGCTCTGATGAAGGAACCCATGGTTAAACCCAAACCTCGAGACTAAGTGCTTCTATTGTACGGGGAACGGTCACATGATAGCGGAACTACCCCAAATACATGGTAGATATGATAGCTGGAAACTTCAATGAAGTATATTGTTATTGATGTGTACCTTACTAGTACTCCTTGTAGCACCTGGGTATTGGATACCGGTTCAGTTGCTATTATTAGTGACTTGAAGCAAAAGCTACGGACTGAACGGAGACTAGCTAAGGGCGAGGTGACGATGTGTGTTGGAAGTGTTTCCAAGGTTGATAAGATCACCATCGCACACTCCCTCTATTTTCAAGATTAGTGTTGAACCTAGATAAATGTTATCGGGTGTCTACGTTGAGCATGAATATGATTAGATCATGTTCATTGCAATACGGTTATTCATTTAAGTCAGAGAATAATGGTTATTCTGTTTACATGAATAATACCTTTATGGTCATGCACCCAATGGTTTGTTGAATCTCGATCATAGTAATACACATGATGATAATATTAATACCAAAAGATGTAGAGTTAATAATGATAGTACCACTTTCTTGTGGCACTGCCGCTTAGGTCATTTTGGCATAAAATGCATGAAGAAACTCCATGCTGATGGATGTTTGGAGTCACTTGGTTTTGAATCGCTTGACACATGCGAGCCATGCCTCATGGGCAGGATGACTGAGATCCCGTTTTCAGGTACAATGAAACGGGCAAGTGACTTGTTGGAAATCATACATACTGATGTATGTGATCCAATGAGAATTAAGGCGTGTGGTGGATATCGTTATTCTCTCATCTTCACTGACGATTTGAGTAGATATGGTATATTTACTTAATGAAGCAAAAAGTCTGAAACGTTTGAAAGGTTCAAACAATTTCAGAGTGAAGATTAAGAATCATCATAACAAGAAGATCATGTTCCTACGATCTGATCAAGGGGATATTATCTGAATTATGAGTTTGGCAATCACTTAAGACATTGTGGAATTGTTTCGCAGTTGAAGCCCCCTGGAACACCACAGCGTAATGGTGTGTCCGGACATCGTAATCGAACCTTATGAGATATGGCGCGATCTATGATGTATCTTACCGATCTACCGCTATTATTTTAAGGTTATGCATTAGAGACAGCTGCATTCACTTTATATAGGGCACCATCTAAGTCCGTTGAGACAACGCCGTATGAACTAAGGTTTGGCAAGAAACCAAAGTTGTCGTTTCTCAATGTTTGGGGCTGCGATGCTTACGGCTTCAGCCGAAAAAAGCTCGAACCCAAAGCGGACAAATACATCTTCATGGGATACCCACTGGTAACGGTTGGGTATACCTTCTATCTCAGATCCAAGGACAAAAATGTTTGTCGCTTAGAACGGGTCCTTTCTCGAGAAGGAGTTTCTCTCGAAAGATTTGAGTGGGAGGAAGATAGAACTTGATGAGGTTGTCGAACCCTCACTTCAACCGGAGAGTAGTGCAACACAGAAAGATGTTTCTATGGAACCTACGACTGTTGAAGAGGAAACTAATGATAGTGATCATGAAGTTTCGGATCAAGTTGCTATCAAACCTCGTAGGTCGACAAGGATAAGTACTACTCCTGAGTGGTACGGTGATCCTGTCTTAGATGTCATGTTGTTGGACAACAATGAACCTACGAACTATGGAGAAGCGATGGTGGGCCCATATTCCGACAAATGGTTAGAAGCCGATAAATCCGAGATAGGATCCATGTATCAAAACAAAGTATGGACTTTGGTGGACTTGCCCTATGATCGGCAAGCCATTGAGACAAATGGATCTTTAAGACTAAGACGGACGTGGACGGTAATGTCACCGTCTATGAAGCTCGACTTGTGGCGAAGAGTTTTTCCACAAGTTCAAGGAGTTGACTACGATGAGATTTTCTCACCCGTAGCGATGCTTAAGTCCGTCGGAATCATATTAGCATTAACTGCATTTATGAAATCTGACAGATGGATGACAAAACAAGTTTCCTTACCAGTTTTCGTAAGAAAAAGGTTGTATATGATACAATCAGAAAGTTTTTGTCGATCCTAAGGATGCTAAAAGGTATGCTAGCTCCAGCGATCCTTCCATGGACTAGAGCAAGCATCTCGGAGTTGGAATATACACTTTGATGGAGTGATCAAAGTTTTTGGGTATACAAAGTTTGTTAGAAACTTGTATTTGCAATAAAGTGAGTGGGAGCACTACAACATTTCTGATAAGTATATGTGAATGACATATTGTTGATCCGAAATGATGTAGAATTTCTGGAAAGCATAAAGGGTTGTCTAAAAGGTGTTTTTCAAAGGAATACCTGGATAAAGCTGCTTACATATTGGGCATCAAGATCTATAGAGATAGATCAAGACGCCTGATGATACTTTCAAAAGAACACACACCTTGGCATGATTTTGAAGGAGTTCAAAATAGATCAGTCAAAGAAGGAGTTCTTGCCTGATTTGTAAGGTGTGAAGTTGAGTAAGACTCAAAACTTGACCACGGCAGAAGGAAGAGGAAGGACGAAGGTCGTCCCCTATGCTTTTGTCATAGGCTCTATACGGTATGCCATGATGAGTACCGCACCTGATGTGTGCCTTGCCACATGTCTGGCAAGAGGGTACAAAGGTGATCCAGGAGTGGATCACTAGATAGTGGTCAAAATTATCCTTAGAGGAATAAGGAAATGTTTCTCGGTTATGGAGGTGATAAAGAGTTCGACATAAAGAGTTACGTCGATGCAAGCTTAACACCTATCCGGATAACTCTAAGTAGAGATACCGGATACGTATAATGGAGCAACAGTTTGGAATAGCTCCAAGTGGAACGTGGTAGCAGCATCTACGATATGACATAAAGTTTTGCGAAGTACATAGGGATCTGAATGTTGCAGACCCGTTGACTACAACCTCTCTCACGAGCATAACATGATCAAACCCAGAACTCATTGAGTGTTAATCACATATTGATGTGAACTAGATTACTGACTCTAGTGAACTCTTTGGATGTTAGTCACATGGCGATGTGACCTGTGAGTGTTAATCACATGGCGATGTGAACTAGATTATTGACTCTAGTGCAAGTGGGAGACTGTTGGAAATATGCCCTAGAGGCAATAATAAATTGGTTATTATTATATTTCCTTGTTCACGATAATCGTTTATTATCCATGCTAGAATTGTATTGATAGGAAACTCAGATACATGTGTGGATACATAGACAAACACCATGTCCCTAGTGAGCCTCTAGACGACTAGCTCGTTGATCAATAGATGGTTACGGTTTCCTAACCATGGACATTGGATGTCGTTGATAACGGGATCACATCATTAGGAGAATGATGTGATGGACAAGACCCAATCCTAAGCCTAGCACAGATCGTGTAGTTCGCATGCTAAAGCTTTTCTACATGTCAAGTATATTTTCCTTAGACCATGAGATTGTGCAACTCCCGGATACCGTAGGAATGCTTTGGGTGTACCAAACATCACAACGTAATTGGGTGGCTATAAAGGTGCACTACAGGTATCTCCGAAAGTGTCTGTTGGGTTGGCACGAATCGAGACTGGGATTTGTCACTCCGTATGACGAAGAGGTATCTCTGGGCCCACTCGGTAGGACATCATCATAATGTGCACAATATGTGATCAAGGAGTTGATCACGGGATGATGTGTTACGGAACGAGTAAAGAGACTTGCCGGTAACGAGATTGAGCAAGGTATCGGTATACCGACGATCGAATCTCGGGCAAGTGCTATACCGATAGACAAAGGGAATCGTATACGGGATTGATTGAATCCTTGACATCGTGGTTCATCCGATGAGATCATCGTGGAACATGTGGGAGCCAACATGGGTATCCAGATCCCGCTGTTGGTTATTGGCCGGAGAGTTGTCTCGGTCATGACTACATGGTTCCCGAGCCCGTAGGGTCTACACACTTAAGGTTCGATGACGCTAGGGTTATAGGGAAAGTATGTACGCGGTTACCGAATGTTGTTCGGAGTCCCGGATGAGATCCCGGACGTCACGAGGAGTTCTGGAATGGTCCGGAGGTAAAGATTCATATATGGGAAGTCCCGTTTTGGTCACCGGAAAAGTTTCGGGCGCTATCGGTAACGTACCGGGACCACCGGGAGGGTCCCGGGGGTCCACCAGGTGGGGCCACCAGCCCCAGAAGGCTGCGTGGGCCAAGTGTGGGAGGGGACCAGCCCCAGGTGGGCTGGTGCGCCCCCCCCCCCCCCACCAAGGTCCAAGGCGCATGGAGAGTGGGAGGGGGGCAAACCCTAGGTCCAGATGGGCCTTAAGGCCCACCCTAGGGCGCCCCCTCTCTCTCCCCCCCTTGGCCGCACCCTAGATGGGTTTTGGGGGCTGCCGCCACCCCTAGGGAGGTAACCCTAGATGGGGGCGCAGCCCCTCCCCTTCCCCTATATATAGTGGGGGTTTTGGGGCTGCTAGACACACGAGATGGTCTCCCTCTTGGCGCAGCCCTACCCCTCTCCCTCCTCGTCTCTTGCAGTGCTTGGCGAAGCCCTGCTGGAGTCCCGCGCTCCTCCACCACCACCACGCCGTCGTGCTGCTGTTGGATGGAGTCTTCCCCAACCTCTCCCTCTCTCCTTGCTGGATCAAGGCGTGGGAGACGTCACCGGGCTGCACGTGTGATGAACGCGGAGGCGCCGTTGTTCGGCGCTTAGATCGGAATCAACCGCGATCTGAATCGCAGCGAGTACGACTCCTTCATCCGCGTTCTTGCAACGCTTCCGCATCGCGATCTACAAGGGTATGTAGATCCACTCTCCTTTATGCTCGTTGCTAGATTACTCCATAGATAGATCTTGGTGATGCGTAGGAAAATTTTTGATTTTCTGCTACGATCCCCAAAAGAATTCTACCTAGCATAATCTTGAGCATGTAATCTAATCATGGCATGAATATTAAGACACGAGTTATTCAAAGCAATAGTCTATCATTTGACATAGAAGAATTTAATACTCGGGCATCCCAACAAACAATCAAGTCTTTCAAAATATCAATGCTAAAGAATGTTATCCCTACAAAATCATATAGTCTTTTATGCTTCCCTTTTCTTAACACAATGTACCCCTCATGCCCATCCCGGTGTCAGCCAAGCAATTGTTTTCATACTTTACTTTTTCAAACCTTTTCAATTCTTCATGCAATACATGAGCATGAGCCATGGATATAGCTCTATGGGTGGAATAGAAGGTGGTAGTAGACAAAAGTAGGGAGAAAGTCTCACATCGACTAGGCGTATCAATGGGCTATGGATATGCCCATCAATAGATATCAATGTGAGTGAGTAGGGATTGCCATGTAATGGATGCACTAGAGCTATAAGTGTATGAAAGCTCAAAAGAAAACTAGTGGGTGTGCATCAACTTGCTTGCTCATGAAGACCTAGGGCATTTCAGGAAGCCCATCGTTGGAATATACAAGCCAAGTTCTATAACGAAAAATTTTCACTAGTATATGAAAGTGACAACATAGGAGACTCTCTATCATGAAGAACATGGTGCTATGATGAAGCACAAGGTGGAAAAGGATAGTAGCATTGCCCCCTTCTTTTTCTTTTTCTTTTTCTTTTTTTTCTTTTTTTTTTGGGCCTTCCCTTTTTTGTCCTTTCTCCTTTTTTTATTTGGCCTTTCTTTTTTTCTTTTGGCCTTTCTTTTTTTCCCCTTTTTTCAAGGGACAATGCTCTAATAATGATGGTCATCACACTTCTATTTACTTACAACTCGATATTACAACTCGATACTAGAACAAAAATATGACTCTATATGAATGCCTCCGGCGGTGTACCGGGATGTGCAATGATCTAGCGTAGCAATGACATCGAAAAACAGACAAGCCATGGAAACATCATGCTAGCTATCTTACGATCATGCAAGGCAATATGACAATGATGGTGCGTGTCATAATAAACAGAACGGTGGAGTTACATGGCAATATATCTCGGAATGGCTATGGAAATGGCATAATAGGTAGGTATGGTGGCTGTTTTGAGGCAGGTATATGGTGGGTGTATGGTACCGGCGAAAGTTGTGCGGTACAAGAGAGGCTAGCAATGGTGGAAGGGTGAGAGTGCGTATAATCCATGGACTCAACATTAGTCATAAAGAACTCACATACTTATTGCGAAGAATCTATTAGCCCTCGAAGCAAAGATACTGCGACGCATGTTCCTAGGGGGAAGGTTGGTAGGAGTTAACCATCGCGCACCCCCGACCTTCATGCAAAGATAAACAATCAAAATACAATGTGCACCAATTTGGTTACATAGTTAGGAGACCATACGTGCATGCTTCGGGAATCACAAACCTTAACACCAGTATTTTTACTAAACCATAATCATTCACTAGTTCCTCCCACATATTAGCATCTCTATATCGCAAAACTATTGCAAGGAATCAAACATATCATATTCAGCGATCTACAAGTTTATGTAGGATTTTATGACTAACCATGTGAATGACCAATTCCTGTCAACTCTCTAAATGGATATAAGTGAAGCAAGAGAGTTTTAATTCTTTCTACAAAAGTTATGCCTACGCTCTAACAATTATAAGTGAAGCAAAAGAGCATTCTACAAATAGCGGTTTTCTATGTGAAGAGAAACAGGCAATCCAAACTTCAAATGATATAAGTGAAGCACATGAAGTATTATATAAAGCCATGCTCAAAAGATATAAGTGAAGTACAAAGAGCATTATATAAATCAACCAAGGACTATCTCATACCAGCATGGTGCATTCATTAAAAGAAAAAGAAAAGGCACATGACGCTCCAAGATCTGCACATATCACATGAATGAAACGAATCCGAAAACATACCAATACTTGTTGAAGAAAGAGGGGATGCCTTCCGGGGCATCCCCAAGCTTGAGCTATTGCCTCTCCTTCTCCTCACATCGAGACCTCCTCGATCTTCGAACACTTCATCCACACAAAACTTCAACAGAAAACTCGGTAAGATCCGTTAGTATAATAAAGCAAATCACTACTCTAAATACTGTTGCAAACCAATTCATATTTTGTTTTTGCATTGTAGCTACTGTAATATAACTTTTCCATGGCTTAATCCACTGATAGAAATTGATAGTTTTATCAAAACAAGCAAACTATGCATCAAAAACAGAATCTGTCTAAAACAGAATAGTCTGTAATAATTTGAACATTCACCATACTTCTGATACTTGAAAAATCCTGCCAAAATTAGGAAAAATAAAAAATTTGTATAGAAAGACAGTGCAAAAAGTTTCAGAACCATTTGACGTTCCAGCAAAAATGTAAAATCGCGCACTACAGCCAAAGTTTATGTCCTGCACCGCACAAACCAACAAGCATTGTAAACATCCTAAAGGCAAACCTTGGCACATTATTTTTATAATACAATGGAATTGTACAAGGGGATAATTATTTTTTTGAAAAGTTTCTATAATTAAGATTCACAAAGTTTCCATGGGCATGAACAAAGTTCAAGGACGTCCCCCACTTTCACAATGCTCGTCTATCTCACTTTCACTTTTCTTTTTGAAAAGTTTTAGGTTCCCCTCTTTATTTATTTTGTTTTTAAACTTTATAAAAGCACACAACAGAAATAAATGACTCTCTAAAACTTTTGGGTTGTCTCCCTGGAAGCGCTTTCTTTAAAGCCATTAAGCTAGGCCTATAGTGCTCAAGTAATGGATCCACCTAGATCCCAAGGTATATCAAAGCCAATTTTGATTAGCAATGATTTGGCATTTAGTAGTGAGCACAAAGTAACATATATCATGTAACAACGAAGTCTAACTCTTTTCCTATGCATCGGCATGTCATACAAGAACAATTCATGCACATCAAGTAAAGGCCAATGCATAGTACAAGTAGTTTCTTGCAATTTTATTGTGTTGGAAACAAAGAAAGGCGGAGATGTAGTTCCTCTCTCATAATAATTGCAAGTAGGAGCAGCAAGCACATGCATATTATATTCATCGAAATCATCATGTGTAACGGAAAAATGCAACCCATCAATATAATCCTTAATAAGTGCAAACTTCTCCAATATAGTGTAGTTTGGAGAACTCAAAAAGATAATAGGACTATCATGCGTGGTGCAATAGCAACAATTTCATGTTTAACATAAGGAACTATAGCAAGTTCATCTCCATAAGCATAATTCATATTGGCATCTTGACCACAAGCATAGCAAGCATCATCAAAAAGGGATATTTCAAAAGAATCAATGGGATCATAACAATCATCATAGCATTCATCATTCGATAAACACGAAGGGAAATTAAACAATGTATGAGTTGAAGAGTTACTCTCATTAGAAGGTGGGCACAAGTAGCTAATCCGCTCTTCCTCCTTTTGTTCTTCGCTCTCCTCGTCATCTTTTTCATCCAATGAGTTCACAATGTCATTGATTTCTTCTTCCATAGACTCCTGCAAAATATTAGTCTCTTCTTGGACAGCGGAGGAGTCCACAATATATAGTTTAACATAGGCATTAGAAGCATAATTATCATAACAATATTTAAATATGGAAAACATTTCAGTTTTGTAAAGAGTAGCATCATACTTTTCAATCAAAGAAGCAATTTCATAAGCACCCTTAAAGGCAACAAATTCTTCAATTTGTTGAACATCATAGTAACTATAAACACCCTTAGGATACGAAGATATGATTCCATTATCACTAAACTCACATTGGTAGGGAAAGTGTTTCGTAGGGTCTTTAGAACAACAAGTAAAATCATAAATTTCACATAAATTCCAAGCATAACATTGCAAACAATGACATTGATGCCGTAAAAGTTTCCCTTTTTCAGATATGTGGTGTCGCACATAACAAGCTTGCTCATCTAAAGATTTACCCTCAACTAAGCTAGTTGGGGTTTCAGCCCGAGCACATAGGGATCGAAGATGATCCAAGTAATAAGCTTCCGTAGTGTGATAGATTTTGAGTGGTTCTTCAACCATTGGTACAGTAGGTACCAATTTTTTTTTGTATTTTGCGTTTCCTACCCATAACTAAAGATAGAAAACAACTTAGGACAGCAAATAAAATCTACTTAGTGATAAAGCAAACAAGCACACACGATAATATTCACCACACGCTATTGCTCCCCGGCAACGGCGCCAAAAAAAGGTCTTAATAACCCACAAGTGTAGGGGATCAGTTGTAGCCTCTTTCGATAAGTAAGAGTGTCGAACTCAACGAGGAGCTAAAGGCAGAACAAATACTCCCTCAAGTTCTATCGACCACCGATACAACTCTACACACGCTTGGCGTTTACTTTACCTAGAACAAGTATGAAACTAGAAGTACTTTGTAGTTTTTGGATAGGGTTTGCAAGAATATAAAGAGCAGGTAAATAAAACTAGGGGCTGTTAAGACAAAGAAACAATAAATTTAATGATAGCGAGTGTGGAAAAGTGGTGGTAGGACTTGCGAAATTGCCCCTAAGCAATTGACTACATTACTAGACCGATAGCAAGTTTTATGTGGGAGAGGCCACTGCTAGCATGTCATCCCTTACTTGGAATTCTATGCACTTATGATTGGAACTATTAGCAAGCATCTGCAACTACTAATGTTCATTAAGGTAAAACCCAACCATAGCATTAAGATATATTGGTCCCCCTTCAATCCCGTATGCATCAATTTCTACGCTAGGTTGAAGTTTCTGTCACTCTTGCCCTCCCATACGTAGTCCTATCAACATACAACTAACCCTATGGTGTGATCCACGCGCGTACTCATATGATGGGCACCAAAGGACAGCAACATAACCACAAGCAATTTAAATCAATCATAGCAATTCACCAATCACCGATAGGACAACGATAATCTACTCAGACATCATAGGATGGCAACACATTATTGGATAATAATATGAAGCATAAAGCACCATGTTCAAGTAGAGGGTACAACGGGTTGCGGGAGAGTGGACCGATGTAGATAGATGGGGGAAGGTGATGGAGATGTTGGTGAAGATGACAGAGGTGTTGGTGTAGATCGCCGTCACACGATGATGGCCCCGGTGGCACTCCGGTGCCACCGGAAGCGAGGGGGAGAGAGCCCTGCTACCTCTTGAGCTTGCGTTGTATTCCCTCGAAGAGGAAAGGGAGATGCAGCACATTAGTGTAAGTATTTCCCTCAATTTTTGAGAACCAAGGTATCAATCCAGTAGGAGACCACGCGCCAGTACCTCGCACCTGCACAAACAAATAAGAACTTCGCATCCAACGCGATAAGGGGTTGTCAATCCCTTTACGATCACTAACGATAGTGAGAACTGATAGAGATGATAATTATATTTTTGGTATTTTTAGTTTAATAAAACAGCAAATAAACAACGGAGATATAAATTGACAGGAAAGTAATATGATAAAGATAGACCCGGGGGCCATAGTTTTCTCTAGTGGCTTCTCTCATGATAGTGGTATTCTACGGCGGGTACACAAATTACTGTCGAGCAATTGATAGAAAAGCGAATAATTATGAGACTATCTAGGCATGATCATTGTACATAGGCATCACGTCCGAGACAAGTAGACCGACTCCTGCCTCCATCTACTACTATTACTCCACACATCGACCGCTATCCAGCATGCATCTAGTGTATTGAGTTCATACGAATAGAGTAACGCCTTAAGCAAGATGACATGATGTAGAGGGATAAACTCAAGCAATATGATGAAAACCCCCATCCTTTTATCCTCGATGGCAACAATACAATACATGCCTTGCTGCCCCTACTATCACTGGGAAAGGACACCGCAAGATTGAACCCAAAGCCAAGCACTTCTCCCATTGCAAGAACTATATATCTAGTAGGCCAAACCAAACCAATAATTCGAAGAGACTTGCAAGGATATTATTAGCACACATAAGAAGTTCATAGAAGAACCAAATATCTTTCATAGATAACCTTGATCATAAACTCACAATTCATCGGATCTCGACAAACACACCGCAAAAAGAGATTACATCGAATAGATCTCCTCGAAGACCGAGGATAACTTTGTATTGAGATCCAGAGAGAGAGAAGAAGCCATCTAGATACTAGCTATGGACCCGAAGGTCTGTGGTAAACTACTCACAACTCATGGTGAGGGTGATGATGATGATGATGATGAAGGCCTCCGTGATGGATCCCCCTCCCAGAACAGGCTCCAAGATGGGATCTCCACGGGAACAGCAGCTACGGCGGTGGAATTAGGGTTTTCTCTCTGTGTACGGAGTTTCTGGGGTACGTAGGTATATATAGGAAGAAGAGGGGAACCGGGGGCCACAGGGGCTGCCCTCGAGGCAGGGGGCGCGCCCTGGGAAGGGGGCGCGCCCCACCCTCGAGGGTGGGCCCCCTGTCCTCTGGCTTGGCCCCGAAGTCTTTCGTGCGTGATTTCCTCCAAAAATATCTCCTGCTAAGGTTTCATTCCGTTTGGACTCCGTTTGATATTCCTTTTCTGCAAAACCGTGAAATAGGCAAAAAAAACAGCAATCTGGATTGGGCATTTGGGTTAGTAGGTTAGTCCCAAAAATGATATAAAAGTGAATGATAAAGCGCATTAAACATCCAAGACTTCATAAATACTAGCATATCCTCTAATATTACTCATAGATGCATCGGAATAAGCAACCAACACACGAAAAACAGAATCTCTCAAAAACAGAACAGTCTGTAGTAATCTGCTGGGTTCGACTACTTCTGGAACTCCAAAAATTTCAAACTAAATTGGTAAATTTGCGCAATTTGTCTACCAATCATCAGCAAAAAGAATCAACTAAAAAGCACGCTCCAGTAAAATCTGAAGAATACTTTAGCCAGCGCTAATGATTCTGTTTTTCACAGCAAGATCAAATAAACTTCACACAAGTCTTACCAAAGGTTCTACTTGGCACAAACACTAAACAAAACATGAAAACACATCTAATCAAAGGCTAGATGCAATATTTATTCCCTAACAGCAACAAAAACAAAAAACAAAAAATTGGGTTGCCTCCCAACAAGCGCTAACGTTTTACGCCCCTAGCTAGGCATGATACAAGATAGATCTAGGTATTGCCATCTTTGGAAGGCAATCCATAAGTGGCTCTGATGATAGATTCAAATGGTAATTTGATTTTCTTTCTAGGAAAGTGTTCCATGCCTTTCCTTAACGGAAATTGGAATCTAGTATTTCCTTCCTTCATATCAATAATTGCACCAATCGTTCTAAGGAAAGGTCTACCAAGAATAATAGGACATGAAGGATTGCAATCTATATCAAGAACAATGAAATCTACGGGCACGTAATTCCTATTGGCAACAATAAGAATATCATTAATTCTTCCATAGGTTTCTTAATAGTGGAATCCGCGAGATGCAAATTTAAAGAACAATCATCAAACTCTTGGAACCCTAGCAAATCACACAAAGTTTTTGGGATAGTGGAAACACTAGCACCCAAATCACACAAAGCATAGCATTCATGATCTTTTATTTTTATTTTGATAGTAGGTTCCCATTCATCATAAAGCTTTCTAGGTATAGAAACTTCCAACTCAAGTTTTTCTTCATAAGATTGCATCAAAGCATCAACTATATGTTTAGTGAAAGCTTTATTTTGGCTATAAGCATGCGGAGAATTTAGCACGGATTGCATCAAGGAAATACAATCAATCAAAGAGCAATTGTCATAATTGAATCCCTTGAAATCCAAAGTAGTGGGTTCATCACTATGCAAAGTTTTAATCTCTTCAATACCACTTTTAGTAATTTTAGCATCAAGATCTAAAAACTCCGAATTACTAGGACGTCTTAAAGTAGAATCATCTCCAATCCTATTCTTATCAAGATTAATACTAGAAAACAAGGATATAATAGGAGACACATCAATAACTTTCAGATCTTCATATTTATTCTAACGATAACTAGAAGAACATGATCTAATATAATCTTCTCTTTTAGCACGCATTCTAGCGGTTCTTTCTTAGCATTCATCAATGGAAATTCTCATGGCTTTGAGAGACTCATTGATATCATGCTTAGGTGGAATAGATCTAAGTTTCAAAGAGTCAACATCAAGAGTAATTCTATCCACACTTCTAGCCAATTCATCAACTTTAAGCAATTTCTCTTCAAGCATAGCATTGAAATTATTTTGCGAGATCATAAACTCCTTAACACTAGTTTCAAACTCCTTAACACTAGAAGCAAAATTCAAGCCAGCATAAAAGTTCAGAATAATCATCCACGGATTCAAACTATGTGTAGGGCAATTACGTATCATTAATTTCATTCTCTCCCAAGCTTGTGCAACATGCTCATGATCTAGTTGCTTAAAATTCATAATATCGTTTCTAAGAGAGATGATCTTAGCAGGAGGGAAATACTTAGAGATAAAAGCATCTTTGCACTTATTCCATGAATCAATACTATTTCTAGGCAAAGAGGAAAACCAAGTTTTAGCACGATCTCTAAGTGAAAACGGAAATAACTTCAATTTACCAATATCGTTATATGTATCCCTTTTCTTTTGCATATCACATAAATCAACAAAGTTGTTTAGATGGGTAGCGGCATCTTCACTAGGAAGGCCGAAGAATTGATCTTTCATGACAAGATTCAACAAAGCAGCATTGATCTCACAAGATTCAGCATCGGTAATAGGAGCAATCGGAGTGCTAATAAAATCATTGTTGTTGGTATTGGAGAAGTCACACAATTTGGTATTGTTCTGAGCCATAGTGACAAGCAAGCAATCCAACACACACAAGCAAACAAGAAGCAAGCGAACAAGAAACGCACGGTGGAAGAAGGGCGAATAAAACGGCAAAGGTGAAGTGGGGGAGAGGAAAACGAGAGGCAAATAAATGTAATGCGAAGGATAAGGGTTTGTGATAGGTATTTGGTATATGACTTTTGCGTAAGCCTCCCGGGCAACGATGCAAGAAATTATTCTTGCTACCTCTTGAGATTGCATTGTATTCCCTCGAAGAGGAAAGGGAGATGCAGCACAGTAGCATAAGTATTTCCCACAGTTTTTGAGAACCAAGGTATCAATCCAGTAGGAGACCACGCGCCAGTCCCTCGCACCTGCACAAACAAATAAGAACTTCGCAGCCAATGCGATAAGGGGTTGTCAATCCCTTTACGGTCACTTACGTTAGTGAGAACTGATAGAGATGATAATTATATTTTTGGTATTTTTAGTTTAATAAAACAGCAAATAAACAACGGAGATATAAATTGACGGGAAAGTAATATGATAAAGATAGACCCGGGGGCCATAGTTTTCTCTAGTGGCGGGTAAACAAATTACTGTCGAGCAATTGATAGAAAAGAGAATAATTATGAGACTATCTAGGCATGATCATTGTATATAGGCATCACGTCCGAGACAAGTAGACCGACTCCTGCCTGCATCTGCTACTATTACTCCACACATCGACCGCTATCCAGCATGCATCTAGTGTATTGAGTTCATACGAACAGACTAACGCCTTAAGCAAGATGACATGATGTAGATGGATAAACTCAAGTAATATAATGAAAACCCCATCCTTTTATCCTCGATGGCAACAATACAATACGTGCCTTGCTGCCCCTACTGTCACTGGGAAAGGACACCGCAAGATTGAACCCAAAGCCAAGCATTTCTCCCGTTGCAAAAACTATAGATCTAGTAGGCCAAACCAAACCAATAATTCGAAGAGACTTGCAAGGATATTATGAGCACACATAAAAAGTTCAGAGAGGAACCAAATATCTTTCATAGATAACCTTTTATTATAAACTCACAATTCATCGGATCTCGACAAATACACCGCAAAAAGAGATTACATCGAATAGATCTCCTCTAAGACCGAGGAGAACTTTGTATTGAGATCCAAAGAGAGAGAAGAAGCCATCTAGATACTAGCTATGGATCCAAAGGTCTGTGGTAAACTACTCACAACTCATGGTGAGGGCGATGATGATGATGATGATGAAGGCCTCCGTGATGGATCGCCCTCCCGGAACAGGCTCCAAGATGGGATCTCCACGGGAACAGCAGCTACGGCAGTGGAATTAGGGTTTTCTCTTTGTGTATGGAGTTTCTGGGGTACGTAGGTATATATAGGAAGAAGAGGAGCACCGGGGCTGCCCTCGAGGCAGGGGGGCCCGCCCCTCACCCTCGAGGGGGGGCCCCTGTCCTCTGGCTTGGCCCCAAAGTCTTTCGTGTGTGATTTCCTCCAAAAATATCTCATGCGAAGGTTTCATTCTGTTTGGACTCCGTTTGATATTCCTTTTGTGCAAAACCCTGAAATAGGCAAAAACAGCAATCTGGACTGGGCCTTTGGGTTAGTAGGTTAGTCCCAAAAATGATATAAAAGTGAATGATAAAGCCCATTAAACATCCAAGACTTCATAAATACTAGCATGGAACAATAAAAAATTATAGATACGTTGGAGACGTATCAAGCCCCCTCTTCTTCTTCTTCCTTGACCTTCTCCCTAGGTGGGAGAAGGGTTTCCCCTCTGGTCCATGGCCTCCATGGCGGCGGAGGGGAGAGAGCCCCTCCGAGGTTGGATCTGTCTCTCTGTCTCTCTCTGTTTCTGCGTTCCCAGATTCTGGCCCTTGACCGTTTCTTAAATTCTCGGAGATCCGTAACTCCGATTGGGCTGATTTTTTGACACGATTTTTATCCGGATATTAGTTTTCTTGCGGCGAAAGAAGGGCATCAACCGCCTTACGGTGTGTCCACGAGGGCCCAGGGCGTGCCCCCGTGCCTCGTGGCCCACCCGGGCATCGTTTCATGTTGGTTCCGTTTCCCAAAATTCACATATATTCCAAAAAAAATATGTGTCCGTTTTTATTCCGTTTGGACTCCGTTTGATATGGATATTCTGCGAAACAAAAAACGTGCAACTAACAGGAACTGACACTAGGCACTGGATCAATATGCTAGTCCCAAAAAATAGTATAAAAAGTTGCCAAAAGTATATGAAAGTTGTAGAATATTGGCATGGAACAATCAAAAATTATAGATACAACGGAGACGTATCACACAACCAGCACAACTATCCACGTGGTCTCTGGAAGCGTCGGTTAGTCCATTATAAAAGACATCAAGTATATCATGCATCTCAAGAGGATGATCAGGCAAAGCATTAAGAAACTGGAGAAGCCTCCCCCAAGCTTGTGGGAGACTCTCTTCTTCAGTTTGCACAAAGTTATATATTTCCCGTAAGGCAGCTTGTTTTTTATGAGCGGGAAAATATTTAGCAGAGAAGTAATACATCATATCCTGGGGACTACGCACATAACCAGGATCAAGAGAATTAAACCAAGTCTTAGCATCACCCTTTAACGAGAAAGGAAATAGCTTAAGGATATAGTAGTAACGAATCTTTTCATTGTTGGTAAACAGGGTGGCTATATCATTCAACTTAGTAAGATGTGCCACAACAGTTTCAGACTCATAGCCATGGAAAGGATCAGATTCAACCAAAGTAATTAATTCAGGATCAACAGAGAATTCATAATCCTTATCAGTGACACAGATAGGTGAAGTAGCAAAAGCAGGGTCATGTTTCATTCTAGCATTCAAGGACTTTTCTTTCAGCTTAGCTAATAATTTCTTAAGATCATATATATCGCTGTAAGCAAGAAAGTCTCTAGCAGTTTCTTCATCCATAACATAACCCTCAGGCACAACAGGCAATTCATATCTATTGGGAGTAGTTTCATCATCACTTTCATAAATATCATCAGTTTCAACATTTGCACTCTCCCTAACCTTAGCAATTTGTTCATCTAGAAATTCACCTAGCGGCACAGTATCAGGCATAGAAGTAGTTTCATCATACATAGCAGAAGTAGCATCATCAAGAACATACGACATATCAGATTCAATAGCAGGAGTAGGTGTCGCAAGTTCACTCGTAACAGAAGGAGAATCAAGTGCAGAGCTAGATGGCAGTTCCTTACCTCCCCTCGTAGTTGAGGGTAAGATCTTGGTTTTTGAGTCCTTCAAATTCTTCATAGTGATCAGCAGATATAAATCCCAAGTGACTTAAAGAATAGAGCTATGCTCCCCGGCAACGGCGCCAGAAAATAGTCTTGATAACCCACAAGTGTAGGGGATCGCAACAGTTTTCGAGGGTAAAGTATTCAACCCAAATTTGTTGATTCGACACAAGGGGAGCCAAAGAATACTCTTAAGTATTAGCAGCTAAGTTGTCAATTCAACCACACCTGGAAACTTAGTATCTACAGCAAGATAGTTTAGTAGCAAAGTAATATGATAGTGGCGGTAGCGGCAATAAAAGTAACGATAGTGTTTTTGTAGTTTTTGTGATAGTAGAAACGGAAAAGTAAATAAGCAACAAGCAATATAGGTAAAGCTCGTAGGCATTGGATCTGTGATGGGAAATTATGTCGGATGCAATTCATCATGTAGAAGTTATAACCTAGGGTGACACAGAACTAGCTCCAGTTCATCAATGCAATGTAGGCATGTATTCCGAATATAGTCATACGTGCTTATGGAAAAGAACTTGCATGCCATCTTTTGTCCTACCCTCCCGTGGCAGCAGGGTCCTATTGGAAACTAAGGGATATTAAGGCCTCCTTTTAATAGAGTATCGGACCAAAGCATTAACACATAGTGAATACACGAACTCCTCAAACTATGGTCATCACCGGGAGTGGTCCCGATTATTGTCACTTCGGGGTTGACGGATCATAACACATAGTAGGTGACTATAGACTTGCAAGATAGGATCAAGAACACACATATATTCATGGAAACATAATAGGTTCAGATCTGAAATCATGGCACTCGGGCCCTACTGACAAGCATTAAGCATAGCAAAGTCATAGCAACATCAATCTCAGAACATAGTGGATACTAGGGATCAAACCCTAACAAAACTAACTCGATTACATGATAGATCCCATCCAACCCATCACCGTCCAGCAAGCCTACGATGGAATTACTCACGCACGGCGGTGAGCATCATGGAATTGGTGATGGAGGAAGGTTGATGATGACGATGGCGACGATCTCCACTCTATAGAGCCCCGAACGGTCTCCAGATCAGCCCTCCCGAGAGAGATTAGGGCTTGGCAGCGGCTCCTTCTCGTGAAACGCGATAATTCCTTCTCCCTGATTTTTTCTCCCCGAAAGTGAAGATATAGGATCTGGGGGTACGTCGGTAAGTCACCAGGGGGCCCACGAGGCAGGGGGCGCACCCCCCACCCTCGTGGACAGGCCCAAGGCCCCCTAGTGTGGATCTTCTTGCAAGTATTTTTTATATTTTTCGAAATAATTCTCCGTTAATTTTCAGGCGATTTCGAGAACTTTTTATTCTGCACAAAAACAACACCACGGCGGTTCTGCTGAAAACAGCGTCAGTCCGGGTTAGTTCCATTCAAATCATATGCAAGTTAGAGTCCAAAACAAGGGCAAAAGGGTTTGGAAAAGTAGATACGTTGGAGACGTATCATAACGCTTTAAGCAAGATGGCATGATGTAGAGGGATAAACTCACGCAATATGATATAAACCCCATCTTTTTATCCTCGATGGCAACAATACAATACGTGCCTTGCTGCCCCTACTGTCACTGGGAAAGGACACCGCAAGATTGAACCCAAAGCCAAGCACTTCTCCCATTGCAAGAACTATAGATCTAGTAGGCCAAACCAAACCAATAATTCGAAGAGACTTGCAAGGATATTATAATAATACATAAAGAGTTCAGAGAAGAACCAAATATTTCTCATAGATAATCTTGATCATAAACCCACAATTCATCGGATCTCGACAAACACACCGCAAAAAGAGATTATATCAAATAGATCTCCTCGAAGACCGAGGAGAACTTTGTATTGAGATCCAAAGAGAGAGAAGAAGCCATATAGATACTAGCTAATGACCCGAAGGTCCGTGGTAAACTACTCACAACTCATGGTGAGGCGATGATGATGATGATGATGTAGAAGCACTCCGTGGAAGATCCCCCCTCAGACGGAGCTCCGGAACAGGCCCCAAGATGGGATCTCACAGGAACAGAAGGTTACGGCGGTGGAACTAGGGTTTTCTCTGTTGTTCTGATGGTTTCGGGGTACGTAAGCATATATAGGAGGAAGGAGGGCACCGGGGGCCATACGTGGGACCGACGAGGCAAGGGGGCGCGCCCCCACCCTCGTGGGCACCACGTAAACCCTACTCCGTGGTTCTCAAGTCTCCCGTGCGTGATTTTCTCCAAAAATATCTCTCCCGAAGGTTTCGTTCCGTTTGGACTCCGTTTGATATCCCTTTTCTGTAAAACCCTGAAACAGGCAAAAAACAGCAATCACTGGGCCTTTGGGTTAGTAGGTTAGTCCCAAAAATAATATAAAAGTGTATGACAAAGCCCATTAAGCATCCAAAACATCGTAAATAATAGCATGGAACAATAAAAAATTATAGATACGTTGGAGACGTATCACGCCCATGAAACCTCTTCACTAGATGTTGAACCCCAAGCCTCATACCATGCACTCGTTTGAAGATTACCTACGAGCTACTTGAAACCCACCTATTAATTCCCGAACCTTTCCGGTTATGCAATTTGGTGGTGGGGATACAGGGGAAGCACCGCGCACTCAACTCTAAACCTACATCCAACTGTATCCATCCGTCAACACATAACCAGTCATCCTCGGAAACTGTTTACCTCGAACCTTCGAAACGCATCCGCTATACTAGCTGTGGCAATACTCCCAACTATCTCCCCAGTACTGGGTCACGTCGGGGTTATCTCACCACCAGACATGCATAGAAGAGTTTTCGATGTCGGCCGCCTCTGGTATTCTAGAACCGCTACGATACATTTGTGACGACAACACCTTGGAGCTCAACTCCCCGGGACACTGCCACAACCCCTAATGACAGGAGGCATCGAGAACAATGTTCTTGTCACAAAGATATCGGAACAATCCAAACAATACACGCGTGATCCTAAAAAAATTGGTGAAATTTTGAGAGTAGAGGAGATAGAACAACGTCAGGAGTCCTCACCAGAGCGATGAAGGGGATGAGGAGTAAAAAGAAATCCTACTCTCAAATATATATATAGGACTCAAAACATTTTGTGTGTGTGCCTAGACTCAACCGTCAGCGGTTCGATCAATCAGGGGGCTCCTAGGTCGGAGAAGGCTCTGATACCAACTTGTAATGCCCAGGGTGCGACTATGTCTCCTACGTGTCGAGGCACGACTTAAAGACATAAGCGCATTCTGGAATGATCTCAAGTATGGTATCTTTGCACATCTCATGTAAAAGTTTAAGGATGAAAGAGGAAAAGATAGCTGGCTTACACTCGCCACGTCACACAATGAATACAATAACATACAGTCATCCGAATAACACAGGATCCGACTACGGACGAAATCCAAACGAGAAAGATACCATAAACACAAGGCATGATCGCCCCTAGTAGGAACCACTACTGATCGTCGGGGTACGAAACATAGTAACGACCACGCTCTTCATCGAACTCCCACTGAAGTTCTGATCCATCTCCTGCATCGTACTCGGCGGTACCTGCATCTGGTGTGTGTAGTAATCTGTGAGCCACAAGGACTCAACAATCTCGTTCCCGGGTATCAAAACTACCAAAGCCTTATGTGTGGAAAGGATATTAAAGTGTTTGCAGCAAGCACTAAGCAACTAGCTTACGAGATTAGAGCGAGATGAGAACAAGTGCCAACGTTCGCCAAATTGATCAAAAAGTGATCCTAGCTACTCACGATCATACATAACCCCACCGTGTTCACTTCCCGAAGCCCTTCGGAAAGAGACCATCACTGTTACTCACACAGGTAGTGTATTCTTAGTAATATGGTGTCAAGTTATCTACAACCGGATATTAACAAATTCCCATCTGCCACATAACCGCGGGCACGGCTTTCGAAAGATCAAACCTTGCAGGGGTGTCCCAACTTAGCCCATCACAAGCTCACGATCTGTGGAGTCGCAACTCCAAAGTGGGAAGACCCGAGTATTCTCGGAATCCCGTGCTCAAGATATTTCGACAAAGGTAAAACTAATCCAGCAAGACCTCCTAGCGTGACGACACCCTGATAGTAGCCGCGTGTATCTCGTCTCAGGCCACGACCGGATGGGCGATTCTACAGGTAATACCAGATACCTCGGGTTTCCCCAAGGCGGCCCCGCACAACCCCCAGTTTGGACCAACACTCATGAGGAGCACTGGCCCGGGTTGTTAATTAAGTCCACGGGGTAGCTAGTCCCTATGCAAATTTTTAGTTGTTAGGCAAATGGAGTACCAATGTTGGGCCTTGCTGGAAAAGCTTTAAGCAGTGTGAATTATCAAGGGGGGGCATAAACCCCAACCGTGTTAGGAACGCAAAATCAAGGAACATAACACCGATTTATCGGGTCCTAAGGTGGCATGAGTGGAACAAAACACCAAGCAGAAGGACAAGCCTTCCACCCATTGCAAATATATATATGTGCATTAAAAAGATTAAGATATATATTGTGTTATCCCAATAAACAAGTCTAAACTTGGAGCAATCTTCAAAACTTCACCTACAACTAACAACGCTATAAGAGGGGCTGAGCAAAAGTGTACTTAGCCAATCAATGGTTTGCTAGGAAGGTGGTTAGAGTGTTTAATGGCAACAATAGGAGGCTGACAAGCAGGAATAGGCATCGAGGCATAGCTAAAGAGCGAGACAACTAGCATAGGAAAAGATAGAGGTGATATCGGGGAACGGTCATCTTGCCTGGTAAGTCGTCGGTGGGATGGTAAGACGGCTCCTCAAACTCAGTCTCGACAAGATCCTCGAACTCGGTATCGGCTCCCGACTCTACCCAACACAAGAGCACAACAACGGCACAATATCAAACACGGTGCAGTGCAAAATCAACATGATGCAAGACATGTCATGGGATGGAAGTATGATGTGCGTATGCATGTTGATGCACTCGAGCCTAAGGAGAAGATGATGGAAATGGCTTCGTCTTGGGTAACCAAGCAAGCCACTGGATATAGGGGAAGATTTCGGTTGAAATCGATATAAAGATCACCGGAAACGGATGCACGGTTTGCAAAAGACAAGCAAAACAATATGCAATGCAAAACTGCAGTTATCAGGAACATGGCATCTTTGGAGCAAGAAATATATATGCTACAGCACCCAAACATGAAGACATGTGTAACGTCCCAAATTTTCGAATTTGGATTTGTTAATAGGATCATTTTTTTCATTATGATTTCTATGCATATTTAAATTTTCTGAATATTTAAAGTGTTTTTCAACTCAAGGCAATTGTTTTTGGAGTGGAGATAATATGACTTCTCCCTTGTTACTTATATTTGGAAAATGCTAAGAAAATATTCTGGAGTTTGCATAAAATATTTTGGAGTTGTTAAAACTCAAAATTATTTTTAAAGTTGCTATAATGCTCTTTATATGCTTGTATTACATAAAAAATATTTTTTGTGTGTATTTGTGTTATAAAAATGTTCACTGTTTTGTATATTAGGAATAATATTTTACTGCGTGATTTGATGATCTTATTAGTTTTTATTTTGTACTATTTCTTTAGATTTGTTTAGCTATAGTTTTACTTCTGTAACAGAGTTTAGGCTCGAGCGCACAGCACCTGCGCACACAGCAGCCCAGCTACCGCGACCCATCTTTGCAGCGAGCAGCCCAGCAGCACCGCAGGCCAATCCTTTGTTTTTTTCTTCCACCTATCTCTCCCGCTGACAGTGAGGGCCCAGGCGACCCCCTTTTTGTTTTTTCCTTCTTTCTCTGCCACTGGCTGGTGGAGCCCACACGCGTCTTCTTCCTTTGCTCGGACTCCTGCTCCTGTACGACAAAGCCTCCACGGCTGAATCAAATCGGGCTCAATTCGCTCCGTTCGTCGACCCTCTCCCAACCTATGGACACCGATCGATTCGTGCCGCTCTCCTCGTCCGATTCCCACCCTCGCGGCCTGAGTTCGTCCCCAGAATTGAGTTCGCCGAGCTCGACGAGGTCCGCCACCGCGCCCGACGCCGGTGAGGAATTCCGGCGACTCCTGAATCCCTGAGTTCGCCAAGTCACACCTCACCCGACGCACCCTCTATCCGCGGTCGGGAACCACCTTAGCCATCGCCATCCAGAGCCACCCGACTTCGGGCAGAAGCACCGGAGCACGCCGGCGTTCACGTCGTCACCGCCGCCATAGAGGGAGACCCGCCGTCGTTTGAACCACCACCGTCTCCGTCGTCCGATGCCGCACCCATCCATCACCTCACCCACGTCAGGGTCCCGCCGGAGAAGCACCGCCGTCGACGCCCGAGACTACCGCCGCGTTCCTCTGCTGCGGATGAGCACGCGTGCACAGCAACCCCTTTGACCAATCCCGTGCTGCCACATGGCCACCGCTACAGTACCGCAGGTTTCAGACCAGGTGATTTCGGTTGGTTTTTGTCTTTTTTTTCTTCACATTTTCAACTCTAACTTCGTTTTGTCATATCTTTTATTCTATATGTCCAAATTAGGTATTTATTTTTCCTATCAACTCACAAAAACCAGATCTGTATCACAGTACCAACTTTGCACATGTTTGCACTTTTCAAATTTGAATTTGTTTAAATTTGAATTCAAACTTTCGGAGGCCATATCTTTCAAACCATTGATCCAAATTAGATGATTCTTTTTGCATTTTGATCCTATTAGCATGTAGAAGAGTTATACCTACTGATATGTTATGTTAATTAAGTTTTTATTTGAATTCCTTGTTGTTGACCTTATTGTTGTGTTATGTTGAATACGATTTATTTATCGGTGCCTTCGTTATCGTATAGATTGTCCGGAGTGTGAAGCAGATCAGATTTAGCCGTTAGAGTACTTCAACACCGTTCCAGGCAAGTTTGCACTTTTGATTTGCTCATCCTATGTTCTGCTATGCAAGTGTGGTTTTATGCTCTGATAAATGTTTGTCTTGATATGTGTATCTTGTGTTGCCACGTTTTGTTGTTGATTGTGGTATTTGTTGGTGTGATAAACTTGCTATGGTAGACGTGGGCATGTGTCGCGTGATGTTTGGAAGTGGTGAGCGCTTATAGCTGTAGGCTCGGGACTTTTTCTCAGGTGAATGCGTCACTGGCTGAGCGCTCTACTGTCCCTAGAGAATGTGCCATGACTGAGCGCACTTGAGTTGTCGAGGCTTTTTCTCACGTGAATGTGTCACTGGCTGAGCGATCTATTGTCCCTAGAGAATGCGCCAGGACTGAGCGCACTTGAGACATCTTGAAGATCTTTATCATCTGTGTTGTGTGCACCTTGCCTATGTCGTGGAGGTAGGTGAAGGTAGTTTTACGCAAAATCAAACTTGAGTGTTCTGTTATCATACTATGCTTGTGGATGTAGGTTTGCTATATCATATTGTGTAATTTGCCAATACATTCAATGTATTGACCCTTTGTGGTTGCAACTTATCATGTTGCAGGTTTTCAGATGATCATTGAGATATAGTAGGGTCGCGAGTCTTCACTCAACATGTTCTCCAGTGGGCATTGATGGACTCATCATTTGCTTATGCTATATTTCCGATGTTGTTATTGAATAAAGTTAGCTATGTGCTACTCAATTTGTAATACTTTGTATATTCTGGATCATACGTTATATTAAATGATGCACTTGTTATTTGATATTCATATGTACTGTGTGTGCTAGCGAGTCGATCCAGGGACTAGCACGGTAAGCACAAAGACATCGAGTCTTATCAGATTTGGGTCGTTACAACAAGAGGCATGGATGTAAAATAGACATGATTCTTAACAAGCATTAACTTAGAGCACACTCAAAAACTTACTGGAACACAATTAAACAAGCATGGCAAGATGCAATAAGTTTACAGAATTCTCAGACTTAGTGAAAAACACAAGGCATGGCGGAAATTACAACAAGTAGGCATGTTTGCAAGCTTGTGCAACTCAACTGAAAGCATAGCATGGCTTGTGAATGTAACCAACAGCAAGAAGACATGTTTGTGAAGCTACTCATGGCAAGAACATGGTCATAGGATCCATAGATCACTAGCTATTCGAATGGAAAAACTGAACTTGTTGATAGCAGGCTGACAGATACATTTTATAGCAACTTGAGAGCATGAAAACAACAAGCTACAGCAAGCCATCATGCAAGAAAAAAGCATGGCAATAACATACATAACATGCTCTTCAAGAATAACCACATGGCTACTTCTACAACATATTAGAACATTTCCCAAACATCATGGCAAAAGTGCAAAAGTTTATCCAGACTTAGCAAAATCTGAGCATGGTGACAGAAAACATTTTGAAGCAACTAGAGGGCCTCAAAAGAACAAGCTACAACATGGCATCATGGCAAACAAGAGCATGGATATTTTGAGCATAACATATACATCAAGGAACACCCACTGGACAACTCTAACCATGCACAACAACGACGGTGGCATCATGGAAACATGGCATAAAAATTAAAAAATTCACACTTAGCAGAAATTTAACATCACGATGACATGTTAACAAGCTTGATGCACTCATCTCAAGACATATCATGGCATGAAAATGAATCTATCATGTAGAGCACATACCAAAGAGCAAAACTCATGTTGACACATAGCTCATATGACACATGGATTAATATACACAAGCAAGACAAAACATCATCTCATAACAAGTTTAGAAACTAATCAGCCACATGCACTTTTGCAACAGGGTTAAACATGGCATAATGTAATCTATCATGTATGCAAATGCATCCATCATGAAGAGCATCACAAGACGAACATCTGGACATATCATACACTCCATTCGGACCAACATGCACAAAGTTACTAGCTCACGAACATGCCAACAAATTTACACAAACAACAAGTGCTGAAACAGTTACATCACAAAGCACTCTTGCCATGAAGTTTAAGACATCTAGATGAACCCTAACATGCATGGAACTGATGCTAACTTGTAGAGCACGACGAGACGAACATTTTGATATATCATATGCGTAAAACGAAGCACCGAGCACAAAGTTGCCCCATGATGAAGGAGGCAAAAATTTACACGGATCTGGGACTTAGTGGAATTTTACCTCCGCGAAAAGTCAACGCGGGACGAGGAGAAGCGGGGCGGAGGAATCCGAGACGCGGTGGCATTTGGACAAGATCCTGGTGGATCTCGTCACGATCCGGCGGCAATGGAGGATGACGACGGCGGCTCGCCGAAGTTGCGCCGGGGCCGGCCGGTGCGGTGAAGGACGGCGCCGGCGGGAGCTTGGAGGCGCAGCGGCGGTGCAGCTTCGGCCTGGGAGCTGGGCTCGGAGAGCCGGTGGCGGGGCAGAGGCGCGCTGGGCCGAGAGACGGCGGCGATTCCGCGGGATGGCGGCGGCGGCGGCCCGCGGGGCCGGGCGGCAGAGCGCGGAGGCGGGGGGCGGAGGCGCACCGGGCCGGGAGGGTCGGCCTCGGGCCGAGCGGGCCCGTGGTGGGAGGTTGGCGGCGGAGTGCCACGTGGCACTGCGGGATTCACCAGGCGCGTCCGGTGGACGTGTCCGGTGGACGTGTCCGGTGGCGCGAGGAGGAGCTTGGACTAGGGTTTCGCCCAAAAATGGAGGGGATGGGGCCTTTTTATAGGTAGAGGGAGCTAGGAGTGTCCAAATGAGGTGCGGTTTTCGCCCACACGATCACGATCCGACGATCGAGAGGATGGGGGTAATTGTGCTGGGTTAGTGGGATGTTGTGGAGGGGTTTTGGGCCAAAAGAAAGAGGAGCTTTTAGCCCACGAGGTTAACCGTTGGAGTATCAAACGACCTCCAAACGCGATGAAACTTGACAGGCGGCCTACACGTACTAAAACGACAACGTACGACAAGTCTCACCTCATTCCGAGAATGTTCCATGGCCACATACAAAAGAAGGAGTCATAGGTGCTATGGGCACGTGTGTGAGTGTCGTAACTCGAAACGGACAACGGGAAGAGGCGAGCATGACCGGGTGCAAATGACAATACGAATGCAACACAATGCACATGATGACATGACATGGATGATATGCACACGCGCACGCGGCAAAACGAAGAAACCCGAAATGAAGGAAGAGCCCAGAATGGAATTGATGAAGTCAACGTTGCATATATTGCCATAAATGGAATTGTTACATCCTGGGTGTTACAAACTCTCCTCCACTACAAAAAGATCTCGCCCCGAGATCTAGGGCTGAAAGAAGGCAGGATACTCGGAACGGAGATGATCTTCTTGTTCCCATGTAGCTTCTCGGTCGGTATGGTGTGACCACTTCACTTTCAAGAATTTGATGGACTTGTTGCGGGTCTTGCGCTCAGTTTCTTCAAGGATAGCAACGGGGTGCTCACGATAAGACAAGTCTTGCTGAAGATCAATCTCTTCGAAAGGAATGGTGTGTTCAGGCGTCTTGAAGCACTTGTGGAGTTGTGACACGTGAAACACATCGTGCACAATTGCAAAGTTGGAGGGAAGCTCGAGTTTGTAGGCTAGATCGCCTCTCTTGCCAAGAATCTTTAAAGGACCCACGTATCTTGGAGCAAGCTTGCCCTTGATGCCGAACCTCTGAGTGCCCTTCATGGAGAAACACGGAGATAGACATGATCACCAATGTCGAAAGCCAAGTCATGATGCTTGCCGTCATAGTAGCTCTTTTGACGCGATTGCAGGGCCTTGAGATTCTCACGTATGACTTTGCCCATTTCTTCGGCTTCTGAGATCAAATCATTTCCAAGGAGTTGATGTTCACTAGTCTCGAACCAGTTGAGAGGGGTACGACACTTTCTGCCATAGAGGATTTGAAATGGAGCTTTGCCTGCACTTGCTTGGAAGCTGTTGTTGTAGGAGCATTCGGCAAAATGGAAGGCAATCTTCCCATTTCATACCGAAGGAGATCACAAGTTCTGAGCATATCTTCAAGGATTTGGTTCACTCTTTCGACTTGACCACTAGTCTGAGGGTGAAACGCAGTGCTAAAGCAAATCTTGGTGCCCATGGCTGACTGAAAGGAATCCCAGAACTTGGAGGTGAACAAGCTTCCATGGTCTGAGGAGATCACTGGAGGAATGCCATGCAAAGAGACAATTATGGAGGTGTACAGCTCTGCCAGCTGAGCTGCGTTGATGGATTCTTTGACTGGAAGAAAATGAACCACTTTAGTGAGCTTATCAATCACCACAAAGATAGCATCATTTCCTCGCTTGGACTTCGGAAAACCAGTGACGAAATCCATCTCAATGGGATCAAACTTCCACTCGGGAATAGGTAGAGGTTGAAGGAGTCCGGCTGGACGTTGGTGCTCTGTCTTCACTCTTCTGCAGACATCACACTCGTTCACGAATTGGGCAATCTCCATTTTCATGTGAGTCCACCAATATGATTGCTTGAGGTCATGGTACATCTTGGAGCTTCCTGGATGTATCGAGAGGAGTGAGTCATGTGCTTCGTTCATTACTAGCTTTCTGAGATCACCTTTGGGAACCACATTTATGTCCTCAAAGAGCAAAGTGTCTCTGTCATCAATGCGATAGCACTTTTACTTGGGAGTACCCTTTGCAATACCATGTTTCACCTTCTGCACCATAACTGAGTTGGGCCTCACGGATTTGATCTTCCAAGGTAGGAGCAACTTGAAGGTTGGCAAAAAATCCTTGCGGAACAACTTGGAGGTTGATCTTCCTGAATGATTCACAAAGTTCTGGTTGGAACGGTTTGAGAAGGAGACTGTTGTAGTAAGCCTTTCTGCTCAAGGCATCTGCAATGACATTGGCCTTGCCAGGAGTATACTCAATGCTTGGATAGTACTCTTGAATCATCTCAACCCAACGAGTCTGGCGAAGGTTAAGGTGTGGCTGAGTGAAGATGTACTTCAAGCTCTTGTGATCGGTGAAGATGTCCACTTTTCTGCCCAACAGAAGGTGTCTCCATGTGATCAAGGCATGAACAACTGCTGCTAGCTCAAGATCATGTGTGGGGTAATTCTTCTCATTTGGTTTCAGCTGAGGTGAAGTGTATGCAACAATCTTCCTGTCTTGCATGAGGACACCACCAAGACCTTGCATTGAAGCATCGCAAAAGACTTCGTAAGGCTTGGACTCATCCGGAGGAGTAAGAACTGGAGCGGAAATGAGCTTCTCTTTGAGTGTCTTGAATGCCACATCACAATCAGGAGTCCACGAGTACTTGACATTCTTCTGCAGCAAGTTGGAAAGAGGCTTAGCAATCTTGGAGAAGTTCTCAACGAACCTTATGCAATAGCTTGCGAGACCGAGGAAACTTCGGAGTTGTTTGACATTCTGAGGAGTTTCCCAGTTGACAATAGCTTCAACCTTCTCGGGGTTAACAGAAATGCCCTCGGCAGAGATAATATGACCAAGATAGAGGACTTTATCAAGCCAGAATTCACATTTGGAGAACTTCGCATAGAGCCGGTGCTCATGGAGCCTGTCAAGGACCAAACGGAGGTGCTTGGCATGGTCTTCTTCATTCTTGGAGAATACCAAAATATCATCTAGATAGACGAGAACGAATTCATTGGTGTAGGGGTTGAATATGAAGTGCATCATTCGAGAGAAGGTGGGTGGAGCATTTGCAAGCCTGCGGTGGCGCGGTGGGAGGCCGGCGGCGGAGTGCCACGTGGCGCTGTGGGATTTGCGACGGTGTCCGGGCGTGTCCGGCAGCGCGAGGAGGAGCTCGGACTAGGGTTTCGCCCGAAAATGGAGGGGATGGGGCCTTTTTATAGGTAGAGGGAGCTAGGAGTGTCCAAATGAGGTGCGGTTTTCGCCCACACGGTCACGATCCGACGACCGAGACGATAGGGGTGGTTGTGCTGGGTTAGCGGGCTATTGTGGAGGGGTGTTGGGCCAAAAGAAAGAGGAGTTTTTAGCCCACGAGGTTAACCATTGGAGTATCAAACGACCTCCAAACACGACGAAACTTGACAGGCGGCCTACACGTACTAAAACGACAACGTACGACAAGTCTCACCTCATTCCGAGAACGTTCCATGGCCACATACGAAAGAAGGACTCGGAGGTGCTACGGGCACGTGTGTGAGTGTCGGAACTCGAAACGGACAACGGGAAGAGGCAAGCACGACCGGGTGCAAGTGACAACACGAATGCAATGCAATGCACATGACGACATGACATGGATGATATGCACACACGCACGCGGCAAAACGAAGAAACCCAAAATGAAGGAAGAGCCCAGAATGGAATTGATGAAATCAATGTTGCATATATTGCCATAAATGGAATTGTTACATCCAGGATGTTACAGAATAGATCTCCTCGAAGACCGAGGAGAACTTGGTATTGAGATCCAAAGAGAGAGAAGAAACCATCTAGATACTAGCTATGGACCCGAAGGTCTGTGGTAAACTACTCACAACTCATGGTGAGGCGATGATGATGATGTAGAAGCACTCCGTGGAAGAACCCTCCTCCGGCAGAGCTCCGGAACAGGCCCCAAGATGGGATCTCACGGGAACGGAAGGTTGCGGCGGTGGAACTAGGGTTTTCTCTGTTGTTCTGATGGTTTCGGGGTACGTAGATATATATTGGAAGAAGGAGGGCACCGGGGGCCAAACGTGGGGCCCACGAGGCAGGGGGCGCGCCCTGTAGGGGGGCACGCCCCCCACCCTCTGGACGCCACGTGTGCCCTACTCCGTGGTTCTCAAGTCTCCCGTGTGTATTTTGCTCCAAAAATATCTCTCCCGAAGGTTTTATTCCATTTGGACTCCGTTTGATTTCCTTTTCTGTAAAACCCTGAAATAGGCAAAAAAACAGCAATCTGGGTTGGGCCTTTGGTGTGATGGCCTCGCTTATTAGGGATGATAGACTACTCATATCAATAAGGAATTCCTTCTTTTCCAGGAGCCCATTCGGATAGAACTCCAAAGTTAAGCGTGCTCAGCTTGGAGTAGTTTCAGGATGGGTGACCGACCGGGAAGTTGCTCCCGGGTGCGCACGAGTGAGGACAAAGTGCGCAGAAAAGACTAGTATTGATATGTGAGGCCAGTCTAGATCCCGCCAGGAGTAACGACCACCGACGGGTGTGTCCGGGGCGTTACAAGTTGGTATCAGAGCCGACCCTCGCGGTTACACGGATGTTTGCGGACAGTTTGCAGTCATGTTGTGCATGACGTTTGTGACCCGTCGTGGCACACGGCATGGCACATGTGCTGTCCTGGAAGCACAGACGGTTGTGCCAAGAGGGAACGTTCCTGTGGCCCGACGAGGACGTCGGTTCCTCTGAGTGAGGGTGTATGTGATGGCCTGGCTTATTAGGGATGATAGACTACTCATATCAATAAGGAATTCCTTCTTTTCTGGGAGCCCATTCGGATAGAACTCCAAAGTTAAGCATGCTCAGCTTGGAGTAGTTTCAGGATGGGTGACCGACCGGGAAGTTGCTCCCGGGTGCGCACGAGTGAGGACAAAGTGCGCAGAAAAGACTAGTATTGATATGTGAGGCCAGTCTAGATCCCGCCAGGAGTAACGACCACCGGCGGGTGTGTCCGGGGCGTTACATTTGGGTTAGTAGGTTAGTCCCAAAAATAATATAAAAGTGTATAACAAAGGCCATTGAACATCCAAAACATCATAAATAATAGCATGGAACAATCAAAAAATTATAGATACATTGGAGACATATCAAGCATCCCCAAGCTTAATTCCTGCTCGTCCTCGAGTAGGTAAATGATAAAAACGGAATTTTTGATGTGGAATGCTAACCAACATAATTTTCAATGTAGTTCTCTTAATTGTGGCATGAATGTTCAGATCTGAAAGATTCAAGACAAAAGTCTATATTGACATAAGAAATAATAATACTTCAAGCATACTAACAAAGCAATCATGTCTTCTCAAAATACTATGGCTAAAGAAAGTTATCCCTACAAAATCATATAGTCTGGCTATGCTCCCTCTTCATCACACAAAATATTCATATCATGCACAACCCCGGTTTCAGCCAAGCACTTGTTTTCATACTCTATTCTTTCAAACCTTTCAACTTTCACGCAATACATGAGCGTGATCCATGGACATAGCACTATGGGTGGAATAGAGTGGTGGTTGTGGAGAAGACAAAAAGGAGTGAGATAGTCTCACATCGACTAGGCGTATTAACGGGCTATGGAGATGCCCATCAATAGATATCAATGTGAGTGAGTAGGGATTGCCATGCAACAGATGCACTAGAGCTAAAAATGTATGAAATCCCAACAAAAGAAACTAAGTGGGTGTGCATCCAACTTGCTTGCTCACGAAGACCTAGGGCATTTGAGGAAGCCCATCGTTGGAATATACAAGCCAAGTTCTATAATAAAAAATTCCCACTAGTATATGAAAGTGACTAAACATGAGACTCTCTATCATGAAGAACATGGTGCTACTTTGAAGCACAAGTGTGGAAAAAGATAGTAGCAATTGTCCCTTCTCTCTTTTCTCTCATTTTTTTGGAGGGGCTTTCTCCTTTTTTTATTTAGCCCCTCTCTATTTTTTGGGCCATCTCTTTTTTATTGGCCTTTCCTCACATGGGACAATGCTCTAATGATGATCATCACACTTTTATTGATTTACAAATCGATATTACAACTCGATACTAGAACAAAGTATGGCTCTATATGAATGCCTCCGGTGGTGTACCGGGATGTGAAATGAATCAAGAGTGACATGTATGAAAAATTATGCATGGTGGCTTTGCCACAAATACGATGTCAACTACATGATCATGCATGGCAATATGACAATATGAAGCGTGTCATATGAACGGAACGGTGGAAAGTTGCATGGCAATATATCTCAGAATGGCTATGGAAATGCCATGATAGGTAGGTATGGTGGCTGTTTTGAGGAAGGATATATAGTGGGTGTATGCTACCGGCGAAAGTTGCGCGGTACAAGAGAGGCTAGCAATGGTGGAAGGGTGAGAGTGCGTATAATCCATGGACTCAACATTAGTCATAAGAACTCATATAGTTATTGCAAAAATTTATGAGTCATCAAAACAAAGCAATCAATGCATGCTCATAGGGGGGAGGTTGGTAGGAGTTAACCATCGCGCGCCCCCGACCTCCACACAAAGGATGACACTCTACAAATACCTCGTGCTCTAACTTCGTCACATAGCGGTTCACCATACGTGCATGCTACGGGAATCACTAACTTTAACACAAGTATTTCTCAATTTCATAATAACTCCACTAGCATGACTCTAATATCACTATCCTCATATCTCAAAACAATTATCAAGCATCCAACTTCTCATCATATTCAATGCACTTAGTATGAAAGTTTTTACTACATTCATCTTGGATGCCTATCATGTGAAGGCTAGTTTTATAGCCAAAGCACATTACCATGCTGTTTTAATAGACTCTCAAAAGGATATAAGTGAAGCATGAGAGATCAACAATCTCTACAAAATATAATCACCACCGTGCTCTAAAAGATAAAAGTGAAGCACTAGAGCAAAAACTATTCAACTCAAAAGATATAAGTGAAGCACATAGAGTGTTCTAACAATTCATAGGCCATATTTAACTCTCTCAAAAAGATGTGCCAGCTAGGATGATTGTGGCAAACTAACAAGCAAAGACTCAAATAATACATGACGCTCCAAGTAAAACACATATCATGTGGTGAATAAAAATATAGCTCCGAGTATAGTTACCCATAGATGAAGACGAAAGAGGGGATGCCTTCCTGGGGCATCCCCGAGCTTAGGCTTTTGGTTGTCCTTGAATTTTACCTTGGGGTGCCTTGTGCATCCCCAAGCTTAGGCTCTTGCCACTCTTTGTTCCATAGTCCATCAAAGCAATACTCAAAACTTGAAAACTTCACAACACAAAACTTAGACAAAAATCTCGTGAGCTCTGTTAGTATAAAAAAACAAACCACTACTCAAAGGTACTGTAATGAACTAATTCTTTGTTTGTATTGGTGTTTAACCTACTGTATTCCAACTTCTCTATGATTCATATCCTCCAATACTACTCGTAGATTCATCAAAATAAGCAAACAACACACGAAAAACAGAATCTGTCAAAAAACAGAATAGTGTGTAGTAATTTGTAACTTTCGCATACTTGTGTAACTCCAAAAAAATTGAAATAAATTGGTAAACGTGAGGAATTTGTCTATTAATCATTTGCAAAAAGAATCAACTAAATAGCACACTCCAGCAAAATCTGGTGACCATTCTAGCGAGCGCTAACGATTCTGTTTTTCACAGCACGATCATATAAACTTCACACAAGTCTTCCCAAAGGTTCTACTTGGCACAAAAACTAACTAAAACACAAAACCACATCTAAACAGAAGCTAGATGCAATATTTATTCCTAAACAGAAACAAAAACAAAAAATATCTCTACTCCTAATGGAGCAGTTGGTAGTCTTTGTTCCAGGTTTTTTTTCGTCCCACCTCCCACGGTTTATTTTCGTCTCGCATCCCACCACCATATCTCCTCACGTTGATTTTTTTACCCTCACAATAAAAACTTTCCTAAAATTTTCAAAGTTTCCTAACTAGACACGTTATAAATGGCAGGAACTGATAGCACATTACCAATCAATAAAATTTAGTTTCATGACGATCAATTCCAAATCATAATTTGCCTAATGCACCGATCTTTGCCTTTTCTAAGTGATTGTTTGGATAAGGAGGATTAGCTACGGATATATCTCTACTCCTAATGGACGACTTGGTGAATAGTCTCCGCGGTTTATTTTCGCTGGTTTTTTTCGTCATCCTCCCACCTCCCAATTTCGCCGGGCTTTTTTCGTTGGTTTTTTATTCGCCCCCCTCCCACTGGCCGGACAAACCCAACGTTTATTTGGTAACATAATGAATTTACATATGGTGATTGATTTCTTTTTTGGTAACCCAACTAACGGATGGTAATCAATCTTCAAATACCAAAACCAAACGTACAAGGCAACAATCAATTCATTTTTTCTGACCGGTTATTTTTCGTCTCCTCTCCCACCTGCCTTTTCGCTTCACCGCCCACATAAACCCATCGGATTTGTTACCATATAAAAAATTAATCATGATCAATCAAGCATTGATGGGATATTTCCTTACATTGATGTGATTTTCATTTCTTATCATGAATCATACACGTCAAAAAAAGGTAGGGCGTGCGAGGATCATAGGCACATGCCCTACAAATCCGAAAATGCATATAAAAAATAAATCAGAATCAATCAAGCATTGCTGGTATATTTTACTTGCTTTGATGGGATTTTTTTACACGGTACCATTAACGCGATCCTCCCATCGCTGCCCTCCTCACGAGCCTGGACGGCCGATCCTCTCGACTCTTGCCCTCATGTGTCCTCGCGCCAGCGCGCTGCCATCCTCTTCTTCTCTTCGATTTCCTTGACCAGGAGGACTCCTGTGTGCCCCAGTCCCTAACCGACCTCGGCGACTCCTTGGTACTCAGCCCGCACCGTCACATCCGACGCACGCGAAACTCCAGTTCACCGTACTACCACGCCGCCGCTGCCACCAGCGCGGAACCCTAGGGAAGGGCACTAGGATCCCCAGAGCAGGGTGGGCAGCAAGGAGCGGCGCAAGGAGGCTGTGTCGGTCGTTCCCGCCACCAGCGCTAAACCCCAGGTATTTACGTTCCATGTCCTCCCCGCACTCTATGCTGATACATCAGCGAGGAGCTGACATGGAAATGCTACTCCTCCCCGAACTCTATGATGCTTGATTTGATCTCGTGGACTAGAGCCATGAAGGTGGGCAAGGCTATTGAGTTTGCTTCTAACGCCAGCTTGGGCGATGGGTGGGATGAATGCGAGCAGCAGCCAACGGCGGACATGGACTCAAGCCAGCACAGGTCCACGGCGGAGCAACGCCCTACTGGTCTTCACTTGGTAGGCGGCAGCAATTTCCGCATAAAGGTATGTGCTCTTTTTACATTCTTGTCATTTCTGATTGAGAATCGTTGTATTAGCTCATGGGCGCCCGTACCAGCAGTCCAGATTTGATTCCCGGTCAGCTCGGGTGTTGTGGAGCACAGGGAAGGAGGGAAGGTGTTTACAATTCGGTGCCAATGAAGATAATCGAGATGGTGGCATAGAATTAGAGGATGCCAGGTGACCAGGTAGAGGAGAGACACCACCCAACGCCCATCGATGCAGTGAGGAGTGTGGTGTTCTAGAGTATGGTAATTGGTAAAAGTTTTTGGTCCTATAATATCAGAGTGTGTGTGTGTGTGTGTTTCAGTGTGTGAGAGAGAGAGTGTGTGTGTGTTTGAGAGAGAGAGAGGGGGGAGAGAGAGAGAATTTAGATAAAGATAATGCATATTACATAAAAATAACGCTGAGAATTTAGATGTATTGTTTGTCATGGAGCTGTGGCTGGCCGATTTACATGAAATTAATTCCCTCGGTTGTGGTGGCAAATATAATAGACATAATTCATATTGTTATGCACTAGCGTGTGTGTGTGAAATAGATGGATTATGGTTCCGTACCCAATAAGATGGATATGTGTGTGTGTATGTTAGAGAGAGAGGGGGGGAGAGAGTGAGGATGAGGGAGGGAGAGTGTGTGTGTGTGTGAGGATTTGATGGTAAAAAAGGTCGTCAATGTCACTTGATATGTATGAGAATATTAAATGTAATATTAACATGATTAATATTAAACTCTTAAAATTAATGTGGCCCCGTTGCAACGCACGGGCGTTCTTCTAGTAAAATTGGGTTGCCTCCCAAAAAGCGCTATCGTTTTACGCCCCTAGCTAGGCACGATACATGGATAGATCTAGGTATTGCCATCTTTGGAAGGAAATCCATAAGTGGCTCTCATAGTAGATTCATATGGTAATTTCATTTTCTTTCTAGGAAAGTGTTACATGTCTTTCCTTAACGGAAATTGGAATCTAATATTTCCTTCCTTCATATCATTAATTGCACCAATCATTCTAAGGAAAGGTCTACCAAGAATAATAGGACATGAAGGATTGCAATCTATATCAAGAACAATGAAATCTACGGGCACATAATTCCTATTGGCAACAATAAGAACATCATTAATCCTTCCCATAGGTTTCTTAATAGTGGAATCCGCAAGATGCAAATTTAAAGAACAATCATCAAGCTCATGGAAACCTAGCAAATCACACAAAGTTTTTGGGATAGTGGAGACACTTGCACCCAAATCACACAAAGCAAAGCACTCATGACCTTTAATTTTAATTTTAATAGTAGGTTCCCACTCATCATAAAGCTTTCTAGGGATAGAAACTTCCAATTCAAGTTTTTCTTCATAAGATTGCATCAAAGCATCAACTATGTGTTTGGTAAAAGCTTTATTTTGACTATAAGCATGCGGAGAGTTTAGTATGGATTGCAACAAGGAAATACAATCAATCAAAGAGCAATTATCATAATTGAATCCCTTGAAATCCAAAGTAGTGGGTTCACCACTATGCAAAGTTTTAATCTCTTCACTCCCACTTTTAACAATTTTAGCATCAAGATCTAAAAGCTCCGAATCATTGGGACATCTTTTATTTAAAGTAGACTCATCTCCAATCCCATCTTTATCAAGATCCATACTAGAAAACAAGGATATAATAGGGGACACATCAATAACTTTCGAATCTTCAACTTTATTTTCATGATAACTAGAAGAACACGCTTTTATATAATTCTCTCTTTTAGCACGCATCCTAGCGGTCCTTTCTTTGCATTCATCAATGGAAATTCTCATAGCT
The DNA here is from genome assembly GCA_902687465.1 of Secale cereale. Classification (NCBI taxonomy): domain Eukaryota; kingdom Viridiplantae; phylum Streptophyta; class Magnoliopsida; order Poales; family Poaceae; genus Secale; species Secale cereale. Next base: position 695,481,584 of record LR738712.1, on the reverse strand, counting down.
TTGAGAGACTCATTGATATCATGCTTAGGTGGGATAGATCTAAGTTTCAAAGAATCAACATCAAGACTAATTCTATCCACACTTCTAGCCAATTCATCAATCTTAAGCATTTTTTTCTTCAAGCAAAGCATCGAAATTCTTTTGCGAATTCATAAATTCCTTAACGCTAGTTTCAAATTCAGAAGGCGTCTTTCCATAAGAGTTGTTGTAGGAATTTCCATAATTATTAGAGGAATTACTAGGAAAAGGCCTAGGATTAAAGTTTCATCTATAAGCATTGTTACCAAAATTATTCCTACCAACAAAATTCACATCCAAAGATTCATTGCTATTTTCAATCAACGTGGATAAAGTCATATCATTAGAATCAGAAGAAGCACTCTTAGCAGCAAATAATTTCATAAGTTCATCCATCTTTCCACTCAAAACACTAATATCTTCAATAGCATGTACTTTTTACTAGTAGATCTTTCGGTGTGCCATTGAGAATAATTAACCATAATATTATCTAGGAGTTTGGTAGCTTCTCCTAAGGTAGTTTCCATGAAAGTGCCTCCTGTGGCCGAATCTAAAAGATTTCTAGAAGCAAAATTCAAGCCAGCATAAAAGTTTTGAATAATCATCAATAAGTTCGAACCATGTGTAGGGCAATTACGTATCATTAATTTCATTCTCTCCCAAGCTTTGCAACATGCTCATGATCTAGTTGCTTAAAATTCATAATATCGTTTCTAAGAGAGATGATCGTAGCAGGAGGGAAATACTTAGAGATAAAATCATCTTTGCACTTATTCCATGAATCAATACTATTTCTCGACAAAGAGGAAAACCAAGTTTTAGCACGATCTCTAAGTGAAAACAGAAATAACTTCAATTTAACAATATCGTTATCCGTATCCCTTTTCTTTTGCATATCACACAAATCAACAAAGTTGTTTAGATGGGTAGCGGCATCTTCACTAGGAAGGCCGGAGAATTGATCTTTCATGACAAGATTCAACAAAGCACTATTGATCTCACAAGATTCAGCTTCGGTAATAGGAGCAATCGGAGTGCTAATAAAATCATTGTTGTTGGTATTGGAAAAGTCACATAATTTGGTATTGTTCTGAGCCATAGTGACAAGCAAGCAATCCAACACACAAGCAAACAAGAAGCAAGCAAACGGTAAACACACAGCAAAAAGAAGGGCAAATAAAATGGCAAGGGTGAAGTGGTGGGAGAGGAAAATGAGAGGCAAATAAATGTAATGCGAAGGATAAGGGTTTGTGATAGGTACTTGGTATATGACTTTTGCGTAAGCCTCCCCGGCAATGGCACCAGAAATTCTTCTTGCTCTTCTCGAGCTTGCGTTGTATTCCCTCGAAGAGGAAAGGGTGATGCAGCACAGTGATGGCTTCTCGCCCCTCGTTGGTTACCCCAAGTGGAAGGTTGAGATGTAGCGTAGCGGCAAATTTCCCTTGGCAAAGATACCAAGGATCGAATCCCGTGAGACTCCGAGGGTCGACAAGTAGGTGTCAACGGCGCCAGAAACTTAGCGGTTGATGGGACCTGCACACAGATACAGATAACTTTGCTCCCAATGAGTACAGAGAGGTTGTCAATCCCTCCGGCCTTGTTGTTTACAAAGGATCAAACACAAGAGATAATAATGATAGCTTATGACTGCAACTAGGAAATAAAAACAGGAAGTAAATAGAAGGTGTGATCAGCGGTGGTAATATGGACCGGGGTCCCATGATGTTCACTAGTGATGTCTCTCTCCCAAAAGACGATAAAACAGCAAAGCGAGGTAAACAAATTATAGCTGGGCAATTGACAGGATTATGTGCGCAAACCAATGCTAACTATGCTGCAAAGAAAGGTAGAGGCTCAAAAGCATGGGCGGTACGCCAAGGCAAGTAGACCGAAATCCATCTGCATCTACTACTAATCATCCACATTGAGATATCTATCCAGAACATCTCGCTGGTATTAAGTTGTGAATCCCACCCAAAGTGTAAACTCAAAGCAACAGACAACTGCATTAAAAGAACTTTGCGTAAAGTAAACAATCCTTGCACCCGCAAGTACAAGCACTGTTGTTTTCTCCCTTGTGGCAACAACACATGCCCTAGACTCATGTTTCTGTCACTCAAGCTAGTCATCAGGGGGCATGAACCCACAATCAAGCATAACGCTCCCTCTTGGAGTTACTACCTACTACTTGGCCAAAGCAATAAACAGCAACGGAGAACATGCAAGAATTACTCAAGAACAAAGATATAAAAGAGGTGAATCAAATATATTACTCAAACACAATCTGAACATAGTCTCATAATCCATCAGATCCCAGCAAACTCAGCAAAGCAACAGCAGAAAGATTACATATGTGCCTCGATCATGTAGGGCAGCTCACGAGGTATAAACCATGAAGAGCAAAGAGGGGAGGAGAACATCACATAGCTACTGATCATGGACCCATGGTCCAAGGTCGACTACTCACGACTCATCCGGGAAGCGTCCATGGTGGTGGAGAAGCTCCCGGTGGTGGTTCTCGCCTCCGGCAGGGTGCCGGGAAGAGTTCTCCTGATGCTCTCGATCTTGGAGGCGCTGCGGCGGCGGAACAGAGGCGAGATTGCGAAAAAGGGTTCTGTCCTCCAGGGTTTCGGGACGAGAGGGATATATATGTGAAGGGGGGCAGCCAGAGGCGGAGCAGGGGCCCCAGGCGCCCCCCTGGCGCGGCCAGGGGTGGGGCCGCGCCAGGTGGCCGCCTGGGCCTCCCCTGGCTCCCCTTTGGCCCATCTTTGGTTCTTCGCGAAGCTTCCTGTACGCTGATTTTTCCTATATTTTTCCTGGAATTTTTGGAGCACTTTTAATATGGGGGAAACCTGAAATACAAAAACAACAGAAAACAGGAATTGGCACTGTGGTGCACTGAGTTAATAGGTTAGTCCAAATATGATCAAAAGTGTATGGAAGTGCATCAATATCATAGCAATATCACACAAAAGAAGCATGGAGCAAGCAAAAATTATAGATACGTTTTGGACGTATCACACAGTAGCGTAAGTATTTCTCTCGGTTTTTTAGAACCAAGGTATCAATCCAGTAGGAGACCACGTGCGAGTCCCTCGCACCTGCACAAACAAATAAGAACTTCGCAGCCAACGCGGTAAGGGGTTGTCAATCCCTTTACGGTCACTTACGAAAGTGAGATCTGATAGAGATGATAGTTTGATAAGTTTTGGTATTTTTGGATATAAGAATAGAAAGTAAAAAGTAAAGTAGATTGTAGATTGATATGTTGAGAATAGACCCAGGGGCCATAGGTTTCTCTAGTGGCTTCTCTCATGATAGCGGTATTCTAGGGCGGGTAAACAAATTACTATCGAGCAATTGATAGAAAAGTGAATACTTATGAGACTATCTTGGCATGATCATTATATATAGGCATCACGTCCGAAACAAGTAGACCGAAACGATTCTGCATCTACTATTATTACTCCACACATCGACCGCTATCCAGCACGCATCTAGAGTATTAAGTTCATAAGAACAGAGTAATGCCTTAAGCAAGATGACATGATGTAGAGGGATAAACTCAAACATAGTGATATAAACCCCATCTTTTTATCCTCGATGGCAACAATACAATACGTGCCTTGTTGCCCCTACTGTCACTGGGAAAGGACACCACAAGATTGAACCCAAAGCCAAGCACTTCTCCCATTGCAAGAACTATAGATCTAGTAGGCCAAACCAAACCAATAATTCGAAGAGACTTGCAAGGATATTATAATTATACATAAAAGAGTTCAGAAAAGAACTAAATATTTCTCATAGATAATCTTGATCATAAACCCACAATTCATCGGATCTTGATAAACACACCGCAAAAAGAGATTACATCTAATAGATCTCCTCGAAGACCGATGAGAACTTGGTATTGAGATCCAAAGAGAGAGAAGAAGCCATCTAGATACTAGCTATGGACCCGAAGGTCCGTGGTAAACTACTCACAACTCATGGTGAGGCGATGATGATGATGTAGAAGCACTCCGTGGAAGATCCCTCCTCCGACGGAGCTTCGGAACAGGCCCCAATATGGGATCTCACGGGAACAGAAGGTTGCGGCGGTGGAACTAGGGTTTTCTCTGTTGTTCTGATGGTTTTGGGGTACGTAGATATATATAAGAAGAAGGAGGGCACCGGGGGCCAAACATGGGGCCCACGAGGCAGGGGCGCCCTATAGGGGGGGCGCCACCCACCCTCGTGGACGCTACGCGTGCCCTACTCCGTGGTTCTCAAGTCTCCCGTGCGTATTTTGCTCCGAAAATATCTCCCCCGAAGGTTTCATTCCGTTTGGACTCCGTTTGATATTCCTTTTCTGTAAAACCCTGAAATAGGCAAAAAACAGCAATCTGGGCTAGGCCTTTGGGTTAGTAGGTTAGTCCCAAGAATAATATAAAAGTGTATAACAAAGCCCATTAAACATCCAAAACATCATAAATAATAGCATGGAACAATAAAAAATTATAGATGCATTGGAGACGTATCACCAACCTCCTCTCCTCGGCCGCGGCATCTTGGTTCCTTGCCATTTTCCTCACCTCATTGGCTTCTTTTCTTGCCTTCACAATAGCTTCCATAGCATTTTTGAGCTCATCATCTCCTTTCCTCTTCTTCTTTTCTGTTTGTCTTTCTTGCACCCATCCGGTCGTTTTGGCTTCGAGTTTGAAACCGAGTTGGATGTGGGGCTTTGATACGTCCAAAATGCATCACTATTTTATATCGTAATTCATCCTTATTCATTGATATATTTCACATTACGATGATGTTCTTATGTTGTTTTGGCCTATTTTACACAGTTTGCAACTTTCCGGTGCCGAAGCAGCAGACGCAGGATTCAGCGGTAAAAAGTGGACGCTGAGTTGCTGAAGAAGAATACCTCCAAATTACCTGATAATCGACGGAGGGTATTTTCCAGAAGGATCACGAAGATACGCAAAAGAGCAACCAGAGGGGGCCACAGGGTGCCCAGGCGGCCACCTGGCGCGGCCCCCACCCTGGCCGCGCCGGGAGGGCGCCTGGAGCCTCTGGCCCACTCCAGGCTCTCCCCTCTGGCCTATATACTCCTCGTCATCCAGAAATCCTAAAAAGGAGAGAGTTTATGGAGTTCCGCCGCTGCTCCGTGGCGGAAACCTACAGAGAAGAAAAGCCATCTCCGGCGGGCAGATTCCGCAGGGGAGATCACCTCCCGGAAGGGGAGATCATCACCATCGTCACGGGCATCATCGAGATCATCATCAACATCATCCCCAACATCAGCACCATCTCCATCTTAAACCAATCTCATCTCACAATTGCAACTTGTGTTGTAATCCGTACTATCTATCCTCTCTACTCTATCGGTGTTGATTACTACTTTGTGGTGAATGTTATTGAGTTTTGTTGGAGAAATATCATTGTGTCCAGATTGTTTATCATCCATCTATCTCCACTGATCATGATCTCTTTTATGTCCTGTGAGTAGTTACTTTAGTTCTTGAGGACATGGGAGAAGTCTTGTTGTTAGTAGTCATATGATGTTGAAGTAATATGTGTTGTTTGATACTTAAGTTGTGTTGTTATTTTCCTAGTGGTGTTGTGTGAGTCGAACACTCAACACTTCGCCTTATTAAGGACCTAGGGGAATGCATTGTGTACAAAGAATGCTTACGGTGGGTTGCCGGAGTGACAGAAACCTGAACCCCAGTTCGCACGCTTTTGCACAAGGGAACAATGGATCATCGATCGTATTGCTATGGTTAGGCTTTTGCCTTAAATACTATCTTGTATTTGCGGATGCTTGCAAGGTGTTTAATCATAAGAGTGCACTCATCTTAGTCTAGAGGGTGTACTAGCATAGATCCACCCACTCAACACTTATCAACACATCACATAGTACCGATACGGAATATGGAGAAAGCACATGACTACCTCTCCCGTGTGTCCTCAAGAACACTTTAGCCTTTATAAGTTCATTGCTAGGCCTCTCCTTTGCTCAGAAAGGATTGGGCCACTTGTTACTCTCCAGTGCCTTTTACTTTGCTCGCTTTTATTTTCCTGTTGCTTATATCAAGAAAACCCCTAAAAAGTTATCTTTCAGTGCTTACAGTTATTCCTTGCTCAGAATCACTTATCAATACCTTCTGCTCCTCGTTGGGTTCGACGCTCTTACTTATCGAAAACGCTGCAATAGATCCCTTACGGTTGTGGGTCATCAAGTACCGTTTTCTGGCGCCGTTGCCGGGGAGTGTAGCGCTATTGGTAAGTGAAGCTGGTAAGGAAGTTTTTATATTTCTGTTTTTATTTTGCTGTTGCTGCTCTTTGTCCTTATGGACAACCTTGCTATTGGATCGTTGCTTGTGGGAAGACGCCCCACATCTGTGGTGGTTGCTCCTCCCCCTACTGAAATTGTGCCCTATAAAATACCAGCTGGTATTATCGATTATGTTTTGGCTAATCGTTATGCAGGAGACAGACATCCCGGTGAACACTTGCTATATCGGTCACAACTATGTTCATTATTTAAGCTTGCAGGTGTATCAATGGAGTTTGTCATGAGGAAATTGTTCTCCGTATCGCTTATAGATAAAGCTTCAGATTGGTATAAGCTTCTCGATAACTCACACTTGCTTGATTGGCAAGAGCTTATGTCTCTCTTTTATACCAAGTTTTATCCTCTTCATGAAATTCATCGAGACAGGAACTATATCTATAACTTTAGGTCTCGTGACGGAGAAAGCATTGCTCAAGCTTGGGGGATATTGAAGTCCCTAATGCTCAAATGTCCTATTCATGAGCTCCCCAAGAAAATTATACTTACAAATTTTTATGCCAGGCTTTCTCGTCAGGATAAGGAGATGCTGGATGCCTCCTCTAGTGGGGTATTTCAGACAAAGAGCGTTGAAGAAAGGTGGGATCTCATTGAAAGGATCCAGAGGAATACCGAAGATTGGGAAATCGATAAAGGTATTGAACCCGCTATAAATTATGAGCATGATTATATTGAGAGCTATGTGAAAACTGATTACTTCAATACCTTTTGCTCTAAGATTGGTCTTGATTCCCATCTAATGATTGATTTCTGTAAGGATTTTGCCTGTCACGTTGATTCTTTTAAAAAGAAGAGAGATCAGCATCATGAACCTTTCAAAGAGTTACCTGTTGATATTCATGTTGCTGACCCTATTTTGCCTGCAGTTATATATGAAAAGCCTCCTTTTCCCGAAAGGATAAGGGAGCACTCTCTTGTGACAGGCATAATAAATAAAAGTGAGAGAAGAATTGATGAGCCTGAGGACCAGATCAAGGTCGATCCTCAAGTTGCATTGGTTAAAGACCTTGTTACTAATGATGTTTTGGATTCCAATGTAAATTTTTGTGCTGTTTCCACTAACCTTGTCACAGCCAAGAATAAAGGCCCAATTTCAGGTACTCCAGTAGTATTTGTTAAAATAGGAGATCACAATTATTATGGGCTATGCGATTTGGGATCGAGTGCTAGTGCTATCCCCTATTCACTTTATCAAGAGATCATCGGTGAGATTTCACCTTGTGAACTTGAAGAAGTTGATGTTACCATTCATCTTGCAAACAGAGCAACTATCTCTCCTATCGGAATTGTGAGAGACGTTGAAGTCCTATGTGGAAAGGTAAAATACCCTATCGACTTTCTAGTACTTGGTTCAGTGAGGGACAATTTTTGTCATATTATTTTTGGTAGACCTTTTCTCAGAACTTGTGGAGCTATAATAGATTGCAAGAAAGGTAAAGTTTCTGTTGAATTCAATGGTGAGCCATATGAATTTAACTTTTCTAAGTTCTCTAAGCAGCCTCGTGGTACCAATTTACCTAGTGATGATAAAATTATTGAAAGTATTGCTTCTATTGCTATTCCCCCTAATGATCCTTTGCAGCAATATATGGAGGACCACGAGAATGATTTGCATATGCAGGAAAGAAATGAACTAGATGAAATATTCTTGAGACAACCTGCTATCCTGAAGCACAACCTTCCGGTTGAACCTTTGGGAATTTTATCAAAACCAAAAGAAGACCCGGTGTTCGATCTTAAACCTCTTCCCGATACGCTCAAGTATGCTTATTTAGATGAAAAGAAAGTATATCCTGTTATTATCAACTCTAACCTTTCAGGGTATGAAGAAGAGCGACTATTGGAAGTACTTCGTAAACACCGAGGTGCAATTGGCTATACCCTTGATGACCTTAAGGGGATTAGTCCATCTATCTGTCAACATACTATCAACCTTGAGCCCGATGCTAAACCAGTTGTTGATCATCAACGACGGTTGAACCCGAAGATGATGGATGTTGTAAGAACTGAGATTCTCAAGCTTCTAGCCGCAGGTATTATCTACCCTATAGCTGATAGTAAGTGGGTAAGCCCGGTACATTGTGTTCCTAAGAAAGGAGGTACAACTGTGGTTCCTAATGATAAGAATGAACTAATACCTCAGAGAATTATTATTGGATATAGAATGTGTATTGATTACAGGAAGCTGAACAAGGCAACCAGGAAGGATCACTACCCGTTGCCGTTCATCGACCAAATGCTTGAAAGGTTATCCAAAAATACCCACTTTTGTTACCTCGATGGTTATTGTGGCTTCTCTCAAATTCATGTTAACACTGCTGATCAAGAGAAGACCACTTTTACTTGTCCCTATGGTACTTATGCTTACAGGCGTATGCCTTTTGGTTTATGTAATGCCCCTGCTACTTTTCAAAGGTGTATGTCTGCTATCTTTCATGGTTTCTGTGAGGAGATTGTGGAAGTCTTCATGGACGATTTCTCCGTCTATGGAACTTCCTTTGACCATTGTCTCCACAACCTTAATAAAGTTTTGCAGAGATGTGAGGAGACAAATCTGGTACTCAACTGGGAGAAGTGCCACTTCATGGTTAACGAAGGAATTGTTCTTGGTCACAAGATTTCCGAAAGGGGAATTGAGGTGGACAAGGCCAAGATCGAAGCAATTGAGAGGATGCCCTATCCAAGGGACATCAAAGGTATTCGCAGTTTTCTCGGTCATGCTGGTTTCTATAGAAGATTTATTAAAGACTTTTCTAAGACTTCGAGACCCCTCACTAATCTTCTCCAGAAGGATGTTCCTTTTGTATTTGATGAAGATTGTAAGGAGGCTTTTGAAGTTCTTAAGAAAGCTTTAATAACCGCTCCTATAGTACAACCACCTGACTGGAATTTACCTTTTGAGATTATGTGTGATGCTAGTGATTTTGCTGTTGGAGCTGTTTTAGGGCAAAGGGTTGATAAGAAATTGAATGTTATACATTATGCTAGTAAAACCCTTGATAGTTCTCAAAAGAATTATGCTACTACTGAGAAGGAATTCTTAGCTGTAGTGTTTGCTTGTGATAAGTTTAGGCAGTATATTGTTGATTCCAAAGTTATTATTCATACTGACCATGCTGCCATTAAGTACCTTATGACAAAGAAGGATGCCAAGCCAAGACTTATCAGATGGGTACTCCTTCTTCAAGAATTTGATTTGCAGATTGTTGATAGGAAAGGAGAAGACAATCCGGTGGCGGACAATCTTTCAAGGATGGAAGATATACCGCATGATCCCATCCCAGTCAATGACAGTTTTCCAGACGAGCAACTTGCCGTTGTAAAAGTACAATCTCTTTCCGATCCTTGGTTTGCAGATTATGCTAATTTTATCGTTGCGAAGTATTTGCCTCCAGGTTTAACATTTCAGCAAAGGAAGAAGTTCTTTCATGATTTGAGGCACTACTTTTGGGATGACCCACATCTTTTCAAAGAAGGTCCAGACGGGATTGTGAGAAGATGCATACCGGAACATGAGCAGAAGGACATTCTCAGACAATGTCATGATAGTCCCTATGGAGGACATCATGCCAGTGAGAGGACCGCACATAAGGTTCTTCAATCAGATCCCGTTTCAGGTTTTCTCCAGGCAAACTACTTTCCAGGTGGGAAGGGCCATTTCATATTGAAGAAGTCTATCGGTCTGGTGCAATCAAGATTAACAATTTTGAAGGCACCAAACCTCAAGTTGTGAATGGGCAAAGACTTAAGCATTACATAGCAGGAGACCCTGTCAATGTTGATGTGAATATGATATACACAACAACTCACGAAGAACATGTTGCAGCCCTGTTTCAGACACCAGCAGAAGCAGAATAAGAAAAGGTATGTATTACGGTAAGGAAACATCGCGAACCGCCATAAAAGTTCCATATTATGAGTTTTTGCAAAATTAGGAAAATTCTAAGCCTAAGTGGAGCCGGAGACAAGCTCCAGGGGGCCCAGGCGCCCCCCTGGCGCGGCCTACCTCCTGGCCGCGCCGGGAGGCCGCCTGGGCACCCAGGAGTCCGTCTCCGACCCCACTTTAGCTTGTTACCTTCCTTTCTGTGCATAAATTTTTGCTATATATTTGCCCGGATTGTTCCGGCAACGTATCTCGTGATTTCGTGTGTTTTCTTTTCGATCTGTTTCTGCCAGGGTAAAAAGTTATTGTTAGAGATGTCTTCTTGTGGCTCGAGTGGAGAGGACTTCTTGGGATGGCGTCTACGTCAAGTCCAGAAGGATCTTAATCAAGGGAAGCACGTTGACTGGGCTACCGAAGAAGAGATTGCCGCAAGACAAGCGGAGATGGAGCGCTCCGTGAGGGAGGAAGTGAAGACTATCACTGCCCAACAACAAGGAGGCCCAAGCAATCCCATCATGGTGGGATCTGTCCAACCTCATTATGATCTTTCTCTTAACCTTTCAGGGCCCTCTACTTCACTTGAAGATCAACGTACGCTCTCCACCATCTCCGAGGCTTATCGCATCACCAATCAGCTGTGCGAAGATTTCCGTGTACTAAAGGTACAAGTGGAGATCTTGGAGAAGGAAAACCAAACCCTTCGCCGTGTCATAAGAGATTTGAAGAATCAACGTCAACAAGAATGAGGAGTGAAATCTCCTTGGGTAATGGCATCCCCTTGGCTTGTTCCAAGCTTGGGGGAGTGCCCGGTATCTTTATCTTTATCTTTTGTCTTTTAGAGTCAAGTAGAGTCGTATCATGTCTAGGGAGGTTATTATATGAAATAGGTGTGTGCATTGAGGTCTATCACTCCTTCTGTGGAGAGATTGTATCCGTGAGTGTGGAGTCGTCTATGATGGAATATTAATGAGAAGTCTATTGGTTCCTTTGCTGCACTCGGTATTCTCTTCACGCAATCGACCTTATATGATGATTCTTATGGGGAGTATTGACCTTATATCAGGTATGGCTTTGAAAACTTTATTTAATCTTGGCAAACATAGCTTTGGTCATAACAACAAGCATGATTTTCTTAAAGTAGCGACCTAGCCAAAACCTTTATGTTATTATGCTTGAAGTGTTATGCTGACAAGGAAGACAACTTGATGTGTTATGCTTATTTTAATGTTTATGCTTTATATTGCTTTGCATCTTAGTCATCATCAATTGTATGTTCTCTCAAAGCCTTTGCTAGCCTAAACTCTGTACTAAGCGGAATTCTGCTTGTGCATCCATACCCTTAAACCAATACCTTCCATATGAGTCCACCATACCTTCCTATTCGTGGTATTCCACTACCACCTCCTAAAGTATAGAATTTATGTGTTATCCTTAAATGTTCAAAATCTTCTATTTTGTGCCCCTGTTTTAGCTCATGAGGAAGTAGTAGTTAATTCATGATCTTTTTAAGTTGGACAAGTTTTACCCCGGGATTGCATGTCTAATCTGCAAACCCCTAATACGAGGAGGAACTGGCATGAGTGCGCCCGGCTCATAAAAGATAATACAACAAACAAACCCTCCTTCACGCTTTGTTCATGAGAAATCAGAAAACTTTGGCAGTGATAAACAAAGGAGATTAAGGGGATGTGATCGTCCCCGTGCGGGAGCCGTTCCTCGAAACGTGTCCAGTTTGAGAAGTAATTGAGTTATCTATTAGCATTCGTTGACAAATCATGCACCTCTCAAAACTTGTTTTCATTCTGTTTGATTTAAGGATAGCACATGAGTTTTCCCTACTTCCCTAGAGCAGGGCCTATCTCTTAGTTTTAGGTTGAGTCAGGTATTCCTACTTCCTTCTATTCTTAAAGAGAGCAGACATTTGATGTTGACGAGGATTCATTCATATAAAGTTGCATTAAGATTTGTCATATCATATCCTTGTTGACATTATCATTTGATAAGTAAGTTGTTTGTCAAGCCCAGCTAAAGCAAACATCTTCCTTTGTGTTAACACTTTCACTTCTTGCCTAATAACATGTTCTTTCAAAAGCTTCAATTAATCTCATCAAAACATAAAGAGAAAGAGCAAAAGTAAAAGCTATTAGTTGTTCTTTGACCAAAGGACATGTTTGCCATGATTTGATGAGTTTCCTTAGCCCTACTTTCGATTATAAGTGTTACCACTCTTTTATAAGGGCCTTATGAGTTGAAGATTGCTGTTGAGGATATTTGAGTTTGGTGAAGAAACTGTGATGCTTCTTGTCCGTATTCTATTTATCGACACTTCACTCTCTAAACTTGTGGACAGGTTTACCGAGCTCAGTATTCGCTT
>LR738712.1:695397544-695458217 GCA_902687465.1 Secale cereale | reverse complement strand
CGATCTGGCCCGAGCGACCAGATCCCGTCGCCTCACCGCCCGATCGGTTGGGCCCGTAGGGCAGGACCACATCGCCGCCCTCCTTCGTCGCTTCGTCGCACCGCGCCAGGCCTCCCTCGCCAGCTCGCCTCCCGCGCTGGGCCCGAAGGCCCAGCTTCTTCGCCCCGAGCAGGCCGCCGCCTTCCTTCGCCTCCGCTCGGGCCAGGAACTCCACCGGCCTGAGGCTCCACCTCCCGCGCCTCCCGAGCAGGCCACGCCGCGCCAGAGCCCCAGCTCTCCAGCCGCCGCCAGGCGGGCCTCGCGCTCCCGCTGGGCCACCGCGTCCCTCCGGCCGCCTCCCGCCTTGAGTGGGTGGGCCGCCTCGCCGGGCCCGCACCGCGCGCCGCCCTCCAGGCCGCGCAGCTCCTCCAACCGGGCCAGGCCGCGCCTCCGCAGTCGGGCCGGATCGGGCCGGATCTCCGGGCCCGTTGCTGTTTTTATCTCCAGATCTGGATCTGTGAGGTTGACTCCCCACTCCTAAGTCCCTGTTTCTGTTAATCTGTGATGCAATGTTTGACCTGCTCTAACTTTTTGTCTGTTGCTCCGATTCGCGCATATAGCATGTCCAGACGTTCGTGGAGACTTGCTCTACGTTTTGTCTGTTGTTGTCATGCATGTTAGAGATCATCTAGGTGCTTGTTTTGCTGTTGCAAGAGTGCATCATGATATAAACTGCTGCTATGTGTTATTTTTATGCCACCTTTGCCATGTGATATCTTTTAGCTCGTTTGTCCGAATGATGCAAATGACATGTCCACGTGTTCGTCTTGCCATGATCTACGTGTTGTATGTGATAGGTTGCATGGTAGATTTATTATTGCCTTGTTATCATCGTTGCAAAGTGCCTTGTGGCTGTAATGTGTTTTCACTTGTTATGAAATGCCATCTTGTCGAGCTCGTTGCAATCGTTGTGTTCACCTCTATGATGCATGCTTGTGTGTTTCGGGATCACCTTCATGTGCACTTTGATGAGGTGCTTACCCTTTGCCATGTTTAGTTTCGAGGTGACTTAAACATGCTCTTTTATATGCCATGATGATATTGCTGTTTTAGGACTTAGTGGATTTTCACTAAGTCTGAAATCTGTAACGTTCCGATGCCATGTTCGTGTGATGTTCTAGGACAAAGCATGATAGTTTTGGAGTGGATCTTGATTGTTCCTTGTAGTATATATTGTTGTCTTTCCATTCATGTCCTCCCATGTCCATTTAAATGGCTGTAGCATGTTTATCTTTTGCTCCAAAGTTTCAATAAAATTCTGCTGCCAGAATTTTATTGCCAAGTTCAATATGTCCAAGATCATTGCTATTGATCCGTGGCTCCGTTGGGGTGCACCTTTGGACTTAGTTGCTGTAGTATATGTCTAGTTTGTGTTCATGTCCTTTGCCATGACATTTGAGTGCTGTAGCTTAATTATTTTGAGCTCCGAAGTTGCTATGTTGCTGTAATTTTCAGCTTTCGCTCAATTCTTGTTTCGGGCATAACTTTTAGCCCGTAACTCCGATTTCAGCAAATCTTATATCAAACTTGATTGATTTTCTGTGTAGATCAATAATATCAGATTGTTATCATGTTTTGAGGTGATTTGCTTGAGTGATATTTTCCGTGCTCCGTGTGCATCCTTAGTGCATCCATCATGCATTCATCTTTTCCGAGTGCGCATTGCATCTTGTTGATTGGTGCTTGGTGTGGTTGTTTTGTTTAGAGTCGGAAGCAGAGTCTGAGTTCGAGTACGAGCACGAGGTTTCCAACGAGGTTGAGCACGAGGACCCTTCTTACGATCCGAACGACTTCTCTTCAGGCAAGATGACCGAACCCCGATAACATTACTATCTTTGCCTATTGCTAGTAGTCTCGATCTATAGTTTTGCCTCGATGCCCATGATCTTCTTGTCAGCCTCCTACTTGTAACCAATTGCCATGTTTAACCAACCTACCTATGCAAACCGTTGCTTGGCTAAGTACGCTTCGCTCAGCCCTTCTTATAGCATTGTTAGTTGCAGGTGAAGATCGAAGATGCTTGCTCCATGTTGAAGTTTGGTTGGGTTATATCACACTATATAAATGCTTAAAATGAAATCATCTATATATTGGCAAGGGTGGAAGGCTAAGCCTTTTGCTTGGTGATTTGTTCCACTCATGCCGTTAGGAACCGTATAAACCGGTGTTATGTTCCTTGATTATGCGTTCCTAACACGGTTGGGGTGTATGGGACCCCCTCGATAAACCGCTAAGTGCTAAGCCTTTTCCAGCAAGTCCCAACTTTGGTACTATTCGCCTAATAACTAAATAACTTGCATAGGGAGTAATTAACCCGAGTTCTAATCAACAACCCCGGGCCAGTGCTCCACATGAGTGTTGGTCCGAAACGGGGGTCCTGCGGGGTCACCACGAGGAAACTCGGGGATTGATATAAACCCGTAGCATCACCCATCCGGTCGTGTCCTGAGACTTAGATACGCGCGGCTACTATCAGGGTGTCGACACGCCGGGAGGATTTGCTGGATTAGCCTTACCTTAGTTCGGTATATCTTGAGCACGGGATTCCGAGGATACTCGGGTCTTCCCACTTTGGAGTTGCGACTCCACGGATCGTGGGCTTGTAATGGGTTAAGTTGGAACACCCCTGCAGGGTTTGAACTTTCGAAAGCCGTGCCCGCGGTTATGTGGCAGATGGGAGCTTATTAATTCCGGTTGTAGATAACTTGACACAATGTTTCTAATACACTACCAGCGTGTGTTCCGTGACTGTCAATTTCCGAATAGGGATTCGGGAGTTGAACACGGAGGGGTTATGTTTGCTGAGCTTGTAGCTAGGATCACTTCGTGATCACTTCTCGCCGAGGCTTTCTCTTCTCGCTCTCACTCACGTAAGCTAGTTGCTAGTTGCTGCTGCAGACTTATTCTTTTCTTCAGCCTTATCCTCACCCAAAGGCTTAAATAGTCTTGTTACCCGGAGACGGGATTGCTGAGTCCTCTGTGGCTCACAGTTACTTCACACACCAGATGCAGGTCCAGCTGTGAGCTATCCAGGTGATGGCACCGAGCTAGACTGGGAGTACGACGAGGAGCGTAGTCGGTACTATGTGCGATACCCGGATGATCAGTAGTGGAGACTCTTACTAGGATTCGATCCGCCTGTGGTTTATTTATCTAAGTTTGGTACTTTGACATTTGGATTTTGCCCTTAGAGGGTTGTGATGTTCTTAATGTATGATGATTGAGATTTGAATTGTAATTCTGTGACGTGGCGAGTGTAAGCCAACTATTTTCTGTTTACTATCCCCTCTTTTACATGAGTTGTGCAAAGATTACCAAACTTGAGATCATTCTAGGATGGATTTATGCCTTTAAGTCGTGCCTCGACACGTAGGAGGTATAACTCCATCCTGGGCATTACACCAGGCTCTCCCCTCTGGCCTATATACTCCTCGTCGTCCAGAAACCCTAAAAAGGAGAGAGTTTACGGAGTTCCGCCGCCGCTCCGTGGCGGAAACCTACAGAGAAGAAAAGCCATCTCTGGCGGGCAGATTCCGCCGGGGAGATCACCTCCCGGAAGGGGAGATCATCGCCATCGTCATCACCATCGTCACGGGCATCATCGAGATCATCATCAACATCAGCACCATCTCCATCTTCATCCAATCTCATCTCCCAATTGCAACTTGTGTTGTAATTCGTACTATCTATCCTCTCTACTCTATCGGTGTTGATTACTACTTTGTGGTGAATGTTATTGAGTTTTATTGGAGAAATATCATTGTGTCCAGATTGTTTATCATCCATCTATCTCCACTGATCATGATCTCTTTTATGTCTTGTGAGTAGTTACTTTAGTTCTTGAGGACATGGGAGAAGTCTTGTTGTTAGTAGTCATATGATGTTGAAGTAATATGTGTTGTTTGATACTTAAGTTGTGTTGTTATTTTCCTAGTGGTGTTGTGTGAGTCGAACACTCAACACTTCGCCTTATTAAGGACCTAGGGGAATACATTGTGTACAAAGAATGCTTACGGTGGGTTGCCGGAGTGACAGAAACCTGAACCCCAGTTCGCACGCTTTTGCACAAGGGAACAATGGATCATCGATCGTATTGCTATGGTTAGGCTTTTGCCTTAAATACTATCTTGTATTTGCGGATGCTTGCAAGGTGTTTAATCATAAGAGTGCACTCATCTTAGTCTAGAGGGTGTACTAGCATAGATCCACCCACTCAACACTTATCAACACATCACATAGTACCGATACGGAATATGGCGAAAGCACATGACTACCTCTCCCGTGTGTCCTCAAGAACACTTTAGCCTTTATAAGTTCAGTTGCTAGGCCTCTCCTTTGCTCAGAAAGGATTGGGCCACTTGTTACTCTCCAGTGCCTTTTACTTTGCTCGCTTTTATTTTCCTGTTGCTTATATCAAGAAAACCCCTAAAAAGTTATCTTTCAGTGCTTACAGTTATTCCTTGCTCAGAATCACTTATCAATACCTTCTGCTCCTCGTTGGGTTCGACACTCTTACTTATCGAAAACGCTGCAATAGATCCCTTACGGTTGTGTGTCATCAGGCTTCTCTTGCCGTCATCACTTGATGCATCCTCCTCCTTCTTATCATCATCATCATTCAACTCAATTGATTGCTTGTGTTTGTTGCTCAAATGCAAATCATCCAAATCTTCACGCTTAATCCATTTCTCATCATCCTTCAAACACGTTATAGCAATGAGGCAAGGTAAAGACCCTTCCTTTCTTGATCTTCCCCTTCTTGGTTTTCCTCTCCTCTTATTTGAACAAGTTTTGTGCAATGTGGTACTACATGAAAACAAAGCAAGTTAGCACTTCGAACACCAACAACAAGTATGATGAACATGTATGAAATGCCACTTACTCTATCGTCCTCATTTGTGCCACTTGGGTTCAACTTGTCAACCACCTTTTGACAGGCCGCCCACCTTTGACAATCCGAGTTGATTGTCGACCACCGGGACCGAAGTGATCTCTCGGAGCGGTCAATTCCACTCACGTTGTGAACATCATAGTGTTCTTTCATCCGCCCCCAATAAGCATCTCAACTTTGATCACCTCCAACGGATGGATCCCTCGACACTTGCAACCAAGTATTGCATAGTAAGATGTCATCGGCGTTGGTGTAATTGCCCGCTCTTCCTTTCGGCGCGTCGACAATGCCCTCACCCTCCTCGTCCACCTCGAACTCATGGTCTTCGAAAATGCATGTCATTGGTTTGAGACCAATGCGAATTGTTGGAGCCAACACCCATAGTTGACATGTATGCATCATCATTGAGACTACAAAGTTTTTTGAACAATGCAAATAAGCTATCTATATGAATGCATTCAAAAAATAACAAGAAAATAAACGTTGAAAAAAAATTCTACCTTGGGGGCATTTCGTCGAACACGTTGTGCGCGTCGGCCGCCAGCTCAACGAGTGAGCTCGCCGGCGCTTCGGTAGCCGCCGCGCCCGTCACACGCCCTGCAAGCTTCTTCCTCCTCGCCTTCGAGGTGCCGGAGCCGTCCGCCCCCTTGTTCTTCTTCGCTGATGCCTTGCCCTTCTTCGGCCGCGCCGCATTGGGGAGCTTCGAGGGGGGGGGGCTCGGGGCGGCGCCGGCGCGACGCCACCCGCCGCCGAGGTCATCCGTGGCGGCATGAAGAGGCTGCGCGCGAGGCCGATGGTCGGAGGAGCTCCGGCGGAGGCGAGGCCAACGCCCCCCGTGCTAGGGTTTGCAGCGGCGGCGGCGGCGGAGGTGGACGGGTCGCGACTATAGGATGGGGTGAGCAGGGTGCCGGCGCGTGTGTCCATGGGGTGCAGTTCGTCGGCGCCGGCGCGCGCGGGGCGTAGGAGGCGGAGAGGAGAGAGTGTGCCGCGCGCGGAAGCTGGCGCCCCAAATACACCGCGCGAGATAGCGAATCGGACAGCGCGCCCAACTCCTTATACCGCGCGCGCGGTTATTGCGCGCCCGCTGGAGACACCCGACGGGTTGTGCGCGCGCTAAAATGGCCAAATTTGCGGCGCGGCGCTTGTTTAGCGCGGCTGTTGGAGATGCTCTTAGAGACTTTTTAACCAAATAGAAGGGACTACTACGGACTAAAAGTTGCTTTTTGGGACTAAATGAAGAAGACTCTCAAGGAGAGTCTTTTTTGGGACTTTTGCAACAATGCCCCTGCCTGTACCATTGCCTCGCTGCCCCATGATGTTGTTTAATAGGGGTAACATGGTCTTTTACATGTCATTTAATAACCTTTAGGGAGGGGCTAGGGATTTTTTAGTCCCTGAAAACAAACATGGAGGGACTTTTTAGGAACTAGGAACTTTTTAGTTGGAACTAGAAAAAGTACTAAGACTTATGAACCAAACAGGGCCTTAGGTAACCACACGACGGACATAACTTGTTAGTTTAATGGTTAAAACCCTCATATGTCCACGCAAAAGTAAAATATACATGTGTTATATTTATACCATATTTCACTATCTATGGCATGTGGGTCTACATCAGGTTTAACATTATTTTTGCAAGAATACATAAAAAAACATTTTCTTGAACATGTATCTTCCCGGTTGAAAAATGTGTAAAAAAATGACAGAGTAAATCACCTAATGATGCATGTACCTTACAAAAAGTTGTCAATTTTGCTAAATTTATTAAGTTGACTAGAAATTCCTTGAGTGAGAAAATGCAAATTGTACTTCTTATAGTAAGATAAACTTTCACTTTCTTAAGTCATTTGTAACTTAAGAAAATCTATGTCGATTTGCACATGGATGAACCAAAAAAGATGGATTAGCAATACAAGTGCACACACATCATATACGTGCAACTGTATCTATCTTTCACATAAATATGTCTTTTTATATTCGCACAAAACATGGAATTACTCCCTCCGTCCGAAAATAGTTGTCATCAAAATGAATAAAAGGAGATGTATCTAGATGTATTTTAGTTCTAGATACATCCTTTTTATCCATTTTAATGACAAGTATTTTCGGACGAAGGGAGTACATGTTTGAAAGTGCATGGTTAAGTTACATCTATGGATGGATGGGACTCTCACCTTTTCTTTTCCAGATCACGCACGTACTATCTCATACCAGTCGCACTTCAAGTAACCTGATTGCGTACCCATGCTTGGTGGTGGCCAAGTTTGTAACAACTTTTGCCCGGATTTTCACAAATTAATCGGGTATATCTTTTCTTCTTAATCAACGCGACAACATTTTTTTCCCCAAGCCCTCGGTCTAGGGTTTTTCTCCTCCTAGGCGATTCTTATCGCCTCTGAGTTTATACCCGCACACAATTGGATGCCGGCTGCCCTGATCGTTTCGACGAGCTACATCTGGCCGACGCACATCTTCGGCGGAGCGAGCGGCAAGAACGGTGGTAGGTGATGGCATCTCCTTCAGATGCCAACTCAGGTACGAGCGGCGGCGGCTTTGACGCGGCCGCCAGATCAGATCTGGGAGACTTCTTCGACCAACTGGATCTCAATGATGAAGAATTCGCCGATGTGGAGATCGATGAGGATGACCCCGAGATACAGGAAAATGTACGCTGGTTGGCCCTTGCTAGGGTTCATACAAACAAAGACTTCAGCCCAGCCGCTTTCTACAGAGAGATGAGAGCGGCGTGGAATCCTGCGCAAAGTGTGAGATTTCGGCCGGTTGGCCCTAAGCGGTTCGTCGTCCAGGCATCTTGTCTGGGGGATTGGGAAAGAATTATGATGCAAGGTCCTTGGTTGTTCCGCAACAACATGGCAGTTCTTATGTGCCCCTATGATGGATTCAGTAGAGCGGAGGAAGTAGAGATAGTACATATGCCTATATGGCTGCAAATCCACAAGCTCCCCGATCCATATTGCAAGCAAAAGATTGTAGAGAAGCTGTTGAAAGGGGCAGGAGAAATCATGGAGATGCGTCTCAATGGAAACACACGAGGAGATTACATACGGGTGAGGGTCAAACATGACATCCGTCAGGCCCTTACAAAATTTGTGAGTATTGTCCGGGGCAAAGAACGTCATGTTTTCCTGGTACGCTATGAAAAACTTGCTAGGTTTTGCAAGTTCTGCGGCCTGGTTGGCCATGAGCATAAAGAATTGTTGGGGAACGTAGTATTTTAAAATTTTCCTACGATCACGCAAGATCTATCTACCAGATGCATAGCAACGAGAGGGGAGAGTGAGTCTACGTACCCTCGTAGACCGAAAGCGGAAGCGTTAGAACAACGCGGTTGATGTAGTCGTACGTCTTCACGGCCCGACCGATCAAGCACCGAAACTACGGCACCTCCGAGTTCTAGCACACGTTCAGCTCGATGACGTCCCTCGAACTCCGATCCAGCCGAGTGTCGAGGGAGAGTTCCGTCGGCACGACGGCGTGGTGACGATCTTGATGTTCTACCGTCGCAGGGCTTCGCCTAAGCACCGCTACAATATTTATCGAGGAGAACTATGGTGGAGGGGGGCACCGCATACGGCTAAGAGATCAAGAGATCAATTGTTGTGTCTAGAGGTGCCCTCCTGCCCCCGTATATAAAGGAGGGAGGGAGAGGCCGGCCCTAGAGGGGGCGCACCAAGTGTGGGGAGTCCTACTAGGACTCCCAAGTCCTAGTAGGATTCCCCTTTCCTTTCCGGAGTAGGAGAGAAGGAAAGAGGGGGAGAGGGAGAAGGAAAAGGGGGCTGCACCCCTTGTCCAATTCGGACCAGAAGGGGGGTGCACGCCTCCTTCCTTTTGGCCTCTCTCCTCTATTCCCGTAACTCCCCGGTACTCCAAAAATACCCGAATCACTCGGAACCTTTCCGATGTCCGAATATAGTCGTCCAATATATCGATTTTTACGTCTCGACCATTTCGAGACTCCTCGTCATGTCCCCAATCTCATCCGGGACTCCGAACTCCTTTGGTACATCAAAACTCATAAACTCATAATAAAACTATCATCGAAACCTTAAGCGTGCGGACCCTACGGGTTCGAGAACTATGTAGACATGACCGAGACACGTCTCCGGTCAATAACCAATAGCGGAACCTGGATGCTCATATTGGCTCCCACGTATTCTACGAAGATCTTTATCGGTCAAACCGCATAACAACATACATTGTTCCCTTTGTCATCGGTATGTTACTTGCCCGAGATTCGATCGTCGGTATCTCAATACCTAGTTCAATCTCGTTACCAACAAGTCTCTTTACTCGTTCCGTAATACTGTTGGGGAACGTAGCATAATTCAAAAATTTCTACGCCTTCACCAAGATCCATCTATGGAGACATCTAGCAACGAGCAAGTAAGAGTGCATCTACATACCGTTATGTAGATCGCGTGCGGAAGCTTTCAACGAAGTGGGGATGAAGTAGTCGTACTCTTCACGTTCTTCGTCACCGATGATCCAGCGCCGAACGGACGGCACCTCCGCGTTCAACACACGTACGGTGCAGCAACGTCACCTCCTTCTTGATCCAGCAAGGGGGGAGGAGAAGTCGTCAGAGATCCGGCAGCACGACGGCGTGATGACGGATGCAGTGGAGATCGCAGCAGGGCTTCGCCGGGCGCCCTGCGTTGGGAGTATGGGGTGTGACGGGAGGGGGAGAGGCGCTAGGGCTTGGGGTGCGGCTGCCCTCTCCCCCCCCCCACATATATATAGGGGCCAGGGGGGGCGCCTGGACCCCCTGCAGATCCAATCTGCAAGGGGGCGGCGGCCAAGGGGGGTTCCTTGCCCCCCAAGGCAAGTGGAGCCCCCTCCCCTTTAGGGTTTGAACCCTAGGCGCAGGGGAGGTGGGCCTCCCTTAGTGGTGCGCCAGCCCAGAGGGCTGGACACACCCCCTCGCGGCCTAGGGGCCCCACCGGGATGGGTGGCCCCACCCGGTGGACCCCCGGGGCCCCTCCGGTGGTCCCGTGACGCTCCCGGTGACCCCCGGAGATCACCCGTTGGCCGAAACTGGACTTCCCATATATCAATCTTTACCTCCGGACCATTCCGGAACTCCTCGTGACGTCCGGGATCTTATCCGGGACTCCGAACAACTTTCGGGTTTCCACGTGCATTTATCTCTACGACCCTAGCGTTACCGAACCTTAAGTGTGTAGACCCTACGGGTTCGGGAGACACGTAGACATGACCGAGACCACTCTCCGGTCAATAACCAACAGCGGGATCTGGATACCCATGTTGGTTCCCACGTGTTCCTCGATGATCTTCATCGGATGAACCACTGTGTCAAGGATTCACTTAATCCCGTATGTTATTCCCTTTGTCCATCGGTACGGTACTTGCCCGAGATTCGATCGTCGGTATCCCCGATACCTTGTTCAATCTCGTTATGGCAAGTCTCTTTACTCGATCCGTAATCCATCATCCCGTGACTAACTACTTAGTCACATTGAGCTCATTATGATGATGTCTTACCGAGTGGGCCCAGAGGTACCTCTCCGTCATACGGAGTGACAACATCCCAGTCTCGGTTCGTACCAACTCAACAGACACTTTCGGAGATACCCGATGCGTACCTTTATAGTCACCCAGTTACGTTGTGACGGTTGGCACACCCAAAGTACTCCTACGGTGTCCGGGAGTTGTACAACCTCATGGTCTAAGGAATAAATACTTGACACCGAAAAGCTTATGCATTACGAACTATACGATCTCGTGTTATGCTCAAGTTTGGGTCTTGTCCATCACATCATTCTCCTAATGATGTGATCCCGTTATCACTGACATCTTATGTCCATGGTCAGGAAACCGTGACCATCTGTTGATCAACGAGCTGGCTACTAGAGGCCTACCAGGGACTCATTGTGGTCTATGTATTCACACATGTATCGTTGTTTCCGTACAATACAATTCAAGCATGAATAACAGACAATTATCATGAACAAGGAGATATAATAATAATACTTTTATTATTGCCTCTAGGGCATATCTCCAACAGTCTCCCACTTGCACTAGAGTCAATAATCTAGTTACATTGTGATGAATCGAACACCCATAGAGTTCTGGTGTTGATCATGTTTTGCCCGTGAAAGAGGTTTAGTCAACGGATCTGCTACATTCAGATCCGTATGCACTTTACAAATATCTATATCTCCATCCTGAACATAATTCCGGATGGAGTTGAAACGGCGTTTGATGTGCTTGGTCTTCTTGTGAAACCTGGGCTCCTTGGTAATAGCAATAGCACCAGTGTTGTCACAGAAGAGAGTCATCGGGCTTGACGCGCTTGGAATGACTCCTAGGTCGGTGATGAACTCCTTCATCCAGACTCCTTCCTGCGCTGCTTCAGAAGCAGCTATGTACTCCGCTTCACATGTAGATGCTGCCACCACGCTTTGCTTGCAACTGCACCAGCTGACTGCCCCTCCATTCAAAATATACACGTATCCGGTTTGCGACTTAGAGTCATCCAGATCTGTGTCGAAGCTAGCATCGACGTAACCTTTTACGACGAGCTCCTCGTCACCTCCATAAACGAGAAACATATCCTTAGTCCTTTTCAGGTACTTCAGGATGTTCTTGACCGCTGTCCAGTGTTCCGTACCGGGATCACTTTGGTACCTCCCTACCAAACTTATGGCAAGGTTCACATCAGGTCTGGTACACAGCATGGCATACATGATAGAACCTATGGCCGAGGCATAGGGAATGACACTCATCTTTTCTCTATCTTCTGCCGTGGTCGGCGACTGAGTCTTACTCAATCTCATACCTTGAAAAACAGGCAAGAATCCTTTCTTTGACTGATCCATATTGAACTTCTTCAATATTTTGTCAAGGTATGTACTTTGTGAAAGACCAATGAGGCGTCTCGATCTATCTCTATAGATTTTGATGCCTAATATGTAAGCAGCTTCTCCAAGGTCCTTCATTGAAAAACTTTTATTCAAGTAGGCCTTTCCATTTTCCAAGAATTCTATATCATTTCCCATCAGCAATATGTCATCCACATATAATATGAGAAATGCCACAGAGCTCCCACTCACTTTCTTGTAAATACAGGCTTCTCCATAAGTCTGTATAAAGCCAAACGCTTTGATCACCTCATCAAAGCGAATATTCCAACTCCGAGATGCTTGCACCAGCCCGTAAATCGAGCGCTGGAGCTTGCATACCTTGTTAGCGTTCTCTGGATCGACAAAACCTTCCGGTTGCATCATATACAACTCTTCCTTGAGGAAGCCATTAAGGAATACTGTTTTGACGTCCATTTGCCATATCTCATAATCATAGAATGCGGCAATAGCTAACATGATTCTGACTGACTTCAGCATCGCTATGGGAGAGAAAGTCTCGTCGTAGTCAATCCCTTGAACTTGTCGATAACCCTTAGCGACAAGCCGAGCCTTATAGATGGTCACATTACCATCCGCGTCTGTCTTCTTCTTAAATATCCATTTGTTTTCTATGGCGTGCCTATCATCAGGCAAGTCCACCAAAGTCCATACTTTGTTTTCATACATGGATTCAATCTCGGATTTCATGGCTCCAAGCCATTTATTGGAATCTGGGCCCGCCATCGCTTCTTCATAGTTCGAAGGTTCACCGTTGTCTAACAACATGATTTCTAGGACAGGGTTGCCGTACCACTCTGGTGCGGAACGTGCCCTTGTGGACCTTCGAAGTTCAGTAGTAACTTGATCTGTATCTTCATGATCATTATCATTATCTTCCTCCCTTGTCGGTGCAGGCACCTCAGGAACAGTTTCCTGCGCTGCGCTACTTTCCGGTACAGGAGGGGTGACTGTCACCTCATCAAGTTCTACTTTCCTCCCACTCACTTCTTTCGAGAGAAACTCTTTCTCCAGAAAGCATCCATTCTTGGCAACAAAGACTTTGCCTTCGGATCTGTGGTAGAAGGTGTACCCAATAGTTTCCTTTGGGTATCCTATGAAGACGCATTTTTCCGATTTGGGTTCGAGCTTTTCAGGTTGAAGTTTCTTGACATAAGCATCGCAACCCCAAACTTTCAGAAACGACAGCTTCGGTTTCTTGCCAAACCAAAGTTCATATGGAGTCGTCTCAACGGATTTTGACGGAGCCCTATTTTAAGTGAATGCGGCAGTCTCTAAAGCATAACCCCAAAAAGATAGCGGTAAATCGGTGAGGGACATCATAGATCGCACCATGTCCAACAAAGTACGATTTCGACGTTCAGACACACCATTACGTTGAGGTGTTCCGGGCGGTGTCAATTGCGAAACAATTCCACAGCTTCTAAGGTGTGTGCCAAATTCGTGACTTAAATATTCACCCCCACGATCCGATCGTAAGAACTTTATTTTTCTGTCACGTTGATTCTCAACCTCATTCTGAAATTCCTTGAACTTTTCAAAGGTCTCAGACTTGTGTTTCATCAAATAGATATACCCGTATCTACTCAAGTCATCCGTGAGGGTGAGAACATAACGGTAGCCTCCGCGAGCCTCAACACTCATTGGACCGCACACATCGGTATGTATGATTTCCAACAAGTTGGTTGCTCGCTCCATTGTTCCGGAGAACGGAGTCTTGGTCATCTTGCCCAAGAGGCATGGTTCGCACGTGTCAAATGATTCATAATCAAGAGACTCTAGAAGTCCATCCGAATGGAGCTTCTTCATACGTTTGACACCAATATGACCAAGGCGGCAATGCCACAAGTATGTGGGACTATCATTATCAACTTTACATCTTTTGGCATCTACACTATGAATATGTGTATCACTACGTTCGAGATTCATCAAAAATAAACCATTGACCAGCGGGGCATGACCATAAAACATATCTCTCAAATAAATAGAACAACCATTATTCTCCGATTTGAAAGAATATCCATCTCGCATAAGACGAGATCCAGAAACAATGTTCATGCTCAAAGCTGGTACTAAATAACAATTATTGAGGTTTAAAACTAATCCCGAGGGTAGATGTAGAGGCAGCGTGCCGACGGCGATCACATCGACCTTGGAACCATTCCCGACGCGCATTGTCACCTCATCCTTCGCCAGTCTCCGTTTATTCCGCAGCTCCTGTTTTGAGTTACAAATGTGAGCAACTGCACCGGTATCGAATACCCAGGAGCTACTACGAGTGCTGGTAAGGTACACATCAATAACATGTATATCATATATACCTTTGACGTTGCCGGCCTTCTTGTCTGCTAAGTATTTGGGGCAGTTCCGCTTCCAGTGACCCGTTCCCTTGCAATAAAAGCACTCTGTCTCGGGCTTGGGTCCATACTTTGGCTTCTTCCCGGCAACAGGCTTGCCAGGCGCGGCAACTTGCTTGCCGTCCTTCTTGAAGTTCTTCTTACCCTTGCCTTTCTTGAACTTAGTGGTTTTATTGACCATCAACACTTGATGTTCTTTCTTGATGTCTACCTCCGCTGATTTCAGCATCGAATACACCTCGGGAATGGACTTCTCCATCCCCTGCATATTGAAGTTCAACACGAAGCTCTTGAAGCTTGGTGGGAGCGACTGGAGGATTCTGTCAACGACCGCTTCATCTGGGAGATTCATTCCCAGCTGAGACAAGCGGTTGTGCAATCCTGAAATCTTGAGGATGTGCTCACTGACAGAACTGTTCTCCTCCATCTTACAGCTGTAGAATGCGTCGGAGACATCATATCTCTCGACTCGGGCATGAGCTTGGAAAACCATTTTCAGCTCTTCGAACATCTCATATGCTCCATGGTGCTCAATACGTTTTTGGAGCCCCGATTCTAAACTGTAAAGCATGCCGCACTGAACCAGGGAGTAATCATCACTACGCGACTGCCAGACGTTCAAAACGTCTTGGTCCGCATCGGGAGCAGGTGCATCACCTAGCGGTGCTTCTAGGACATATGATCTCTTGGCAGCTATGAGGATAATCCTCAGGTTACGGACCCAATCCGTATAGTTGCTACCATCGTCTTTCAGCTTGGTTTTCTCTAGGAACGCGTTGAAGTTGAGGGAAACTGGAGCGTGGGCCATTTGATCTACAAGAGATATTGTAAAGAATTTAGACTAAGTTCATGATAATTAAGTTCATCTTAATCAAATTTTAATGAACTCCCACTCAGAATGACATCTCTCTAGTCATCTTAAGTGATACACGATCCGAATCGAGTAGTCCGTGTCCGATCATCACGTGAGACGGACTAGTCAAAAACGGTGAACATCTTCATGTTGATCGTATCTTCTATACGACTCTTGTTCGACCTTTCGGTCTTCCGTGTTCCGAGGCCATGTCTGTACATGCTAGGCTCGTCAAGTGAACCCTAAGTGTATTGCGTGTGTAAATCTGTCTTACACCCGTTGTATGCGAACGTTAGAACCTATCACACCCGATCATCACGTGGTGCTTCGAAGCAACGAGCTTTAGCAACGGTGCACAGTTAGGGGAAACACATTACTTGAAATTTTAGTGAGAGATCATCTTATTTACTACCGTCGTTCTAAGTAAACAAGATGCAAAAACATGATAAACATCACATGCAATCAATTAAAGTGACATGATATGGCCAATATCATCTTGCTCCTTGGATCTCCATCTTCGGGGCACCATGATCATCTTGTCACCGGCTCGACACCATGATCTTCATCATCATGATCTCCATCATCGTGTCTTGAAGAAGTCGTCACGCCAACTATTACTTCTACTACTATAGCTAACGTTTAGCAATGAAGTAAAGTAATTACATGGCGTTATTTAGTGACACGCATGTCATACAATAATTAAGACAACTCCTATGGCTCCTGCCGGTTGTCAAGTTCATCGACATGCAAGTCGTGATTCCCTATTACAAAAACATGATCAATCTCATACATCACATATATCATTCATCACATCTTCGTTCTTGGCCATACCACGTCACAAAACACATGCTGCAAAAACAAGTTAGACGTCCTCTAATTGTTGTTGCAAGTTTTTACGTGGCTTCTATAGGATTTCTAGCAAGAACGTTTCTTACCTACGCCAAAACCACAACGTGATTTGTCAACTTCTATTTACCCTTCATAAGGATCCTTTTCATCGAATCCGATCCGACTAAAGTAGGAGAGACGGACACCCGCCAGCCACCTTATGCATCTAGTGCATGTCTATCGGTGGAACCAGTCTCACGTAAGCGTACGTGTAAGGTCGGTCCGGGCCGCTTCATCCCACAATACCGCCGAATCAAGATTGACTAGTAACGGTAAGAAAGTTGAACAAGATCATATGCCCACAACTGCTTTGTGTTCTACTCGTGCAAGATGCTACGCATAAAACCTAGGCTCAGATGCCACTGTTGGGGAACATAGCATAATTCAAAAATTTCTACGCCTTCACCAAGATCCATCTATGGAGACATCTAGCAACGAGCAAGTAAGAGTGCATCTACATACCGTTATGTAGATCGCGTGCGGAAGCTTTCAACGAAGTGGGGATGAAGTAGTCGTACTCTTCACGTTCTTCGTCACCGATGATCCAGCGCCGAACGGACGGCACCTCCGCGTTCAACACACGTACGGTGCAGCAACGTCACCTCCTTCTTGATCCAGCAAGGGGGGAGGAGAAGTCGTCAGAGATCCGGCAGCACGACGGCGTGATGACGGATGCAGTGGAGATCGCAGCAGGGCTTCGCCGGGCGCCCTGCGTTGGGAGTATGGGGTGTGACGGGAGGGGGAGAGGCGCCAGGGCTTGGGGTGCGGCTGCCCTCTCCCCCCCCCCACATATATATAGGGGCCAGGGGGGGCGCATGGACCCCCTGCAGATCCAATCTGCAAGGGGGCGGCGGCCAAGGGGGGTTCCTTGCCCCCCAAGGCAAGTGGAGCCCCCTCCCCTTTAGGGTTTGAACCCTAGGCGCAGGGGAGGTGGGCCTCCCTTAGTGGTGCGCCAGCCCAGAGGGCTGGACACACCCCCTCGCGGCCTAGGGGCCCCACCGGGATGGGTGGCCCCACCCGGTGGACCCCCGGGGCCCCTCCGGTGGTCCCGGGACGCTCCCGGTGACCCCCGGAGATCACCCGTTGGCCGAAACTGGACTTCCCATATATCAATCTTTACCTCCGGACCATTCCGGAACTCCTCGTGACGTCCGGGATCTTATCCGGGACTCCAAACAACTTTCGGGTTTCCACGTGCATTTATCTCTACGACCCTAGCGTTACCGAACCTTAAGTGTGTAGACCCTACGGGTTCGGGAGACACGTAGACATGACCGAGACCACTCCCCGATCAATAACCAACAGCGGGATCTGGATACCCATGTTGGTTCCCACGTGTTCCTCGATGATCTTCATCGGATGAACCACTGTGTCAAGGATTCACTTAATCCCGTATGTTATTCCCTTTGTCCATCGGTACGGTACTTGCCCGAGATTCGATCGTCGGTATCCCCGATACCTTGTTCAATCTCGTTATGGCAAGTCTCTTTACTCGATCCGTAATCCATCATCCCGTGACTAACTACTTAGTCACATTGAGCTCATTATGATGATATCTTACCGAGTGGGCCCAGAGGTACCTCTCTGTCATACGGAGTGACAACATCCCAGTCTCGGTTCGTACCAACTCAACAGACACTTTCGGAGATACCCGATGCGTACCTTTATAGTCACCCAGTTACATTGTGACGGTTGGCACACCCAAAGTACTCCTACGGTGTCCGGGAGTTGTACAACCTCATGGTCTAAGGAATAAATACGTGACACCGAAAAGCTTATGCATTACGAACTATACGATCTCGTGTTATGCTCAAGTTTGGGTCTTGTCCATCACATCATTCTCCTAATGATGTGATCCCGTTATCACTGACATCTTATGTCCATGGTCAGGAAACCGTGACCATCTGTTGATCAACGAGCTGGCTACTAGAGGCCTACCAGGGACTCATTGTGGTCTATGTATTCACACATGTATCGCTGTTTCCGTACAATACAATTCAAGCATGAATAACAGACAATTATCATGAACAAGGAGATATAATAATAATGCTTTTATTATTGCCTCTAGGGCATATCTCCAACAAATACATCATCCTGCAACTGACTCATTAGCTGCAATGCTTGCAAGGCTTATAGTGATGTGCATTACCGAGTGGGCCCAGAGATACCTCTCCGACAATCGGAGTGACAAATCATAATCTCGAAATACGCCAACCCAACAAGTACCTTCGGAGACACCTGTAGAGTACCTTTATAATCACCCAGTTACGTTGTGACGTTTGGTAGCACACAAAGTGTTCCTCCGATATTCGGGAGTTGCATAATCTCATAGTCATAGGAACATGTATACGTCATGAAGAAAGCAATAGCAGTAAAACTTAAACGATCATAGTGCTAAGCTAACGGATGGGTCTTGTCCATCAGATCATTCTCCTAATGATGTGATCCCGTTGATCAAATGACAACTCATGTCTATGGCTAGGAAACATAACCATCTTTGATCAATGAGCTAGTCTAGTAGAGGCATACTAGGGACACTCAGTTTTGTCTATGTATTCACACATGTATTAAGTTTCCGGTTAATACAATTCTAGCATGAATAATAAACATTTATCATGATATAAGGAAATAAATAATAACTTTATTATTGCCTCTAGGGCATATTTCCTTCAAGAATGTGGTTTGGGAGTCCATGATGAGAATTCGCTCAAGTTCGGGGATTGGCTTTATGCAGACAATCCTGGAAGGCCTCGTTCAGACACACGCCCTAGTAGGCCGTCAGGCCTAGACTCTAGAGGGGACCGGAATCCTAACATGGGGAGGCACGTGACTGAGCAGAAACCAGTCGACCCAGAGTTAGCGGACACCGCATCAAGCCCGGTGAAGATCACCGGCGTCAGAATGGAAGCGGACAAGGCTCCAAAGAAGAGATTAAATATGGATGAGGGTGCTGACGCCCTTATGGTTGCAAAGGGGACTACAAAACCGATGCTTGCAATAACTGATGGCACGGACATAGATCAGCTTGAGGACGCATCACCCACAAGCAGTAACTCAAGCAGCAAAAGGTTTAAAGTTGACATGGAGAATGACAAAAATGAGATATCGGCGGCCTCCCGAGAGGAAGACCGCCGGACGCAATGAATGTATTATCTTGGAACTGCCGGGGGGTGGGGAACCGCCGGACAGTTCGCGAGGTGTTGGCCCTCTCTAAAGCCAATAACCCCAAGCTTGTTTTCCTTTGTGAAACAAGGCAAGATTCAGTTAAGGTACAGAAACTCAAGTGGAGACTTGGGTTGAAAGGTTTTCATGGTGTCAGTAGTGATGGAAAAAGTGGAGGTTTAGCTTTGTTTTGGGACGAGTCCCTAACAGTGACAGTCATGGACTCGTGCAATCGTTACATAGATGTCGAGATTATAGATGGTGGCACCGGGGTCTCTTGGCGAGGGACTTTCGTCTACGGTGAGCCAAGAGTTGAGAACAGACACTTAATGTGGGATCATTTGTCTAGTTTACGAGCTGTCTCGCAGGATCCTTGGCTTGTTTGTGGAGACTACAACGAGGCGCTATGGCAGCATGAACATTTGTCTCGGGTTATGAGATCGGAGACACAAATGACTGCATTCAGAGATTGCTTACTTGTATGCGAGTTGGAGGACTTGGGTTTTTCTGGCATTCCCTTCACATACAATAACGGACAGATAGGTCAGCGTAATGTGCAGGTGTGACTAGACCGTGCTTGTGCAGATGAGGCATGGAGGGAGTTATTTCCGGCGACAAAGGTCCTGCATTTGGCCACTTCTTGCTCAGATCATGCACCACTTTTAGTGCAACTACACGACGTTCCAGATCGGCGTCATAAAACTCAACACCCAAGGTATGAAATCCTGTGGGAACGTCATCCAGCGTTCTCGGAGGTGATCGCTAAAGCATGGGAAAAGAACAAGCCAACTGAGGGGCTTGGGTCGATTGCAGAATCGTTGGCTGGAATGATGAAAGAATTAAAAGGATGGAGTAAAGATAATTTTGGTAATGTGCTAAAGGAGATAGAGACTCTCCGCTCACAACTTTCTGAACTTCAGCTCGGCGGGGCTGAACATTCGCAGATACGACGTAAAATGTACCAGCTAGATGAACTGTTATATAGAGAGGAAATGATGTGGTTGCAACGATCACGCATTGAGTGGTTAAAGGAGGGTGAAAGGAACACTAGCTACCTCCATAGAAGGGCGGTATGGCGAGCTAGGAGAAATCACATACAGCGACCGCTAAAGGCTGATGGTCCCTGGTGCACAGCCCCGACTGAAATGGAACGAATGGCAAAGTCGTACTTTCAGGAAGTGTATACTAAAGACCCAACCCTTGTCCCCGGGGAGGTTTTAGACTGTATCACCGCTAAAGTTACAGAGGAAATGAATGAATCGCTCTGTCAGCCATACACTGAAAAGGAAATCTCGGATGCTCTGTTCCAGATCGGACCGTTGAAGGCCCCGGGCACGGATGGTTTCCCAGCACGTTTTTATCAACGTAATTGGGCCGTGTTCAAGGAACAAATTATTGCAGCAGTGCAGGAGTTCTTCATCACGGGAGACATGCCGGAGGGGATTAATGACACAGCCATTGTGTTGATTCCAAAAATTCCCCATCCAAGGGAACTAAAGGACTTTCGACCCATTAGTCTATGTAATGTCGTGTATAAGATAGTGTCCAAGTGCATGGTAAACAGGCTTCGGCCTTTGCTCTCAGAACTTATCTCGGAGAATCAAAGTGCCTTCATCCCGGGAAGGCTAATCACAGATAACTCCATTATTGCCTTCGAATGTATCCATCATATTCAGACACTATCAGAAAATTCGGAGGCTTATTGTGCTTACAAGCTTGATCTGTCGAAGGCATACGACCGTGTTGATTGGGTATTTCTGGAGAAGGCACTTCTCAAGTGGGGGTTCTCCCAGCACTGGATTTCTCGTGTCATGGCATGCGTCTCTTCAGTTAAATACTCTGTGAAGATCAATGGCAAGTTGACGGAGATATTCACCCCTTCAAGGGGGCTGCGCCAAGGTGACCCCTTATCCCCCTTTCTATTCCTTTTTGTAGCAGATGCCTTGTCAGCCCTCTTAAACAAGTCAATGCTAGAGGATGGTTTGAAAGGGGTAAGAATCTGTAGAGGTGCTCCCGAGATATCTCACATTTTATTTGCAGATGACTCTCTGTTATTTTTCCAAGCGTCTCAGCAGCAGGCAGTATTGGTGAAGGGTTTGTTGAACACTTACGCGGCGGCCACGGGCCAATTAATTAACCCATCAAAGTGCTCCATCCTTTTTGCCGATCACTGCTCGCCGGAAGTCGTTACAGAAGTAAAGAGTGCTCTCGAAATCACTCAGGAATGTTTTGAGCCTAAGTATCTTGGTCTCCCAGTGCCAAAAGGAAGAATGCATCAGGGTAAATTTGAAACTGTCCAAGAGAGTCTACGGAAGAGATTGGTAGATTGGGGGAGCAGTATATGTCCTCAGGTAATAAAGAGATACTTATCAAGTCAGTGGCCCAAGCGATACCGACTTATGTTATGAGCGTCTTTAAGCTTCCCATGTCTGTATGTGATGAACTCACACGTTTGATTCGTCAGTACTGGTGGGGAGTGGAAAAAGGGAAAAGGAAAATGGCGTGGCTTAGTTGGGAAAAGATGAGACTGCCGAAAGCCATGGGCGGCATGGGCTTCAGAGATATGAGAGCTTTCAACCAGGCTCTTCTTGCCAAACAAGCTTGGAGGCTTATTGAAACACCTGATAGTTTGTGTGCGAGACTGCTGAAAGCCAAGTACTTTTCAGCCGGCCATCTCCTTGATACAGTATTCACAGGTAATGGCTCGGCGGTGTGGAAGGGAATTTTGCACGGGCTTGAGCTGTTAAAGAAGGGTATAATTTGGCGCGTCGGGAATGGGACACTTATCAGGACCTGGAGGGATCCGTGGATCCCAAGGCCACACTCTTACAGACCTATCACCCCGAAGCGCAACTGTCGTTTTCTTGGATATAAATGGTGCTTGGAGAATGGACAGACTAAGAGATCATTTCTGGGCAATGGATATAGAGCATATATTGAAGATACGAACTTCTCCTAGGCTGCAGACAGATTTTGTCGCATGGGCACCGGAGAAAAGTGGGCTGTTCACGGTGAGGAGCGCTTACAGAGTAGCTACATGTGATAATGATGTCGCCCTTGCAGGAGGTTCTTCCAGTTCCGAGCCGTGCGGACGACGCACGCTATGGGATTGCATAAGGAAATCTTCAGTCCCCCAATGAATGAAAATATCAGCGTGGAAAGTAGCTACAGGGGCACTCCCAACACAAAAATGCAAAAGGCTCGGACATCTTTCAACCAGATCAACGTGCCCCTTATGTGGTGTCGAGGAGGAAGGATCCTATCATGCCCTGGTAGCGTGTCCTCATGCCAGAAATATCTGGATCAGTATGAGGACAAGATGGCCGCTACCGGGAGATGAAATGCTTATTGACAATGGAAAGGAGTGGCTGCTACATCTTCTATCTAGGTGTTCAGAGAATACACGTGATATGATCATCATGCTCTGTTGGCGCATATGGCAGCTGCGGTCAGATCAAACACATGGGAAAGAAGTTCCTCCAGCTCATGTAACGGTAGACTTCCTGGAAAGCTACTACCAGTCGGTCAGGTTAGCTGGGAGGTTTACAACGAATGAAATAATCAAAGGGAATATGCCATCTTCGGCTATCCCCTCCATGGCTGAGAAAACAGTGCAGCCAGTTGAGCCATGGCCGAACCCAGGACCGGGGCAAGTCGCACTCTCCGTGGATGGCTCCTTCAATGCCTCGGACGGCTCGGCGGCTACTGGGATGGTACTGCGAGACAGCACCGGTCACATCATCTTCTCGGCTTACCGTGTGATATTCAACTGCAACGATTCTCTGGAAGCTGAGATACATGCGATCATGCAAGGGATGGCGTTGGCAATCCAACACTCGTCTTTGCCGGTGGTTGTTCAGTCCGATTCAACAGAGACGCTTTCTTGCTTGTTGAACCGGGGACTCGAGCGCTCAGCTTATGGACATTTGGTTAGTGAGATTAAAGATTTAATGTCTGATAGGGAGTTTTATACGCAGAAAATTTCTCGTAGTCAAAATAGAGTTGCAGATCGTTTGGCCAATTATAGCCGCACTGAGAGAACAACTGATGTGTGGTTGACCTCGGCTCCACCATGTATCGAGGAAATATGGCCTCTTGATTGTAACACTGTTACTCATTAATAAAACTCCCTTATCCTCGCAAAAAAAAACGCGACAACATTTTTTGATACATACATTTTGACTGCATTTCCGTTCTGAAAGAAAATATCATCTACATACATTTTGTTACACGTGGAATCTACGACTGTTTTTTTTATGCTGCATTGGGATTACACTATGTCTCAAGAAATAATTGTCCTTTTTTTGAACAACAATTGTCGACCATGTGACTGCATAAACCAAGAAAGTGGGTATTTGTTAGTGAGTGGATGAATAAATAAATCAACCGTGATGCTGAGCACTAACACTAGGAATTTAGTGGTCTGTGAGATCAGCACGGCGAGATTAGATTATTAGATCCCAAATGCCCCAACTATTCCCAGATGGACTAAAATAACAAAACCAGGGGCCTCTTCGCAATTCGCACCACCGGTCCACCGCCCACGTCCAGATCCACCCGGCCGTCGCCGTGGTCTTCCTCCTCCGCCCCGCCCCGCCCCCCGACGGCGAGACTCCCCTCCCCCCCTCGCCCCCGGACCCCGTCGAGAGGATCGTCGAGGACGCCGCCATGGACCTCTCCCTCAACCCCTTCTCCTCCGGCACGCGCCTCCGGTGAGCCTCCTCGATCGCGCCCGCCCAGCCCCCCGTTCAGATCCGTCCGTCGCGTCGTGTAACCTCGCCCCGTGGCGTCTCTGCAGGGACATGATACGCGCGATACGCGCCTCCAAGACGGCCGCCGAGGAGCGGGCGGTGGTGCGGCGGGAGTGCGCGGCCATCAGGGCGGCCATCAGCGAGAACGACCAGGACTACCGGCACCGCAACATGGCCAAGCTCATGTTCATCCACATGCTCGGCTACCCCACGCATTTCGGCCAGATGGAGTGCCTCAAGCTCATCGCCGCCTCGGGGTTCCCCGAGAAGCGCATCGGCTACCTCGGCCTCACGCTGCTGCTGGACGAGCGGCAGGAGGTCCTCATGCTCGTCACCAACTCCCTCAAGCAGTATCCGACTCGCTCTCCTACGCTTACTTACATTTGCCGACGCCGCTTGTTCGTCGCTATTGCTTTACAATGCCATGCTGATCTTTGAGTAATTGCTAGTACTTAACGTGGGCAGAGATCTTAACCACTCCAACCAGTTCATTGTGGGCCTTGCGCTCTGTGCCCTGGGGAACATTTGTTCCGCTGAAATGGCGCGCGATCTGGCGCCCGAGGTGGAGAGGCTGTTGCAAACTAGGGACCCAAACACGAAGAAGAAGGTGCTCATCTTTTTATCATCATACTTTAGTCCCTTCTAAAGACTGTTTTGAGCACCATGGCAGTAGTCTGATATTATTTGGATGCTTCAAACCTGCAATGATCCTTCCATTCCTAGCATAAGAACTGCAAAAGCCTACATTCCTAGCATCAGTAATTTTGCACCCAAACACCAACAAGTTACTTCTGGGGTATTCTAACCATTACCATCATTATTTTGAAGCTTACATTCTGCGCATTTCTTGTCTTGTTGTTTTCATTCTGTGTAGGTGTTGTTTGTTTGATTAGCCTTAGACTATGTTTTGTGGAGAACTATTATTGATTGTATATAGCTCATGTTTGTAGGCTGCCTTGTGCTCTATACGGATTGTAAGAAAAGTTCCAGATTTGGCAGAGAACTTCATGGGTTCTGCTGCATCATTACTCAAGGAAAAACATCATGGGGTTCTGATATCTGTTGTCCAGCTCTGCACAGAACTCTGTAAAGCTAGCAGAGAAGCATTGGAGTACCTGAGAAAGGTAACAGTTCTATTTTATGGACCATAGCGGAAACCATTAGCATTGGTCCCAGTCCCTGCTCCTTCAGATCGTTCATTCGGTGATGCACTGACGCAACAATGTCATTTTACATCATTGATATAATATTTTCATCATTATTTGGCAAATGTTCGTTCCCAATGTTGTGTTCATCAAAAGAAACAAAAACATTTTTGTGTTCTTCTCTATAACTATATTCGTAAAATTCTTGTTAGATTGTGCATGCAACACTATTGTAAATATTTATATATTTTTTCGACAAAAAATATTTAGCATTCTGACAAAATATTGCTGTTTCAGCACTCCGTCGAAGGGTTGGTCCGGATACTGAGAGACGTGTCCAACAGTTCGTATGCTCCTGAATATGACATTGCTGGCATCACAGATCCATTCTTGCACATCCGAGTTCTTAGACTCATGCGGACATTGGGTCAAGGGGATGCAGACTGCAGCGAGTATGTGAATGATATTCTTGCCCAGGTAATTTGTTCATCCTTGGTTTTACACGAAACTAAGCTCCCATCAAATTAGTGAAGTAGATATTTGTTGTTACAAGCTACATATGAACATTAGTCACATGCTGTACATCAAAATGATCTCTCCCCTGTAATGAAACTACTACAAGCAATTTATAACTTCTGTTAGGCATTCTTCCATTTAGGTCTTGCTAAGAGTACTGTTATACATGGACTTTGAAACCTGGTAGCATGACTATTTTTTTGCCTTTGCTGTGTTATTGTTTTTAGTAGCTTGTTTCTTGGTTATCCGTTACACTTGCCCCCTGTGTATCTCATAGTGGTCAGTTCATAGTTAACACATGTAGTGGATTTCCAGGTTGCAACGAAAACTGAGTCAAACAAAAATGCTGGAAACGCTATTTTATATGAATGTGTTGAGACCATAATGGGCATTGAAGCTACTAGTGGTCTGCGTGTGCTGGCAATTAACATTTTGGGTAGATTCTTGTCCAACCGTGATAACAATATAAGGTAAATTTCCTCTCGCTCTTGGACAACTGATACCCATCGTAACAAAGAGGTTAATTATATGTGTTTTTTCGGGCTATGTTTTGGTCTGGAGTTCTGACTTGTCACTGTAGTAGATGAGCATAGTTCCAACCACTATTACTTGCTGGTTATACAAATACAATTGTTCTCGAATTTCAGAAATGAATAGAGCGCTTGCACCATCAAGTTGTTTTAAAGTACTCTACAATCTCCTGTAAATATAATTAGGAGAGTGACCCATGCAGTACTCATTAGCAGGGCTAGATTTGATTTGTATCATCATATCTGGTATTAGTTCAGCTGTTTGTTTTCCCATAACCACCAATTGATATTGTTGGTCAGAATCTTAGAATTAATGTCAGTTCTGGAGGCCCAAGATGATTCCATCTTAAAGATCTCCCTTATCTCTTAATTCTCCGCCATTATAATCTGGACCCACTACGATCCGCGGACCATATATTTTGGCCCATGTGGGCGAATGTTGGGGGATCTTTTTCTACTGCTTTAAAAGCTTAATAGATAATAGATACTTTACATACTATGCACACTTTGTTTTCAGATACGTTGCTCTGAATATGCTAATGAAGGCCATGGCAGTGGACACACTAGCAGTGCAGAGGCACAGGGTAACAATATTGGAGTGTGTCAAGGTAATCAATCATACAGTTCTATGGCATAATATGCTTTAGGCTTATTGTTGTTCTTCTGGGATTCCTTTTCTCTTCCCCTTAAAATTTGCAATCACGTATGCACTCTCAGGATGCAGATGTCTCTATTCGCAAAAGGGCCCTTGAACTTGTTTACCTACTCGTCAATGACACAAATGTAAAGCCTTTGACTAAGGAGCTTGTTGATTACCTAGAAGTAAGTGATGATGACTTCAAGGAAGACCTCACAGCAAAAATATGCTCAATTGTTGAAAAGTAAGTCTTGGCACATTCATCATCTCTACTGGCTTTTGGAAGAACATCTGATTTGCTATTCCCTAGTTGCTCCAGAGATTGGTTGTACATCCCTGTTGTTACATATGTCTTGGAGCAATTAATTTTTTGTTCACCTAGTGAAATAAATGATGGATTTTTCTTGTTGTACTGTAATTTGTTCTCCTCCCCATAGGGTGACAATGGAAGTTAAACTAAGGGTATGCAAATTAGGTTAACAAGAGGGGACAGTTTCTTTATTTCATTTGGTATTTTTACTCCTTGTCTTTTCAACTGCTCGTTCTTTTGCCTGTTGGAATATAGCAGAAGGCTTTAAGCACTGGGGAGAATATCATGATGTGAACCTAACTCTAGCTGTCATGTTGGATATACTATAAGCATCTTCTAACAAATTTTCTGTCATTTCGTGCTATCTTTAACAGGCTATAACATAAAATAAAAATAGTTCAGAAATCTATCCTCGGGTCTTTTTCATGCCTTTTATTCAATTTTGACAATCACATTAAGCTGCGATTAATTCCTTTACCCCCTTACCATTGCTTAATTGCATCACATGTTAATTATCAACTTGCTTTTAGATCCATACCTATCCGGTTTGATTTACAACTTTCTTCTAATATTTTGATTTACAAAATAATAACAGTTTTGTATTTGTAACAGGTTTTCTCAAGATAAGTTATGGTACTTAGACCAGATGTTCAAGGTTTTAACGCTGGTATGTGCATAAATACAATTATCAGCCATTTTTCTCTCCATGGGTCAATAATGGAATGGATATGCAAATTTAGAATACACCCTTGTCTATCCACAGACTGGAAACTTTGTGAAGGATGATGTATGGCATGCTCTTATAGTTCTGATAAGCAATGCGTCTGAACTTCAAGGATACTCGGTCAGATCATTATACAAAGCATTGCAAGCATGTGGTAGTGGTACACAGGTATGGAGGCATAATTAGTATTCTTGGTAAGCCATGGGATCAATTTTCACCCAATCTGAAGCGCATCTATCTCTTCTACTTTGAACTGTGTAGGAAAGCTTAGTCAGGGTAGCTGTTTGGTGCATTGGTGAATATGGTGAGATGCTGGTCAACAATATTAGTATGCTGGATGTGGAGGAACCAATCACGGTGAGTTGTTTTTTTACCAGCCATAGTAATTGGCTGATGCCTTATCTGCCGAAAGATCACTACTCACCATGTGATGAGAACTTCCTTTTGTAGTATTACATATTCTTGTTTAATTTCTACACACATAATGTGCATCCACTGTGCTTGAACTGCTAATTTAGTCCATATTTAAGGCTGATAAGGAGTAGCTCTTGGATTTACTTGTTTGTTCCTGACATCATCTTCATGATCACCTATATTAGCTGTAGCAGTTGTCACCAGAAAAGTTACTTAATCATTCATTTCGCTACACGTCTGCATAAATGTTTCAGTGCTGAATGATGACTTTTTATAGAGTATGTTAGTTCAGTTCATTAGTTCAATATTTCCCCAGTGGATGCTGTCATTTCTCTGTATTTTATTTAATAGTAGTGCGCTTCAGTTCTACTATTGTCAAATGGTTTGGCCAATGCCTGAACTTGTTCAGGTAACAGAATCTGATGCTGTGGATGCTCTAGAGCTAGCTCTTAAGCGCTACTCTGTGGATGTTACAACACGGGCTATGTGTCTCGTTGCTCTTTTGAAGCTTTCCTCACGATTTCCGCCAACTTCAAAGTAAGCTATTACTTAACTTGACCTTGCATTATTGTTGGATAACCTACTGCATAATTGAAAGTGAATTGGCTTTTAGCAAAAACTGGCAAAGCTCCATGAATTAAGTTGCCTTGTTTCATGGTTCTCTACTTTGTAGACAATACCGGCTATGATAATAGGGTCATCTACCTATCAATTCTCATCTCTATGTTCCACTTGCACATGCGCATGAGCTATCTGTGCTTACCGATTATACATGTTTACTACAAACAACAACAAACAACAACAACAACAAAGCCTTTAGTCCCAAACAAGTTGGGGTAGGCTAGAGGTGAAACCCATAAGATCTCGTGACCAACTCATGGCTCCGGCACATGGATAGCAAGCTTCCATGCACCCCTGTCCATAGCTAGTTCTCTGGTGATACTCCAATCCTTCAGGTCTCTCTTAACGGACTCCTCCCATGTCAAATTTGGTCTACCCCGACCTCTCTTGACATTCTCCGCACGCTTTAGCCGTCCGCTATGCACTGGGGCTTCTGGAGGCCTGCGCTGAATATGCCCAAACCATCTCAGACGATGTTGACCATCTCAGACGATTATACATGTTTACTATAAAGAAAATTTGATTTGATGACAAATATAAGTTGAAAATGTTGCAAGCTTACATTTTCAAATTTCTCATGAATTGGTTTCTTTTTCATGAGCCTATACTAAATAAAATAAGTGTTGGTGACGTGACTAATTAACTACAACACTTACAGTGTAGTTTGCTGGCAACGTGACAAAACTAAGTGTATCATTCTGTTCATTCGGTTCTACGATGGTAGGCACACTTACAATGTTAATGCTGGATCTTCAGTTTGCTGGAAGCATGATTTGCTAGCCATTTTTTCCAAAAAGAATTATGCTATCTTTTTTGTGTATGCCTTGGACTTGGAGTATGTGGTTTATGTTATCTATTACTAAAGTAATTTTGTCACCTTCCTGTAATTATTGCAGGAGGATACAAACAATTGTCGCGCAGAATAAAGGGAATACTGTGCTTGAGCTGCAGCAAAGATCAATTGAATTTAATTCCATTATACAAAGGCATCAGTCTATAAAGTAGGTGACAGCTACTAGCCATTATTGCTCAAAATATGCACTAGTATCACAGCTCTTCATAAAATATAGTAATCTTGTGAATGCTGGTGTGTGTGCAGATCATCTTTGCTTGAGCGAATGCCTGTATTAGATGAAGCTAGTTATTTGGTGAAGAGAGCCGCTTCTTCACAAGCAACTGTTTCATTAACTAAGTCTGCTCCGTCCGCTGCTTCTGGAGGCTCACTTAAGGTTCCAAATGGTGCAGTGAAACCACCACCAGCTCCGTTGGCTGACTTACTTGATCTAAGTTCGGATGATGCTCCCGTGACTACTTCTGCCCCTAGTACAGCACCTAATGATTTCCTACAGGATCTTTTGGGCATCGGCCTGACTGATACATCTACCACAGGTTTTGACTCTGTTCTTTTCATTTCACATAAATTTACTTCTGACGTGTCTCTTTTAGCACAAATGAAGCAAGTGATGCTCTATCACCTGTTAAGTGATTCTGGTTTCTGAAATTTGGTACTGATTTGTCAGTAATGCATATTTGACGAGGGATTAAGCTTGCTTGAACAATGTCTTATTTTGGAAGGCTCAGTATTGTGCCAGTTCTGAGATATTTTGAGCTGTCCTAAACAGGCTCTTGTTTTGATTCTTAGCTGTATATGTGTACTGTTTGTGTACATTGCTGGTTTGGGTCTTCCTTATGATGTCATTCCTGGTTTATGTAAGGTGGAGCGCCGTCTGCAAGTACAGATATTCTGATGGATCTTCTATCTATTGGTTCATATCCTGTACAAAATGGTCCGCCAGCAACATCAAACATAAGCTCTCCTGGCCAAGGTAAAGTAACTGTATTGGTAATATCTGCATATTTCTGCCCTGCCTGTCATCCATACTTAATTTATCTAGCACTGTGCAGCAGTGACTAAACATGCTCCTGGAACACCTCAAGCTATCGATCTTCTCGATGGTTTGTCCCCAAGTACACCACTTCCTGGTCCGCCCCTGTCACTTGATTATCTAGCAGCGTTCCTAGTCATTAGGAAATTAACCATTGCTCTACTTGTTTGATCACCAGATGCGAATGCAGCTTACCCATCAATCACAGCTTTCCAGAGTGCAACTTTGAAGATCACCTTCAGTTTTAAAAAGCAGCCTGGAACGCCTCAAGAGACTACAATGCATGCCAACTTTACAAATTTGACATCTGCTACATTGACCAATTTCATGTTTCAGGCAGCTGTACCAAAGGTAGTACCTATGAAGTTTGAAATGTTGTCCCTCTGCTACTAATCCTTCCCAGCTGCGGATCTTTTCATAAAAAAATATATGTTGACGCACACTTGCACTTCAGAAC
The DNA here is from genome assembly GCA_902687465.1 of Secale cereale. Classification (NCBI taxonomy): domain Eukaryota; kingdom Viridiplantae; phylum Streptophyta; class Magnoliopsida; order Poales; family Poaceae; genus Secale; species Secale cereale. Next base: position 695,427,134 of record LR738712.1, on the reverse strand, counting down.
TAACTATAGGATTTGTCTAGTTTAGTTTCTGTGGTAAATCTATAATTACTAACTTGTTTGTTTGGTCAAAAGCCATATAGTAATTGGTCATTAATTTATCTTTTCTTTCTCTGATAAAGCTCTGTCATAAAACAAATTACTTCTATATCTACTCTCGAATTCTCAGGCATCGGCATCTGGGTTGATATGCAGTTCAGTTTTTTTTTCCATGTTTCTTCAAGACCACTAATTAAAATGTGTGCTAAAATTTGTTTGCAAATGACAAGTGGGTGACAGGACGCTTTCAATTCTATGGGTATTTGTGAACAGCGGTGTAGTCTGCTTTACTTGTTATTGATCAAATGCTAGAGATTGACAGTCCATCCGCCTGTGCAAATCTGTATTTCAGTTCATCCAGTTGCGCTTGGACCCAGCAAGCAGCAGCACCCTTCCGGCCAGTGGAAATGGTTCAATTACGCAAAGCCTCAGTGTCACTAATAATCAACATGGGCAGGTATTTGACAGTATGCCTGTCGGAGGGGAATATCACCTTTTTTTCTGGTTTTCTTTGACTACTGGTAGTTTCTATATAAGCTTGAAAGAGCCTAAGTAATTTTAATTCATTTTTTGCATGGCCATGAAAGTATTATAGATCTCATCTGTGTGCCAAAGATAACTGCTTCTAGCATGCTTCCCACTTATATGGTGTATCCCGTATAGCCACTGATCAGTCATTTGGTTATACTTCAGTTCTTAAAGTAGATTTCTTACACCTACTGATTAATGTTCATTTTATCATGCGTCTATCAACAGTGAAACATAGATTTATTCAAAAAGGAAAAAATATATATGGAGATAATGCTAGGTGCAGCATGCTGTGTGCCTGGATTCATAAATGGCCACATGGGTCATTTGCTGAGATTTGCACACCACATGGGTAGTTGTGAGTTAGAATATTCTTGTATCTCCGTATGATCCATCAGTATTTTGTTTCCTGTTTTTAGTAGAACTTGCTAATCCTACTCGATCCATTACTAGAGCGTCCTATGGTCACCTTAATGATTCTTTATGCAGACTTGAATTATGTTGCGACTTCAGAGTTTATGGTTATCTTTTGTTTTCTTGCGATTATGTGATGTGTGGTTTTGAATTGCCTGCCTCACAGAAACCACTTGCGATGCGGATCCGGATTTCGTACAAAGTGAACGGCGAGGACAGGCTGGAACAAGGGCAAATCAGCAATTTCCCCGCGGGGTTGTAGTGCCACCTGTGTCTATAATGTTGTGATAGTAGCTCTTTCGCTCTGAGTGTGCTGCTCTGCTTGCAAAGGCGAGTTTTCCTTTTCTATCCCTCCCCCATCATTTCTTCCCCTTTCTGCTGCTTGCCGATTAGTAAGTTATGTACACTAGTAGCTGGTTTTTGCTATTTACCCTTTTACCTATACTGTATAGTAGTAGCTTGCAGCGATTAATGACACCCACCTCCAGTTTTGCCAAAATGTATTAATACAAAGGTGTATATCATTCACACTCGGAGGGCTGCCAAAATTTTCGGCCTCCCGATCATTGCTGGCAGCAAACCAGCGCCTTGTATTTACACCATGCTGTTCTTCAATGTAATTTATACTACCTGTTTTTCTTTAACCGGACTCCTGGGCTCAGAATATCTTGCATACATGGCCCTTCACCCAACTGTCTGTCAGAGGATTTTACATTTGCACAGCATTTGCCAGACCCATTTGAAATTCGAAACCCGACCGGTTTGCTCGGTGGAAGCCAGGTTGTACGGTGCGTAGCGTAGCTATTCAGATCGAGTCTGGCATTTTGCACCTTTATTACAAGCTTTTTCATCATCATCGTTATCGTGACGAAAATCCTTGCCCATGTGAGCATCTGGAACGGGCAACTGAGCTAGCTTTGCACATACGGCCCGTATGGAAAAAGTGCGTGTGGGTGGCTGGGTGCGCTCCATAAATGTGATCGGGTAAGAGCAGCACTTGATTGTTCCGGGCGGGGTACGTGCATCCTTGGCTGTGAAAGTTGGTGCCGTGCATGATCCCTCCCTCATCAAAGTCAGCGTCAGGCCGGTTGCACGCTTGAATGCGAGCGATTGATTGATCGGTCGCATCAGCAGCATTCAGTTCAGCACCACTCCGAGTCCGGGATACCAGCTGCTTCCGTACCGGCGTTCAGGAGAGGAGAGGAGCCCTTCGCCCTCACTCGTCACCTCGCATTTCCATCTTTGCCTGTCTGCCCGTATGCAATGCAAATGCAGCTGTGCGTTTGTCACCTCGCTGTTCTCCATTAATTCTTTGCACGCATCCGGACACGCACGCTGATTTCCGCCAGAGCGAGCGACGTGGCTGGGTTCGGAAGATGCCGCCTGTTGGGAAATTATCACAGTACAAAATAAAACAAAATCGCGTGCTGCTTTTACCAGCCTTTTATTTTTATCTATCCATCTTGGGCACCACAGTAGTCGCATTGCGTCTCTAGGGCAAGAGCCAGCTTTCCGGCCCTCGCAGCAACGCCTACCAAAACCAGCTAAAAGGAAAGATGGCATTAAAGCTCAAAAAAAAAAAAGAGAGGAAAGATGGCATTGACGCCGATGGATGCATCCAGCCACCTCACTCACTGAATCTCAATCTTCAGTATTATTATCATCGCCCATTTAACAGCGGATACGGACGCACAACCAAACAAGGCCCCGCGCGTCACATGAGGCTACACGATAAGCGCTGCAGTCCAAGCGATGAGCCGAGCCGCTAACTGTAGTTAATTTACGCTGCCTTGCAGCTTTACAACGAGTGTGGCGGCCTCATCAGCAGGATCGGCGCGCGGTTTTGGCCGATGCGAATGCGATGCGCCCACCACACCATACCTGTCGACAGGGTGAGCCATTAACTATCCAGTAACGTCACATTACCACCCGCGAGATTCAGGGGAGATTAGACTGGAGGAAGGTTGTGCCGTGCGTGCAAGCTGATCGCCACTTTGCTTGCTATGACAAGAATGTACCCGGACTAAACAAAACCGTACCGCTTGAGGTTTGAGCAGCTGTAGCAGTGTGACCTAGAAGGTAAGTATATGAAATTTCAAAAGTAGGTAACCGCTGCTTTGAGAGTTGCTGTTGTGGGAGTATTCGACGGGGTAGTCAGCAGTTTTTATACTAGTGCAAGCATGCTTTTTTTAATGGCTAGTGCAAGGATGGTACTGGTAGTACTCCCTCCTTTCGTGTAAGGCGCGATTAATTTTTTTTCTGGTCTTCATGGTACTATAACTTTGATTATGATCTTTTAAAACAATTTTATGTCTATAAAATTAGTGTAAACACGTGAAATAAATTTTATGTCTGAGTTAGTCAAGTCGGTGCTCTCTTCCATTGCCATCTTCCATGCCACGGCCTTGAAGCTGCCGGAGGGAACTACATCCGCCTTTGTGGGCATCGAGAGAGCCTTCCTTTGGTCGGGCTCGGACAAAGTGTCTGGAGGACAGTGCAAGGTAAGCTGGCGGCTGGTTTGCAGGCCAAAACGTCTTGGTGGACTCGGTATCCTTGACTTCCGCATGTATGCTCGGGCACTGCGGCTTCGTTGGCTTTGGTATGAGTGGAAGGAGCCGCATCGGACGTGGGTGGGATACGGAAACCCTTGTGACTCCACTGACAGAGCCCTCTTCTACGTTGCGACGACCATCACCATGGGGGATGGTCGGAAGACCCGATTTTGGCATTCCCCGTGGCTCGATGGAAAGAAGCCCAAAGATCTCGCACCTATGGTCTTCGAGATCTCTGCCAACAAGAACAAATATGTGAAGGAAGCCTTGCATGAAAACAATTAGATCCGGTGGATCAACCTTTTGGGAGGCCTCTCGGTGGAGCACATCGAGCAATTTTGCGGCCTCTGGAAGAAGATTCAAGAGGTGCACTTGCATGACAACATTGCCGATGACATCAGATGGAACCTTACCACCAACGGGCACTACTTTGCGGTCTCGGCTTACAAGGCCCAGTTCGAGGGCTCTATCATCTCACCCATGCCCAAGATGGTGTGGAATAGTTGGGCACCGTCTAAGTGTAAATTCTTTGCCTGGCTTGTTATCAAGGATAGGGTCTAGACCGCCGATCGTCTTCAGTGGAGTGGTTGACCAGACTGCAACTTATGCCAACTTGGCAAGAGGGAACCGGAGACCGTAGTGCATCTCCTCTTCAAATGTAGGTACTCCACTCGAATTTGGAATGCGGTCAGAGCTTGGGTGGACGCGTCAGAGTTGGATGTAGCGGCATGGACCGGTATAACCTCGGTCAGCGAGTGGTGGGCTTCGGTGGTTCTCACTCGTGGTCATAGGAAGCAAGCGGTGTCTTCTCTTATAATCCTTGTTTCTTGGGAGTTCTGGAAAGAGAGAAACGCAAGAGTTTTTCAGCAAACTTGTAGGCTGCCATCTATGGTAGTTGGAGGCATTAAGGCAGAGGCGAAGAACTGGATCATTGCTGGGGCTAGGCACTTGGGTTCTTTGATGCCGTGAGAGTAGGCTAAATTTTCATTTGTGGAGGAGTAATGATCCTCGTAATACCTTTGTTACTCCCCTCTTTTTTAATGAGATGAGGCAAAGCTTTTGCCTCCGTTTAAAAAAAAGAAAGAAAGAGAAACAGAACAACGAGTTGAGTCCATCACGAACCTGGAAAGCTACCCTGAATCTCTGAAACCGACGACACAATCGCTTTGCAAACACAAAATGGTCATGAACAGATTCAAGAGCAGTCAAAAACACTTGTACTACTACTACTACCACAGTACAAATTAGCTCAAGTTGCAACCAAGTACTACCACGGTACCAAGAAAACAAAAACATCATTTTTCTTTTTTCATGGTGTCACTGTCACGACTCCCCGACGCTCCTCCTCGGCCACTGCAGCGCGCCGTCCACCGCCGGGGAGCCGTCGGACGCGAGCACGGGGAGCTTCCCCTTGCCGTTGCGCGGCCACTGCCAGATCTTGGACACCGAGAAGCTGTCGCCCTTGCTGCCGGCGCCGATCCTCTTCCCCTCGCCCCCGCCGAAGCCGGGCTGGTTCGCGACGACCCCTCTCGGCCCCCTCATCCTCTCCGCGGCGCCGCCGTTGCCTCCGTCGACGTTCCGTCGGTGGACGGACACCTGCAGGCTGGCCTCGGCGAGGACGTACTGGTAGGAGCCCATGGAGTAGCACCGCCTGGCGTCCAGGCTGCTACTGCTGCTGCTTGCGTCGCCCTCCTCCGCCGCCACAATGCCGTCGTCGTGCTGGACGGGGCCGTGGCCGTGGCCGGCAGCCGCCCTGGCCGTGCTCTTGAACTTGCCGAGGCGCACCGGGAACACGGCGCCGTCCTCCCGCCCCCACCCCTCGTCGAGCGCCGCGGCGTCGAGGAGCAGGAGGCCCGCGGCGTCGTCGGCGGCGAGCGCGCGCCGGCAGAGCGGGCAGGTGGAGTTGGAGAGCAGCCAGGTGTCGATGCAGTCGATGTGGAACGCGTGGCCGCACAGCGGCAGCAGCCGGAGCCGGTCGTCGCCGGCGAACTCGCACAGGCACACCGCGCAGTCGAACGGCTCCTTGGCGCCGCTCCCGGCGCCGACCACCACCTCCCCGTACAGGAACACCGGCAGCGCGTCGATGACGGCCTGGTCCAGCCCGGAGTCGTGCAGGTGGAACAGCTGCTGCAGCTGCCGCTGCAGCGCCGACTCCTCCCCGGCCCCCCGCCCCTCCACCCCCTCCCCCACCTCGCTCCCGCCACCCTCCGTCGCCCCGGTGCGCGCGCGGGCGCGCCACCGCAGGAGCCTGACGAGCAGGTGCAGCAGCCCGGAGACGAACACGAGCGCCGCCAGCACCAGCACCACGACCAGCACCACCGGGCTAATCCCCAAACCGCCTCCTCCTCCTCCTCCTCCTCCACCTCCTCCGCTGCCGCCCCCGCCGCCGTCCTGGCTCTTCTTGGCCTCCTCGGCGAGGAAGCGGAACGCCGTGGCGGCTAGCAACATCCTCCTCTGCCCCTCCTGGTCGTCGTTGGCCGGTGTGGTCCGGGCAACGCGCCGCTCATTGCGTGCGGGGAAGCTCCCCGGGGGCGGCACTTTTGAGCTGAGCGGGCTTCTCGGAGTGGGTGGCTTCTTGGTCCTCGCTCGCGGCTCGCAAGGTGCTCGGGGGATGAGTCCAGGCTATTTAGGTGAGCCGTGGGGAAGGTCCGAGCGGAGGAGGATGGTCTCGTGTGTGACAAAACACGTGTTTTTATGCAGCCGAGCAAGCAAGCAAGCTGACCAGTAGAACCGCTGAGGCGGCAAAGGTGGCCGTGGCTGCTTCGTGTGCTCAAAAGTGACGGGGACACGGTATGGTAGAAAGATCCTCTACGTGGACATTCATATTGACACGGTATGCTATGCCCCAAAGATCATCTGTTTTCTTCCCTAACCATAGATGGTTAAGCATCTCCAACAGCGGCAGAAAAACGCGCGCGCTAAACTTCTGTTTTCGCGCGCGCGGGGCAGAATGACGCGCTCCAGCGGCGGCGGGAAAACCGCGCGTGCGCGAAATGGCGGCCTCTCGCACGTCATTTTTGCGACGCCGCCTTCGGCGCGCCTATAAAAAGCAGCGCGCGCCGCTCCCTCGCTCCACCGCTCCATCGCTCCCTCTCTCCCTGCCTCTCGCGCCGCCGCCGCCCCTGACGCGCCACCATGCCGCCGCGCCATCGTTCTGCGTCGGGCTACCGCGGCGTCCGCGAGCGCCCGAACGGCGGGTTCTACGCCGAGATACGCTCCGGCGATCTCCGGCTTAGTCTTGGAACCTACGACACGGCGCACGAGACCACCCGCGCGTTCGACGCGGCAGCATGGCGCCTAGGCAGGCCGCGTCGTCAAATGAACTTCCAGGACGTCCACACGCTCCAGCAGGCGTTAGATGTCGCCCCGCCGCCTCGTCTAAACTTTGCACAAGACCGTGCGGAGCATACTGCGCTGCAGCGCCGTCTCCTCGTCGCCCAGGAGGACGAGCGGGTCATGGCGGAGTGGCGCCGGCTCCACCCGGAGGACGTCGCCTACGAGCAACAATATTGGGCAAGTCGCCGCGAGGAGGACACGCGCCGGCGCCGCGAGGAGCGGTTGGACAGGCGTCGTCGGAAGGCATTGGCGTGTGCGCAGTCCGACCTCGTCAATGCAGGCGGGAGGTCCTTCTTCACTCAAGAAGATGAGCGTTGGTTGGACTGCTGGCTGTCAACCTCTGACAACAACGACGAAGATGATGGTGCAGATGACGGGAGCGAATGAGATTAGTTTTTTATGTTTTCGAACTATCTAGCGCCGAACTATCTATCTATGTTTTCGAACTACCTATCTAGTTGCAATATATATGTAAAATAACTTTGTATCCTTTTTATTTTAATGCAATCTATGTATTAAAAAATATTGTGCGCGCGCTACATTTTTTGGCACTGCAGGAGCGGCGCGCGCGCTGCATTATAGCGCGGCTGTTGGAGCCAGCGCCTATCCCCGCACTATACCTGCCGAAGCGCGCGCGGCAAACGCTTTTTTTGGGCGCGGCGCGTAGCACGGCTGTTGGAGATGCTCAAACGATAGGAGAAAAACGATCAAACAAACAAAATAAATCAACAATAAATAGTTATTACAACTCAAACGATCCAATGCATGAATCTGTTGAGCCAAGCATACCAGGAAAGCCGCGAGATTTGTTCATCGCCAATAGCCTTGCGGCGTCTTCAGCAGTGGGAGATCTCAAATACTCCTCGCCAAACACTTGCACAATTCCCACTGCAAAGCGCTTGACACACATGATGGCTTGGCTCTCACCCATAGCCAAGTGATCATCAACTAGATCGGCCGGGATACCGTATGCCAACATACGCAAAGCGGCTGTCACCTTCAGAAAGGTGCTATGCCCGAGCTCTCCGGCGGCATTCCTCCTTTGCTGGAAAAACCGGTCATGGCTCGCTAGTTTCTCTGCAATGCGCTTGAACAAGTCTGTGCTCATCCTAAACCGGCGACGAAAATACGACTCCGGGTATGTGGGATTCTTCACGAAATAGTTCTTCATCAATCTGTTATGGGCATCAATCCTATCTCTCCAAATTTTATCCCGACCCATAACCGAACCACCGTGCTTCGGTTTTTTATTGATATGCATAGCTATGATCATTGCAAGATCCTCCTCCTCTTCCATATCAAATTCTTCTTCGGAAGAATCAGACGACGAACTCATCTACAATGTTCAATACTATACTATCAAAACTACAATTCAAAATATGCACCAAATTCATAAGTTTGGAGCAATACATACCTTGTAGGCGTTTTGTCGAACACCTTGCGGGCGCGGCGCGGCAGCGAGCCCTCGGGCGCTGTTCCTCGGACGTCGGAGGCGCGCGAGGTCCGGCCGGACTAGGAGGGGGTGGGGCGGAAGCGCGGCGGCGCGGGGAGGCCGGCGAAGCGCCTGAACGGTCGCCGGGGGGCGCGGGCGGCGGCCGCAGCGGAGACAGACCGGGGAAGCGCTTGAGTGGTCGCCGGCGGGCGCGGGCGATGACGGCGGCGCGGGGATAGGCCGGGGAAGCGCTCAACAGTCGCCGGGGCCGCGAGCGGCGGCGGCGGCGCGGTCGGATGGGGGCGGCGGCGCGGTCGCGAGAGTGGAAGAGGGAGCGAGCGAGCGCGGGAGAGAGCAGTGACGAGCGTGGGAGAGTCGCGCGCGCGCGAGCCGGCGCAGCAAATAACGGGCGCGGGGTTGCGTTTCGGCCAGGGCGCTGAATTGGAAATGGCGCGCGCCGTTTTTGCGCGTCCGCTAGAGCTGCCTGCCGCGTTGCGCGCGCGCTAAAACTGCTTTTTTTACGGCGCGGCGCTTGTATAGCGCGGCTGTTGGAGATGCTCTTAGAGCAAGCTCTCGTCTTCAGTCTTTATCGGTAAGCCCGTGGATTCGCCTTTGCTTGCCGCTCCGGTAGACTCCCGGCGCCTCCGCTCTGGTTAATAACTTAGGTCAGGATTTTTTAGTCATCGCAAGTGTGGTGCTCGGGCGGATGGTGGTGCTTCTTCTTCGAGTTTGTCTTCTGACTCCGATCCTCCTCGAATTCCTTCATCTGGACGTAGTCGACGGAGCTTCGGCGATTCCTGCAGTCTCCTTGGGACCGTGAGGTTAGAGTTTCTCATCGTGTGACAAGATTCGGTGTCCAATGCTTCATATCTATGTAAGGGTTCAACAATGATGACTGCGGCCACAGGGCGCTGGTCCTTAAGGACACGTGGACGAAGATTTTTTGGTTGTCATTGACAAATTCAAGCCGACTCCGGTAGATGAGCGGCGACAGTGGTGCATCAACGGCTAGCCGGCATCAGCGGTCTTTCAATGGTCTCAGAGTCTCGATGTAATTTTTATTCTATTTGAGATGTTTTATACCTCCGGTGAACTTTTATAAACATGTATGATGATTTTTGCAAAGAAAAAAGTTTAAATGCCAAGTGTTAAAAGAGACTTTGGCCTCACTTTATATACAACACAACCAACATTACGCAGGAGTGGAGGATGAAACCCAGACTGAAGAAACATAATCCAGATTTCATAATCCGACTGAAGAAACATAATTCAGGTTTGCTAAGATAAGAAAAATAGATTTTGGGGTGTCGTGGATGCATGTTGCGTTTCTACTGTTGTCGTCGTTTCAATCTGTTCAGAGCGGCGTACCGTGTTGTCCTCCTTGCGTTAATGCAAAGTCAGCCCATAGCCTTTTGTTCAAAAAAAAAAGTCAGCCCATAGCCTTTGAGTTTGTTCTTCGCTTCGATCCCTCTCGTGTGATGTGAACAGAACAGAGACAAGAAGAATCAAGAATCCGTCCGTGTCACGGCGGGCGAGAAGACGATTGCGGATTCGTGGCTGAGCTGATGGCGATTCCTTCAAGTGCTGCTCGGTAGTGGTAGTGGTACTAGTACAGTACAGCACCGTACGTTTGGGCGTGCAGGTCGTGGCGTCGCCGATGAGGTTGAGCTGATGGCACTTGCACAGCGCGCACGCACGCAGGTACGGCCGAGGTCCGGACGGACGGCAGGTCCCGGGACCAGGAGAGGACCGTATGGCTGCGGGGAGATCAACCTGGTATGGTATGGTATGGTACAAAACGGAAATCGAGCCAGGAACACCTCGTTCAGGGAGACCATGGAGCGTGAGGACTCGCCGACTTAAATTAGATTATCCCGGTGCACAGCGCGCCGGCGGACCCGCCCGAGCGCCCTAGGCAGGGCGGAGACGAAAATGGAGTTGCCGCGGCAGGGTGCATGGTCCGCTCGTGCGTTGGAGCATCTACACCCGGACCCACCCCTATCTCCCTTGCCCTCTGCCTCTCGCGGTGGGTGGCGCGTGCCTCCGACTCCGGAGTCAGCATCTGCGACGCCGGCAGAGCGGGCGCTAGAACCCACCACTGCCCACGCAAAGCAGCGGCCGGAGGTGGAGGAGGCCGTCGGGCGGGCGGAGCAAATTGGGCAGGCCTTGCAGATCTGCGCGCGGGGCGGGAAGGGTCGGCGCTGCGGCGACGGGCGACAAGTGCGTCGAACTGGACCCCGAGCTGCCGCCCGTATCTACCCGCAAGCACTCGAGCGCGATACGGAGCGCCAACTCGTCCTCGTCTTTGGAGTTGCTACCGAAGTGGGTGCCGGTGCTGACATGCTTGTTGGTGTTGGGGATTGAACAAATTGGGGAAAGGGGAGCATCAGAAAGCGGGGCGGAGTGAAGTAAGCTAGAGTTTGCTCCGAAGGGGGATTTTGTGCGGTCGGGGTGGCCAGCGGTGGGCCGGGCTGACGCGTTCGGGCCGCCTCATGTCCACCCTACATTTGGGCTGGATATTAGGGGTGCCGGCTAGCCCAGGCGCTTGTCCGCGGTTTTTGAGCTCTGATTGGGTCGGTTTTTTGTGATCGGACGGCCTGCTCGGGCGCTTGAGATGTGTTTGGGAGGTCCGGCTATAGTGCTCTCAAATACCCGAGCGGACGGACCGGTAACTGAGTGATCACAAAAAATCTACCCATCCGGACACCCCAAATCGGTCTCAAACGGCCAGGCTGTCCGGCTACCCTCTTATCCAGCCCAAACGGGCACGTCGGCAACGTCGAAGCTGACATGCCCAACCTATCACCGACCCCACGCTGTCCCACAAAAAAAACCATCCGGCTCCTCGCTCGGAACCCTAGCCCACCCACTCTCCTCTCTCGCTCAGTCCTCTCCTCTCCCGTCTTTGATTTCGATCCAATCCGGTGCAATGTCGAGCTCCGGCAGCCACTTCGGCTTTGACCTCGACACCGACAAGGAGTTGGCCCTACGCATTACCTTGGAGCGGTCCAAGGTCAACAATGGGGGCAACTTCGGATTTGCAGCTTCGCTGGAGCTCCCACGCCGGTGCAGCACGGACGCAGCCGAAGCTGGCCCCTCCCGACCCATGCTTAGCTCCGCCAGAGTGGCACAATATAGTCCGTCCCTGCACCGTCCCCTTCTCCCGCTGGCTGCTGCTCTGTAGGTAGTGGTGGGTGCTAGTGTCCGCGTCGCCAACCCGCACACACACTCCGGGATCGGAGGCATGGTCGCCCGCCGCGAGAGGCAACGAGCAAGGGAGAGGGACTCGTCGGAGCAGTACGTGCGCCATCATCGCGGGATGCCCGTGGAGCCCGACGGGGACGAGCGGCTCCTTGCCCGGGTCCACCGTCGGCCGCTCACGATGGCGAAGACTGACACTCGCCACCTACGACGGAAGAACGCGAAAGCGCTTCGGCTTGCCATAGAGAAGTTGGAGCATGAGACGATGGGGGCAGCGGCGGAGGCAGCTCGGGTCGTGAAGTTGAAGCAGCAACAGGATAGGGCCGTCCGCCAGACGAAGGGGCTGATCGTCCTGTCCGACTTCGACGAAGGCGACGATCACAGCTCCACTTCCGCCTTCTTCTCCGATGACCAAGATCCTTCACCAGTCGCGGACGCCTACAATTACGCCGGCGATTGGAAGAGGAAAGGACCGTCGAGGAAGTGGTGAAGACGCTCCTCCTATGTTTATTATCGTTTTTAGTTGTTGAAGTTAAGAACTTGTTCGGCGATGAACTCCGATGATCTTGTAGACGATGTACAGTTTGTTTATGTGCATTTGCCTGTACGTTTGATGCTGATTTCGTTGTGCGTTGTTTGAGCATGTATAGTTGCTCTTACGTTGTATGCTTAGTATGGATATAGAGTGCCGGATAAGAAGTATGCGGATATGGAAAGGAAAATTGTAGACGTGACAAATCAATGCTCACGGACACGTGTTCGCGGGCGTTTGAGGAGTTGAATTTGCTGTCTGCGGATGCTCTTAGGATTTGGAATTCTAGGGTTTGTAGCCGTTTGTTTTTCTTCACCGAGGACCTGGAGAAACGTCGAGATGCCATGAGTGGAGCGGCACGAGAACTTGGCGTGATCTTGCTGTAGCTTTTCTCAACGAGTGATGAGTGGAGCGCGCTATGGTCTTCTGCATTTTCTCCTTGTTCGTTTCCGGTCTATTCGATCTGTTATATGGTGTTCGTCCAATCTCTAAAGCTATAGTTCGTTACCAACAGAAAGAAGTACATGTGAGTTTCCCCGGACACGGCTAAACTGAGCCCGAGCTCAGGTGAGCAGTAATTAAAAAAAATCAAACCAATTTGATTTGTTTGTTAGCGAATATTGACAACTGTTTTGATTGCTTGCAAAGTTTCAATATCGCATGGCATTCATGAAAATGTGGTAAAAGAATAAGACCGATGCTCCAAAAGTGTTATTTTCAGAAGCATTTTGGAACATCACTTGTGTTTTTTGTCACGTTTTTCGCAAATGTCATTTCAAGATGAAACTTTACAAGCAATTAGTTTTTTTGTCAATGTTTGCCGCATAAAAAAATTCAGTTTTTTAGGAAATATTTTTTTTGGTTTTATTGTTCACTCATGCTCACATGAACTCGAGCTCAGAAAAAACACTTAAGATCATTTTCAACGATGACCCGCAAATTTCCTTCTGCATCCGTCCGCACAGAGAGGGACCAGTCTGCGAACGTGGATGAGGGAGGTCACCATCCAATTGTAGTCGCATATTTTCAAAACATTTGACCGAACCTACTAAAAGCACTAAGCAAGGCTACTAAACTAAGGGCCAGTTTTTTTGGTGGCTTCTAGAATAAACTGAAATAAGCTACCCCTACCCAGCTTATTCTAGAAGTCCAAACAAATTTATTTTTTTATAAGCCTAGTAGTTAAGAATAGATTAGTAGGCTTCTAAAATAAAAAATATGATTAGACTTCTAGAATAAGCTGGATATGGGACAACTTATTCTGAAAGCCAAAACTACTAGGAAAAGAACTGCCCCTAAGCACACCACCATGGCGGAAGCCAACCTTCCGCCAAATCTAATCCAGGCTAATAATCATGCCATGCAATGGCGGAAGCGAACCTTCCGCCAAATCTAATCCAGGCTAATAATCATGCCATGCAATGACGGAAGCCAACCTTCTGCCAAATGTATGAGCACCTCCCGCTAAATGACATGCTAATTTTCCTAAAAGAAATATATTAATTAGCACCTTCCACCAAATGAAATATACCATTTGGTACTACCTTCCATCAAAATGCTACCTATCCGCTGCAATTAGCACATTGCATTCGGCTAAATAGTAGTCATCATGGGCGGATGTAGAGTAGAGACGGTACGTGGTGGCTTTTTATTGGTCATGGAGATGTCCGGACTCCCGCAAAAACTCCCCCCACGTTTGTCTCGAATTTGTTGGAAAAAATAACGTCCGAACCGCTTGACGGACCGAAGGAGGACCGCATTAGATGGCAAAATGTGTCCAGGCACAGCGGTCCGAACGCTTGAGAGAGATTTAAGGGTTCGCGTTGGAGATGTTTTACACTATTCAATCGACACTATTTTTTTTGAATAAAGACACCCATAGGGCATCTTAGATCTGATTATCATCGAGAAAAATAAATGCCAGTACAATGGATAGACAAGTGGACGTAGAACGACCAGTAAAAAATAAAATTACATTAAAAAGCATACTAGTCTTCTTCTTCGTCTGATTGTATGCTGCCCGTCGGAGATTGAAAATTGCATTGAACCAACAACAAAGGGAAGCGACACCTGCAAACTCCATCATCATACAAGGCTTTGAAGACCCACCGAGTTATTTGCCTCCCCGGCCCCCTTTTTTTTTTCTGGAATGGTGAGAAGGAATAGTGCCAAGATAAGAGCGCGCGCAGGAGCTGTCTAGCCGTGTAATGCACTTATGCCTTCGATGCTCCCTTTTGATGTAGTGCGTTGGTCTCTTAAAACTTCTGTGGTCGAGGTTACGTTTGTTCGCTATGTACGTTGCCCGTGTGGGCTTTATTAATTTAAAGCCGGACGTCCCTGACGTCTATGTTTAAAAAAAGGGTCTGGGATACGGCCACGGGGCTATTTATCGTGTGCATCGACAAGCCATGCAAACATGCAAGGGTAGGTAGGATAGGAGGTGCTCGTGCGAGGAACCCAGCCTATCGGGAACATAGCTTTTGGTTTTGTTCTTCAGATCCGTGTGTTGTAAACACGAGACGGAGAAAAGGATAAGAGGAAGGGGTCGCGATTCCGTCGTCGTGTCACAAGGAAGATGATTGTGGTCGATCGAGCTGACGGCGACTCGTGGAAGTGGAACTGCTGCTTGCCACTACCACGCCTAGCCACACGTAGGTGTAGGTGGTGGCTGCCGCTGACCGTTCACGCACGGTGAACCGTCCACGGAACACGGACGCCCTGCCGTGCCGTGGCCGTGGTCCAGTCCAGACCGGGGAGCACGCCCGGCCCCGGGCGGCCGTGCGGTCGCCGGTCCACCAATCCAGGACCAGAATCAGTCGATCGCCCACGGTGCTCCGCTGCGCTCACCGGTCGGTTCGTGGCGGCATACCGAACGAACGAATCCCACCGATGGGTATGGGCGGGGGGCCGCGCGCCCTCGTGCCGTGTCGGCCGCCCCAACGAATCCAGCGTCTGTCCGCCGCTCCTCTTTTTGGCTGGCCTCGTTGCGCGCGGGCCACCTGCGTGCGTGCGTGCGCGCGAAAGCGAGGGGTTGCGCCGCTCGGGCCGGGTGACGGGCGAGTGAGTCGAGCGTGACGCGCGGGTGCACGGAGAGTTTTTTTTTTCAAGGGTCTGGTGCCAGCGGAGTTATTTTTTTCCGAAAATCTTTCGATCTATTCATTTTCAATCATGACAGTACAACGAACATTAAAAATGATAAAAAATACATCCAGATCCGTAGACCACCAAGCGACGCTTACAAGCACTGAAGCGAGCCGAAGGCGCGCCGCCGTCATCGCCCCTCCATCGTCGGAGTCGGGCACAAGTCGTTGTACTCCCTCTGTTCCAAATATTTGTCTTTATGGAGATTTCAATAAGTGACTACAAACGAAGCAAAATGAGTGAATTTACACTCTAAAATATGTCTACATACATCCGTATGTTATAGTCCATTTGAAATAACTAGAAAGACAAATATTTAAGAACGAAGGGAGTAGTAGACAGTTGAGAAATCGTCGTGCTAAGACCTTATAGGACCAGTGCACCAAAACAAAAAACGCCGCGGATGAAGAATAACGTAGATCGAAAGGATCCAATCCGAAGACATATGAACAAGACGAACATCAACAAGATTCGAGCAAATCCATCAAAGATAGATCCGCCGGAGACACACCTCCACACACCCACCAATGATGCTAGACACACCGCTGGAACAGGGGCTAGACGGGAAGACATTTATTCCATCTTCAGAGAGCCGCCGCCGTTTCACCTTCATGAGCAGAACACAAACCCTAAAAAAAACTGAAAGTAACGACTAAAAATGAAGCCCTCCCGCTGGCCCTTGGAAGGATCCACCATGCCTCCATGGCCCTAGGGCCACCGGAGAGGAGGTGGACATGTGTCGGCGTCGGCGAGAGGCGGAAATCCTATCTGATTTTTTTTGGAGGAGGAGGCGGCGACGGCTACGGGGTGCCAGCGGAGTTTTTGCTTAGTTTTTCGGAAAACCATGTAATGATATAATTATAAAAGTGGCAATTTAAATAAAAAACACTAACATCTCTAATACACGCGTGTCCTTTTTTCAGGATTTCAAATTCCAAACATTTTTTGAAAAGCGGTCATTGTATATATAAAACTTGAATATTCTTATGAAACATGAATATTTATAAAATGTGTGAACATTTCAAGTTTCTGGAAATAATTTGAAATTGTGAACTTAATTTGAATAGATAAACAACAAAGGAAAAAAAACAAAACAAAAAAAACAATCAGAACATAGCCAACTTTTTTCCCGCAAAAAGAAAGAACACATCTAACCTTTTTTTAGGGAATCAGAACATAGCTAACTGAGCGGGCCTATTTCAGCCGCTTGCCCGCTCGGCTATGCGCGCTTGTTCAACACAACAACTCACCCGGTGGATCCTATAGGGGGAGTAACTAGTTAACGAGCGCTACTTCGGGAGCCTTGCAACGATCAGCGTCACTTGACGCGCTCTCAGCCATTCGTCACGTGTAGCACTCTGGACGCTTCCTTCAGATTTTATTTTTTTATATTTTTCCACTCGTGTTTCTGGTTTTTTAAATGATTTTTTCGGCCGGTCTTCCTTAGCTTTTCGTTCAAAGAATTTTGGGGAAAAAAATTTTGCACGAAAAAACGATTTTTTTTCTCCGCGAGAGGCACGGTTTGCTTTCGCGAGAGTCACGGCCGTGCCTCTCGGAAACGGAAAAAACGCGTTTTCTGTCCTTTTCCTTACACGATAGTCACGATTGTGCTTTCGCGAGAGCACAGTTGTAACTTTCGCGAGAGTCACGGCTGCGACTCTCGGAAATGAAAAAAAAACACGTTTTGTGTTTTCTTTTTTTCTTCCGCGAGAGTGTTTTGCTTCCGCGAGAGGCACGGTTGTGCTTTCGCGAGAGTCACGGCCGTGTCTCTTGAAAACGAAAAAAATACGTGTTTTCTGTTTATTTTTGTTCCGTGATAGTCATGGTTTTGCTTCCGCGAGAGACATGGTTGTGCTTTCGTGAGAGCCACTGCCGTGCCTCCTCGGAAACGAAAAAAAAATGCATTTTCTTTTTTTTTTCCGTGAGAGTCACAGTTTTGATTGCGCCAGAGGCACAGTTGTGATTTCGCGAGAGGCACGGGCATGCCTCTTTCGGAAAGGGAAAAACCAGTGCTCCCAGTTCGGCTTTTAGTCTGGTTTTTTTGTCCGTTTTTTTCGTGAATTTTTTTTCGTCAAAATCTATCAACATGGGATCTTGTTTTTGAAGATCTCGACGCGAGGAATCCAATGATGAAAGCGGTTCGAGATTTGGACGCACAGTTTAAGAGATAAAACATTTTAAATAAATAGATCTACGAAAAAAGGGGAAACTCTCAGGTTGCGATAAGTGGTGCACATGCAGCGCGCCACTTGTCATAACATGGGGGTCTGGGGTGATCTTTGCAACGAGTATTCTCAGTTAATGATTTCGTCATATATGACGCTCGTTAGCGTCCAAACGTCGTACCTTCGCTGAGGCGACCGTCCGGTTGGGCCGGCCCACTTGCGGAATTCGCTGTTTATTTGTTCGCTGCTGCTTTTCCTTCGCTGTTTCGTGTGTTTTTTCCTTTTTTTTTCTGTGCTGTTTTTGCTTCCGGTTTTACAATGTTTTGTTCGGTTTTAAGTTGTTTGGTTATGTTCTTTTTCTTCCCTTTACCTTTCGTTTTAATTTTTCATTTATTTTCTTGTTTTCTTTTTTCTTCTCATTTTTGGTGTTATATAAAAAGTTTACCGTGTATTATAAAAATGTTCATCGTATATTAAGAAAATGTTCACCGTATATTACAAAGAAGTTTACCATGCGTTGATAAAGATGGAGATGTGTATTATAAAAATATTAATCATACATTTAATAAAATGTTCACCATATACTAAGAAAATATTGAATGTATTTATAACAATGTTCATTGTGTACTTACAAAATGTTCAGTGTATGTAAAAAAACTGTTCAATGTGTATTTTAGAATTGTTCAGCGTATAGCACAAAAATGTTTGATGGTCGAAAGTTTTCGACTTTTTTTTCTTCGGCTGTGTTTAGTTCTTATATGCTCGCGCGGCCTATATACAGCAAACATTGAGCAGCACATGTGGTATTCGACACATGCTGACCATCGTGATGTGTTGAATTCGATTCCTCTATGCCCCATCATTTTTTGGGAGATTAATAGCAGCTTGCTTTGACGCTCGCGAGCGTCAGCTAGGAGCTCTCGACGCAGAGTGTCAAGAGGTCCTCGCAGCGCCCACACGTCCATCATATGGGCCGGAGACAATTTCATCCGAGCGCTCGCTCTGGATGGCTCTTCAGAATGGTTTTTGCGGCCGAAAAAATTCTTCTGTTGGTTGTTGTCCTGGGATAAAAACGTTCGGTTTTTTATGAAACAAATTGGGAAATAAAAATTATGCTTTGAAAACTGTTCACGAAATATAAAAAAACTGTTCGTGAATTAAAGGCAATTTATGAATTTTAAAAAGAGTTCGCAAGTCCAAAAAAAGGTTCACAGAATTTTAAACCAATTTCATGCATGTGAAAAAAATCGAGATTTTTTTAGAAAAGGTTTGTGAATTTGAAAAAGTTCATGAGTGTGAAAAACATTCGCAGATTTGGAAAAATTTCACAGATTGAAAATTGTTCATGAAACTGAGCAAATTTCAGAAGTTTGAAAAAAATCACAATTTTTTAAAAAACATGAATTTTAAAAATTCATGATTTAAAAAAGGAAAAATATAAATACAAATATAAAATTGAAAAGCGAGCAGAAAACCAAACAAAAAGGCAAATAAAAGAGAAATGCGAAGAAAAATTGGTTGGATGCTTCCTAAAACTGGGATAAGGGTAAGTTGACACGGGTCCCCCCATCTAAACACCACTATCACCTCAAAATTTGTAAGGTCTCATAAGGCTGGTCCCAATGGGGTGGAACTTAGGAGTAACATCACTTATTCTAATACAACATTGCTTATGTGGCACATATTTAATGAAGAGAGAAGTGCTAGTGGTAACTAGCTAAGTTACCGGAACATCACATACTCCAAGAAACAATGAGTCTATAAGCTAATAAATGCATCGTTGCATGACACTACCTACATGTTCCTACCCACTGTGGAGGTAGTAACATAGTCTAGGTAAATGTGTAGGTTACTATCTTATGTTCCTGCCCATTGTGACCAGCCTAATTAATTGAGGTCTTCAATCTAGAATTGTGTCACCTGATTTTAACCAGGTTAACAAATTTCTCAAGGAGCTCTCCCATTTTATTCTTTTAACTCTCTATGTTCCCTCATTAAAAAAAATTCATTTAACTGAAGTATTCAATTTTAGATTTGGTTTACGATTATGACCAGACCAACAATTTCTCAAATCAATCAACAACAACCGGCCTATAAATACATATTAATACCGCACACCCTCCTACTACCTAGAAAAATGAAGCGCCATCATTTGATACTGTAGCACCAATATAGTACATTCTGCCATCGACACGGAAATTTCCTGACATAAATATATGTTGGTTAGCGAATAACACATGTATAAGCACACCACGAAAGGCTCATCAAATCACCGCACTATAAATAAAAATATAACACAATCCAATGTCCGCCCCACCCGCCGAACTAAATTTTCCATCAGTTCCAAATTTTTAAGGGTTATTAGTTTCTTGAAAGGTCAAAATTCTTTTACTTTGACCAAGTTCACGGCAAAAAATATCGACATCCATGATATTAAACCAATAAATTATGAAAACTCATTTCATGATGAATATAATCATATAGTTTTGATATTATGGATTTCGATATGTTTCTCTATAAATTTGATCAAACTTAACAGGTTTGGCCTTTTAAGAAATACACCTTATATTTTATAACTAAGTGAGTTTTTTTAATAAACCCAAGAACACCAACGCGCAGCAAAGCGCGCCCAACTCTTTTAGTTTTTATTATTTCTAGTGTTCGTTGTACTTGCATGATTGAAGATGAATAAATTAAAAGTTTTCTTGCAAAAAAAATGAGACACGTATTAGCATGCTAAAAAAAAAGAACATACCCGGACTTTTATCACATGACCATGTATTTCCTCGGTAACAAGTATAGACAGCCAATGGTACATCAATTTTGGTGGATTGCTCGTTTGCAAGTATGATTACATAAGTTATAAAAATGTTTTCTCTCTTATCCATATTAGCTGACGCTCAAACGGATGTATCTAGCACTAAAGTACGTCTAGATACATTTATTAGAGCGATAAGTAATGTGAATCAGAGCAAGTACCAGATTAAGGAAGGCTATCCACCAATTAAAAGGCAACACCAATACATGATATCCAGCCATTGCTCAGCCAAGTACTCCCTCCGTCCAGAAATACTTGTCATCAAAATAAATTAAAGGAGATATATCTAGATGTATTTTAGTTCTAGATACATCATTTTTGTCCATTTTGATGACAAGTATTTTCGGACGAAGGGAGTATTATTTTGGCATCGCAACATACAGAACACATGGGAGGATAGCAAAACAAGTAAACTCAAGTTGACTCAACTTGGTTTGTTTTTAATTTATCATCTAACTACAGTTTGTTTTGGAACGCAACTAGCTAAAGCATTCCCACAAACTAATAAGCTAGCAAAAAGTTCAGCCCAAAACCAACCCCTAAAAAAGTAGGTAAAACCAATGAGTATCAATGTGTTAAAAACTTGAATTGGCTTAGTTGACTCGACACCCT
Source organism: Secale cereale (assembly GCA_902687465.1). Taxonomy (NCBI): domain Eukaryota; kingdom Viridiplantae; phylum Streptophyta; class Magnoliopsida; order Poales; family Poaceae; genus Secale; species Secale cereale. The sequence continues at coordinate 695,406,367 of LR738712.1, read as the reverse complement.
CTTTCTTTTGGAAAAAAAATCAGATCTATTATCAAAATTCACCGAAAGTACATAGCATCTCAAACATAATGAAAATTGCATCGAAATTTCTAAACCACCCAACAACCACAACTGCCATTAGAGCGAGTCGTCGATGCGTCAATGTCACCGCTCCCCTACCGGAGCCGACTTGACCTTGTCGATGATAGCCGGGAAGTCTTCATGCACGTGCTCCTAAGGACCATCGCCCCGAAGCGGTTGGGAACGTAGCATGCAATTTCAAAAAAAAATCCTACGCTCACGCAAGATCTATCTAGGAGAAGCATAGCAACGAGACGGGAAGAGTGCGTCCACGTACCCTCGTAGACCGAAAGCAGAAGCGTTAGATTTGTTGGAGATATGCCCTAGAGGCAATAATAAAAGCATTATTATTATATCTCCTTGTTCATGATAATTGTCTGTTATTCATGCTTGAATTGTATTGTACGAAAACAGCGATACATGTGTGAATACACAGACCACAATGAGTCCCTGGTAGGCCTCTAGTTACCAGCTCGTTGATCAACAGATGGTCACGGTTTCCTGACCATGGACATGAGATGTCAGTGATAATGGGATCACATCATTAGGAGAATGATGTGATGGACAAGACCCAAACTTGAGCATAACACGAGATCGTATAGTTCGTAATGCATAAGCTTTTCGGTGTCAAGTATTTATTCCTTAGACCATGAGGTTGTACAACTCCCGGATACCGTAGGAGTACTTTGGATGTGCCAACCGTCACAACGTAACTGGGTGGCTATAAAGGTACGCATCGGGTATCTCCGAAAGTGTCTGTTGAGTTGGTACGAACCGACACTGGAATGTTGTCACTCCGTATGACGGAGAGGTACCTTTGGGCCCACTCGGTAAGACATCATCATAATGAGCTCAATGTGACTAAGTAGTTAGTCACGGGATGATGGATTACGGATCGAGTAAAGAGACTTGCCATAACGAGATTGAACAAGGTATCGGGAATACCGACGATCGAATCTCGGGCAAGTATCGTACCGATGGACAAAGGGAATAACATACGGGATTGAGTGAATCCTTGACACGGTGGTTCATCCGATGAAGATCATCGAGGAACACGTGGGAACCAACATGGGTATCCAGATCCCGCTGTTGGTTATTGACCGGATAGTCGTCTCGGTCATGTCTACGTGTCTCCCGAACCCGTAGGGTCTACACACTTAAGGTTCGGTAACGCTAGGGTCGTAGAGATAAATGCACGTGGAAACCCGAAAGTTGTTCGGAGTCCCGGATGAGATCCCGGACGTCACGAGGAGTTCCGGAATGGTCCGGAGGTAAAGATTGATATATAGGAAGTCCAGTTTCGGCCATCGGGTGATCTCCGGGGGTCACCGGGAGCGTCCCGGGACCACCGGAGGGGCCCCGGGGTCCACCGGGTGGGGCCACCCATCCCGGTGGGGCCCCTAGGCCGCGAGGGGAAGTGTCCAGCCCTAATGGGCTGGCGCACCACTAGGGGCCCACCTCCCCATGCGCCTAGGGTTGAAACCCTAGGGGGGAGGGGGCGCCCACTAGCCTTGGGGGGCAAGGAACCCCCCTGGCCGCCGCCCCCCTGCAGATTGGATCTGCAGGGGCCCTGGCGCACCCCCTGGCCCCCTATATATATGTGGGAGGGGAGAGGGCTGCCGCACCCTTGCCCTGGCGCCTCTCCCCCCGTCACACCTCCATACTCCCACGCAGGGCGCCCGGCGAAGCCCTGCTGCGATCTCCACTGCATCCGTCATCACGCCGTCGTGCTGCCGGATCTCTGACGACTTCTCCTCCCCCTTGCTGGATCAAGAAGGAGGTGACGTTGCTGCACCGTACGTGTGTTGAACGCGGAGGTGCCGTCCGTTCGGCGCTAGATCATCGGTGACGAAGAACGCGAAGAGTACGACTACTTCATCCACGCTTCTTCGAAAGCTTCCGCTCGCAATCTCCATAACGGTATGTAGATGCACTCTTACTCGCTCGTTGCTAGATGTCTTCATAGTTGGATCTTGGTGAAGGCGTAGAATTTTTTTGAATTATGCTACGTTCCCCAACAGTGGCATCTGAGCTAGGTTTTATGCGTAGCATCTTGCACGAGTAGAACACAAACAGTTGTGGGCGTTTGGTTTTGTTCAACTTTCTTACCGTTACTAGTCAATCTTGATTCGGCGGTATTGTGGGATGAAGCGGCCCGGACCGACTTTACACGTACGCTTACGTGAGACTGGTTCCACCGACAGACATGCACTAGATGCATAAGGTGGCTGGCGGGTGTCTGTCTCTCCTACTTTAGTCGGATCGGATTCGATGAAAAGGGTCCTTATGAAGGGTAAATATAAGTTGACAAATCACGTTGTGGTTTTGGCGTAGGTAAGAAACGTTCTTGCTAGAAATCCTATAGAAGCCACGTAAAACTTGCAACAACAATTAGAGGACGTCTAACTTGTTTTTGCAGCATGTGCTATGTGACGTGGTATGGCCAAAACGAAGATGTGATGAATGATATATGTGATGTATGAGATTGATCATGTTTTTGTAATAGGGAATCACGACTTGCATGTCGATGAACTTGACAACCGGCAGGAGCCATAGGAGTTGTCTTAATTATTGTATGACCTGCTTGTCACTGAATAACGCCATGTAATTACTTTACTTCATTGCTAAACGTTAGCTATAGTAGTAGAAGTAATAGTTGACGTGACGACTTCTTCAAGACACGACGATGGAGATCATGATGATGAAGATCATGGTGTCGAGCCGGTGACAAGATGATCATGGTGCCCCGAAGATGGAGATCCAAGGAGCAAGATGATATTGGCCATATCATGTCACTTTAAATTGATTGCATGTGATGTTTATCATGTTTATGCATCTTGTTTACTTAGAACGACGGTAGTAAATAAGATGATCTCTCACTAAAATTTCAAGTATTGTGTTTCCCCTAACTGTGCACCGTTGCTAAAGTTCGTTGCTCTGAAGCACCACGTGATGATCGGGTGTGATAGGTTCTAACGTTCACATACGACGGGTGTAAGACAGATTTACACACGCGATACACTTAGGGTTCACTTGACGAGCCTAGCATGTACAGACATGGCCTCGGAACACGGAAGACCGAAAGGTCGAACACGAGTCGTATAGAAGATACGATCAACATGAAGATCTTCACCGTTGATGACTAGTCCATCTCACGTGATGATCGGACACGGGCTAGTCGATTCGGATCGTGTATCACTTAGATGACTAGAGAGATGTCATTCTGAGTGGGAGTTCATTAAAATTTGATTAAGATGAACTTAATTATCATGAACTTAGTCTAAATTCTTTACAATATCTCTTGTAGATCAAATGGCCCACGCTCCAGTTTCCCTCAACTTCAACGCATTCCTAGAGAAAACCAAGCTGAAAGACGATGGTAGCAACTATACGGATTGGGTCCGTAACCTGAGGATTATCCTCATAGCTGCAAAGAGAACTTATGTCCTAGAAGCACCGCTAGGTGATGCACCCGTTTTCCCGACGACCCAAGATGTTATGAACGCCTGGCAATCGCGTTGTGATGATTACTCCCTGGTTCAGTGCGGCATGCTTTACAGCTTAGAGTCGGGGCTCCAAAAACGTTTTGAGCACCACGGAGCATATGAGATGTTTGAAGAGCTGAAAATGGTTTTCCAAGCTCATGCCCGAGTCGAGAGATATGATGTCTCCGACGCATTCTACAGCTGTAAGATGGAGGAGAACAGTTCTGTCAGTGAGCACATCCTCAAGATTTCAGGATTGCACAATCGTTTGTCTCAGCTGGGAATGAATCTCCCAGATGAAGCGATCGTTGACAGAATCCTCCAGTCGCTCCCACCAAGCTTCAAGAGCTTCGTGTTGAACTTCAATATGCAGGGGATGGAGAAGTCCATTCCCGAGGTGTATTCGATGCTGAAATCAGTGGAGGTAGACATCAAGAAAGAACATCAAGTGTTGATGGTCAATAAAACCACTAAGTTCAAGAAAGGCAAGGGTAAGAAGAACTTCAAGAAGGACGGCAAGGGAGTTGCCGCGCCTGGCAAGCCTATTGCCGGGAAGAAGCCAAAGTATGGACCCAAGCCTGAGACAAAGTGCTTTTATTGCAAGGGAACGGGTCACTGGAAGCGGAACTGCCCCAAATATTTAGCAGACAAGAAGGCCGGCAACGTCAAAGGTATATATGATATACATGTTATTGATGTGTACCTTACCAACACTCGTAGTAGCTCCTAGGTATTTGATACCGGTGCAGTTGCTCACATTTGTAACTCAAAACAGGAGCTGTGGAATAAACGGAGACTGGCGAAGGATGAGGTGACGATGCGCGTCGGGAATGGTTCCAAGGTCGATGTGATCGCCGTCGGCACGCTACCTCTACATCTACCCTCGGGATTAATTTTAAACCTCAATAATTGTTATTTAGTACCAGCTTTGAGCATGAACATTGTTTCTGGATCTCGTCTTATGCGAGATGGCTACTCTTTCAAATCGGAGAATAATGGTTGTTCTATTTATTTGAGAGATATGTTTTATGGTCATGCCCCGCTGGTCAATGGTTTATTTTTGATGAATCTCGAACGTGATGATACACATACTCATAGTGTAGAGGCCAAAAGATGTAAAGTTGATAATGATAGTCCCTCATACTTGTGGCATTGCCGCCTTGGTCATATTGGTGTCAAACGTATGAAGAAGCTCCATTCAGATGGACTTCTAGAGTCTCTTGATTATGAATCATTTGACACGTGCGAACCATGCCTCTTGGGAAAGATGACCAAGACTCCGTTCTCCGGAACAATGGAGCGAGCAACCAACTTGTTGGAAATCATACATACCGATGTGTGCGGTCCAATGAGTGTTGAGGCTCGCGGAGGCTATCGTTATGTTCTCACCCTCACAGATGACTTGAGTAGATATGGGTATATCTATTTGATGAAACACAAGTCTGAGACCTTTGAAAAGTTCAAGGAATTTCAGAATGAGGTTGAGAATCAACGTGACAGAAAAATAAAGTTCTTGCGATCGGATTGTGGGGGTGAATATTTAAGTCATGAATTTGGCACACACCTTAGGAGCTGTGGAATTGTTTCACAATTGACACCGCCCGGAACACCTCACCGTAACGGTGTGTCTGAACGTCGAAATCGTACTCTGTTGGACATGGTGCGATCTATGATGTCCCTCACCGATTTACCGCTATCTTTTTGGGGTTATGCTTTAGAGACTGCCGCATTCACTTTAAATAGGGCTCCGTCGAAATCCGTTGAAACGACTCCATATGAACTTTGGTTTGGCAAGAAACCGAAGCTGTCGTTTCTGAAAGTTTGGGGTTGCGATGCTTATGTCAAGAAACTTCAACCTGAAAAGCTCGAACCCAAATCGAAAAAATGCGTCTTCATAGGATACCCAAAGGAAACAATTGGGTACACCTTCTACCACAGATCCGAAGGCAAAGTCTTTGTTGCCAAGAATGGATGCTTTCTGGAGAAAGAGTTTCTCTCGAAAGAAGTGAGTGGGAGGAAAGTAGAACTTGATGAAGTGACAGTCACCCCTCCTGTACCGGAAAGTAGCGCAGCGCAGGAAAATGTTCCTGAGGTGCCTGCACCGACAAGGGAGGAAGCTAATGATGATGATCATGAAGAAACATATCAAGTTACTACTGAACTTCGAAGGTCCACAAGGGCACGTTCCGCACCAGAGTGGTACGGCAACCCTGTCCTAGAAATCATGTTGTTAGACAAGGTGAACCTTCGAACTATGAAGAAGCGATGGCGGGCCCAGATTCCAATAAATGGCTTGGAGCCACGAAATCCGAGATAGAATCAATGTATGAAAACAAAGTATGGACTTTGGTGGACTTGCCTGATGATAGGCACGCCATATAAAACAAATGGATATTTAAGAAGAAGACAGACGCGGATGGTAATGTGACCATCTATAAGGCTCGGCTTGTCGCTAAGGGTTATCGACAAGTTCAAGGGATTGACTACGACGAGACTTTCTCTCCCGTAGCAATGTTGAAGTTAGTCAGAATCATGTTAGCTATTGCCGCATTCTATGATTATGAGATATGGCAAATGGACGTCAAAACAGCATTCCTTAATGGCTTCCTCAAGGAAGAGTTGTATATGATGCAACCGGAAGGTTTTGTCGATCCAGAGAATGCTAACAAGGTATGCAAGCTCTAGCGCTCGATTTACGGGCTGGTGCAAGCATCTCGGAGTTGGAATATTCGCTTTGGTGAAGTGATCAAAGCGTTTGGCTTTATACAGACTTATGGAGAAGCCTGTATTTACAAGAAAGTGAGTGGGAGCTCTGTGGCATTTTGTTGGGGAACGTAGTATTTTAAAATTTTCCTACGATCACGCAAGATCTATCTACCAGATGCATAGCAACGAGAGGGAAGAGTGTGTCTACGTACCCTCGTAGACCGGAAGCGGAAGCGTCAAGTGACGCGGTTGATGTAGTCGAACTTCTTCGCGATTCAACCGATCAAGCACCGAACGTACGGCACCTCCGCGTTCAGCACACGTTCAGCTTGATGACGTCCCACGAGCTCTTGATCCAGTTGAGCTTCACGGGAGAGTTTCGTCAGCATGACGGCGTGGTGACGGATATGATGTGTTTACCGGCGCAGGGCTTCGCCTAAGCACTGCAACGGTATGACCGAGGTGTGTTTCTGTGGAGGGGGGGCACCGCACACGGCTGGAACAATTCAACTTGTCTGTCTTTGGGTGCCCCCCTGCCCCCGTATATAAAGGAGCAAGAGGGGAGGGCCGGCCGGCCTCCTATGGTGCGGCTAGGGCAATCCTACTAGGAATAGGATTGCAATCCTATTCCTAGTAGGAGTCCACCAAGAAGGAAGAGAGGGAAAGGAAAAGAGGGAGAGGTGGCGCCCCCCAATCCTAGTCCAACTAGGATCCCTAGGTGGGGCGCCGGCCAGACTCTATGGGCTGCCTCTCTCCTTTCCTCAAGGCCCACTATGGACCATCCCCCTTCGTAGGGGGTTCCGGTAACCCCCTCCGGCAATCCAGTTAAATCCGAAACTTTTCCGGAACACTTCCGGTGTCCGAATATAGTCGTCCAATATATCAATCTTTATGTCTCGGACATTCCGAGACTCCTCGTCATGTCTGTGATCTCATCCGGGACTCCGAACTACCTTAGGTACATCAAAACTCATAAACTCATAATACCGATCGTCATCAAACGTTAAGCGTGCGGACCCTACGGGTTCGAGAACTATGTAGACATGACCGAGACTCATCTCCGGTCAATAACCAATAGCGGAACCTGGATGCTCATATTGGCTCCTACATATTCTACGAAGATCTTTATCGGTCAAACCGCATAACAACATACGTTGTTCCTTTTGTCATCGGTATGTTACTTGCCCGAGATTCGACCGTCGGTATCTCTATACCTAGTTCAATCTTGTTACCGGCAAGTCTCTTTACTCGTTCCGTAACACATCATCTCGTGACTAACTCATTAGTCTTTTGCTTGCAAGGCTTATTGTGATGTGTGTTACCGAGAGGGCCCAGAGATACCTCTCCGACACTCGGAGTGACAAATCCTAATCTTGATCTATGCCAACACCACGAATACTTTCGGAGACACCTGTAGAGCATCTTTATGATCACCCAGTTACGTTGTGACGTTTGATAGCACACAAGGTGTTCCTACGGTATTCGGGAGTTGCATAATCTCATAGTCATAGGAACATGTATAAGTCATGAAGAAAGCAATAGCAGTAAAACTAAACGATCATAGTGCTAAGCTAACAGATGGGTCTTGTCCATCACATCATTCTCCTAATGATGTGATCCCGTTGATCAAATGACAACTCATGTCTATGGTTAGGAAACATAACCATCTTTGATCAATGAGCTAGTCTAGTAGAGGCATACTAAGGACACTCTTTTTTGTCTATGTATTCACACATGTACTAAGTTTCCGGTTAATACAATTCTAGCATGAATAATAAATATTTATCATGATATAAGGAAATATATATAACAACTTTATTATTGCCTCTAGGGCATATTTCCTTCAGTCTCCCACTTGCACTAGAGTCAATAATCTAGCTCACATTGCCATGTGATTTAATACCGATAGTTCACATCGTTATGTGAATAACACCCATAGTTCACATCGCCATGTGACCAATACCCAAAGGTTTTACTAGAGTCAATAATCTAGTTCACATCGCTATGTGATTAATACCCAAGGGTAATAAGGTGTGATCATGTTTTGCTTGTGAGAGAACTTTAGTCAACGGGTCTGTCATATTCAGATCCGTATGTATTTCGCAAATTTCTATGTCTACAATGCTCTACATGGAGCTACTCTAGCTAATTGCTCCCACTTTCAATACGCATCCAGATTGATACTTAGAGTCATCTGGATTTAGTGTCAAAGCTTGCATCGGCGTAACCCTTTACGACGAACTCTTTATCACCTCCATAATCGAGAAACATTTCCTTAGTCATCCAGTTACTAAGGATAATTTTGACCGCTGTACAGTGATCTACTCCTGGATCACTATTGTACCCCCTTGACAAACTCATGGCAAGGTACACAACATGTTTGGTACACAACATGGCATACTTTATAGAACCTATGGCTGAGGCATAGGGAATGACTTTCATTCTCTCTATATTTTTCTGCCATGGTCTGGCTTTGAGTCTTACTCAACTTCACACCTTACAAGTCAGGCAAGAACTCCTTCTTTGACTGATCCATTTTGAACTACTTCAAAATCTTATCAAGGTATGTACT